>BSUD01000001.1:138087580-138216813 GCA_033239045.1 Fagopyrum esculentum | reverse complement strand
AGCAAGATATTTCAATGGTTTTGAAGTGAAGAATTTCCCCTAGAATCCCACACGAAGTATGCTGACACGATAGTGAAGTTGTTCTTGCAATGCCAAGAGATGCATAAGGTGACCAACAAAAGGAAGAGAAGACCGAAGCTTAAAGTTGAAGGTCGACTTGAGAAGCACGGGAGATATAAGAAGGAAAAAGATGTTAAAACCCTTACGGTCATATTGATCTTAAAGTAAGTCCTCCACCTACTCGGAGGAAGGGTACAAGCTTACATAAATTACAAACCACGATTCCCACATGTGGTCCTATCCTAGAAGGTAAGGAAGAGGAGATCACTTTACTTAGCGGCATGATTAAGCCCTACAGTCGAACGCCTATGACAACCCTGAGGAATGAGAAGGTGGTTACAAGTTCAAAAATGTGTGGGTCTTCATCGGGCTTGTGGAGAGATTCTCCAAAGTTACGCCATCAATGGCTAATCTACGCTAGAAGGAGGGTAATATCTTTAGTCGAGTTTTATGAGGATCTAGTAGTATCGATAGAATCGACGGGCTAGACCTAGTTCTTCCCCTAGTTGAGATATGTGCGTGTGTGATGTTATGGGTAGGTGTGCCCCGCGCGGGAATGTGTTATAGGACCTGTTATATCTTGTGGTGGTAGTTTAAGTAGATTGTGCGTATAGATTGGAAGGTTTAAGCCTTCCTAGTTTGAAAGTTCATACCTCGGCCTTAGGAACCGAGAAGTCCGGCGTGTGGCAAGTTTCGGGCCGAAACTTGTTTTTAGGGGGATCTAATGTAACGCCCCAAAGTTAGGCGCGCTTGCGAGTTTTTCCTTTTCGAATATTTATTAGCCTAAATATTTTGACGAGTATTTTCCGCCTTGTTAATTAAATTTTTACGAGTTTATATAAATTATATAAATATATATTCCGTATTTTTATTTTAACGGAAAAGTTTGGAAATATTTTTCGATCCGGAAATTTCACTCCAATTAATACGATGAGTTGTTAATTCCCGGTTTCCTTTATTTTTTTTATTGTCTCCTCTATTTCCTTTTATTTTTATATATGGTACCTTTCCTCTCTCCTTGCTGATGAACAACCACTCAGCCCAACGCTACCCGACTCCTCGCCTCTCCCGACCTCTCACTTCCGACTTCTCGTTGCTCCTAGTACTGCCTCTCTAGCTTGCAGGCTTTGCAGCTCTACAGGCTCTCTAATCACTCGATTCACAACTCTCAACCTCTCATCTCTCACAGCTCTCAACCTCTCATCTCTCACAGCTCTCAACCTCTCATCTCTAATCACTCTCGTATCTTTTTTTTTACTCTCCTCTCACACAGCAACATCACCACTCGCACTCTCCTCTCTGTTCTCTTGGCATCGGAACCACGTCGGCCGACACGAACCTCTCGAGCCGCCTCTGTCGAGCCGCAGTCGAGCCTCGCCATTGGAGGGCCACCGTCGACCCTCCTTTGTTTCCTGCATCTGTCAGTTGCAGCCTACCAAGCCAGAGCCTGCCGACCTCGGAACCACCATCTGAGCCACCATCTCACCGCCGTCCCCACCGTAGCCAACAGGACAGTCTTCAACGCCAGAGAGCCTTGCCGGCCGCCACCTCTGGAGCGCCCCTTGCCGCCGCCGCCGCTACTGCTTCCCCTTCCCCCAGTAATGCGCTGATTTGGGTTTTAAAACCCTAATTTTCATTAAAATCTGGACCCCTATTAAGTGCAATATTTACAGAATGTACCCATATGTTTATTATTGCAGTTTTGACCCACATTTTTTGGAAGTTGCATTTATACCCTGCTGAATTGTATTATTGAAGTCATGACATTATATTCTTAAAATGTGCAGCTTTTGCCCTTGGGTATAAATTATAATTTTTGACCCAAAGCTTAATTCGGAAATGGCCGGGTTTTGTGAGTTTCTTTGTTGTCGGAAAAGTTAACTTCGGATTTTATCTATCTTTATAAATTTTGTATGGATCATCCCGGAAAGCGTTTTTGCAATTTTTAATCCTTGTTTTAAAAGCGGGACTTTCCTTATATTTTATGCCCTCGTTAGTTTAATTTTGAGTTATGACTCAAGTGTTTAATTGCGGGTTTTTAGCGATTGCTTTTGAAAATACGTTTACCTTAGAATATTATAACTTATATATTACGATCAAATTTAGCGTATTAGCTAAATTTGTGTAGTTTGGTTTTAGGTCCGGAAGCGCCCCGATAAAGGCCTAACGAGTCCAAGTTCGACTTCCGTCTTTTGACGTCACGTGAGTACCCTCTCCCTCGAGATTATGATCTTACTCTATTTAGTTATATTTAGTATTAGTATCATGCTAGGTTGGATCTAGCATAACTTAGAGTGAATGCCAAGTAGTGGCTTTGAAGCTTAAGAGAATTGATTAAGCATGCTGGACCTTCTAGGCTAGATTATCGTTCCTTAGGTTGGGGTTCATGATCTTGTGAGATATATGTTGTTATGAGTTCTAGCATGTGTTTGAGAGAGTGGGTTGTGGATAGATCTCCTCATGCGTTGAGTGAGGGGTGAGTGTAGGAATTCTAGGATGCGGTCCTAGAATTGAGAGTCAAATGGTCTTGCGTTGATCATTTGTATAGAAGTCTAAGACTTCTTGTGTGAGTGGGTTGTTGACATATATCCTCTTGTGAGCAGGTTGTGGACTTCTTCCCAAGGGAAGCGAGAGTATTGTGAGTTGAGTGTGGAGAAGAGGTAAGTCTCCGGACTTACTTAGTTCGTATTCGTCGTATTAGTTTCGATGTGTGTTTGGTGGTGTTTGTTTATCGTTTATTGTATAACAATTAAACCGGAATTAGGATTACCGACTTTATTTATTATTGGCCCAAGTGTATGATAACGGGCGGTGACAACACTGCCTAGCTCTTGCGGAGAGTTAGGGGGTTCTCGGCGACTAGTCCGGGCAGGTAGACGGCCAGATGCATCAGTGTCATTCCTTGACGGTGAGTAGGGACCGAGGCGAGATCATGCGGTGATTCTCGTGTCACAAACCTAAGTTGAATTAGTAACGGGATATGACTTAATAATAATAAAAAGATAATGAACTGGTCTTGTGTGATTCGAGCATGTTGTGTGTTTATGTTAATTTGTGTGTGTGTGCCATCACCTTGATTCTAATGCTTTGAATATAGCTAACGGTATTATACCGATTGTTGTAGATGCCTTGCAGGATAGGGATGCCGCCGAGTGAGGCGGAGGAGTGGACAGCCGGGGTCTCCGTACATTATAGGACGGGGATGGTTATGTGTTGATGTCGTTTTTGAATTATCTTATACCTTATGGATTTATATTTTGGAGTTGTGTTGTTTTGAGGACTCGGCTGAGTTTCCAAATTGTACCTTTCTTTACGGATTGTTCGCATTGCATTAAAACGTTTTCGATATTTGCCTTTATTTGTGCCATGTTGGAAAGATCCGGTGAAATTGTTGTCAAGCTAAGGGTCGGGACCCATTGTGAGGTCCCAGCCCGTAGCGCCCCGAGTCCCGTGGATTTGGGGTGTTACATTTTATAGGAAAATAACCCTCCAAAGATAAGATATCTTAGGAAGATCTTTTCCCATAAAAATAGGTAAAATATATGATTCTGCATATCTCCTTCCTTCCAGGAGCCAAGCCCAAAAATATAAGATCACTTTCCAAATTTAAAAGATCTCATCTAAGAATAAAATATTCTCGCCGCGTCCTAGGTGTTCGCCTCGGTCGAGTCGACGTCTCTGGGTCACCTCGGTCGAGGTGAATTTCTGGTCAACCGAGGTGAGTCACAACAAAATGTGAAATCTCTTGAATCTGCTCCAAAGTAAATCTTTAATCCATGGCTATGCTCCCTGGATGTAGCTCCAAATGACTCATGACTCCTTTTTGCTCCTTTTTGATGCAAACGTACCATTTTACCTGCAATTACAGCAAAACTAGGTGTAGACCTCGATTCTCGCAAAGGTAGATGAAATGGTAATAAAATCACATAATGTACACACAAACATGCAGATTATGAAAGATAAAACGTCCAAACAAACCTCAAAATATAGACTATAATTCATGCTATCACTTACGAAGGGACCGTGGTCGATATTCGGACATTGTCTTGTGTGCAAGTCTTGGAACATTGAGTTCAATCCATTCTTGGATGTCATAAACTCAACGGTGGCTTGGGTCCGAATATCAGGACTCCCAATTTGGATGTACGATGAGAAGCTACTAATGAAGATTGCCGCCGGGGTAGGCAAGCCTATCCGTGTCGACAAAAACACATTCACAACGTCAAGGGGGAAGTTCGCCAGGGCATGTGTGGAAGTAGATATCTCCGGTCCTCTTAGGGGAGCAGTGCTAGTCGACGGAATCAAGTACAAAGTGGAGTATGAGGGCCTCCATGCTATATGTTTTGAGTGCGGGGAGTTTGGGCATCTCAGAGAACAATGCAAGAAGAAAGAGGGTGAGAACACCGTTATGGAACAGGGATCCTCGGAGAAGCAACACACTGAAGACATTCCCGGAGCTTTGGTAACGGAGGACTTGGGGCCATGGATGACAGTCCAACGAAGAAGGCGCCCCGGACAAGGAAAGAATATCTCGACGAATAGAAATCCGGCCGAATTGCCAAAAATGGGGCATGCTAATGGGGGAAAGGCGTCTAGGGTTGATCAAAATGGAGAGCAATCTACCCATAACAATAATATCCAGAAAGGAAAGGTGATCGGGAGTGATTTGCTTAGAAGAGGACAATTACCTAGTAGCCTAACGTCTCAGAATAAAAGTGGGCTTAATGGGCCTTCTTCAAGTCATGAAAAGCGTCACAATTCCTTTAAGGCCGATGGAGATGAAAAGGATCCAAATCAGAGTTCCAAGACCATAGAGATAAGCGGGAGCCAAGCGGTTAAAATGGTCTTCTCCTCGAAAGCCCATGAACCAAATCAAAGGCACACTAGGCCCAATAGAAAAGAGACAAGTGGATCCAGTGGTAATGGTAGAACGTTACATAGCGGTATAAATAACGTGGACCTTGCTTCTGTAAAGGAGGTTGATGGGCCGATATCACTTAAACGAACAAGATGGGAAAGTTCCTTGGGAAGTTTGAACAGTGTGCAAGGAGAAGGGTCTACATCTAGGCTCCCCATGCAAGAAGAGAGTTTGGAATCGGTGCCAGCGCAAACATCGGAGGTAATTGTAGAAGAGACGATCCTCCCAGAATCAATGAGAATGGAGGCAATGGTGGAGGAAGCCTCTCAAAGCAAGGCAGTAGGGAACATGGGGGGTCAGCCTAGAAATGATGACTCGAAGGTACTAGAAGGAATGGAGCCTGGAAACCTGGAGGGACTAGTAGACAATATGGAGGCCGATGGGACCGGCGTTGCCCTAAACAGAGGGATGAATGAGTAAGATAGCCTCCACGGTCCTGTCTTTGTTCTCTCCCCCACCGTTTGTTTATTAATGAAGACAATCTTCTGGAATGTTTGTGGAGCTAATAAGAGCAGTTTTGCGCGATCACTTTGTTATATAGTTCGCCGTTATAAAGTTGATATAGTAGCTTTGTTTGAACCCCAAGTGTCGGGAGAAAAGACGAATGATATATGTCGTAAGTCGGGATTTCCGGATTATGCACGGGTTGAAGCTAGAGGTAAAGCAGGAGGTGTTTGGCTGCTTTGGGATCAGAACCAGGTTAAAGTCAAGATTATCGCCATGCACACACACTTCATCCATGCTATAGTTGAAGTAGATGGGAACAATACTCACATTGTGGTTGTGTACGCACCCCCTACACATACCCTCAGACGGGATTTTTGGGGGGAAATTCAGACTGTGATTGAAGGGATAAATGAGCCGGCTTTCATAGGTGACGATTTCAATTGTATTCTCACTATAGATGAAAGGAAAGGAGGAACCGGAGGCCTGACCAGGGACTCGGACCGATTCCATGAATGGGTTGATGAACTTGGAGTCATTGACCTAGGCTTTGTAGGACCGAACTTACGTGGACACGAGGAAACTCAATCAACACCCTTCAGTACAAAAGACTTGATCGAGTTTTCACCACTGGTGGAGGAAATAGGGCTTGTCCGGAAGCACTTGTCACTCATCTACCAAACCTGTGTTCCGACCACAACCCGCTATTGTTGGATATCAACCCGGATTTGGCATCTAACCCTAAGCGCCGCCCGTTCCGATTCCAAGCAGCTTGGTATACCCATCCAGGATTCACCGACCTTATAAAATCTACTTGGGACAATAATGTCCCGATTCAGCAAGCCCTTAGGAAACTCAAAAAAACGCTTCTGAGGTGGAATAAGGAGACATTTGGCAACATTACCGAGAGGAAGACGGCTATCTTGAAAGAGATCACTCGAGTGGAAGAGGAGCTAGCAAACTATCCAGATGGCGAGCTGTTGGATGTGGAGAGAGCCCTAAAAATTGAGATTCAAAAAGTGCTTGCGCAAGAGGAGATTTTGTGGTATCAAAAGTCGAGGGAGAAATGGATAACACTCGGGGACCGTAATACCACATATTTTCACACTTCAACTGTGATTCGGAGACATTATAACAAGATAATCATGCTTTGGAGCTCGGAAGATGAAAACGAATGGATCTCTGACCCCGCGGAACTTGAAAAGGACTCGGTAAAGTTTTTTAAATCTCTTTATACGGCCGAAAACAACTCACATACGTTTTCTTTGCAGCGTGGAGGGTTCCCGGATATAGAGGAGGAGGAGGAAAAGAGAGTGCTGATTAAAGAGGTCGACGAGAGCGAGGTCTTGAGAGCAGTTCGACAAATGGGGGCTTTCAAAGCACCCGAGATAGATGGGTACCAACCAGTATTCTATCAGCGTAGCTGGAGCTCCGTCGGATACTCGGTGGTGGATCTTGTTAGACAGTTTTTGATACAGCTACCCTACCAACGAACCTTAATGATACAGTACTGGTCTTAATTGCAAAGGTTGCCGGTCCGGAACGAATCAATCAATTCCGCCCTATTAGTCTGTGCAATGTCACCTACAAGATCATTACTAAAGTGCTTACTAACCGCATAAAACCTCTTATGGAAAAGCTCGTATGCCCGATGCAAAGTAGTTTCGTCCCTGGTCGACTGATTTCGGACAATATCATCCTAGCGTAAGAGATTGTTCACTCAATGAAGAGGAAGAAAGGGGCATCGGGATGGATGATATTAAAACTCGATCTTGAAAAAGCTTACGACAGACTCAGGTGGGACTTTGTTACCGACACTCTTGAGGATATAGGTCTCCCGGCTCAGTGGATCAGCTGGATCAAGGAATGCATCAACTCAGCCTCAATGAGGTTGCTTTGGAATGGGGAGGTATCCGAGGAGTTTAAACCGTCAAGGGGCATCCGCCAGGGAGATCCTATATCGCCGTATCTGTTTGTGCTATGTATGGAGAGACTTAGCCAAGCGATATCCTGGGAGATTGAGAACCGCAGATGGAAACCTATAAAGGTCACCAGAACGGCCTCCCCGATCTCTCATATCATGTTTGCGGATGACATCATACTTTGTGCGGAGGCCTCGATTGGTCAAATAAGAGTGATTATGGACTGCCTAAATGAGTTTTGTTCTAACTCTGGACAAAAAATAAGCACTGCCAAGTCAAAAATCTATTTCTCCCCGAATGTGAGTCGAGAAGTGGCTAGGGGAATCAGCCAAGAATGTGGTTTCGAGGTCACTTTTGATCTAGGAAAGTACTTGGGAATTCCACTGTTGCACAAGAGGGTCACAAACCAAACCTTTGGGAAGTCATAAAGAAGGTTCGGGACAAACTTGCAGGGTGGAAGAGTCGGACCATGTCAATGGCGGGGAGAGTCACGCTTACAAAATCAGTCTTTATGGCCATGCTGATGTATACGATGAACACGGTCCGACTTCCTACTACGGTTAGTAATGAAATCGATAAAATCTGTAGAGCCTTTGTCTGGGGATCTTCGGAGGGTCAACGCAAGGTGCATCTTATCAAGTGGAGTGAGATCTGCAAACCCAATACCATGGGGGGTTTGGGACTTCGAAACTCAAAGGATGCAAATTTGGCTATGATAGGTAAGCTCGGATGGCGCATCATTAAGGATGATAATATACTTTGGGTCAAGCTCCTTAAAGCTAAGTATGGTATAACGGTGGAGAATGGTAGCATATCATTTAACTCAGCGAAGGTTGCATCTTATGTGTGGAGAAGTATAAAGTGGAGCCTTGAAGAACTCATCCCGAAAGGAACCAAGTGGACAGTGGGAAATGGGAGAAGGGTCCGCTTTTGGTTAGATGCATGGATAGATGATAAACCCCTAGTTTGGAGTGTGACTACACAAATGTTCCCACCAAATTTGTATGGTACTGTGCAAGAGCACTGGTCAGAGATGGAAGGATGGCAGTGGGAAATGATCAGCCCTTTCATTACATCAACAATGCTGCTTCGTTTGGCATCAGTTTGGATTTCAAATGAAGTGGAAGACTCGGACTGCATCACTTGGGGCCCGTCAAAGACAGGTGAATACTCTGTCCGGTCGGCATATAACCTAATTGCCTGTAAAGAGACGGAAGATGGGGTGAACACTGAGGCACTGAAGATTACTTGGGCACTACCGGTACCAGAGAGGATGCGACTCTTCCTTTGGCTGCTGATCAGAAAACGAATCCTAACCAATGTCGAACGGCGTAGAAGACACCTCACTGATGACGATACCTGTACCGTGTGTAATATGCACAGCGAGACGAACATTCACCGCTTCCGGGATTGTGGGTTTGCTGCTGAACTATGGCAGAAGGTGGGAGATAGAACGATGAGCGCAAGATTCTTCAGTATGGAATGGGAGGAATGGGTAAATGATAACCTAAACATCAACATGGATACTCGGTGGCGGCGTATCTTCGCAACAACGCTATGGTGGCTCTGGAAATGGAGGAACGGTAAGATTTTTAATAATGAAAGTTTTCCGACTAATGCTTCGTGTCTTATTTTACAACAGGTAGACCAGTTTGAGGACGCCTGGAGGAGTAGAGCGTTGAGCATGGAACCTAAGGGCAAAGAAGAGATATATGTGAGGTGGAGTAGGCCGCCAGCGGGATGGGTGAAAGTTAATACAGATGGAGCAGTCAACACCGAGCTTGGGAGAGCCACAGCGGGAGGAGTGATTCGGGACGAAGATGGACAATGGCGGTCCGGTTTTGTAATGAATATTGGAAACTGCACGGTGCCACAAGCGGAGCTTTGGGGCGTATATCAGGGCTTGGATCTTGCCTGGAGGAACGGGCACCGAAAGGTGATCGTTGAGATGGATTCTAGACGTGCTCTTGACGTCTTGAATAAGGGTGTTAATCGTGAACACAACATATTTAGCCTGGTTAACAAATGCCATGGCTTCATATCAAAGGACTGGGAGATCCAGCTCCGACATGTGTATCGTGAGGGCAACACCGTTGCCGACTGGTTAGCGTGTCTTGCTTTTAATTTTCCCTTAGGGTTCTATGTGCTAGACGATGCACCAATGGGCTCTTTTTCGTTAATTAATGACGATGTAAGGGGTAGGACTACGCCCCGCATGATTCCCACGTAGTCATTTCCGAAAACATTATAATAAAGCGCTTTAGCGCGGAGAGTTTCAACTCTCTTTCCTACCAAAAAAAACCTTAACAGTTTTATAATCCTCCTTTATCTCAATCATTCATCTAAACATACAATAATGTAATTGTTCATAAACTTTTTAATTTGGTAACAAGTATTAATTTGGTAATATATTTCTTGATGAGTTGATGATATTATTTCTTTTTAACAAATATGTTGCGGTGACACTATTTTATTTTAAAGCTAAAAATACAATTTTTTTGGTTGGAAAATATGATGTCACTATAAGTGAATTTATATAAAGCTAAAACTTTAGAGACTAAAAATTGTAAGTTAGTTATTAATCACCTAATTTAAGACTTAATTAGTTATAAAACTTGGCCTTGTAACAAGACTATAGGTTACATATTAGTATGCTCCTCTCGTGCATACTTACGTGTCCGTATAAATCACAAAAAAATAATGCTATATTTCAAAATTTTTTTGTATAAATACTAAGTGAAGTCGGGTAAACATAAACTTCAAATTGCTTGTTGTGGAGAAGCTTCAATGGAGTCATGGACCGCCAAAAGTGTAGTTTTGATTGTTCTTCTTTACGTGGTTGCATTGCCAAAGGCTGATGCAACCACGCTCGACTTTCCGGCAGATCAATGGAAAAATGGTCATGCCACTTTCTATGGCGAGCCTGATGGGTCTGGAACATTTGGTATGTTTTACGTACAATAATACCAAATTACCAAAACGCGTCGTTTCAAATGTGTTTAACTTTTTGCATGGGATTTGTACGTAGAGGGAGCGTGTGGTTACGGAGTAGAGCAAAAGGAATGCTACGGAGTCGAGACAGCGGCACTGAGTACCGCGTTGTTCAACAACGGATCAACGTGTGGCGCATGCTACGAGCTCAAGTGCTTCGACGACCCACAATGGTGCATTGCCGGCTCAATCTTCATCACCGGCACTAACCTTTGCCCGCCCAGCTCCGGCCCCGAAGCATGGTGCAACCCTCCCAACGAGCACTTCGATCTTTCGCAGCCGGCCTTCCTCAAGATCGCTCAATACAAGGCTGGCATTGTTCCTGTTCAATATCGCAGGTTTACTAATATACATGAATGTTTAAATAAATAGAGACATAGTTTGTATTTCTGATTTAAAAATGACTAATATGACACAAATTCAAATTTTAAAAACTATTAACATGCATATCAACTATCCTCTAATAGACTTATTTTAATATGATTGTCACGTCGTCAAGTAAAAAAAAAATGTTTTGTCAATTAGTTTAGTCAATATGAATGTAATGATTGGATTTGAAAATAATATTTTAATCATATCCATGAGAAAATACATTACGGCTTAACATATGTTTAAATCATGACAAAAACAACCAAATTAGATATTGATAGGGATAATATTTGTTTGATATTGATAGGGATAATTGGATGAATTATATTTAATGATGAATTTTTTTTACTAGATAATGTAGAGTTATAAATTATTAGGTGAATAACAATTTTTGAACAAATAATGACAAATTTGTTATTTGAATTTGTTATGGAGAATTGATATTGATTGGTTGTCTCTCCTCCCACTAATATCAATCTCACGATTTATTCTTCTTTTTAAAAATTATAAATATACGTTAATTTTGATACTTGAATTTTCTCTTGTACACTAATTTTCTTGTATAAAAACTATTGTATCTAACTTTCTTGTACAAGATTATTGTGTCGTATACAAGTAACTCAAAAATATCAAATGAAAATTTAGATTATTTTTTTGTATACAAATGATTTGACTATTTCTGGTACATGAAATCCATATACAAGAACCAAATACAAAATTTGTAACATGTTAAGAAAAGTTGATATATTGACAAATTAGTCCATTAATCAATAATGATGCTATATAGTTATTTAATTATCATGGAAATATCCACTACTAGTTACTATGACTTTAGGTTACATAGTATATTCATCTATATTGATACGTGAATATAACGTAGGAGTTCTGTTGATATTATGTTTCAGAGTAGCTTGCAAGAGAAAAGGAGGAATCCGGTTCACAATATCATCAAAATCAAACCCGTATTTTCTGCTAGTGTTAGTATGGAATGTTGGAGGTGCAGGCGACGTGAAGGAGGTGTTGATCAAAGGAAGTAAAGAATGGAAGACGATGAGTCGCAACTGGGGACAAGAATGGCAACTCAACGACGGCCTTGTCGCCCAAGAACTCAACTTTCAAGTCAAAACTAGCGATGGTCGGACCTCCACCTCCTTGCGGGTCGCGCCTTCCAATTGGCAAAATGGTCAAACTTACGTTGGATCATCCAATTTTTAGGTTAATCTTAAAGACTCGTTTAGAGGGGCTATAAATCATTCTCAATAATAAAAAGATACCAATTAATAAAAAAAACTATGTTTATTTAGAAGGTATTTTAAAACATGAAAGTAATGTCATCATTTTCATTTTTTTATTACCTTTATCAGATTTTATATTGTTTTAATTTCACCGCTCCAACTAAACGGACACTTATTTTTCGCATTTATGCGAGATTGTGTTACAAATTATATATAAACGGTTTTTTTTTCATATTATGAACTATGTGTTTTTTTTATATATAAAAAAAAATTAGCGGTTTAAGTATCCTTTTCTAATAGAATGATTGTGTGATGTTATATATATTTATATTTATCGCTACTTAAATATGTATTTGACGCTCATGAATTCAAATAGATCATCTTGAGATTTTATCCATTAAACTTTAAACCTAAGAATAAACATCATTTATAAGAAATTGTGTTTAATATGAATATTATGCTAACAAACTTACGTAAATAGATTTGGAGGATATATTTATGAGTAAAAGGGGTAAGTTGGCTTTTATTGTATAAATGTAGATTAAGTAGGCTTTTTTGTTTCAATGTGTATTAACTAGGCCCATTGTAATTTTGAGAAAAAAATAAAATCTAAAAAAATTTAAGATACTTTTAAAATTAAAAAGAAAAATGAGAGTAATCCCCTACAATTATTCAAAATTAAAAAAATTCTCTCCCTTAATTTTTTAAGATAAAAAAGGAAAAATGAGAGTGGTCTCCTACAATTAAGGAATTAGTTTTAACATTAAAAAGATTCTCTCCCTTAATTAATATTGCTTATTTTTTTTCAAAGAGTCGCTTATTTGTTGGCATTAAAATCAATTACATAATTTTATGTACATAATCTGCATGCGAAATTATGTGCATAATATGCGTGCGAAATTATGTACATAATGTGCGTGCGAAATTATGTACATAATGTGCGTGCGAAATTATGTACATAATCTGCGTGCGAAATTATGTACATAAAATTATGTACAAAATTTGTGGGGACCACTCTCATTTTTCTTATTTAATTAAAAAGCAGCCATATTAATTAAGAGATAATCTTTTTAATGAGAGTGGTCCCCACAATTAATATTCACTTATCTTTTTAATTTAGTTTATCTTTTTAATTTTTAATAGTTATTTATCCTTCTTCATTAAGGGAGAAAATCTTTTTAATTAGAGTGCTCCCCACAATTAATAACTTCTTTATAATTTAATTTAGTTTTATTTTTAGGGAGAAAATTGGAGGAGCCTAGATTGTATCATGGATACAAAAAGGGCTTCCCTACACCAGTTTTCTCTATATTTATCATGTCGTATCTGAAAGGAAATTTTCAATTATAATAACGTAATTTGAGCTTTTGTTTAAAGATTAAATTTAATGTAAAACAATGGTGATTTTAGTAGCGATAAACACCACTTCCTTCATAGTTAAATAAAAGGTAAGTATAAAGCGCTTTGAAAAGAAGCAATATCACAATCTCAATTTATAAATATATACGCAAACAATAAGTTAAACAATTATAGGGATCATCCTATTCTTAGATCAAGAGGAGAATTAGCTACAAATGATCGTATACAAAGCAAAGACTATATATTAAATCAGGAAATACATATACTTACAATTGTTTGGTTCTAGTAGGGTGAACCTTCAAAACAAAGCTAACAACTAATTGGCATCTAAGGTAAAGAGAAATCTTAGTAAAGTCTAATTCGGGATAAATTAGCATATCTAACCCTACGACTCACATATGAATATATAGGCGGAAATTCTCAAACTTTAGGGTTACACAAAACTATCATATTCAAAGTTACAATTGGAAGATTTGGTTTCCTTCTCTGCGACAATCAAAACGACATCCCAACGGTCTTCAAACGGAATACATATGGTCATAAGCTAGCCGTAGGCAAACCGTTTTGTCTGGTCATAGAGATTTTTTCTGGTTAGGCTTCGATGTTGGGGTTTGACAAAATCTTCTACAATAATGCCATATGTCAAACGGCCACTCTACACCTTCCTTGGTCGTTTCGCTCGTTTGTAGCTTGAAATTGTGGATCTTCACTTTAAGGCATATTCATAAGACTTCGTGTTGTAGGTCCCCAGTCATGTAGAGCCTTCATTTCAGCTTTGACTCTCGGGAGGATGCAACTCTAGCATAATTGCTACTTTTGGTCGTCAAAAACTCACATTTTGACAACTTGGCATACAACTTGTCCCTTCTCAAAGCTTCAAGGGCAATTTTGATATGGTCTTCATGCTCCTCTTGACTTCGAGAATAAAGAGAGAAGGAGAAGAGATGTAGAACGAATCAAGGTTAAAAAAAGGCTTGTAGAGGGGCATAGGAAGAGAAGGAGGCGGTTTCCATGAGTAATTATGGGCTAAGCTTGCATAGGAGTTGGGTGAGGTGAGGAGTCGGACTCCTGGGGAGGCCGGGACATGGATGCATAAGTGTAGGAGCAGCGAGGCTGTAGAGATCCGGGCTAGAGTAGGTTGTATGCCGTAACATGAGCGGGTGAAGCTAACATGGGCGCATTGGGCGGCCAAGAAGAAAGTGATTATTTGTAGCAATCAATGACAAGAGGCATCACGGGGGGCCAGGGAGGGGTGGTGATTGCGCCAAGTGGTAAAACGGGATGTTGGAGAGGAAGATATTAGCGCCAAGTGTGTGGCAAAAAGAACGGGGATGGTGTCAAGCGGCACCAAGAGGACAAAAATGGCACCAACTAGTGAGGCGAGTCGGATTAAGGGAGGTGACGACGTCCGGTGGCGCCCTACGGCACCAAGAGGCACCATATGGCGAGGCAGAAGAGCCCGATGGATAGTGGTTGGGAAAGGGCACCAGGTGGAGAGGAATGAAGGGAAAAAGAAAAAGGAACATGAAAATATATACTCGTAAAGTGTCTTTTATGATATAAAGTATTCTCGTAAAATATTTACGATATTAAAATAATAATAAAAATATGGAAAAATATTTTATATAAAAGTATAAAACGCACCTATATTAGGGGAATTTAAAAAATATTAAAAAATATTAAAAAATATTAATTATTATATAATTACTTAATTAAAATTGATGAGGGATCATCCTCAACACTACCTCAAGGACCAATGATAGGTGATGGAATCACTATCAATTAGGATAGTTTTTAGTGTCTTTTTATTGTATTAGAGTCGGTTTGTGTTGCTAACATCTCAATCCAGAAGAAGAAGTCTAAAAGAAGCAAAAGAGATGTTAGAAGCACTTGGGAGTTGAAGATCATTCACGAAGACAAGCTTTTGGTTCCACACCGCCCTTGCGGAGTAGTGTCACCGCCCCTACGGGTGGCACTGCATTCCGGAACGCAGCCTGCGCCTTCTCCAGCGCCCGGAACAAAGCATGTCACCGCCCATGCGGCCACATCTGGACGCCCCTGTGGTGACTTACCTTGAAGAAGCAAAGCCGGAGCCCCTGCGCCTCTGCTTGCGGACCAACCTGCGGAGTTGTGAAGCCGAAGAGCCAGTATCACCACCCTTACGGTGACATTGGGCCGCCCCTACGGCTCGACATCAGAAGCGACAGAAAGATGAAGAGTAAGACGTTTGAAGAGCATTAAAGACCCGTCCATGCGGGATTGCCAGGCCGCCCCTGCGGCCAAGAAGAAGATCAAGCGTTTCTTCCTAAACCGCCCATGCGGCTCTGCAAGGCCGCTCCCGCGGTTTAGCGTCAGAGGACTTTACTCCGGTTGTTTGCACCACCTTTATGACATTAAAGGTGGTTGTTTAGGACGGCCATTCCCATTTAGTGTCAATTCTAGTATAAATAGGTCAATGGCTGATTGTTAGAATCATCCACCATTTTCCTATTTTCTCTCTATATTATCTTGTGTTTTGTAATGAGCTTCTAGAGCCTCCTTGCTACATTGGGTTGTTTTGAAGCTGCATTACTGCTTTGGTTATAAGTCTTTAGTAATATAAGTATTATTCAGCCATATGTTTTATATTCCTTGTGTTTTAACTAACAATTGCATGTTTCTTACCACTTAGCTTGATCACCTTAAGTGTCTAATTGCATGCAAGGAACTTGGGTTAATCGATTCCGGGTCCGGGTCCTTAATCTTGTAGAAATCCTTTAGGTAAAAACTAGTTGTAATTGCTTAAAGGAAAAGGAATATAAATATAAAGAAAAGTCTAACGGTTTTATTCATTTTCTTTATATCTCTTTGTCTTTATTTCAAAGCTAATTTGTGCCTTGTTCTTGTAGGTTTACGGATCATTAACTTGTTAAGTTGCACTGACGCCGATTGGCTCAACACATATATATGATCAAGACGATAATAGTGTTGAAATATTTATAAAAAGAACCAACCAAAGTAGTTTGCATGCTAAGAATCAACCTAGTGTAGCTCTTTTCTCCATCGTTTTATCACATCTTTACTTGTTTTCTTGTGCTTTTGTCTTGTTACAATTCAATCCAACTCCCCCCCCCCTATTGGCTGCAATCTCGATAATTGAATTTAATTAAAACCTCAACTTAACTCTCTTGGGTTCGACCCTTACTTACACTATACACAAACTTGTTAGTGTAACATTAGGAATTCTACTTTAACCTAAGCTAAAAGAAAACAACCTAGGATTTTAGCTTCGTCAAATTTGGCATCGTTGTCGGGGAGTTTAGTTATGTTTTGATTTCTTTTGATTATTAATTATTGGTATGGACCATTTTTATGGTTCAAACCCGTGCTACTAACTCCGGATTTGTTTCTTTTGAGCCAAAAATTGAGAGAACGCACATCCGACAATGTAGACAATAACGAATCCGTGAAGAGATGGCCAACCAAACTCTTCGCCAACTCACGCAGTCGGATTTGACTCAATATCCTCTTGCGGTCACTATACCGGCAATTGGGGAAGGAGTCAACTTTGAGCTCAAGCCGGGGTTGATCCACTTGACCCCATCCTTCTATGGGTTGAGTAGTGAAGACCCCATCAAGCATCTTGGGAAATTTCATACCGTGTGTATGAGAATGAAGCCGACCAACATAACCGAAGAACAAATCAAGATGAGGGCGTTCGGTTTCATACTCAAGGATGGGGAGGATGATTGGTACTACCATCTTCCGTCCGGTAGCATCGACACATGGGAGAACCTCCATAAGGCGTTTTTGGAGAAGTATTTTCCAGCTAAGAAGACAAATAACTTGAAGAAAGCTATAAGCGACATATAGCAAGAGGCGGACGAAACTCTTTATGAGTATTTCGAGCGTCTCGCAAGACTCCGATCCAGCTGTCCTTTTCATGGGTATTCTACCCAAGATCTAGTCTTGTACTTGTACAATGGCTTGCTTGACAATGAGAGGTGGATCGTCGATGCTGCTTGTGGAGGTAATATTCTAAACACCACTCATGACCTTGCTTTAGAGAAAATGCATGAATTAGCGGAAGGAACTCAGAATTTTGGAAGGACCTCTACCAAAATAGGAGTTCATGCTATCAATCCTAGTCGTAATGAGATTTCAACGGAAATTGCCGAACTGAAGGAGATGGTGAAAAGATTGACTTTGATGGTAACTCCACAACAACTCAAGGCATGTGGAGTTTGTGCCGATCCGTACCATCCAAGGGACATGTGCCCTCAAGTCCAAGATGACGATGCTGAGGTTAACGCATTGAGCTACGGGCAACAGCAACAACAAAGGACAAGGAATTACCCATATGCACAAAATTACATGCTAAATTGGCGTGATCAACAAAATTTTCGATTGAGGGATCAACAAAACCAGCAGCAACATCCCCACCAAGGAAAGTCTCAATCCACTGAGGATATGCTACAGGTTTTAACTAAACATTTTGCTACCCATGTCCAAACTACAGAGTCTAGCATCAAGAACCTCGAAAAACCGGTTGGACAAATGGTGGAGGCCATTACAAGGATCGAAGCTTGATCCTCCGGAAATTTGCCCTCCTAGATGGTTGTCAACCCTAAAGAGAATGTTAGTGCTCTAACATTAAGGAGTGGGAAGAAAATCCGGAAAAAGCCAACAACAGAAATGAAGAAAAAACCCTCTGATGAGTCTGACACCCCCATAGCCGCCCCTGCGGCTGCAACTACGTCGGCTCCTATGCAGCCGCCCTCTGCGGTTGGATGTCGCCGCCCTTGTGGTGACAGCCCCTGAGCCGTCTCTGCACCTGCAACCTTCCGCCCCTACAGAAAAGACGACAGAGGGTTCTGCTGAAGAGGATCCTTACATCCTTCAAAGTTTTCCCCCTCTGTTTGCTGAGAAACCGCCGGCTCCCTTTCTCGAGGCACTAAAGGAGCGGAGAGTGATTGAGGATAAGGATCTCTTTGAGACCTTTTCCAAATGTGAGGTAAATATCCCTCTCCTTAAACTTGTGAAGTGTATTCCTAAGTATGCTCATTTTGTTAAGGAACTTTGCACCATCAAGAGGAACCAGAAGCTGAAGGGCAAGCAAAAGGTGCAAGTTATTGAGCATGTGTCCCTTGTCTTCCAATGCCGAATGCCCAAGAAGTGTAGTGATCCGGGCATGGTAAGCATTCCTTGCGTTATAGTGGAAACCCGTTTTGATAAGGCTATGCTTGATCTAGGTGCTTCTATCAATGTTCTTCCTTACTCCATCTATAAATCTCTTGGCCTTGGGCCACTCATACTCAGATTGTAGTCCAACTTGCTGATAGATCTAATGTTTACCCGAAAGGGATTATTGAAGATGTATTAGTAATGGTAGATAATCTGATTTTTCATGTTGAATTCTTTGTGATGGATATTGAAAATGACTCACATGTTGCACCTATATTGTTCCTTTTCTAAAAACCGCTAGGACAAAGATTGATTACGTTAGTGGCAAATTAACTATGGAGTTCGATGGGGAGGTAGTTGAGTTTAACATTTATGATGCAATGAAACACCTTATTGATGATCATTTTCTTTGTGACATTGATGTTATTGATCCTATCATTCAAGATGTTTTTGATATATCCAACATAGATGAATTGAAAAACATAATTGAACATGACATTGACATTCATACTTCGGAATATGCCTTAACATTTAGCATGCAAGAAGTTCTAGCTACATTGGATGGGCACAAAAGGCTCCCTATCTCGACTTTGACCATTGGGCCTACATTACTAACTCCAAGCGAGAAGTTTGTTCCATCTATAGTGCAGGCACCGAAGATAGAATTGAAGGACCTTCCACCACACCTCAAGCATGCTTTTCTAGGAGAAAACAACACCTTGCCGGTAATCATCTCTAGCAAGTTGTCAACAATTCAAGAAGAGAAGTTGTGAAGGTTTTGAAAGAGCACAAGACGGCTCTTGGATGGACTATTGCTGACATCAAAGGGATTAGTCCCTCCACATGTATGCATAGGATCCTCCTTGAGGAAGAAGCAAAACCATCTAGGCAACCCCAACGAAGATTGAATCCGCCAATGATGGAAGTGATCAAAAAGGAGGTATTGAAGCTCCTCCAAGCGGACATGATATTCCCAATTTTGGATAGTAAGTGGGTTAGTCCAACCCAAGTGGTTCCGAAGAAAGGGGGTATCACCATGGTGGAGAACCAATATGGTGAGATGGTCCCGAGCAAGACACAAACCGGATTGAGAGTTTGCATTGACTACCGCAAACTAAACACGATAACTCGTAAAGATCACTTTCCTCTACCCTTTATGGATCATATGTTGGAACGTCTTGCAGGTCACCCTTACTATTGCTTCTTGGATGGATATTCGGGCTATTTCCAAATAGTCATTGCTCCGGAACATCAGGAAAAGACGACTTTCACATGTCCATTTGGCACTTTTGCATACCGCAGAATGCCATTTGGACTTAGCAATGCTCCCGGCACCTTCCAACGGTGCATGATAAGTATTTTTTCATAATACATAGAGAATTTTATTGAAGTTATTATGGATGACTTCACCGTCCATGGAAATAGTTTTGATGCATGCTTAGGACATTTAAAACTTGTTCTACAAAAATGCGTAGAAACCAATTTAGTTCTTAATTTTGAAAAATGTCATTTCATGGTTGAACAAGGAATTGTGTTAGAACATGTAATATCTTCAAATGGGATAGAAGTAGATAAGGCAAAAGTCGATGTTATTCAAAGTTTACCTTACCCTACTAATGTGCGTGAAATCCGTTCTTTCCTAGGTCATGCAGGTTTCTATCGGCGGTTCATCAAGGAATTTTCAAAGATTTTAGCGCCGTTGTGTGAGCTACTCAAGAAGGACGCCACTTTCATAGTTGATGAAGAGTGCAAGAAGGCGTTTGACACCTTGAAAGCGTTCCTCACTAGTGCACCTATCATCCGATCTCCGGATCGGGAGAAGCCATTTGAGATCATGTGTGACGCCATCGATTATGATGTAGGAGCTATCCTAGGACAAAAGGATGGAAGAGCATCACATGCCATCCATTATGCATCCATGACGCTTAATGGAGCTCAAAGAAACTACTCCGCCACCGAGAAAGAGATGCTAGCGGTGGTGTTTGCACTAGAGAAGTTCAGACAATATCTCCTTGGCATAAAGGTAGTAGTATTCACTAACCATGCAACCCTCAGGTACCTCATGGCGAAGAAGGAAGCAAAGCCAAGGTTGATTCGGTAGGTGCTCCTTCTAAGCAAGTTTAACTTGGAAATACGGGACAAGAAGGGGGATGAGAACCTTATGGCCAACGAGAGTAAGAGGAAACCAAAGTTTTAAAGTTGATGTTGGCCTGAGATGTACGAGAGATATATGGAAGTTTTAAATTGAGAACCTTCATGGACGGAGTGACGTTACATAAGGAAATGAAGTAAGTTCTACACCTACTCGAAGGAATGGTGCAAGCTTATATAAAATACGGAGAACGTTTCCCACATGTTGGGATGTCATAGAAGTAAAGAAGATAAGGTCAATTATGTTGAAGCACGGTTAAGTCATGTAGTTTGGATCCTTATGGTAGCACATAAGTGAGAAACCTTAGAAGATTTTTTAGAATCATCTCATCAAAGAGGGAAAATGAGATTAAGTTAAAGGAATACTTAAATAAGGCCCCGAGAGTCAGGAGACTCGAGCAAGTCTCTCGATTTCAGGAGATGAAGGATCTTTGAAAGAGAACGGTCGACATTGTAGCTGAAGATGGAACAATACACGAGTCTTAAAGAAGTCAAATCAATAGATCGAGGTAGATCAATCGTGTCATGACCATTTGTATAGTGATAAGACAATATTGTGTGGGTTATTACGACATGTGATGGGACGAGAAAAGATGGAATCTGAGATATCATGAATTCCAATACGTCAGAATGTGGATTTTGCCACTAAGGTTGAGCTTGGCGCACCTCCAATATCCAAGGCGCCGTATAGGATGACACATGTAAAGATACGTGAGTCGAAGAAGCATTTGAACGAGCAGTTGCAAGGACTTGTTGATACAAACTCATTAGAACCAATGCACTACCATAGATAACACCAAACGTGATCTGGAACTCTTGATTTGAAGTTCATATTAGAATTTATCTTAAACTCTTGATTTGAAGCTGTTATGGAGAACACCAGTGTGTGAAAAGAGAAACGGTTATCTTCGTTTGTACATCGATTACAATGAGCTGAATAACATAACAATGAAGAATATGTACCCCTTACCACGTATAGACGATCTACTCGACCGTTTGCAAGGGTAGGTAGTTTCTTCTAAAATTGATTTAAGGGTTGATTGTCACCGAATGAGAATTTGAGATTGAGATGTTGCAAATACGGCTTTTAGGACAAACCCGGGTCACTACGAGTTGCAGTGATTCCATATGGGCTTACTAAGCCCGGATAAGATGTTTTGATCTACTCTGAAAGAAGAGATAAGTTGTGTGACAAGTTGTCTCGGGATGACAACCCTTGAAGGACGTCAAAGAAGTTATAAGTTTGCTTGGATGTGCTGGTCAATTCCGGATTTATGGAGAGATTCTCCAACGTAACACCATCTATGGATAACCTACTCCGAATAACAATGAAGTATTGAGTGGGACGAAAACTGACAATGGAGTTGTTGAGAGTTAAGCGGAGATTCATTGCTGCAACTGGTTTGAAACCGCCTCGGGGTATGATGGGTTGTAAGTGTACAAGTGATTCTCCAAGGCAAGATCTTGATCGAGTATTGAGGAGCGATATAAAAGTAATAGTATACGTGTCTCGTTAGTGGAAGCAGTGTGGAGTAAAGTACTTCCACAATTACTTGGAAGTTGCAACAAGAATTGAGGAAATGTAAAATCAAAGTTTGGTTTGGCAAGAACCGAAGCCAATGGTGTAAATTGGAAGTTTGATCTTCTTTGTCAGAGAAAATCAAAGAGAAACCTAATAGAAATGCTGCATTGAGAAAGACCCGAGAAGGAAGTGGAATTTCCGAAATATCGGACCTTTTTAAGATCTTCGCGCGAGTTGGAAAAGTGGTCTACCGGGTGGCGTGGCCGCCGAGAGAAGAGGGTGTTCATCCAGTGCTTCAAGTGTATTAGTAGGGAGAGTACATAAATGGCTCGAGACGTGTTGTCATTCATGAGGATCTAGTGGCAAGCGAGGAACCGATGAGGCTAACTGGAAGATGGAGGATAGTATCTTTGGTTTGAGTTTTATGTTGAGCTAGTAGCATCGAGAGGATCGACGGGTCAAGCCTAGTTCTTTCCTTGGTTGAATTATGTGCATGTGTGATGTTGTGTGTAGTTTGTGCCTTATGTGGGAATGTGCTTTATGACTTGATATATCTCGTGGTGGTAGTTGAATAGGGTTGGTGTATAGATTTGAAGGTTGAAACCTTCTTAGTTTGTGAGGTCATACCTCGGCCTTAGGGACCGAGAAGTTCAACGCATAACAAGTTTCGAGACGAAACTTGTTTTTAGGGGGATCTGATGTAAAGCCCCAATTTTTAGGCACGATTGCAACAATTTTTTCCGGCTTTTATCGATATTTATTAGCTTAAAAATATTTTTAAGAGATATTTTTACGACGTAAATAATTATTAATTAGAAACAATTCTGAGTATATTTATATTTTGGATAACGTATTACTATTATTTCAAGGAAGAGTTCGGAAATATTTTCCGATCCGAGAATCCCGTTCTGATTATTTCGATCGAGTTATTTCAATGACCTTTTCTTTATTTTCTCTTTTTTTATTTTTTTATTATTTTATTTTCCCTCTCCTTGGCTGATGAGCCGTCTCACTCTCCCTGACCTTCTGCAACCCGACTCTTCGCCCCTCTGTGACGCTATGGGCACTGTCCGACCCTTCGCTCCCTCTGCAACCAAACCTGTGATCGAACCATCGGCCTCCTATGATGTCGCCCATGCTAGCCCAAAGCAGTGAGCATCTGCAGCCCCGAGTTCTACATCCTCGCCTGCAACTCCTACATCTCACTTTTCCTCTCGCTCGAACTCTTCTAGAACGAGGAACAATGGCAGCCCAATTCTATCTTCTCCTGTATCTCTCGCTAGCAGCTGCCTCCTTTACCCAAGCTCCTTCCTCTTTGTCGTTGAAGAACTCCCCCCCTCTAGCAGCCTCGTCCTCCGCCTTGAAGTGCTGCCGGAACCCTGAGGTCACTATCACTACCGCTGCCTCCTCCAGCCGGAAACTGCGTTGCATCTCCGTTCTCGCCAAAACCCCAATGGTTTCGATTCTACGCTCTCCATGGAAGTTCAAACACAGTCAGGCTCACGATGTGCCGGGGACTTCAGATATGCTGCCGCCGTCACGAGAAACACCAGGAACGTGCACCTTCTGCGTCCTCATCAACGAGCCAGGTCTTAAACAGCGCTCCACTGTCGAGCCGTAAATCGCCACCCAGGATCGCCAATGCTGCCGCTTGATATGCCTTTGTTGCCGCCTGGTTGCCTTGGTCACCGGGGCCTTCTTGCCGAAAACGCCCCATGTGTTGAGCTCCAACTTCCATAGGAGACAAACCTAGATCTGGTCAAACAGGGACATTGACCAAGTTTTTGTTTAATTACAAAAGATGTCCACAATCTTGTTGTAATTGCAATATATGCCCCTGCTTATATATTTATATATTATGGCCCAAGAAAATTAATTACGGATTATTACCCATATTTCTAAAATTGTATAATTTGCCCGGAAAATATGTTTACAATTTTTAAACTTGAGTTTTACTTCAAGTTATATTCTTATCTTTGCATACACTATATTTTATGCCCTGGTCGGATTAATTTGAGTTTATGGCTTGAAGTTGTAAATTGCGGTTTTATGACCAAATTTCTAGAATTTCATATTTTGCCCCGGAAGGGTTATTACGAATTTTAACGTGGGCTTTTGAAATCGAGTTTCCTTAATTTTATGTATATTAAATATTTCGATCAAATTTAGCGTATTAGTTAATTTGTGTAGCTTTGGTTTTAGGTCCGGAAGCGCCCCGATAAAGGCCTAACGAGTCCAAGTTCGACATCCGTCTTTTGACGTCGTGTGAGTATTCTCTTCCTCGATTTAGTTATGTTTAGTATTAGTATCATGCTAGTTTGGATCTAGAATAACTTAGAGTGGATGCCAAGTAGTGGCCTTGAACCTTAGGTGAGTTTTGAGGATTTATGATTGTGCTAAGACTTGAGGTATTTGGTTATCTTGTGAGGTTGTTTATGGCTTTAAATTGTAAGTTGAGCTTGTGAGAATTTCGGGGTAGAGGTTGTATGATGTTGAGGATGTGGACTAGAACGAGAGTATCCTAGCCTAGTGTCGTTACCATTGTGATCGTGGGGACTAGGCATGTTATCCTAGTGGTGTTGTGAGTTATGATTTTGCGAGATCCGAGGGTTTAGAAGTCTTAGGATTTCTAGCTTCGATTGAGTGTGATGTGAGCATGAGGGATTCTAGGATGTGGTCCTACAATTGAGAGTCAAATGGTCTTGCGTAGATCATTTGTATAGAAGTCTAAGACTTCTATTGTGAGTGGGTTGTTGTTGATATAGTTATCTTCTTGTGAGCAGGTTATAGGCTTCCTCCCTAAGGAAGCGAGAGTGTTGTGAGTTGAGTGTTGAGACGAGGTAAGTATCCGGACTTACTTAGCTCGTATTCCTCGTATTAGCATTGATGTGTGTTTGGTGGTGTGTGTTTATTCTTTATTATTTATAACAACTAAACCGGAAATAGGACCACCGACCATTATATTATTTGGCCCAAGTGTATGATAACGGGCGGTGACATCACTGCCTAGCTCTTGGTAGAGCTAGGAGGTTCTTGGCGACTAGCCATGCTGATTAGACGGTCGGAGGCATCCGTACAGTTCCATGCCAAAAACGGGGATCGAGGCGAGTTTCGGGAGATTCTCGTGTCACAAAAGAAGTTGAATTAGAACGGGATATGACTTAATAATAAAGATAATAAACCGGAATTGTGTGCTTTGAGAATGTTGTGTGTTTATGATTATTTACTTGTGTTTGTGCCTTTCCCATTGATTCTAATGCTTCGAGTATTAGCTAACGGTTTTATACCGATTGTTGTAGATTGCCTTGCAGGTTAGGAATGCGGTCGAGAGATCCGGAAGAGTGGGCAGCCGGGGTCCATACATTTTAGGAAGGGTTTTGGTTGGAGTTGAGTCGTGTTTTGTCCTTCGGTTGTTGTGTTTTGCATGTCGCGTGTATGACGTTTGTTTTTGGATTGTATCTCGGCTAAGGTCTTTTGTTATATTCTTTCGGGTTTCATATCATGTGCATAGAAAAATGAATTTCGGTTTGGCCTTTATTTGTGCCATGTTGGAAGGGTCTAGTGAAATTGTTGTCAAGCTAAGGGTCGGGACCCATTGTGAGGTCCCAACCCGTAGCACTCCGAGTCCCACGGATTTGGGGTGTTACATCTTGTTTCTGTTGGATCTCACCCAACAGATCAGGTAGAACCTCTAAAGCAAACAAATGGGCATCCACGTTAGATCCCTCTACACCTGAGGTTGAACTGACAGTCGCGCAATCGCCATCTTTCAAGGCGTCTTCTTGCTAAGGGCATTGGCGACAACATTCCCCTTCCTTGGATGATACAAAATCTCAAGGTCAAAGTCCTTGATCAGCTCAAGCCATCTACGTTGGCGGTTATTCAATTCCCGTTGCGTGATAATATACTTCAGACTCTTATGGTGTGTGAAGATCTAGCATGTAGCGCCATGCAAATAAT
The DNA here is from genome assembly GCA_033239045.1 of Fagopyrum esculentum. Lineage (NCBI taxonomy): Eukaryota > Viridiplantae > Streptophyta > Magnoliopsida > Caryophyllales > Polygonaceae > Fagopyrum > Fagopyrum esculentum. Next base: position 138,190,719 of record BSUD01000001.1, on the reverse strand, counting down.
GTCTCCAGATCTTCAGTGCATGAACTATCGCGGCCAACTCCAAATCGTGAGTCGGGTAGTTCTCCTCATGCGTCTTTAGTTGTCTAGACACATATGCAATCACTCTACCACGTTGCATCAAAACACATCCCAAGCCTAGCTTGGATGCGTCACTGTAGACTACAAAGTCCTATGTGCCCTCCGGTTGTGCTAAAAATGGGAGCGGAAGTCAAACGTCTCTTCAGCTCCTCAAAACTCTGAGTACACGGCTCGGACCATACAAACCGGGTAGTCTTTCTCAATAGGCTGGTGAGTGGACGGACAATCACAAAGAATCTTTCCACAAACCGACGGTAGTAACCGGCTAGGCCAAGAAAGCTGCGTACTTCCTTGACGTTCGTCGGTGTCCTCCATACTGCTACAAACTCGATCTTTGCCGGATCAACCTTGATCCCTTCGGAGGAGACAACATGACCCATAAATGCTACCTTTGGCATCCAGAACTCGCACTTAGAGAACTTGGCATACAATTCTCTATCCCATAAATCTCGCAACACAGTCCTCAGATGTCCTACATGCTCCTCTTTGCTACGAGAGTACACCAGGATATCATCTATGAAGACCACCACAAACTGATCTAGGAAATCGATGAATATGCCATTCATCAACTCCATAAAGACGGAGAGCGCATTCGTGAGCCCGAATGGCATCACTACAAACTCGTAGTGGCCATACCTAGTCCGAAATGCCGTCTTATGCACATCTTGCTCTCTCACCCTCAGCTGGTGATATCCCGAGCGCAAGTCGATCTTGGAGAACACAGTCACTCCCTGAAGTTGATCCAACAAGTCATCAATGCGGGGCAAAGGATACTTGTTCTTGATGGTCACCTTGTTCAGCTCTCTATAGTCGATACACACTCTCAACGATATGTCCTTCTTTTGCACAAAAATGGCAAGTGTACCCCACAGGGGGAGGATAAAGTCCTTCTTAGCCAACTCCTTGAGTTGCTTCTTCAGCTCTAACAAATCGATAGGCTCCATACGGTATGGGGCCTTCGAGATCGGTCTCGTCCCCGGCTCCAACTCTATGCTAAAGTCCACGCTCCTCTGAGGCGGCAAACTAGATGGCTCGGCAAACACATCCCGAAACTCGCAAACTACGGAGATGTCCTCTAACGCTGAGCTCTCGTCCTCCTTCATGGCATAACACAAGAAGGCCTCGCAACCCTGTGCAATTAGTCTCGCTGCTCAGAACGCGCTGATAACCATACCCGACTTTTCAAGGTCCCAACCTCAGAAAATCTCGATTTGACCCGACTCGGTAGAGACCTTCACGGTCCTCCTATCTACATCTAACACAACACGATGCATATCCATCCAACAAATCATGGTTTTCTAAATGTATAGGAAAACCTACCTCTTGGGTACCTCTCACTTGACCCCCATCGGGTAACCCTATAACGAAGGGTCTCCCCTCTATCGTATCTAAGGTTAGTCTATCAACACATGAATCAGAAATGAAAGAGTGTGTAGCACCCGTATCAAACAAAACTCTAACAAGTAAACCATTAATTAGAATGGTACCTATACTAGTTGACGTTGGCGGCTCCTCAATGCTTCTCAACTCAAAAACTCGACCTCGAGCTCCTCTAGTATCACTGGTACCTCCATCATGACCTTTGCCTCTACTCGGTCCTGGAGCGGAACCTTGAGTAGGAGGATGGTCTGGTACTCTTTGTTGTCCCTATGTCTAGTATTGAGGCGGCCTCTACCCACCTTCTGATGCACCAGTAGAGGAATATCCCTGCTGTGACAACGCCTTGCCCTGACGGCAAAAAGTAGCCCGATGTCCTGGCTTCCCGCAAGAAAACCAAGTCAATGGTGCTCTCGGGCAATCAGCTCTCACATGCCCTGACCCTCCGCAGTTGTAACACTACCGGCCTCTATCAGTAGTCTATGCAGAAACTGGGTAACTCGAGCGACCTTGAGTCTAGCCTCGCTGGTACATTGATGCTCCTGCACCGGTCTGCCCAGTACGCTGTCTCTTCTCAGACCTGCTCGTTTGAGAAGTCCTCCTCTGACTAGCCTACTCACGCTCGTAAGTTGAGGCTCTATCTTGGTAGTCTGTTAGAGACTTGCAATGGAAACCCGCCATGTAGGAACGGATACTCTCCCTCAATCAGCGAGAGAATAGTGTACGTGTTGATCCTTTGGAGATGCAGCTGGACCTAGTAATGCCAGCTCCTCCTGGAATCTACTAATCGTCTCTGCTATCGGCACATCCTCAAAGCCAGCCTCGACAAAGTCCTGCATTTTCTCCCTTCTCACAAAGGCAGGGCAGAAACGCTCTCTGATCATGCTCCACATCTGATCGTAGCTAGTGGCTCGAATCCGCATGGTCCTCCTGTTAGGAAAGAAAATTCATGAATTTAATTATTTATGAAATTATATAAGTTTCATGAAATCATTACAAATATTTTTGGTATAGTTAATTTCTTATAACTATATTTTAAAATTTTAGGCTTCAATCAAAACAAAAAAGCCTAAAAAGTTATTGGTTAAGAGCTTAAAAAAATTACAAAAAGTAATTTAGCTCATTCAATACCAATGTGACTAATTGGTAAATTAAAAGGATCTAAGATTATGGGATTGATTTCTTTTAATCACGTTGCTTTGGTGAACAAAAATAAAAAAAAATATTAAAAAAATAAAAATGGATAAATGTCATTAATGTTGAGGGGTTAGTGGGATTAGTAGGGAGTTAATTGTGTAACTCCTCCAATAACTATTATATAAAAAGAGGGAGATTTACAGATAATTGGAAAGAGGACGGTTCACAAAAGGGAAGTGAGAAGAGAAAGAAAACTGAGGGCAAACATTTGTAAAGAAGAAGAGAAATCATAATTGTGAGGTTTTATTTCTTGTCAGCTTACTGTGAAATTTCCAGTCCTTCATATTTGAGGTTTACAGTAAGCACTCATCTTCCTCTTCGTTACAATTTAATTTTTGAAGAAAATGCCTTAATTGTTTTCTACTTTCCAAAGTCCCTACGATCTATATTCATTCTTAAACATGAAGATTGAATTATTGGGGGTTTACTTTCAAAAATTGTGTTTTGGAGTGCTTTTACAGTGTTTCATTTCATTTTAAACAATACATGATTGATTTCTGATTTTTTTTTATATGGATTCATCTCATCTCAAATGTGAAATTTTGCTTCGTTAAAGTGTTTAAAATTACTTTCTAAACAAATGTTTATGGCCAACTTGGTCAATGATGGTTTGACAGTACTTTACACAGCGGTTAAAATAAAAGTGAAGTTCAAATTAATCGTCAATATTTTTCTCTTGATGATCCATATTCAAAGTAATGTCTATTCTTGTGCTTTCACTTGATGATCCATATTCAAAGTAATGTATCTTCTTCTACCTTTTTGCTTTTTCTCTTTCTCAAATTCTATCTCTGTAATTGCTCATACACATATCAAATTTTAATTTTTATATATGAGATGGTTGAGCCAACAATTTACCATGATATCATATTAATCGTCAATATTTTTCGGTTGGTCGAAGCCCGTAGTCAGTTCGAAAGAAAGTACTTTTGAACTTTACATTGTCTCATGGCTGGATCGAAAGTAAATACTTTTGACAGCTATATCGAACTCTTACTTTTGCATCGGTACGTCAAGTTCGTAGCTGATTTGGAAGTGAATACTTTTGGATCGCTACATCAAGCCCATAGTTGGTTTGGAAGTAAAATACTTTCGACCGCCACACCAAACTCGCTACGGTCTGAAAGTGATAACTGTAGCCGTCATATTCATATTCAATTTAGTACGATTACGAAATCGTTTTAAAGGTTAACAATTAAATGTTTAAAAGATGTTTTACATCTTCATTTAAAATAGAAAAAGGCTACGAAGCTGTTGTTGCTAGGCTTTTCATGAGGAGAATTCAATTTGCCCACTTATAGGATCTAAGTGGACTCCAATTGTCATCAAAAATTGCCAAATGCCCTTAATTTGAATATATAAGAATTAGAGGTGATGCTAACATTGTTGAAGATAATTTTCAAAAGGCAATTGTGCACTCCTAATTCAAACATCTCAAATTAAGACAATCGAGCACAACTTATGTAATATAATACCTTAAACAGAAAATATGTTAAAATCTAAATGTAATTTTCTCACTTGCGTGGTATCTCATGTAAGTCCCCTAAAGACTTCTAGAGAATAACCAATTGTGATGTAGTTTCGGAGCACGCGTTTTCGTTATCGACAAAATTTTTTATTTCTTGAAAGCAATGACTATTATGTCATATAAACTCGTAGTTGGTCCGAAAGTAGATACTTTCGTCCGCTACTCCAAACTCGTAGTTAATTCGAAAGTAAATTACTTTTGACCGCTACACCAAAATCTTAATCCTACAGGGTCCGAAAGTAATTACTTTTGGCCACTACATTAGGACGTATTTGATCTAAATCAAATGATTCTCACGTCCAACTTCATGACTTATGAGAGGTTGTCCAATCGCAAATATTTGATCTTCGCTATAAACATTTATGAGAAAAGAACACAAATTGCTAAATATGAAACACACGAAGTTTATTTTTGGTTGTGCACATGCAATACAACATCTTCTATGTTTATTGTTAAATGACACTCCAAAACAAATATTTACAACAATAACCCTTGAAAGCAAGCTTGTATAATCTATGGGCTTAGTTTTGGCTCAATTATAAAATGCCCACATATTAGGAAAAATACAAATAAATCTTTCATGTAGAACTACGTAAGGACTTGCGCCATTTTAAAAAGGCTACGTAGGTAACTCGATATTTTTCTTTTTATTTTGAAAAAAGGAAAGCGGTTCAAAACATTAGACGACATGCCGCCTAGTGAATCGAAAGGCCGAAAAAGATCGGCAGGCGGACTAACCGTCACGAAGGACACAACAAAGTAGAAGAGAAACATACAAAAAATACATCAAAATAACCCGAAAGCTAAAAGATCGGCAAACGTAGGTAACTCTATATTAAGTTTAAACTATTATCGGGTACATACGCAAATCAAATTCAAATATGAAAAATATATCAAATATTCTTAACTCGATATATAGCATCCGCTCATCGAGTTTAACCTCACAAAAATCCAAACTATATATCTTTTCATGCAGAAGTACGTCATGACTTGATGCTCTTTCCAAGCTACCTAGGAAATCCAATATTGGATTTAGTCGCACCATCCAAATAAAATCAACTCTAAAATAAATTTTGGAGTTAAACCAAAATTCTCAAATATTCATGAACTCGATATAAAACATCCGCTTGTCGAGTTTAACCACAAAAGTCCAAACAATTAAGAACTACGTAGGACTTGATTCCTAATAAAGGATACGTAGAAAATTTGGTAAATTATGAACCAGATTCAGTCACGAGTCTTAAAAATAAAATAATAATAAAAATAACCTAACACTTTTATTGATCATTCACATGATAGTGGGATAAATTAAGCAACCCTTTCTAGAAGGTGGGTTTAATTTAATCCTTTTATGCATGGTCGAGATATAGATGTCATGCAAATGATAGTTGGATCATCGTATGGGAAACCCTTCCTAGAAGGTGGGTTTGGACTTTGATTCTGTGATGCATGAAAACATTGCACTGAAATACATAAGGCTTGATCCTCTTTAACGAGGTACATAGGCAACCCGTCCAAAAACGGGTGCAGCCTAAATCACCAAAACCAACCAAATATCAGTATTTATATAACTTAGAATCAAAAGCTCAAAAAGAGAGGGTCGAACTCAAATAAAATAAATAAATAAAATGTGTTTTGTAAATTTGTATTCGATTAAAACATAAAATGTGTTTTGTAAATTTGTGTACATTTTTACTCAACACCTCCACCACTACTGAGCTAGGTCATGGAATAGAGTTTGTACTAACTATATCCGTCTGTCCTCTAGACATCTAATAGACTCAAGGGCTGAGTCCACATGCCCAATCCATATCTCAACCTCCAACCCCACCTTCCCAGAGAAAGGGGGTACTCCCATCTAGTGAAATGCCTTCAACCAGGTGTCTAGTCGAGGCTCTCTCGACTCCTCTGGAGCTCTAACTACCTCAACAGCGCGTGCTAGTATAATTGGCACCTGAGTAACTCCTTGGGACATCTTAAACGATCCTACCTGTGCTGGAAGATCCGGGCACGCCTATCTTCCCTGGAAGCTTCCTCGACTCGTCTGTTATACACGCGGAACTCTATTCCCCTCAAATGACGTGATCTGAGTCATTTGACTGGACTCGGTGAGATCTCGGTCTCGTTACCATACCGCTCCAAATGTCAGGAACGACGCTCTAAACAACCTCCTCATGTACGTCCTTCGCTACAAGCGGATCAACAATAGGAACCTATCCCTGACCTATCACTACCGGAGGAAGAGGGGGTCTACCCCTACCTCATCCTACTGTAGATGTCGCTCTAGTTCGAGCCATTTCAGGGTATGCACACCTAACTTATAAGGCTATATATATAATACTTAAATTCAACATACATGCACAATTCAACACACAATAGGTATCTATATGTATATATATATAGGGTGTGGTTCCCATGAGAACAACCTCTAACATGAGAACATGAGAACAATCACAGACCGTAGGATTGTTTACTATTAAGGGTCGAGATTTGGGGTTAGTATCGTAATTATTAATAAAATTTCAACACACACGTGCTTCCAAATATAACACAATTTGGAATCCCTAATTTCACTCCATACAAGCTGCACAATTTGGAATCCCTAGATCAACCGGCGGCTCGTTTGCGGTTTGCCCTCTAATGCGTCCGGTGACCTCCAGGCTTCTCGTTTGCGGTTTGCCCTCTACTGCGTCCGGTGACCTCCACGCTTCTCGTTTGCGGTTTGCCCTCTGCTGCGTCCGGTGACCTCCAGGCTTCTCATTTGCGGTTTGCCCTCTGCTGCGTCCGGTGACCTCCAGGCTTCTCGTTTGCCCTTTTCTGCGTCCGGCGAGTCGGTTGTGGCAGCACAAGCAGGGGGTTTTATCTCGTTGTAATTCGACTGGCTGTTCGGTATCCTGCTTACCCTAAATCGACCCCTTTACAAATCAAATCTCCATCTTCCAATCGATTGTTCGCTCCAAACGGTGTGTGCAAGCTTTAAATTTATACCCTAGACGTAAGCTTAAAACAAGGATGCGAACCCGCAATGTACGGGTCAATCGTAGTAAAAAGCAAGGAATTCCAGGGGTCGATCACAGGGACTTAGTGAAACAAAGTCCAATTACGGTATGCTTAAGCAGTTACTAACCACAAGAGTAATTAAAACAATCAAAGATGAATAAGAAGTCAATAAAACAAATATGCAATTCTAGGGATTAAAGCATCTAGTTGTGGTTCCAACTCAAGATCTAAAGATAAGCGGACAAAGCTGAGGTTTTTGCATAGGGAAGGTGTTACTAAAGTGGAATAGATCACCGGGTAAGTCTCACTACTCACTAATCATAAACCGTAACTCCTATTACCGGGTAAGTCTCAAGGAATTAAGATAAAGAACTATAACCTCAAACTAACACACCATCTAAGGGAATAGAATCAACCTTTACCGGGTAAGTCTCCGGCTAACTCACAAAGATGGGATGAAAGCACACTCAAACCCCAATAAAGGATAAACCTTTATTACCTACACTTATGATCTTAGGTACACAAACTAAGGAATTACCGGGTAAGTCTCATCCTAGGCTTGCATTGAACCAGGAAAGGTGTAATAAGAATAGGATTTGGCAAACTCTAACACTTAACTCTCAGTTTCGGATCAGATAAGTCACCTCGGTCAGACGAATTCCACCCCGGCCGAGATGTTCATCGACTGAGCGAGATGCTTAGGGTTAAGGTAAAGACTCGAACTTTCAGGGTCCTACTAGAATCTAAGATTATTCTATCATTGTTTTTCCCACAACCTTCAGCCAATCACCCTAGAATCACACAAGGAAATTAGCCACTCATCATCATCATGAAAGTATTAATCAAGTATATGGGAAGAAGGTGAATATTTGAACAAGAAGAATTTAATGAAAAGACTTCAATAACTGAATCAAATATCACAACAAAAGCGTTCCTTGGATATAAATCCAACAAAAGAAGACAACAAGGAAGGGAATCTAAGATAATCTTACAAAGACCCTTCAAAAAGCTATAAAAGCTATAGACTTCAATCTTCCTTCAACCTTCAAAAAGGTTCTTCAAATCTCCCAACTGGAGTATGGCTGCAGCGTGCTCCGCGTTGTATGCGGGATGTAAGCGAGATGTTGGATTTGTGGAAATCCAACCCTTTTTATAGGAAAATAACTCTCCAAAGATAAGATATCTTAGAAAGATCTCTTCCCATAAAAATAGGTAAAATATATGATATAGCATATCTTCTTCCTTCCAGGAGCCAAGCCCAAAAATATAAGATCTCTTTCCAAAGATAAAAGATCCCAGCCAAGAATAAAATATTCTCGCCGCGTCCTAGGTATTCGCCTCGGTCGAGTCGACTTCTCTGGATCACCTCGGTCGAGGTGAATCTATGGTCAACCGAGGTGAGTCACAACTGAATGTGAAATCTCTCAAATCTGGTCCAAAGTGAATCCTAAATCCATGGCTATGCTTCCTGGATGGTTCCTTATGTTCCTTGATGTAGCTCCAATGAATCCATAGCTCCTTTTGCTCCTTTTTGATGCAGAACGTGCCATTTTACCTACGATTACAACAAAACTAGGTGTAGACCTCGATTCTCGCAAAGGTAGATGAAATGGTAACATAATCACATATTATATATACAAACATGCAGATTATTGAAGATAAAACGTCCAAACAAACCCCAAAATATAGACTATAATTCATGCTATCAAAATACCCCATACTTAGCCCTTGCTTGTCCCCAAGCAAGTTCTGCATATAAAAGACAAGATAGAATGGATTATAAGTCAAGAAAATCAATGAAAAGTCTTTCAAAACATTTTTATGGTGTGTTACAATCATAGATCACTCTAAGAGAATACTTCATGGAATTTAAAATCAAAACATGCTTAAAACATATTATAAATATAAGAAAGTTGTTCATCTTTGCATAAAATCATAGAATGCATAATAAGTCATAATTATCAAAATTAATCATGCATAATCCAGTTTAAACCACTAAGTCAATCAACAAGCTCGAGGTCTCAAGGGCTTCCCAAAAGAAAGGTCAAGAAACGTGTAGGGTAGGGATGTATGTAAGGTAATGTGGTGCTAGAATCCGGGAAAAGGATATACTTCACTTTCACTTTGACTTTCAACATCTTCCACCAATAAGCTTTGCTTATTTCACACTTTTTCTTTTACTTTACTTTTTGGGATGCATGGACAGAGGTGCACAATAACCGAAGCCTAGGAAATCCGCAATCATCAATTTCTTGAGATGCATCAAACCCTTGATGCACATACCATGACCCGTTAGGAATATCGCTCAATCCGACTTTGGCAAGACACAAACACCCGGCTATGTGAATGGTGCCGAGTTACTCATCATCATGATTGACTTCCCCAAACCTATTTCTTTCTTTCTAACACTTTCACTTCCAGCCAACTTCTCAACTTTTACTTGCTTTCACCACTTCGCTTGCTTCCAAATTCCCGGATAGGTAAAGGGAGGCAAAATGTATATGAGGGGTTAAGCATGATCAAGAAGAAGAAGAGAAAAGAATGAATTGCCTTGGTCTTTCCAAGAAGAAAGTGAGAGAACTCATAATGTGGTGTCAACCTTCAAACTCAACATAATTTGGATAAAAACAAAGTATTAAACATGTCACTAATTTCAAACAAAGCATTTAGCAACTTAAACATATTATAAAACCTTTCAAACACATAAAGAATTTCAAAACCAGTCAGTAAACAAGATCTTCACTGAGATCATATCAAGATAAGAAGCACAAAATCGTTTCGAAAACTCTTAGTAACCCACCTCGGTCGAGGTGTTCTTAGGTCAACCGAGGTGAAACACCTCGTTCGGCCAGAACTGTCCCGGTCGAGGTCCAAATTTTTTTTTTAAAAAAACCAGTTTTCTTTTAGTTTCGACGTTTTTCTCAATCAAATAACCTGTAAGTATGCATGCAATCTCAGATAAACATATAGATGCAAAAGTGAAGCATAAAATATCAATATCCGGTCAAATAGAGTCATACATCAAATAAGTATCAAGTAATACACAAATACCCCATACTTGGGACACACTGTCCCAGTGGGTCAAAATAAGTCTAAGAGAATAAAATACTCACCGGATAATAAGCTGAACTGCATAAAAATAAGAAAGAAAATCCTGCAGCTCTCAGTAGTCACGATCCGGTGGTGGTGGTGGTGGCACATACGGATACTGGGTCGGGTCGAACGGATAGCCCATGACATGCTCGAACTGAATCTGGACCATCATGTGCTGGTAATGCTGCCGCTCCTGCATCTCGCGGATATCCAGTGACAAAGCAGCATATGAATCAATAACTTGATCCGTCAGGTCATCGATCCGTCTGTGAGCCTCTGGATCTCTGTGTCGGCGTGTCCTACGCCTAGCAGGTCTCACTGGAGAAGTAGCAGGTGCACGCTCAGTATCCTCATCATCCAGATCTATGACTGGTGTGCTCGTCCCTGCAGTATCCGTCCCTGTATCCATCGGGACTCCACCATCTCTCTCATCAGCCGTCTCCTCATCATCTGCCTCCTCCTCAGCTGGGGCAGCTGCTGCCTCTCTGTAATCCTCCATCAGTGGAGCCCAAGCGGTCTGCCAATAGTGAGGGTCATAAACAGAAAACTGGGCAGACCACCTGATCCCCTGTGGTGCAGTCAGTTCCCATGGCATGGCCACGTACGGTGTAGTCAGACCTCGAGGAACCAGAATCCGCCGAGTGATCATCTCCTGCAGCCCAAGCGGCTTGGCAGCCGCCACCATCGTGCAAGCGCTGAGATCCATGTCCTGATAACTGGCTATATGGGTGACAAGCCCTCCGCAGCAGATGTCTCCCTTCGCCTTGGCCTTGATCTTGTGCAGATCCTCTGCCAACATCAAGCCAAAGTCCGGGATACCCCCAGTCACCATGCAGTATAAACTGAATAGCTCCCCCTGTCGGACCTTCTGGGGCGTCTCAGTACGCGCCAGAAGTGTCTCACTGAAGATCCGGTGGGCTAACCTAAAGGCTAAGTGGAAGATGACCTTCTCCCTGGAATCTCCAGGGCGCCATCTGTCTGCGTGCTCAGCAATATGGGCAATCTGCCCCCAAAACTCCCTAGCTACAGATCGGGACGGGAAGTCAACAGCTGTGGGCTCAGGAAAACCAAAAATCTCTCTCTAGTACTTAAGCAGCACTAAGAAGTTCCGGTTCATCAACCGGTACTTCACAGATTGCTTTGTGGGGAGGTAGGTGAAGGAGCTAACGAACTCTAAGGTGGGCTCCAAATAGGTTGGGGCTCGGATCTCAGTAAACAGATCTAGCCCTACTGTGGATATCATCCGTCTAAGGTCTCCATCCACATGGAGACAGTCAAAGGCAGACACGTCCAGGAAGCGAGGTGCAATCACTGGACGGCCAGAAATACGCTCATAATCAACCTGGTGTCGCTCGTGGATCACCGGTCGATAGGGTCGGGAAGAAGAGGAAGAAGGGGAAGGGGAGGATCTATCTCTAAGGGCAAGGCGTCTGTCGGAACTCATTTTCAGAAATCAGTCACTGTCAGGTCACCTCGGTCAACTGACAACACTCAAGAATCACCTCGGCCGAGGCACAGCTCGTCTGGACCGAGGCGGAAAACTAGATTCTAATTTCCTCAGAAAATTCAGTTCTTTTCCCCCAAAATCACTACAACTGCTTCCTATGGGGTACTTAAGTCTTTCCTCAGCAAATGCAAGGGCAACCAAAGCCCAAATCGAAGCGAAAAAGCGAGGTAGGGTTTCGGTTTTATTTTTACCTCGTTCGTCCGAATCGGTTCGATTTTCTTGCAGATCGACGATGTACTGGGATCCTCTATGCCTTAATCGCAGTTTGGAAGCGAAAATCTTCGAAAACGAGCAAGAATCGAAGGAGCGAGGTGTAAACTGTCGCCGCGGTCGAGGAGGGTTGGGTGAAGTAAGGAGAGAGAAATTTCACCCCTTTTATACCCTTTCTGGAACTGCTGTCACCTCGGTCGAGATGGTTTCGACTGGACCGAGGTGGTACGGACCGAGGTGGTTCTTCAGAAACCCTAGTCGCCTCGGTTGCTCAAGAATCATCTCGGTCGAGGTGCTCTGATAGCAACCGAGATGCCTCAGTCAAACTTCGTCTTCTCAAATTCTCGATCTTCTGTCCTTCCAGTTATGCTCCTTCCTTAGATGTCTCCTGTTATCTGTCTAGGACGCCAAAAACAAAACAAAGCAAAGCAAAAGCAAAAACTATCTAAGCTAGACTAGAAAAAGGGAAAAGAAAGCAATACCTTGGGTTCCTCCCAAGAAGCGCTTGGTTTAAGGTCGCTAGCTGGACCATAATGCGTCTCTCAAATGTGATGGGAGGTGTCCTCACCCCATACTTCACCTCCATCGTGGGGTGAAGTAAGTAAGTCTATCAAACGCTCCAACAAGTGTAAATGCTCATCGGAGAATGAATCGTCTATGGGTGGATCGTCCTTCTTATGTGAAGATGCAGGTAGCCGGCTGAGGTGATCCGCAACAGAATTTTCGGATCCCTTCTTATTGCGGATCTCTAAGTCAAACTCTTGAAGCAAGAGAACCCATCGAATAAGGCGTGGCTTGGCATCTTTCTTAGCCAACAAGTAACGAATGGCTGCATGGTCGGTGTAGACAATGACTTTCGCCCCTACTAAGTAGGAACAAAACTTCTCGAAAGCATATACAACCGCCAATAATTCCTTCTCGGTGGTAACGTAGTTGTGTTGTGCTACATCTAGCGTCTTGCTAGCATAATAAATGGCGGTGGTCCGGCCATCCTTCTTCTGTCCAAGCACCGCTCCTACGGCTACATCACTAGCATCGCACATGATCTCAAAGGGCAAGGTCCAATCCGGCGGTTGGATAATGGGAGCGGAGATCAACGCTTCCTTAATCCTGTAAAAAGCATCAAGACACTCCTGCGAAAACTCAAAAACAACATCTTTATTCAAGAGGTTAGTTAGAGGTTTAGAAATCTTGGAGAAGTCCTTGATGAATCTCCTGTAGAAACCTGCATGCCCGAGAAAACTCCTTACTCCTTTAACAGAACAAGGGGGAGGGAGTTTCTCAATAGTCTTGATCTTAGCGCGATCGACCTCAATGCCTCGATTAGAAACGAGGTGTCCTAGCACAATGCCTTCGTTAACCATAAAATGACACTTCTCCCAGTTCAAAACGAGATTAGTGTCTTCACATCTTTTAAGCACTAGAGAAAGGTTAGATAGGCAATCATCAAAAGAGGAACCATATACAGAAAAATCATCCATAAATACCTCCATGATCTCCTCTATGTACTCGGAAAAGATAGCCATCATGCATCGCTGGAAGGTAGCGGGTGCATTGCACAATCCAAATGGCATCCTCCTATAAGCAAATGTCCCCCATGGACAAGTGAAAGTGGTCTTCTCCTGATCATCCGGATGGATAGGAATCTGGAAGAATCCACTATAGCCGTCTAAGTAGCAAAAGTGTGAATGCTAGGCCAACCGCTCGAGCATTTAATCAATGAAGGGAAGTGGAAAATGGTCCTTCCGTGTGGCCGTGTTCAGCTTCCTATAATCGATGCAAACCCTCCAGCCCGTAACGGTCCTGGTCGGGATCAATTCGTTGTTCTTATTCGTCATAACGGTCATCCCTCCTTTCTTCGGAACTACATGCACCGGGCTAACCCACTTGCTGTCCGAGATAGGGTATATGATACCTGCATCCAACAACTTAAGAATTTCCTTCTTCACAACCTCTTTCATGATCGGATTTAACCGTCTTTGAGGTTCCCGTGAAGTCTTATGATCATCCTCCATTAGAATTCTATGCATGCAGAAAGAAGGCTTAATGCCAATAAGATCATCTATAGTGTAACCCAAAGCCTTTTGATGCTTTCTCAAGACATGCATTAGTTTAGACAATTCAGTTTCGGAAAGGGAAGCACTAACAATGATGGGATAAGTGGAATCCGGTCCAAGAAAGACATACCTCAAGTGATTTGGGAGTTGTTTAAGCTCCACAACTGGGGGTGCCTTCTGAGGGAGATCCTTGCTTCCTCCTTCCAGTGGAGTAGATCCAGAAACTGGACTTTTGGAAGTCTCAGTTGAAATCGTCTCGCCATCGACCTCGGTCGAGGCGCAGAGGCATTGACCGAGATGTTCTTCAGTCGCCTCGCTCAGTCCAGAAAGTGCCTCGGTCGAGGTACTGCAACTGGAACCGAAACTGGAGATCTTCGTCTCCTGGATTAGCTTCTCAGTTTTAGCTCCTGGATCTTCTTCCAGTGCTTTTAAGATCCGTATATCTGCATCACAAGAAGCATCTATACCTTCCTCCATTAAACTGAAACTAATAACTCTTTCGAGTGGATCGTTAATAAGGATAGAGCTCACCAATTCTCTTGATTCTTCTTCATCGTAGATGTTGAAGATATCATCGCTCAGCTGCTCCCCTTTCATGGCTGCAAGTAATGCGAACTCCACCTCATCGCCGCCAATGTTGAATTTCAACTTGGCGTTCTTGCAATCCACGTTGCAACCCGAAGTTGCTAGAAATGGCCTCCCGAGAATAATAGGAACAGGATAATCTGCGAGAATGTCAAGTACAACAAAATCTATAGGTAGATAGAAGTTACTTAACTTGACCGGAACGACCTCCAAGATGCCCATGGGATGGGTGATGGAGCGATCCGCCATGTAAAGTCGAATCTTGACCGGTTTGGGCTCTCCAAGTCCGATCTTCACACATAGTTCCAGCGGAATGATGCTCACGCTGGCTCCTATATCATAAAGGGCTTCACAAGTGACATCCCCAACTTGAATGGGAATGCAAAATGAGCCGGGATCTCTCAATTTAGGCGGCATCTTCTCCTTCATGATTTGTATGAGCTCCGAGGATTTAGATGTCATCCTAACTTCACCAAATTCTTCCAGTTTCCTCTTCCTTGATAGGATCTCCTTCAAGAACTTCCCATAGGCGGGCATTCCTAAAATAGCATCAAGGAAAGGAATGTTAATATGCAGCTTATTCATCAAGTCAAGGAACTTACCAAAGTGCTTGTCTAGATGTGCTCTGGCCCTTGACTGGGGGAATGGAAGTGGTGGTTTGTATGCAGGAGGTGGAACATAAACTTCAGTTTTCCCCTCCGCTTTCTGTGGCTCCACCTCGGTTGGCATCTCGGTCGAAGTGTTCTTCGACTGCACCTGGACCGAGGTGGTCTTCGTCGGTATTGGCACCGACCGAGGCACTGGATCTGCTGTCTTTAATCCACTCCTCGTAGTTATGGCCATGATCTGGCCCTTAGGGTTGCTTTCCGTCCTTGCTGGAAGCTTCCCTGGATCTCTTAGTGCTTCATTCGCCCTACTTGCAAGTTGTTGTTCAAAGGCCTTTTGGGACTTCGAAAATGAAGTCATAGAAGTCTCCATAGCATTAAGCTTGATCAAGATTGCCTCCAGAACTGCGTCTTTCTTTTCCGGCTGAGACGAACTCGATCCTTGCCCCTGGCTCTTTAATGGAGTAGAAGAAGAAGAAGGGGAAGAGAGGAAAGGATTAGAGGAATCGTTAGAGTTGGAGTTAGAATGATTGTTACCAGAATTTTGGTTGTTCGCCCTCCAATTGTTGCTATTGGATCCTCTATTATTGTTGTTGTAATTGTTGTTCCGGGAACCGTTGTTGTTGTTACGGTATCCATTGTTGTTGTTCCTTTGTCCTTGCTCTTCTTTCTTGGTTTGAGCAACCAAGAGTTCCTTCAATTGCTTCACGTCATTCTTCAAAGACGTGAGTTGATTGTTGTTGGGCTGAGTTTCTTGGAAGTTAACTCTTTTAACTCCACCTTCAGCTCCTTGGTGGGTGTACTTCTCCATATGCAAAGCTTGCTTCTCGATGAAGTCTCAAGCTTCGTCAATCGCCATGTCCATGAAGGTACCGGCGGAGAGTAGTTGGAGGTTGAACTGGGTGCTTCCGTCCAGTCCTTTGAAGTATATCTCCAATAACTCTAACTTTGGAATCCCATGATGTGGGCAATCCAAAAGAATGTCCTTGAACCACTCCCATGACTTGGACAAGCTCTCCTTGTCCTTCATAATGAAAGCATTGATCTTCCCTCTCATTTCAGCTGTCTTTGAGGGGGGAAAGAATTTGATCAAGAATTCCGTAGTCATCTCCTCCCATGTGCTAATTTTTCCTGGAGGAAGAGATTGATACCAAGTAAGAGCTCTATCTTTTAAAGAAAAGTAAAAAGGTCTTAGCTTGTAGTTGTTATTTTCAATCCTTGAGGGTCTCAAGGTCTCCATCAAGATCTCATAGTTTTGAAGATGTTGATGTGGTGATTCCTTCTCTAGCCCTCCGAATTGGCATTGGTGGATCATGGATAGAACTTGCGGTCGAAGTTCATAGTCATGGTCCGCTGGATCTCCTAGGTTAACTCCTGGATGCCTCAGTTGTTGATTGGGGTCCATCCTTTGACCTAGGGTTTGTGGGATTCCTGCAGGAAGAACACCTCGGACTGGCATCCGAGGTGGAAGTATCTCGGCCGGGGCGTCTGGTACTGGGACCTGCCTCGGTCGAGGGTCAGCGACTGGGACTGGATCGGTCGAGGATCTGGAACAGGATCTTCCCTCGGTCGAGGTAGAAACTGGTCTCGTAAAGCTGCCATATCAACTTTGATCGCTTCAGTCCTGGTGCGAGTTTCTTCTCTTTCCTGCCTCAATTCTTCTTGGCTGAGGCGTAGCTGCTCTAGCGCCTCATTCAACTCGGCCTCAAGATTGCGATTGTCTTGGTGGGCCATCTTTGCTTCTCTTAAGCGTCGTTTATATGTCTTTTCTGGTTCGGGATCGTAAGGAACGATTTCCTTCCCAGTGCGGGTTCTTCGCATAAACCTAAGAAAGAACCTGCAAAAGTCACTCAAGTAGAGTGGTTAGTAGACACGGGGGCAAGTGCCCCAAGAGCAAACCGTAACCGGCTCGGTCTAGACCAAGTCCCCGGCAACGGCGCCAAAAACTTGTTCACTCCAAATGGTGTGTGCAAGCTTTAAATTTATACCCTAGACGTAAGCTTAAAACAAGAATGCGAACCCGCAGTGTACGGGTCAATCGTAGTAAAAAGCAAGGAATTCCAGGGGTCGATCACAGGGACTTAGTGAAACAAAGTCCAATTACGGTATGCTTAAGCAATTACTAACCACAAGAGTAATTAAAACAATCAAAGATGAATAAGAAGTCAATAAAACAAATATGCAATTCTAGGGATTAAAGCATCTAGTTGTGGTTCCAACTCAAGATCTAAAGATAAGCGGACAAAGCTAAGGTTTTTGCATGGGGAAGGTGTTACTAAAGTGGAATAGATCACCGGGTAAGTCTCACTACTCACTAATCCTAAACCGTAACTCCTATTACCAGGTAAGTCTCAAGGAATTAAGATAAAGAACTATAACCTCAAACTAACACACCATCTAAGGGAATAGAATCAACCTTTACCGGGTAAGTCTCAGGCTAACTCACAAAGATGGGATGAAAGCACACTCAAACCCCAATAAAGGATAAACCTTTATTACCTACACTTATGATCTTAGGTACACAAACTAAGGAATTACCGGGTAAGTCTCATCCTAGGCTTGCATTGAACCAGGAAAGGTGTAATAAGAATAGGATTTGGCAAACTCTAACACTTAACTCTCAGTTTCGAATCAGATAAGTCACCTCGGTCAGACGAATTCCACCCGGCCGAGATGTTCATCAACTGAGCGAGATGCTTAGGGTTAAGGTAAAGACTCGAACTTTCAGGGTCCTACTGGAATCTAAGATTATTCTATCATTGTTTTTCCCACAACCTTCAACCAATCACCCTAGAATCACACAAGGAAATTAGCCACTCATCATCATCATGAAAGTATTAATCAAGTATATGGGAAGAAGGTGAATATTTGAACAAGAAGAATTTAATGAAAAGACTTCAATAACTGAATCAAATATCACAACAAAAGCGTTCCTTGGATATAAATCCAACAAAAGAAGACAACAAGGAAGGGAATCTAAGATAATCTTACAAAAACCTTCAAAAAGCTATAAAAGCTATAGACTTCAATCTTCCTTCAACCTTCAAAAAGGTTCTTCAAATCTCCCAACTGGAGTATGGCTGCAGCGTGCTCCGCGTTGTATGCGGGATGTAAGCGAGATGTTGGATTTGTGGAAATCCAACCCTTTTTATAGGAAAATAACTCTCCAAAGATAAGATATCTTAGAAAGATCTCTTCCCATAAAAATAGGTAAAATATATGATATAGCATATCTTCTTCCTTCCAGGAGCCAAGCCCAAAAATATAAGATCTCTTTCCAAAGATAAAAGATCTCTGCCAAGAATAAAATATTCTCGCCGCGTCCTAGGTATTCGCCTCGGTCGAGTCGACTTCTCTGGATCACCTCGGTCGAGGTGAATCTATGGTCAACCGAGGTGAGTCACAACTGATTGTGAAATCTCTCAAATTTGGTCTAAAGTGAATCATAAATCCATGGCTATGCTTCCTGGATGGTTCCTTATGTTCCTGGATGTAGCTCCAATGACTCCATAGCTCCTTTTGCTCCTTTTTGATGCAGAACGTGCCATTTTACCTACGATTACAACAAAACTAGGTGTAGACCTCGATTCTCGCAAAGGTAGATGAAATGGTAACATAATCACATATTATATATACAAACATGTAGATTATTGAAGATAAAACGTCCAAACAAACCCCAAAATATAGACTATAATTCATGCTATCATCGATCTAGGTTTTTTTTGTCGCCGCTGAAAGGTATCATCTCCTCTCTCATTGTTATTAGATCCATTTCGTTTGTAGACTTCTCTGCACTTTTATGATTTACAAGAATGAATTGTTATTACGTTATATGTAGGTGAATTTGTTTCGTGGCAGAGAGCTCTTGTGAAGTTTTCTTGATTGGAGCGGACATTTTTGGGGGTAATGGCAGATTCTTCTATAGGTATGTCTTGCTTGCATTGCTTGGTTGAATATTGTTGGTGGTTTTGTGATTGGTGTGTTGATATTTGCTTGCATTGTTGTTTTTGATTAATTATGAATAATCTTAGACCGACCTTATAGTAATGTTGGTGGAATATATTGATGAAATATATTCTATAATTAAGAATGATGCGAATATGAAGTGCATATATGATGCATATGTTTTCTATTAACTACGAATAATGCGAATATGAAGTGCATATTAGATTTGAAAACATAAACTACCTACGAATAATTATTGTGTAGACTATTTATGTATGTTAATACTGTAAATATATGGAACGCGTATTAGGTTTTAAGAAACTACACTAACTAGGAACAGTAACTGTGTATACTAATTATGTATATTAATACAGTTTGTAGGTAAATGATGTTTGAATTTAAGTAGCTATCTTGTCACTTTTTGTGTTGTATAATAAAAACAATCTTGTGTGTTAGATAATGAAGACTATTTTGTGTTGTATAATGAAAACTATAGATATGAGTTCCAAAAGGAAGTGTATTTTGAGGTCTGGATCAGTGCGTACAAAGAAATCGGGAAAGAAGAAAGAAATTCCAAAGGGGGAACACATCGTTTGTGATGATGGTAGTTCTGAGGATTTTGAAGACGTGCCTATTTCTAAGATACTGGATAGAAAGACTAGAGGAAAGAGCACGATTTTAATGATAGAAAATCGTAAGAATGATGAAGGTATGTTTTTATTTCCTAACAAACCGTGTTGGGAGCATTTGTATTTTAAACCTTATTTTTATGTTTGCTATACAAAAACTCGTAGGCATGGAATCAATTAGTCAACATGTTCTCATATTTATTATACAAAAAAATTTTGATTGACATGTAAAATAGTAGTTAATTATGAATAAATTGTGATTACATCGATTTACTAATATGATAATGCATTATTAATTACGAATAATGACGTGTAATGAAAATGTTGTTTACGCAGTTGTGAAGAATGTCACCAAGCCTAAGGACATTAAAGGAAAGGGTAAAGGGAAGTTGACTAGTGATGAAGAGGAACAGGATCTTGACGATAGTTTTGATGGGGATAAGGTTGTTACCAAACGGAAGAGAGTTGCTAAAGGTCCAAGGCAAAGCAGGGGGAAGCTTGAAGGGTACAACAACTTGCCTACCAGGTGCTCTCCGAAATCTTTTGTGAATGGCATTAAAGAACTTTTGTCGGATGGAGAAAAGCATGTTGCGTAGATAAATGCAATTAGGGACATTGGATTTGGTAGTTTCTTAGAATTGGAATTAAGAAATACGCCATTGTCCCTTTGTTCTTGGTTAGTTGATCACTTTGATCCTAACAAGTGCAGCTTAGAATTTGAGGATGGACGAAGCCTTTACATAACACCTGAAGATGTTCATATTTGTTTTGGGTTGCCGTTGGGTGGTAACAAAGAAAGTGGAAAGAAGGAGAGTGATACCGACAAGGTTAGGGATAAATGGAGGCTTCAATATACTCAAAAATATGTTAATTTGAGGCCAGATCATGTAAGGCAACGAATGGTTGAGGGTTTGGATGGAGGGCTTGAGTTTCTTCAGAATTTTCTAGTGTTGTTTGATACTTGTGTGGTAAACAGCATTAAGAGCGGTTGTGTGAATCAAGGGATGGTGACCCGCTTGTCAAGTGTTGTAGCAATGAAGAAAGTCAATTGGTGTGAACGCGTTATTAAGAGTCTTGTTTCATCGAAGTCAAGATTTGTGGAAGATGGTTTATGTTTTACAGGGCCACTGTTGTTCCTGGTGGTAAGTATTGAATTTTGTTTCATTGGTTCTCTATTATTTATTGAACATAAATATATTTTGTTTATGGATATGTAGCTATTCTATCTTGATCGTGTGGTGCATCGAGGAGTTAGAGAGGTCGAAAGGTGTATACCTGTATTCCGTGGATGGACAGATTCTATGGTTGCTGAACGAGAAAAAAGCGAGATGTTAGGAGGGGGTTTTGGACGAGGACGGATAGAGGATGTTCAAAGACTACCATCAAATGCAAATATTTTGGTCACAACTGAGGTATATTACACACGTTTTTGTGTATGTAGATAACTTTTATTCGTAATTACTATGAATTCAAAATATATATAATTATGAATAGTTTCAGCTATTATTCATGCGCTTGTAAGGACATGTAAATTATTCGTAATTATTATGTATTATTATTATTAGTAACTATGAATAAACTCAGCTAATCTATCTGGATTGTGTGTGGTCGTATAAATTATTCGTAATTAATGTGTATTCATAATTTCAATAATTATGAATAATGTTTTAAAGTTTTTGTTATTTTTTTATTAAAATGTAGGATTACAAACGCGATCTGTTGAGTGGAGTCTTGGAGATGATTGCTGGTATAAAGGGTTTCATTGAAAAATCTAACAAAATCCCAAGGAATATGATGAGCGAATCTGGAATAAGGGCTTGTTATGATTTGGGGAAGATGGCTTTGAGTGGTTGTGGGTACAGTGGAGAAGGAAGTAGTGGGAACGTGGGTACTCAATTTGAGGATGTTATGACTCAAAGTACTCAATCCGTATGGAACGATCCCGTGTTGTTGGCAAACATGAAGAAGATTGACGATGCAATCAAGCTTAGGGACGAACTGTTGAAGGAGAAGAATAGTTGGCCTAGTTTTGACTTAGGGGTTTTCACAAGTCTAAGTGCTAAAGGAGTTGATCCCGTAGATATTGCTATAAGGGACATTGTTAGTGGATATAAGAATGATGTGTCCGTTGAAGATGATGGAAATGAAGACATCTTAGAAGGTGATGTTGAAAAGGTCGGTATATTTAACAATTCATTCGATACCAAATGTTTGTACACATTATCAAAATTTATTTTGTACTATTTTATTTTTGTTAGGGGATGCGGAAGGAGATTTAGGAAGACCATCTGATATGCGGATGAAGGAAGATTGCGGTGGTGCTTTTGTCGAGGTTTATTAAAAAAAATTTTATTGTACCATTATTACAATTGATTTGAATATGTGCTGCATGAATGAAGACGTAGTGTAATAACAGGTATGATATCATTGTTGGTGTATATGCTAAGTAAAAGTTATGTATTCGTAATTATAATTAAAAAATTATGTTGTAAAGGTGAACCCAACCGAGCGTGATGCCGGTTAGGATAGTGATGAGCATGTCGGTGACGACCCATACGTTGAACAAGAAGGCAATGAGGTAATCCCCGAATTGTTCTATTATTCATTTTTATTATAATATATTATTCTGGTTACTCGTTAGTCAACACTTTGCTATTGAACTCTATATTCTGCGACTATTGTCTACTCATAAACTAATTGTATTCGTATTTATTTTTATAAATTGCTGCTGTATAGATGGACCCTATTGATCATGTTGTGGGTAAGGATAGCGATCATGTGACCGATGACAACACACACGTTGAACAAGAGGACAATAAGGTATTGATTTGTAATGTTAGTGTTTTTGGATTTATTTATGTAGTTGTAAACGGGGAATATGAATTTACTTGTTTAGGTTGCTGAGGAACAATTTGATGATTTTGGTGATGTTCTGAGTACGGATGAGGATGTAACTGAAACAAATGAACCAGCAAATAAGGTGTCTGAACCATCGTATGATGGATACCGTGTCCCTAAACGGCATGATAAGGTACTAATAAATTTTTTATTTTTTCGTTTCTTATGTACTTGGTAGATATTATGTTTTTTTACTTGGCTTTTTATTCATTGTGTTATCTAATGTCATGACAAGGGGAAGGAGATTGTGGGGTACAACGCAACCCCACCACGTGGGAAGAGGATTGGTAAACGTGCAGTGACGGATAAGAGTTCTTACATTGATAGATTTGTCAATCCATCAAAGAAGATAACTAAAATTCAACGACAAATAGCACAGTTCGTCATTGACCTTTGTTTGAGGTATATATAGTAACATTATTATTGTTTTACAGATTTATTAAAACAACGTTGATGAGGGACTATATTGATTAAGCTAATACATTTTGTCGTGTAGCAAAGACGTTTTTCAGATATCTTATGAAGTAATTCCAGGAGGGGAAGACATTGAGATGTACATCCTAAAATCTATAGAATGTCGTAGGATGGCAGAGGGTGGTGTTGTATGTGCAAGCATAATGGATGTGTGGTGTATCTATCTAAGTAGACAGGAATGATTGCGAAGTCCATCGTCTCCACACGTCTTATTTTTGCCTCCCTTTGTCACGGTTAGTTTATTCGTAATTAACGTCTTTTCTTCATTTAATATATAATTGGATATAAATATATATTCGTAATTAGCTAACTTTTTTTAAAAACATGTGTCTACCTTTTGTTATAGTATGTACATGTTGTGAAAGAAGTTGGTGTAGGGTTTGACCGTAGATATGAAAAATTTACTAGCGCTTTCGATGTTGCCCTTCGCTTTTGTGGAGATAGTGTTGATTTGACTGATTTTGACATGGTTAGTGCTCATATTGTAAGTTGATTTATTGTATTTTTTTTAAGCTTATACTGAGTTTTTTTTTATTTCTTCTATTTGTTTCAAGATAATGTTCCCACTGAGTTGTAAGATGCATCACTTTGTGGTGTGTTTCCATATGAAGACTGTTGTGGCTGAGATACTTGATAATCGTAGAGATTCCGGCATTGATTACAACTACTATGTCACTCGACTGGTAAGGTTTAGTTTGAAAGATGCATCACTTTAATCGTTGGATTCATAATTATACATTGTTTGTTACGTTAATTTCAGGCGTTGCTATTTGGTCTACACCTTATTAATGTTAGATTAGACTCAATGGGTGGAAGGATATGTGCGATAGAGGAAGCCAAGGTTTTGAAGATGGCGTGGAAAGATAACAGGGTATCTGATGATAGTGGAATATATGCTATGAGACATATAGAAACATACAAAGGGGATGCTAAGTGGGAATGTGGCTTCAAGTATCAAAGGGTACAGAGTCTAAAGACATTAAGGGTTCAATATCTGCACCGATTCCTTATCAGTGAGATTAATGAGGTAAAGGATAATCTTTTGAATGCCTTGGAGATGGGTGCTAAACAGATTGACGAGTGGACATCAAGAATGGATGATGACGATGAGCGTTTAGATAGACTTCCTTGACTTAATGTAATCTACTAGTAGCAACTTGATATCTTCAAACTTAGCTGTGTCTATTGGGTTTTTAGGACAATTGTTGGATTTATTTTGTTTATGTCTACTTTGATTTGACTGGTTCTTACTCGTTGTGTCGTGGGTGTTTGATGAATGCTTATTCGTAGTTAATATTATTTTTGTTATATAGTTGTCATATCGAGTAGTATAACAATCGTAATTATTAATAAGTGATTGTAATTTGGTCAATGAAACTTATAACGTTTGTATAATATTTACTATTAATTTTAAAAACAACATTACCAATACTATATTATGTACTTGTTTTTGACATATTAGCGATTATTCGTAATTACCACTGTTTTTTACTTGATAAATGACAATGTATACACGAAATTATTCGTAATTACAAATATTTTTTTAAGTGAGCTATAACAAAGTATAAAAGCATTAAGTTCGTAATTACAAGCGTTTTGTTAGTTATACAGAACAATGTATAGAAGCATTGAGTTCGTAATTACAAACGGTCATTGATGTGATCGTTTAAATAGGCTTCCTTTACTTAATGCACTCTACTACTAGCAACTTGAAATCTTCAAACTTAGCTATTTTTATGGTTTTTTAGGATTATTGTTTGACTTATATTGTGAATGTCTAGATTGTTTTGACTAGTTATTAATCAATGTTTCGTGGATGTTTGCATAATTTACACTATGAAGTTTTAAAACCAAATTGACAATAATATATTATTTACTTGTGTTTGACATAATAGTGATGATTCGTAATTAGAAACGTTTTTAAAGTGAGTTTTAACAATGTATAGTAGCCCATAATTCGTAATTACATTGATAGTTTAGTGAAATAATAAATTGATGATAAGCACTAAGTCCTAAATGGACTTAAAGGTTTGAACAATTACGAATTCAAATAATGTAAAATACCACTAACTACATTCTACATAACTTCCTTGCAGTTCCGTTTTTCATGATCTGTAAGTTTCTTACACCGAGCACACTTCCTTAAAGGTTTTACAACCTTGCTTGTTGCGTTCTCCAGGGAACCTTTCATACGAGTACCTTTGTTCTTGGCTTTGACAGGATCTTCAACTTCAAAAGGTGGCTTGACACCCACATATTTATCTAATAATGACTCTTTACATGAAGATTGTGTGGTGTCGTCAAGGACTTCGCTTGTATGTTTTTGTTTCACATAATTCAGCAAATTAATCAAATCCCTTATCCGAGCAGTATCGTTCTCTACTACCGCAACCGTTGAGTAAATCGTGTTCCATAACTTGTTGAGCATTCCTTTTCTCCCTTCGATGACAATGCATTGCTTTAGTACTTCTTGGTCAATCATTGAAGATGCAAGGATCCTAGCGTCCTTCCTCCACCGTGTCATTACCGTACCTTGGGGGATCTCCTCTATGTTCATGTACTTATATGTTGAGAAAATGTGTTGGCACGGAATGCCAACCCGGTTGTACATGTTACACGAACACTCTGATTTCCCACTGTTGTGCTCGAATGTTACGCAGAAAGATCCGATGTTAATCTCTTGGACTTGATGTAACTTATCCAAACCGTTCATAGTCTCACTTGTAACTTGACATGACCACGACCCCTCGTATATTTCATCTTGCACCATCTCAAACGCCTTTAATGTAAGAATGTCTGCTGCATGCTTCTCAACTTTAAGCGGGGTCTTGAACTTTGGTATCATGGTTTCGGATTCCATGTCAAGTTTTGCTTGAGTGTGCCGTTGCGCATCCATAGCATTATCGAATTGAGCCATCAACTGTGTCAGAGTGAAATGTCGGCTTGAAAATCTTCCAAAGAAAATGTTTGCTGATTCAGAAATGGAGGTGGTCCTCATTAACCCCCCGAGTCGAACATCACGGAAATAAGCAGGTATCCAGTATTCTCTTAATGGGTACATTAGTGTCAGCCAGTCGTTGTCTTGTAACTCCCATTGCACTATAATCATGTTCCATTCAATCTCAAATTGGTCGATTGTCAACTCATAACTCCAAACCGCATGGTTTAATCTGTGCCTCAATTCCATGTCAGCACATATTTTGTGATCAACCTATACACGGAAAAAGGTCAAGTTAGTTTGTATAATCATACAAATACGATGGAGCATACATTTTAATAATTATGAATAATAAGTATCAATAATAATAGTATTATAACAATTAATAATAAATACCCATTTTGGAACTTTCATCATAATATGCCACATGCAAAATCGATGACGTGTGTTTGGGAATACGTTAGGGAACGCAATTCTTAGAGACGGATCTTGATCGGTCACAAGCACGTTTGGATCTTTGTACATGGCTTCCTTAAAATGCTCAAGTAACCATGTGTATGATACAACATCCTCTTTCAAAAGGAGGCCACCCCCAAATATGACAGATTTCCTATGGTTGTCCATTCCAGTAAATGGAGCAAAAATCATGTTGTACCTTTAATATAAATGTACAAATCGTAAGTAAAGTGTACTCCTTATCGATATTGAATAATAAATGTCTTAATAAATATGAATAAAATTTGAGCTTTACATGCTAAAAGTATTGAAATATAATATTAATTACGAATAAAAACGATACTGCACAATTGTTTAATTCAACTTACTTGTTTGAACGATACGTTGAATCGAATGAGACAACTTCACCAAACGCCGTGTAGTTTGCCCTTGCAATTGGGTCACACCAAAATAATTTGGTAAGACGTTGATTTTCATCGGTGTCATATACAAAGCAAAACCCAGAACATGTCTCTTTCTTGTGCTTAAATCTATCTATTATCATCTGTGCATCAGCACCACAAATGAATGCCATAAGATCCCTTTTGAAATTCTTGAAGTCCGTAATCAATGGTCCAACGTTTTCATATCCACCCATAATTTCTTTCAAAAGGCGATGTGTCATGGATGTGCCAATATTTGCCTTCATGCAGTTAATCATGAATTGTTGTTGTCCATCATCCATCTTTCTGCTCGATTTCAAAAACTGTTTTGTTTCATCTTGAAGGAGTGTGTGGTTATGTCGCTCCTCAAACTTTGTAATCTCATATCCGGCGTTGCCTATGAACTTGATATAAACTTCTGCATCGCACCCACAACGGTTTGAAACATGTAGTCGCTTACATTGGCTTGACGAGCTATCAGCAAATCCTTGTCTACTACACATCAAAATCCTATGCCTCATTGTTCCATCCGTATCCTCACGAGAAGCTCCCCTTCTAACATCAAACCCGACTGTAGATGCATAACTCTTATAAAAAGCTTCTCCATCCTGAATTGTTTTGAACCTCTTTCCAATTGTCGGTATCAACATTTTATCGCATGTTGGTATCCAATACACTGATCCATCTGGTGTTTTTGTATTGACAAAACCAACTGGAATATCCTCATCGCATTCTAAATTTTGAAAAATGTAATCCATATATTCGCCTTCTTGAACTGCATTAGACTTATGAACCTCCCATTGTTTGGTTGTGCCTGAAAAAACAAATACTCTATTAGACGTCAATTTATTTCATTCGTAATTATAATGATATTTTCAACTGAAACTAAAATGATACAAATTTGTTATTCGTAGTTACTTTGTTTATTATATTTATTATCAACCTGAATATGTTTATTCGTACTTATAATGATCTTTTCAACTGAAACTAAAATGATACAAGTGTGTTATTCGTAGTTAATCTATTTATTATCAACAGCGAATTTTTTCTGTCAATCGGTTCTTCTTACGAGTTTCAACAATGCAACTCTACAATTCATGCGGTTATTCACACGATTTATGTCAAAGCGATTCAATTACAACGATTAAATTTGAATACATACACTTACTCAGATTTGCATATGGAGAAACAAACTGCTTTCTTAACGGGATATGATTTTCTTGACAGGATATGACAGCTTGTTGAGTTCTGCTGTTATGATCGACTTGAACAGATGTTGTAGAGAGACCGAATTGAATAAATTTGCAAATGCACACTCAATCTGAGTTTTCCATTGTTTCGTTTTTTGATTTGGCGGAATTGGGGAGAACTGTTAATGGAGTTTACGTATAATAGAGAGAGGAAGGAGATCTGGTGAATCTTTTTTAACTAACGGTTTCCTATAATACAATATATATTTTTTTAAAACATTTAAGAGAGAGTGGGTTCACTCTCTTTTAATGAGAGTGAGTAATTATTATACATTTTTTGGTTTTCTATTTATCATTTTCTACCATTAATCTAGACCATTGAATTTTAAAAATTGGATGGTCATGATTTGTTCTCATGTTCTAATATTAGATGTTGTTCTCATATGATCTATCCTCTATATATATATATATATATATATATATATATATATATATATATATATATATATATATATATATAT
Source organism: Fagopyrum esculentum (assembly GCA_033239045.1). NCBI lineage: Eukaryota > Viridiplantae > Streptophyta > Magnoliopsida > Caryophyllales > Polygonaceae > Fagopyrum > Fagopyrum esculentum. The sequence continues at coordinate 138,162,009 of BSUD01000001.1, read as the reverse complement.
ATATTGTCGAGATCCTCAAAAGGGTGATGGCTTCCCGTACACTCTATCCCAAAATTACTATACATATTTCAAACCAAAATCATTTAGAAAAGTCAAACCCCTTTCTCGTTTTGTTTATTTATCTATTCAGCCTTTACGCAGATTACAAGTGTCATTGTTGTCAACTTCAGGCTCTTATACCAACTTTGTAACACCCCAATTACGCAGGACTCGGGGCGCTACTGGGCTAGGATCTTACAATGGATCCTGACCTAGCTTGACAACAAGTTCACCGGATCTTACAATAAGACACAAATAGATATAAAACCAAATACATAAAACTATATAAATATATACATCCAAAAGGTTTACAAAACACAACCAAGTACAAAACGACAATCACAAATCCATACATGTATAAAACATCCCAAAACTCTCGCACAACCTTGTGTACGGAAGCCCTCGGTTGATCACCCATCTAGCTCACTCTGCAGTTCTCCTATCTTGCAAAATATCTACAATACGGTATAAAACCGTTAGCTAGCAGTTCATAAATAAGAATAATAGTAATAACACATACAAACACCGCATCATATCACAATATGCAATGCACACATCATAACCATTTATTATCTTTAATTACGTTATACCATTACTAATTAAACTTCTTTTGTGACACGAGGAACCTTAGAACCCCGCCTTTGTCCTCTTTCACACAGGTTTTGCATGGGGATCTACCTCCTCCCTGGAGTACCGGTTTCAAAGCACCTTCTCCACTCTTCGTCGAGTTTTGACAGGTGGTCACGACCCGTTATCATACACTTGGGCCTTTTAATAAACATATATGGTCGTCCTAGTCCAGTTTAGGTTATAAATGCAACATTCATATGCACACACGCCACTATCACATTCACTTAAATCCATAATTGCTTGCTAAGTAAGTCCAATGGACTTACCTGTCACAAATGTAAACTTGTATCCACGTCACAGTTTCTCTTTGAGGAAACGATCAGCGCCTGCATCAACAAGGCACACACAATATCAAACACTATCCAAGGTTAGGATATCCATCTCCTACACCCCACTATCATATCCAACCATAACTCGTATCGAAACCTCGATACCTCAACATACTCACAAATGCCTAAGGCATAACCTTAACATATAAATCATCAAGCTCATCATACACCTCACTATCCTAGTTACACTTTCAAGCCAAGGTCAAAGGAAAGGAAACACACATACCAAACTTGGTATGTCTTGGACAAACGCACATGCGGAAGTAAGAAAGTGCAGGAGCAACGACACACCACAGGGGCGGCGACACACCGCAAGGGTGGTGACACTCAGCCCTAAGGGCGGCGACACAGGCTCAGCCGCAGGGGTGGCAACTCCAATCCGTGGGGGCGGTCGAACAGCAGAGGAGTGCCTTTGAGACTTCTCTTCGAATTCTTACTCGATCTCTTCACTTCTTCATTGCCCAAAGGCAATCATCAACACATATACATAAATATAAACATCATCACACGTCCAGGAAGGGTAAACACAAGATCAAACTTGTGGAAATTCCTAAACTAGGGAAGAAGAGATGAAGGAAGGAAGAAGAGAAGGAACACCTACCACAATAGCTCTGGAGGAAGGAAGAACCTCATAACCTCAACCAGCAACACATCACAACAACAATGAACACAACACCATCGTCAACATCTCAGCCACAAGGCATCAAAGCTCCACACAAGAGGAAAGATTCAGGGAAACTAAGGAAGAAACCAAGGCATGATGAGAAGGAGAGAAGGAAGAACGTGAGGAAGAAAGAAAGTCTGGAGAGAAAATGGAAACCCTCATCACAGAGGGAAAGAAGAAGCTTAAGAAGGAAGTAAAGAGAAAAAGCATGGGTCAAGAGGTCAAAGAAAGCGGTTGAGACTACCTAAGCCGCGGGGCGGTGCCGCACTTTCAGTCAAGTCGTGGTGCAGGGGCGGTGTCCAATAAAAGCTAAGGATATTACATGATTGATGCCGATTTGTTGATAAAAAATCTTCAACGATCCAAAAATGATTGAACTATTGAAAATAGATGCATGGTCAGTTTACAGTGAGAAAGTAATAGTACATGTAGAAGCAAAACAAGAGAATTTGGATAAACATCCAACTTTGAAATTAAACAATCTCTTCTCATTTCTTTCAAGGGATCGATTGAAGGAATGATTTGTGAGATTGCGAGTTTTGTCCGGTAACCCTAATTGCGGGATTTTGGGGGTTTTGTAATATGGATTTTGCACAAGAGAGGACACAGTTATTATACGATCTATATGATTCCTTGATTTTTGTTTGTATGGGATTTGGAACGGACGCATGTGTTGTATCCTCTAGTATGTATTTCACACCAGAAAATTCTGGTACGAATTTTCTGGTATGAATTTCAAACCAAACAATTCTGGTATGAATTTCATACAAGATAATTTTTTGTATGAATTTCATACCAGAAATCCATACAAAAATAAAAAATTTAAATAAAAAGAAAATAAAAAAGGGCAAAAAAACCAAAAGTAAATTCTGATATGAATTTTTTAATAAAATTTCATACTAGAAATTCGTACTAGAAAATAAAATAGGGAAAAAAATCAAATTTTATGTAACAAACAAACAACAAATTCATATTGTTTTTTTTTTAAAAAAAATAGAGGGATTAATTACTTTTATCTATCATTAATGAAAATAGTAAAAATTAATGGGTATGGAAACCTAAATGAAATAGAAAATAGTATTTGATCATTTTTTTCTTCTCTTTTTTCTCTTCTATCCTTGATAAAAAAAAAATGCAAGACGATGCGTTTCATCCTCGCACCGTCGTTTGAACCGTCAAAGTTCACTTTGATTCGTTTTTCTATCCCACGTCCCGTGCAATAAATCAGCCCTTTTTGATCTTTGCCCTGCTTTGAGCGATCGTATACAGAAGGAATCTACTATTGTTGTGGTTTTTTGGAATTTTTTTTTCCAACAATTGTTGATGATCTGCATTTTGTTTTGATCGATTGAATTTAGACCGTTCTTTTCCGTTTGCTTTTTGTAATCGCGTTCTGGATGTGTGATTTGGGGCGGCTAGGGTTTCAAGGGTAATGCTCCGATCGTACATCTCTATCCTTTCTGCCTTCGATTATTGTTTGTTTATCTCCTATGTTCTGTTTGGTATATTTTTCAATCATACTTCGGGTAAAACTGAGAGTGTTGTACCTCTCTTATCCGTTTTACCTTTTCTGTTATCTCAAATTTGTTTACTTGGCCGTAGTTTGTAATTTATGATTCCGGCGTCAGGTTAAATTTAGTTTAGCGTTATGTTTTTTTGTTCTCCAAAATCAGTGGTGTGTTGAGAACTTGAGAGGGAGAAAGTTTCAACTTAGAATTGAAGGAATAAAATATCTCTCTATAGATGTATTTGGGAGTGTTATAATGTACAAATGCGTTTCAAGTGTAAATGATGTATAGAAAAAAGTATGATTTCTGCCCATTAACTGTTGCAGGGAACATTTTCAAAAGTATGTTAGTGTGTATGAAAATTTAAACATTCAGTAAGCGTTGATGTTTAGGTTTTACCTCAATGTTGTTTATTATGTCATGCCTTTCTATACTTAATTGTTTCAAATAGTTTGGTGAGGTACCTTGATGTTTAAATGATTAGAAGTAAGGATCTTTTAATTTGGGTAATGATAGCATGAATTATTGCCTATATTTTGGGACCCGTTTAGACGTTTTATCTTCAATAATCTGCATGTTTGAATGTATATTATGTGATTATATTGTCGTTTCATCTACCTTTGTGGGAATCGAGATCTACACCAAGTTTCGTTGTAATCGTAGGTAAAATGACACGTTTTGCATCAAAATGGAGCTAAAGGAGCTAAGGAGTCATTGGAGCTACATTCAGGAGCTTAAGGAAGAATCCAGGAATCATGGAAATGGATTGAAGATTCACTTTGGACCAGATTTGAGAGATTTCACATTCAGTTTAGAGTCACCTCGGTCAGCTACAGTACCATCTCGACCGAGGTGATCCAGAGGAGCTGCTCGACTGAGGCGAACACCTTGGACGCGGCGAGAGATATTTTATTCTTGGCTGAGATCTTTTATTTTTGGAAAGAGGATCTTATATTTTTAGGCTGGATTCCTAGAAGGAAGAAGATAATTTAGCCCATATATTTTACATATTTTTATGGGAAAATATCTTTCTAAGATCTTTTATCTTTGGGAGGTAATTTTCCTATAAAAAGGGTTGGATTTTCCACAAATCAGAAGGCCGCATACGATCCGCTTACGGCTGAAAAACACCCACTACAGCTGGGAGATTTGAAGAACCTTTTTGAAGGTTGAAGGAAGATTGAAGGAAGGAAGTTGATAGCTTTTATAGCTTTTGTGAAGGGTTTTTGTAAGACTTTCTTAGATTCCCTTCTTTGTTGACTTGTCTTGTTGGATTGTGATCCAAGGAACGCTTATTTGTCTGATATTTGATTCGGTTATTGAAGCCTTGTTCTTAAGGTTTTTGTGTTCAAATATTCATTCTCTTCCCATATATTCGATTATTGCATCCATGATGATGATTGGCTAATTTCTTTATGCGATTCTAGGGTGATTGGCTGAAGGTTGTTGGAAAAACAATGATAGAATAATCTTAAATCACAGTAGGACCCTGAAAGCTCGAGTCTTTATCCTTAACCCTAGAACATCTCGTTCAGTCGATAAACATCTCGGCCGGGGTGGAACTTGGCTGACCGAGGTGACTTATCTGATCCGTAACTGAGAGTTAAGTGTTAGAGTTTGCCAAATCCTATTCTTATTACACCTTTCCTGGTTCAATGCAAGCTTAGGATGAGACTTACCCGGTAATTTCTTTGTTTGTTTACCTAAGATCATAAGTGTAGGTAATAAAGGTTTATCCTTTATTGGGGTTTGAGTGTGCCTTCATTCCATCTTTGTGAGTTAGCCTGAGACTTACCCGGTAAAGGTTAATTCTATTCCCTTAGGTGGTGTGTTGGTTTGAGGTTATAGTTCTTTTCCTTAATTCCTTGAGACTTACCCGGTAATAGGAGTTACGGTTTGGGATTAGTGAGTAGTGAGACTTACCCGGTGATCTATTCCACTTTAGAAACACCTTCCCTTTGCAAAATCTCAGCTTTGTCCGCTTATCTTTAGATCTTGAGTTGGAACCACAACTAGATGCTTTAATCCCTAAAATTGCATATTTCTTTAATTGACTTTTTATCATCTTTGATTGTTTTAATCGCTTTTGTGGTTAGTTGCAATATTGACAACCTATACTTGCTTTGTTTCACCTAAGTCCCTGAGATCGACACCCCGGAATTCTTGCTTTTACTACGATTGACCCGTACACTGCGGGTTCGCATCCTTGTTTTAAGCTTACATCTAGGGTTACAAATTTAAAACTTGCACACACCGTTTGGAGCGAACAGGTAATGTGAGTTGCTTATCACGACGTTTGTACTTTCTATCGCCAGTAGTGGGTAATGGCTTAGTCAAGCTTACTTTGTGTAACACCCCAAATCCGCGGGACTCGGGATGCTTATGGGTTGGGACCTCACAATGGGTCCCGACCCTTAGCTTGACAACAATTTCACCAAATCTTGCAACAAGGCACAAATAAAGGCCAAAACGAAATACATTTTTGATGCAATGATAAAAAAACCCGAAAGACAACAACAACAACGGACTTCAGCCGAAAACACAACTCCAAAGACCATAAGCCATACACACGGCCAACAAAAAACAACATACAAACTCCAAACATAAGACCAACCAAAAACCCTTCCTAAAATGTACGGACCCCGACTGCCCACTCTTCCGGATCTCTCGGTCGCATTCCTAACCTACAAGACAATCTACACAATCGGTATAATACCGTTAGCTATATTCAACGCATTAGAATCAAGGTGATAGCACGCACACACACAAACAAAAATATAAACACACAAGATGCTCGAAAACACACAAGTCCGGTTCATTATCTTTTTATTATTATTAAGTCATATCCCGTTACTAATTCAACTTAAGTTTGTGACACGAGATCACCACATGATCTCGCATCGGTTCCTACTCACCGTCAAGGAATGGCACTGATGCATCTGGCCGTCTACCTGCCCGGGCTAGTTACCGAGAACCCCCTAGCTCTCCACAAGAGCTAAGCAGTGTTGTCACCGCCCGTTATCATATACTTGGGCCAATATCACAATATAAAGTCGTCCTATGTCCGGTTTCGTTGTTATAACATAAATAATAAATGCACACCAAACATAACACTAACCACACACCACCAAAAACAGATAGATGCTAATACATGGAATACGAGCTAAGTAAGTCCGGAGACTTACCTCGTCTTCACACTCAACTCACAACACTCTCGCTTCCCTTGGGAAGAAGCCCACAACCTGCTCACAAGAGGATATGTGTCAACAAATCGCTCAACTGAAAAGTCTAAGGAATCTCACACAAACGATCTACGCAAGATCATTTGACTCTCATTCTAGGACCGCATCCTAGAATCTGTAACACTCACATCTCACTCAACGCATGAGGAGATCTCTCAACAGTCTACTAACTCTCATAGTCAAACTCAACAACTAAGAACAACGTAAAAGCCTATGAGGTCTAACATGCTCATCACACTCGCCTAAGATCCATAACCACTACTTGGTATTCACTCTAATTTATGCTAGATCCAACCTAACATGATACTACCATAAAACATAACTAGATCGAGGTAAGATCATAAGCTCGGGGAGAGGGTACTCACGTGACGTCAAAAAGACGGAAGTCGTTCAACGGATGCCGAATTGGACTCGTTAGGCCTTTATCGGGACGCTTCCGGACCTAACACCAAAACTATACAAATTTAGCATAACGCTAATTTTGGACATACTACATAGTATACAAAAACTATACGAATAACCCCCGTAGTTCAAATCCGAGTTTAAAATCTTAGAAACACTTTCCGGATAATTTATACAATATAAACAATATAAGAATATCCCTGTAACTAAAATCCAAGGTTAAAAACCGCTAACGCATTTTCCGGGGTAAATAATACCATTCTAAAAATATGGGTCATAATACATAATTAGATCTTTAGGCCAAATTCCATAAATAAACCAACAAGGACACAATATGTAATATATATATATATATATATATAAGATCAAACTCGTATATAAAATCCAAGGTTAAAACTCGTAAAACATTTTCTAGGCACATATAACAATATAATAAAGCTTGGGTTATTTTCCATAATTAAAACTTTGGTCCCTTTTAGTAATTGTTTCAGCAGAGGGCAGATCTCCAACTTTCAGAAATTAGGGCCAAATCTGCAAATATAAAATATAGGGTACAAACTGTAATTTTATTAAAAAATAAGGGGGGCCGATCGTAATTAAGCAAAAAGGGTTTTCTTCATCCCTGCTTTTGAATGTAGCACGAAAGGAGCAGCAGGGGATGGCGGCTGGAGCGTTCTCCCTGCCCGGCGGAGCTCGACAGCCGGCGACGGAGGAATGGTGCAGGCGAAGGCTATGGCAGCTTGCAAGGGGCTTCGCCAGCGCTGAGGGTTCCAGATCCAGGGCTCGACAGAGGATACACAGAGGAGGGCGGCGGTTCGGGTGGCCTGCAGACGGGTGCGAGGCAATCACTAGGGCGTCTCCAACGGCTCTCCGGTGGTGTGAGAAGGAGAGGAAAAACACAGAGGGCGAGATTGAGGAGGTTGGAGATGGAGAAGGGAAGCCGGTGGTGGAGGCGACTGTGTGGGGGTGGCTCTCCTTTCGTCCCGCGACTCTCCGGTAGAGCTTCCTCTCCGGCGGCTCAGGCGATGCTGCAGCCTCCAGAGTTCTCAACAGATGCAGAAAAGGGAGGTGAGAAGAAGTCTATTGTGAAGAAAGGGAGGGTTAGCAAGTGTCACTGGGACAGAAGAAAAGGGAGGCCGAGAGGTCACTGCAGAAGACGGGGGAGCGAGGGGTCGGCATCCAGGAGATCGAGAAGTTGGATGTGCAGGCGAGTGAGAGCAATGCAGAAGCGCTCATCAGCCAGAGTAGAGAGGAAGAAATAGAGGGAAAGAAAAAGAAAAGGGAAAAACAAATAGAAGAAGAAAAGAATTAATTAATCTGGATAACGTTTCGAACGGGATTTTCGAGTCGTAAAGATTTACGGACCTCTTTCGAAATTAAACCAAAATATAATACACTCGGGAAGCTATTTTACGTCTTAAAATTATTTAGAAGAAAATATATATATAATTTACTAATAAAAAAAATATCGATAGGATTACGCAAGAGGGGAATATCGAAACCGGACATTACACTTTGTTACCTGTTGAAATCACTTTATATAGATTGAAGGTGAAACAGTTTCGAACATTAACTATTTACTTCCCGCAAAGTGTTCACATGCCTAAATGGAATCATCCAAATGACAAAGTTACTTACTGGGCAGTTGTCAACATATCCAAGTGGTAATTTTACATGTGTTTTTAGGTGTCCTATTAGATTATTTCTTCTCTTTTATGTGATACCAGATACTGAATACCAAAACAGTAATCGTTCATTGCTAAGATGGTCAATTAAATGTATTGGTGTAATGTTGATTTGTTATTTAAAATTTATGCTTTGTTGGACAACTTTTACAAGTCATGTAACCCTAAAACGACTTCTGTCATTGTTTTCCAAACACCTAAGCATCTTGGCGTTTGTATACTGTTGGTTTTGCACATGAGCAATGTACTTAGTAATGTATGCTCTTTTTTGGAATTCATAGGTGGTGTTACTGATAATGCTTTCTTAGTTCTTCAATCAAATTGATATGTAACATTATAATACAAATTAGTGTGCATTATTTCACATGATTAACTATAAGTTGCATGTTTTTTCACTCTTCTTCTTAAATGTCATCCCTACTTTCAGTTTTGTAAGGCTTCTACAATACTCTTATCTTTTATTTACATTCTAGTTAAATAGCCTGTTAGGACTCCTAATTACATGAGTCCTAATGTCCTCTAGTTTCTAAGATGAGTTCTCAAAATAAGTTTTTGAATTGAATGGACTCACCGACTCATCTTAGTTGCGTTGTTAGACCACCTACGGAATGCTTATGCCTTGAGTAGAGAAGTCCTACACGATTTGTTATTTTCAGTACTTTGCGTGTCCATGTGTCTTTGTAATATGTATGCATGTCCTTTTGACATGATATGCCTTAATTTACTTTGTTCATTGAGCTATGGCATCAAGTGCAACCGGAGATCGGAGGTATTTTGTTTTGGACTCTTCTCTGTTATATATATGCCATGTTTTTCTCCTTAAGTTGTTCCTGTATGATTGTAGATACAATTATTTTAATTATTGAATCCTTGTTCAATCATTTGGATGTGCAAATATTCTGCCCATAAAGGTATATCAGATTGATTTTGTTGACCTCAGATTGTTGGAACTGGGAACCTTTTATAACAAGTTATAAGGTAAACATAGTAGAAGTAATCCGAGTAGAAAAACGATGATAAATAAAGTGAACAAATTATGCAATATACAGAACCTTTTCCAAAATAAGTAAACAACACTGATCTTTTGCCAATTTGCAAGGATCAAATCTCGCTCTTAAGTGGTGGTTGTATGGTTCTGAAAAATGGCTAAACCTGTGCAAATTACATCATCCCTTCCATCTTCCTGAAATATGGTGGGCTTAACATTCTTATTTGAACTATCTTTCTATCTCATGCAGTTTCTTGATTATAGTCTAGTTTAGCTCCAAACTGTCAACGTGGCTTTATTTGACTTAGAAAGTGTTTGCTTGGGCATTTCAACTAGTGCTTTTACTTGTTGACATTGAAATTATACAATTAACAGCATGTGGCTTGCCCAGAAGAACTAATTAAATGTTTAAAATTGAGTTTAAAATTTCAACCCAAGGAGGCAAAAGTTAAAAGGTGTTTATGGATGGTATAAAGACACTTTTGCTCCGTGTGAGAAAAAGAAAAAGGCAACTGAAGGCGATGGACATACCCACTGCCTAGGCGCACTTGAGAGACAAAAGGGACTGCTTTTTTGGTAAAAGACCTTCATATTGTAATAAAATCAATTTTAAAGTGTTAGACATGTAAAAAATAAAGAGTCAAGCATCACACAATGATAAACTTAAATCCAAATCATTAAAAGTCATGAAAAACCAAGTTTGAACTATAAAAAAATGATAAGTCAGTTTCAGCATCTTCTTCAACATTGAAGGAAAGACGTCCATTCAAAAAAGATGTCCAGTACTCAGAAGGGAGATGTAGAACAAGGAGAAGTAGAATAAGGCTCCTCTCTGATGCGAAACAAATTAATTGTATTGAAATTCTATCCATAAAAATTCAAAAACACAGGTTGGGATGTAGGATCAAAAATACAGGTGAGGAATTTCGGTAGATGTAGTTTGTTTTTGAATAACAAATTATGGATTTAATTTTGTATGGGTTGCAATCAAAAGATAATGATTTTTTGAGGAAAAGAAGAAGTTATTTGGACTTTGGAGTATGCTTATTATGCTTTTAGAACTTCAAGTCACAAAACTGTAAAATTTATGGGAATACAAAGATTAGAGAATGGGTAAGGAATTTGGGATAGTATGTTCTCAGACGAGGAAGAAGAAGAGATAGGGATGATACCTGTCATTTCTCAAAGGCTCGGGAAAGGCATATCTTAGCCCGGTCATATGCTTCTCACAGGAGGGCTTAGAGCTAGTTTTTTCAAGAGACGATACTTGTAAACTTAGTGTTTTTTTCAAGTACCACTCATATTTTACCTAGCTTTCTTACTTAAACCTTAATTCCATGCACTAGTTTATGAACATATGCATGCAAACACATCCTTATTTATGCATTGTATAAACATTCCCAGCTAAACCTTGTGGATGAACATGTTATCATGTTATGGTAAAGAAAACGGTTAAGATTCCCAGCTCAGCCTTGGGTTTGATTGTAGTATGAAGGGTTGTTTCAAAATCAAATATATTAACAGCCATTTGGTCTGTGAAGGAAGTATGTTATACACCATAGGTGACCTTAGAGTGAGATATTAGCATAACTAAAGGCATTAGGCCTTGGGTTTGATTGTAGTATGAAGGGTTATTTTAAAATCAAATATATTAACAGCCATTTGGTTTGTGAAGGAAGTATGCTATACACTATAGGTGACCTTAGAATGAGATATTAGCATAACTAAAGGCATTAGGCCTTTAGCTCACTTCCTAGTCCTTTTCTGTAAGGCTTTTGCTTTTGGCCAGGGAGAGTTTTGTTTATCTATCGATAAGCTGTTTTCCATTGAAAGACAAATTTTCAATGAAAAGCATTCATTAGTTTACACTTTATAGCTAAACAAAGCCTAAGCTGGAACCAATCTCTGTAGACTGGGCTTGCATTACTATAGACTCCAACTTAACCATATAGACATCAATAGTAGAACACAATTGAATTTGAATAGGACGTTAAAAAAGAAGTCCATGAAATGGAAAATGTATTGGACGGGCAAATAGAAATGGAACGAATATAAAGGACACGACTCATGGGAAAGAAGATTTGACCTCTATGATATCCTCTATTCTCATTTATGCTCATGGAATAAGAACTTATGTTTTACTAATTTAGTCAAGTACTTGAAAGTTGAGCCTTATTTATTTGCTAATTGGTCTTGAGAGGACATCCTGACCTGTATAGTTTTGTTTTGTGATATTAGATGACAATGCTACATTTATCTCTTTTCACATTGAATATCTTTTTATTTTTACTGCTTTAGTATTTCCCAGTTAATCTATGTCATTGTTCATAGGCTGCATATGGGATGTATGAATAGCAGAAATCCAATTGTTTCTCACTTCTTATTGGCTTATGCAGGAGGGGTTCGGCAAGAAGGAGTGGCATGACTTGTTTGGGTAAGGTTGCTGTTCCAAAACCCATAAACCTATCTAGTCAAAGGTACTTGTTTTTATGCTAAGCTGTATTTTCATTTTCTGGGGTAGATGCTTGTTATTCATTTGATATTTGGTTCCTTTTCTTCTCTCTTGCTAAAGACTAGAGAACCATGGTTTGGGCCCCATCGTCGAAATTGTTCCCAAGTAAGCCATCTAATACCATGTGTGCCTTTGTCAATATATATTGTCAAGAATGTTATTTCTATGAATGAAATTTCATCATTGAATTTGATTCTTTTCCAACATGGGACCTTGCTTCTTGGCATTTCTTCCCAAACTACCATAGGCTGAATACATGTACAAAATTTGGAGTTGATGATTTCTCATATATAGGGGTAGCCTTAGTTTGGGGGCTTGATCATCTCCTCTAGGATCAAATGCATGGGGTTCCTCTTCAGTGTTGTCCCCTAGAAGTGAAGGTGGCAGTGGATCATCTAGTCATCTTAGTGGTCGTCCTTCATCTAGTGGGGGTACTCGACCATCAACAACTGGTAGTGAGAGAAATCCTGAAACAACTAGCAACGCATGGATTGCAAACTCAAGGCCATCTTCTACTTTTGGAATATTAGCTTCCAACAACACATTTTTGGCACCATTATGTCCACGTAGTGCTGAAACCAGACCTGGTAGTTCACACTTGTCTCGATTTGCTGAGCCCTTGTCTGAAGGTACAACTACACAAAGCGTAGTTGGTGCTGGAGATAAATTGGTATGATTACACTTAGCATTACAATTTTAAAGCTTACTGATTTATTGAGGTTAAATAAATTTTAAAGACTTTACACTTTTCTCATTAATTATATATTTGCAGGGAATGACAGTCCCATCGAGTGACGGATTCGCCTTGAGCTCTGGAGTTTTCCCAACCCTTGGTTCAGAAAACGTTTATGGGAAGAATATGGAATCTTTGGGTGATCAATCTATCCTGTTAAAATTACTACTTTATGTCTAGTCATAAAAATTTCATAGCCATTTTTGAGAGAAAAACTCGTTCCAATTATTTTTTGAGAGATTGTATGGATCTTAATATGTGGCATATTTATGAGTTCTTCTGGGATGTTAAGCTACATCCATCAAGGATTATTCATTTGCATTTCAAGTTATGCATTTTACTTAAACCAAAAAAATTACGCATTTTACTTGATTGTTTTTTTCTCCACAAATTCAGTAATGTTGATCTTGCTTCAAGAAGTAGATATGCTTCAATGCCTTTATTTCTGGCAGCCTTATTGGGTTTACTGTGCAGTGTCTGATTTTTTGATTGTTTTTGCCTCAATCTGAAATTTGCATGATCGTCCTGGTTCATCTGGACCTTTAGTCACAGTAGAGAAAACGGAGGCAGCACCTGGTGGTCAGTACGACAGTACCCCGAGTCATTTGTCTTGTGATAGTTGTCCTTCCGTAGTTAAGTTTTGCATTCTAATTTAGAACTTTGTTTTCATTTGTGTTACTGCCTCAGATGAAATTGTTCAGCCTATAGAATCTAGGAGAAACATGGCTAATTCTCGGGAAAATGATGTTCCTCACCATAGTTTGGAAAGGTGGCATGTAGATTCTTATCCTTACCAAACCACAATGTTCATCCTCTCCCTTATGAGACATGGCGTAGCGGACCTCCAGTTAACCGACAAGGTGCAGTTTGGTTTAGAGGACCACCGGGGACTCCTTATGGAACTCCCCAATGGCTGCTTCTTTTCCTTACTATGATAGAATATGTAAATATATGTAAATATAGGGTTGCCTTTTGTAATTATGTAAACTCTGTTTATTATTTATACAAGCCGTCTGATGACGGAAACCCTAAGGGGAATTTATTCAATCTCTCTAATTCTCACATGGTATCAGAGGGTTCAGATCCATAAATCTCTCTTCACCTTTTTTTCACGTTTCCGCCGTCTTTCACTATCCAATGTCGACAGACAAGAAACAAACGTTTCATTCCGCACTTGGAATCTCCAATATCAAGAATAACATTGCTCTTGTTCTTGATCATGATACACCATATGCGTCATGGGTCACTCTCTTTCGCGTCACCGCCAAGGCACATAACGTCTTGGATCATATTGACGCCAAAGTTCCTCGCCCAGCCGACATTGATGATGCTCTTTGGATGCAAGTTGATGCCACCGTTCTGCAATGGATTTACAGTACGGTCTCCAAAGATATTCTTCTTCAAATTCTTGATCCTGAAGACACCGCCCTTAAAGCTTGGGGTCGCATTCAGGATATTTTTCAGGATAATAAGCACACCCGCGCCGTCTATTTGGAACATGAATTTTCCAATTGCAAATTGGCGTCTTTTGCTTCAGTATCCGCCTACTGTCAACACATGAAAGCCTTGTCTGATCAACTCAAGGGTGTTGACTCCCCAATCTCCGACAACCGGTTAGTTCTTCAATTACTGTCCGGTTTACCTGCAGAGTATAACGCCACTGCTAGTTACATTCAACAATCAGATCCGTTGCCGTCCTTTCACAAAGCCCGCTCACAACTCATACTTGAAGAAACTCGAATGGCAAAACAGCAAGTCCATGACAAAGACGCTACGGCTCTCGCGGCTGCTGGAAGTTCGAACAAACCCGCATCCACCGGCGACCGCGGCGCCACCACCACCGGCCAGCAAGACAGCGGCTCCCGGAGTCGAGGCAAGGGACGGAAAGGGCGCAACAGAACAAACGACGGCGGCAATCCACAAGGGCAAATGCGCTTTGTGTTTCGCCCTGGGTTCGGATGGCTGCCTGTGCAGACCGGCCCAAATAACACGCCAGCCCAGTGGAGTTCAGCCCAGTGGCCCAGCTTCCATTCGGCCCAGCTGCAGCCCCCTCCAGCCCCTTATCCGACCCAGCAGGGAGTTTTGGGCCCAGCTCCTATGCAAACCAACAGCCAGCAGGCCCACGTTGCATATCCAGCTAATTTCCTGCAGCCCACTACGGTCGATCACGCATTTGCATCGATGACGTTGAATCCCGATGACAACCTATGGTACATGGACATCGGTGCTACGTCTCACATGACGAACGATTCAGGTAACCTCTCGTCCATCTCGTATAATGGTTTATTAAATTCGATTATTGTCGGAAATGGCATGCGGATACCATCTACAGGTCTTGGTGACGCTAACATCCCCACACCTACCAAACCTCTCCATCTATCCCAAGTCCTTATTGCACCCAAATTAGTCAAAAATCTTGTATCTGTTCGTCGATTTACAACCGATAACCAAGCCAGCATTGAATTTGACCCGTTTGGATTTTCTGTGAAGGATTTACACACAGGGATAACCCGTCTGAGATGCAATAGCTCTGGGGATCTTTATCCAGTTACCAAAGGTTCTGCGTCTGCTCAGGCTTTTTCTGCTCAATCATCGAGTCTCTGGCATGCTCGACTAGGTCATCCCGGCATTCCAGTTCTAGATGTTCTTAGGAAATTTTCTTTTCTTGATTTTAATAAGGAGCGCGCCTCCTCTTTATGTCATGCTTGTCAACTTGGGAAACACCATAGGCTCCCGTTTGAACGTTCTTTCAATAAAACTTTTGCGCCATTTGACATAATTCACAGTGATCTTTGGACCTCTCCGGTTCCTAGTCGGGAAGGTTTTAAATATTACTTGTTATTTCTTGATGATTTTTCACATTTTCTTTGGGTCTATCCAATTAAATACAAATCTCAAGTCTTCGATCTGTTTGTCAAATTCCATAAACTTATTCAAACACAATTCAATATGCCTATTAAAAATTTCCAATGTGACATGGGTAGCGAGTTTAATAATCATCAATTTCACTCGTTCTTTTCCCTCCATGGCATTAATTTTCGGTTTTCATGTCCTCATACCTCCCCACAAAATGGTAAAGCTGAACGTGTCATCCGAACCATCAACAACATGATGAGATCCCTTCTCTTTCATGCTTCCTTACCCATTACTTTTTGGTCTCATGCTCTTGACATGTCATGCTTTCTTCTAAATATTCTCCCATCCACCACAATCCAAAATAGTTGTTCTCAAGTTCTTGCACTAGTTCTTGCAAACTCTCAAATAGTTCCACCTCATGGTGCTAGGCCAAGTGGACCACAATCAGAAAATGGAGACTTGTGTAGACCATATGTGGAGCCCTACATGCGTCCCGGTATGCCTATTCAGCCTGGTTTTTACCCAGGCTATTATGGACAGCCTATGGGCTTCTGTAGTCTAAATGAACGAGATCTCCCATTAATGGGAATGCCTTCTGGTCCTCCTGTTTTTAATCAATATCCGAATCAGAATGCTCTTGAGTCAACCATTTCTAATTCCAGATCTTACGGAGGTAGAACTCTGGAAAAGGTGGAATTTGGTCCTCTACTTGATTCTCAAGCTAGTGTGCTAGTGAAACAGATCAAGGTTTGGGATAAGCACTCCAAAGAAGACCATTTTGACTACAAATTAACAGCCAACACTCATCCTCGTGGTAAAGGGCATGCAACAAATGCTTCCTTTGAAGATTATTTTTGGAGTGAAGACTCGAGAAAAGATAAACAAATGAACTGGGGAAAAAGTTCTTTACATGGCCATCAAGCTTCTTCTTTTGTGATTGACAATAAAACTGGTTCTACTGATCCAACTTTTGTAAAATTTGATGGACATATTGAGGCCGCAAAATCTGCTGATGTGAAGCATGTGGTAGAGAATGCAACTTTTCCAAGAGATCGGACATTGATTCAGAAAATAGAGGGTTTGAATGCAAAGGCTAGGGTCTCAGACGGAAAACATGACTTGTACACTGAAGAGCCTGACAGTAGACACACGGTCAGTACAAATGTCCGTATAAATGAATTTGGTGTCAATGTTCGTCTTGAAAGATATTACCCCAGTGGGGTGCTTGTACCCGTGTCTCGCGATAAAAGTATTTTAGATGAAGATAAAGGTTGTTCTACAACAAGCAGTGTGGTTACAACCATCTCAAGGTCTTCTATTATATTTTACATGCATTTGTCCAGTCTAATGTCTACTCTGATCTTCTCTTCCTAGCAAGCAATTGATTCTCAATTTTACAGGCATTCTTCTCCTAAGGTACAAGGAAGAGGTGATCATGGTAGCAAAGGCATGCTTAATAGCAAGGAACCAGATGTTTGGCGAAAGAGAAGTGCTACATCTGAGTCCCGGGGCATAGTTACAGTAGTCAGTTCTAAAAGAACTACTAACATTCAACGGAAAGAACAGCTGTTTACAGAAATGTCTAGTTCAGATGGAGAAGCAAAGGATAGTTCCAAATCGTCTATGGCGGAGGTTAGCCAGGTATGCTTGGATCCATCCGATTATCTAATATTCCTCAAGCTCTACTGCTCTATTCCTTGTGATTTTCTGTGTTTTTTAGATTAAAACAAAACTTGGAAGGGGAGATTACTGTTTTGAGTGTCATTCGAAGTTTTAAAGTTTGACATTTGTTACTTCTTAGCATGTTGAAATGAGGGAGATCACCAAGCAACATGCCAGCCAACTACAGAAGGAAGAGGAAGAGATAATAAGAGAGCAGAAAGCAAAGGCATTTGCAAAGCTTAAAGAACTGAATAGGCGTAGTGTGTTAGCATGAAATATTGTGATATTTTAGGCACGTTTTCTAGATGTTTTTCATCCATTATAGTGTTTATTGATAAAGCATTGAAGCAATTGTTAGCTAGTTTGTCTATATTGTCGATATAGAGGTCTACATAAGCTTTGTGTTGATTGTAGGCGAATAAGAGCTAAACCGAATAAATTAAGAGAGGATGGAGATGAATTGAGCACATCCAAGGATTGAGGACACCACAAAGAAGCCAAGGAAGATGTTAGGATAAGGAGTGACACGAAACAAAGGAAACTACGAGCAATCTATGCTTCCACGCTCTAAAATACGGCCGTAATGAAGTCCACGCTCTAAACCACGGCCGTGGAACTTGGCAACATGAACGTGGAGCATTCCAGAGAGTTACACGGTATAAAGTACGGTCGTGGAAGTTGTGAAGAACCGTAATCCACTTCCACGCTCTAAACCACGGCCGTGGAACTCCATGAAACCGTGATTTAGGCAATCTTTTGACGAATAAAATATGGACACATTGTCTACGCATATGGGCCGGACGGTTATTCTATCCTTCCTTATAAAAGGACTGAAGGAGGAGAATTCAGCACCTTCGCTTATGCTCACTTACACGTGCCTAGGGTTTCATTGGACGTGCGGAGAATTGCAATTTTGCAACGGAGATTTACGAACGCTTGAAGGTTTGGAAGTTGCGCTTTTGTTCCTAGGTTTGATTAGAAGACGGATTGACATCCCGATCTTCGTTCTTATCAAGGATTGTGATTGGTTTGTGTTATTCCAAATCTTATATACATTATACCCTTGTTTGTAGATTTGAGATTGATTTGAAGTTTATTGAAGGTTTTCGAAGGTTTTCATCTTTCATTCTTCTTAATCTTGAATTTGATATCATAATGACTGTTGTTGGCTAAAACCCTTTAGCAATTCTAAGGTGAAGGGTTGATAGTTGTGGCTTAGATGATGATAGATCGATCGTAAACAGATTGGACCCTGAGAGTTAGAGAGATTCGCCGACGAACCAAAATCACGGCCTGTTCTTGAGGTTCCACGGCCGTGGAACTCAAGATCCACCCGTAATTTACATCAGTTTACAAACCTTGCTTTTACTTTAATCCAAAGTTAAATATTTGCTTTAACTTAGTCTTGGCTTGCCTTTTCTAGGTAGTAGTGAAGCCTCAACAACCTCTACTTCGATTTCGAGTGTCACAACCTTAATCGGTTTAGTTAGTCTTGATCCTTGGGTTAAAAGTTTGGGTATTTGATAATAATTCTTGTCTTTAGATCCTTTCTATACTGAAGCCTCAACAACCTTTATAGAGAGTGCCTTTAGATAAGTCATATAAAGTCTTGGAACTTCACCGTACATTGCTTTACCTTAGCATATCTTGCAACTCTTAACTTTGTCCTTAGTTCTTTAGTATATCTTGAATCGATTGCCACAATTAGATACCTGGATCTTTAGGGTTGTTGTTTTCCCAATATATTTGCAAAGCTCATACATTTACTTGCTTGACGATTTATAGAATTTAACCCCCCAAATCCCTGTGTTCGATACTCTGGAATTCTTGCTTAACTACGTCGATCCGTACACTACGGGTTCGCTTGCTTGATTTCTAGTTTTATAAATTTAAGACTTATTTGCACGCACGCTAAGTGGCGAACAAGTTTTTGGGGGTGTGACTATTCGTTTGTAATAACTCTACTCACTTTTGCTTGCTTTGATCGAGAACACTTTGCATGTTTCATTCCATTGTTACACGTTTCATTATCGCATTGCATGAAAAAGCTTTTGAAAAACCCATAAAAATCAAAAAATTTTGAAAATTCTGTACTTCTAAGAATTGAGATGATTTCTATGATAATCACTACTTGTGAATTGAATTTTTGATGACAATTATGTACTTAAACAAATAGTGAATTGAAAAGAAATTGAATGAGTTAATTATCCCTCTTTTGCAAGTTTCATAATGTGAAGAGTTTTATCTAAATCATATTGAGAAACCAAGGTTAAAATCACATGATAAGTTCTTATACTTCTTGTTGAGATGATTAAGGCAATTCGATTTTCTTTCTTCTTTCTTTGATCATTTAGCCCTTCAATGAAATAATGGTCTCCTTTACCTATCCGGGAATTTGGAGGAGTTGATATTTGACATGTTTGATGTGGGAGGGCCATGAAAGCAAAATTTTGCATTCAAAGAATAAAAAGAACTTGTATGTTTGGGGAAGTCAATCATGACGATGAGTAACTCGGCACCATTCACATAGCCGGGTGTTTGTGTCTTGCCAAAGTCGGATTGAGCGATATTCCTAACGGATTATGGTATGTGTATCAAGGGTTTGAGGCATCTCGAAAAATTGAGAACCGCCAATCTCCTAGGCTTCGGTTTTTGTGCACCTCTATCCATAACTCCAAAAGTAAAGTCGAAAAATATGTGCAAAAGAAGAGAGCAAAGCTCTAAGTTGAAAGTGTTGCAATACCGAAAGAGAAAAAGAAAAGAGCTAGTTATCCACTTTCCCGGATTCATGCACCACATTCCTTATAGTTTCCTTTCCCTTTCCGCATTCTAGACCTTACTTGAAAGTCCTTAAGATCAAGAGAATGTTATATGACTTGGTGATCTAAATCGAAGTTTCTTATGATTGATTTTTATAATGTTTAAAGGCTATGATGCTTACATTGAAGTTTGATCAATTCATGATGTTTCTTTCCTCTTTATTCTTTGGTTATGTATATGAGAGTCTCATGAATGAATAAAGCAAGGTTTGAGAATGATCTATTGACTAGAAGCACATTCACCTAAAAGATGTTTTGTTTTTGAGATTGCATGCATATTTCATCCTAACTTGAGTTCTAAAGCTTTTGAAAGACCTTGCTTGGGGACAAGCAAGTGGCAAGTATGGAGTATTTTGTTAGCATGAAATATTGTGATATTTTAGGCACGTTTTCTAGATGTTTTTCATCCATTATAGTGTTCATTGATAAAGCATTGAAGCAATTGTTAGCTAGTTTGTCTATATTGTCTATATAGAGGTCTACATAAGCTTTGTGTTGATTGTAGGCGAATAAGAGCTAAAACCGAACAAATTAAGAGAGGATGGAGATGAATTGAGCACATCCAAGGATTTGAAACTACGAGCAATCTATGCTTCCACGCTCTAAAATACGGCCGTAATGAAGTCCACACTCTAAACCACGGCCGAGGAACTTGGCAACATGAACGTGGAGCATTCCAGAGAGTTACACGGTATAAAGTACGGTCGTGGAAGTTGTGAAGAACCGTAATACACTTCCACGCTCTAAACCACGGCCGTAGAACTCCATGAAACCGTGATTTAGGCAATCTTTTGACGAATAAAATATGGACACATTGTCTACGCATATGGGCCGGACGGTTATTCTATCCTTCCTTATAAAAGGACTGAAGGAGGGAGAATGCAGCACCTTCGCTTACGCTCACTTACACGTGCCTAGGGTTTCATTGGACGTGCGGAGAATTGCAATTTTGCAACGGAGATCTACGAACGCTTGAAGGTTTGGAAGTTGCGCTTTTGTTCCTAGGTTTGATTAGAAGACGGATTGACATCCCGCTCTTCGTTCTTATCAAGGATTGTGATTGGTTTGTGTTATTCCAAATCTTATATACATTATACCCTTGTTTGTGGATTTGAGATTGATTTGAAGTTTATTGAAGGTTTTCGAAGGTTTTCATCTTTCATTCTTCTTAATCTTGAATTTGATATCATAATGACTGTTGTTGGCTAAAACCCTTTAGCAATTCTAAGGTGAAGGGTTGATAGTTGTGGCTTAGATGATGATAGATCGATCGTAAGCAGATTGGACCCTGAGAGTTAGAGAGATTCGCCGACGAACCAAAATCACGGCTTGTTCTTGAGGTTCCACGGCCGTGGAACTCAATATCCACCCGTAAATTACATCAATTTACGAACCCTGCTTTTACTTTAATCCAAAGTTAAAGATTTGCTTTAACTTAGTCTTGGCTTGCCTTTTTTAGGTAGTAGTGAAGCCTCAACAACCTCTACTTCGATTTCGAGTGTCACAACCTTAATCGGTTTAGTTAGTCTTGATCCTTGGGTTAAAAGTTGGGTATTTGATAATAATTCTTGTCTTTAGATCCTTTCTATACTGAAGCTCAACAACCTTTATAGAGAGTGCCTTTAGATAAGTCATATAAAGTCTTGGAACTTCACCGTACATTGCTTTACCTTAGCATACCTTTGCAACTCTTAACTTTGTCCTTAGTTCTTTAGTATATCTTGAATCGATTGCCACAATTAGATACCTGGATCTTTAGGGTTGCTGCTTTTCCAATATATTTGCAAAGCTCATATATTTACTTTCTTGACGATTTATAACTGGATTTAACCCCCCAAATCCCTGTGTTCGATACTCTGGAATTCTTGCTTAACTACGTCGATCCGTACACTGCGGGTTCGCTTGCTTGATTTCTAGTTTTATAAATTTAAGACTTATTTGCACGCACGCTAAGTGGCGAACATAGTGCCAACCAAGGGAAAGAAACTTCAAGGCAGACCTTGAATGATGTTCCATCCCATACCGATGTCATGCAAACGCCACAAGAATCCAAAATTACATTTGAGCTGCAATTTGGTAGTTTCTAGTCTAGAGAAATTGACTATGCCTTAGCTTCTGGTTATGATCCCTCTAAAACTGGCCAAGATTTGCATCAGGAGGATCATTTGCTGTCACAAAAACAGCCACTGCCAGCAGTTGACGATACCCAAATTAATGATGTTTCTGGTCATCAAAATTTTAAATTCTGTGAAAGATCCAGACAGAAGGGAGCAGGCTACAAGCAGAAACACGATGTTCATTCAGGAAATAATATAACTGATAAGCCTATAGTAGATGGGAAGGATGAAAGTATCATAAGCATTGTTGTCTTTGGTTCTGCATTGCATCATAAAAGAAGGAATAACAGGGACGGAAAGAACAAGCATGTGGTAGATGAAATTTCATCAGCCTTTGTTAATGAAGAGTTAGATGCTTCCACGCCCGTTACTGAAAGCCTGAAGCGGGTTGTTATGCAATCACACAATGATGTTGTTGTCTGGGCACCAGTGAAGTCGCATACAAAAATGGAGGTCACGGATGAGAATGACAAGAAAGCAGATGAGGATGCCGGTCTAGCAAATAGGAGCAATAATACAGTGCCTAGTAGTTCTAAAGGTAGACGAGCAGAGATCGAGAGGTATGTTCCCAAGGCTGCAATCAAAGGACTGGCACAACAAGGAAGTGATCAGCTGCCCACGTCTCCTTCTATAGAAAAATCCATCCCTGATGGCACAAGCATTCAAGGACAAATGAAAAGACCTGTTGAAACTAGACACGTGGAGAACAAGAGAAAGCACACACAGACTCATAGTTCATGGCGTCAACGAATTTCTGCTGCACCAAATTTCATCCAAGTTTCAGGAGATAGTTCTATGACGGCCCCTACCAAAAACTCTCAAACATATGATATAGCACATCCGACTCAAAAACCCAAGGAATTGCTAAAAGACGAAGGATTTTTTTCTAATATAATAACAAAACAAAAGTTATTTCTAAGATTAGGTTCGGAAAAAAACTATTTCCGAGAATAGGAAAATTTTAGGGTCGGAGTAGACCCGCAGTTTCAAACTGCGGGTTTAAATGAATAACCAAGCTAAGGTGCAGAATTAAAAGGTTTCCAGCAAGTTTTGAACCCTTGATCAATTGATTGAGCACCAATGCCCTTGCCACTAGACCATGAAACCAACACTACAATGTTTTAGTGATATAAGTTCAAAACTAAATTTCTTCTTACAAACAAATGTACAATTCGAGCTCAAAATCATATTTGTGTTATTTTTCTTATAAATAGCATATTTTGTTTAATATAATTATATTTTATACTTAATTGGCTTATAAATATCATTTAGCATGTATAGAAATAAGAGTTATAATTTTTATTGAATATTTTATTTTTAAAAATAACATGAAATTATAATTAATATTCAAAAAAATACATAAAAATGTATTAGCTAAACTACTTACAGAAAATATAATGATATTTATAAGTCAATAAAAAAATTCAATACAATTAGTTAACTCCTACAACTTGTATGTAATTTTTCGAATAATAATTATAATTTTATGTTATTCTTTTAAATTATATAAAAAAATCAATAAATTTTTAACTCTTATTTCTATAGATGTTAAATGATATTTATAAGTCAAACGTAAATATAATTATGTTAAATTTTTTTTAACTATTTACAAAAAAAGACAAATACGATTTTAACTTCGAATTCGTGAGTTCTAATTTTCCGCTTCATCATATTTTCAATCTAATTGATTTAACTCCTATATTTTGTATGTATTTTTTCTAATAATAATTATAAATTCATCTTATTTTTTTAAAATTATTTGAAATATTCAATACAAATTTGAACTCTTATTTCTATAAATGCTAAATGATATTTATAAGCCAATTAAGTAAAGATATAATTATATTAAACAAAATATGCTATTTATAAAAAATAACACAAATATGATTTTGAGCTCGAATCGTACCTTTGTTTGTAAAAATAAATTTAGTTTTGAACTTATATTACCAAAATATTGTAGGTTAGTGGAAAAATGTTACTCTCGTAACCCATCAGTCTAGTGATCGAATCCCAACTGATTTGGTTTTTGGTGTTTATTTAAATTAAACTATATAAATTACATCTTCTCTTAATTTTGTAAAAGGTTTCGTGGTCTAGTGGTGAGGGCATTGGTGTTGTATCAATTGATCCCGAGTTCAAAACTCGCAGGAAACCTTTTAATTCCGCACCTTAGCCTTTTTTTTATTTTTTTATTTTTATAAGAGACCCGCAGTTTGAAACTGCGAGTTACTTTTTTTTTTTTTTTTTTAAGGTAATGAAACCCGCAGTTTGAAACTGCGGGTTATTCATTTAAACCCGCAGTTTGAAACTGCGGGTCTACTCCGACCCTAAATCCTTCCTATACTCGGAAATAGTTTTTATCCGGACCTAATCTTAGAAATAACTTTTGTTTTGTTATTATTTTAGAAAAAAATCCCAAGACGAACAGAGTTGTAAACAACAGCAACAACCACAGGGAGTCAACGAGGACATTGTTGTAGATGGGTGGGTCGTTTATGATGAGCCTATCTCCTCGTCAGCTATAGTCTCTGGTGTGGAGGGTCATGTGAAATCAAACAGGGGGAGAAATAATCCGTTTAAAGGGCACAAAAGAAGCAGAAATCAAAATATTGATCGTGAAAGTCATACCATTGCCAAAGGTGATGGCGAGCACTTTTCCGAGGCAAATCAAACAGAGAGGCCAAGGTCATCAAAAGACCACCGTGTGGGTCAATGGTAACCTAAACCTCAGACTCATGTGACTAATCATCATGGAAATCATGCATGTGGCAGACAGCCTGTTTCTGGTGAAGGTGATAAGTTCTTCAAAAGAGAGGGGTCTAAGACCATGTACAATGGTGGTTTCTTAAATCTCATCTCTTAACACTCTCTTTCCGCCACATCAGCATATAAAACTCTATCTACTTTTTCTCCACATCCATAGTTTCTTAACTCTCATCTCTTACCTTTATATTTATTTACCCATCATATTTATATAATTTTTAAACTTTTGATAATATTAATTCTATTTATAATTAAATTTATTTCAAAAAAGTAATATATAAATTTAAGAACTATTAATAAAAATGATATTGTAAATAGACATTTTATTAAAAATTTAAAACATACAAAGACGTTAAAATAATAACTACAAAATTAAGATAAAAAACATAAAAATACAAATATACCAATACATTAATTTTATTTGTAATATATTATAATATATTAATTTCATGTGTCAAAGTTTTAAAAGTTTATAATAAATATCAAATATCATCACTAACTAATACATTATATATACTAATTATTTTTAATTAAAATAATTATATATTTTAAATATAACTAATATTATTTTTCATGTAAGACTTTACTAGTTTTATGAATATGAATTAAATTATTAATTTATATAATAAATATCAATATCATCTTAAAATCAACTAATTACTTATATTACTTATTTTTAATATAAAAATATATTAAACATATTCAATATTAGACTCTATCTATAGATAAAAATAAATTATGAATATTAAAAATAATAAAATTATCAAAATATATGTATATTGATCACAATAATCAATTAATTATAAATCAAACCTCTTTAAAAACTAAAACAAGAGAAGTAATGTATGAGTGACACATGGCACCAATCAAAAACCTTAGAAATCCTCTCTCTTTGTTTTCAAATTAGAGACTCAAGACAAAGTTTTAAGATGTTTTGTTAAAAACTTAATATATTTTATTCTTAAAGACCTCCATTGTGGAAGGTCTAAGGATACTAGAATGGTTAATATGGGAAGTCGCGAAAGTAAAGATATCCTTGAAGACCGTGCATATTCCCCAAACGAGGATAGTGTGGGTGATGTAGAATCAGTGCCACTAGGTCATACGGATGGGACTAACAATGAGCAGCATCCGTCTTCCTTTGGGAATAGATGGAATGGGAACTTTCATGGATGTTTTAATAAAGTCCGTGGAGATAGGAGCTTTATCTCACAAGACAATAGACACAATTATGTACCCTAAAACCGGGAAAAGCAGAGGCAGAATTCGCGCTATGAATACCAGCCTATAGGTCCACATAACAGAAACAAGAGGGAGAACAACTCAGAAGGACAAACTGAATCAACATGCAGGTGCCAAATTCAGGGATCGGGGACAAGTGAGTCACACTCAACGTGGATATGGGTGGCAAAGAGTTGCTAATAATCAAACTGATGCTGGCAGTGAATGATGAAGCAGAATAGAAAAAAATCAATGATTGAGCATTCTCTCAGTCACTCATCCCAGCTGGAGAATCCTTGGCATTCTTCTAGCTCTCAAGGTAAAATCTACAACTTGCTATTGATTTATATATATTGGTTGGATGTGGCTTTGCTTGAGATGATATATTGCTCTTGCTTTTAGTTTATTAAGGAAAAATTACTCAAATTAATTTGATGGCTCAAACTGATATAAAATCAATTTTGGAAATAGCTAATCGGTATTTGAACTAACACCATATTCACATTAAGATCTCTTGAATGGCATGACTTCACTAGCTTCCATCATACATCTTAATATGGAGTCTCTATTTTGGCTTTCAAGGCATCCCCAATTAGAATTGTCAGAAAAGAGTTAGTTATAGTGATTGCTATTTATTAATTGTATTATTTTCGTCTGACCTCGATGGTTCATATTTTTTGGAGTTATTTTTTCATTCATAATGCTATACACTACTGTTTTGGACCAAAATCACAATGCTTGCAGCAAGTTGTGTAATTAAAAGCTTTAACGAGCCTACATCATCAAAGATTCAGAAATATTTCTCTTGAAGGTGAGTTGAGTTTGATAAGATGTTAATTGGTTGCAAGGTTTGCAGGTTAGCAATGTCGAGTAGATTCATGAAGGATAGGTCTATCAACTCCGATTGGTTCTCCGGGAGGTGTTTTTTGACTATGTAATTGTTTGTCAAATCAGATTTGATGAGTGAAGGACTTTGAATTGTTTTGAGGTGGCTATTCTTGGTTGAATGCGTTTGTCATTCAACGACCAATAAATCTATATATGCTTGTAGGAGGGACTTGGAAAGCTTTATGAAATAGAAAATTGGCCTACTTCTCACAGTTGTGCACAAAGTAAGCTTTATGGAATAGGAAATTAGCCTACTTCTCCCACTTGTGAACAAAGTATTGTGCTACATTTTGCACCGTTTGCCTTCAAATTCCATTTCCATGTCATGAAACAAATGTTATGTGTTTGACACCACACTTCTTCAAAGCCGTGTGAAACGATCCTTGCGATGGCGGGTCTGGTGAACCACCCTTTCAATGATGAGTATCCGACTCTTCGTCGAATGGACCTTTCCACGAGGGGTCTTACTGTGGAAAGCCGGAAGGGTGTTCCCACGCTAACATATTCTGCTGAGCTTCTTCCATATATGTGCAATGAATCGACCCAAAACACCCTATTTAATCAATTTTATGCGCTTAGGGTGGATGGATTAAATACGGTTCTGAAATGATATAACCTTTTATTACATGATGAAGAAATCGAGTTCACTAAATTTTGAGAATCGCTTGATATTTTAACCCTAAAAATACCGAGCACAAATACAAGTAAAACTGGTTTACCGAGTTCTGCACATAATTTACTTTCAATAATATTTCCATAGAAAATTTTCAGATGGGTGTGTTTTTAGTGTTAAAAATGAGCATTTAAATGGTATACTACCAATAATTAGTTAGTCCAGTTTAACAATAAACACAATTCAATGTCGAATTCCTAATCCTCGAATCTGATGAAGGATTTGAGCTTGAATTTAAGCCTTCAAAATCAGATTGGAGACCCAAAATTGCAGGGAGGAGAAGTGATAAATGAAAGTTTAAAGTGAAGAGTTTGGGTCTGTTGCACTTTCTTGGAAAGTTAGGCAACATCCTTTAATACGAGTGGGCTTTTAGAAAGATGAAATGTTTTAGTTATTTTTTATCTTCTATGAAATATTATCTCCTTTTAATTTAAATGTCCGTATAACCTCAAATATTTTTTCTAAAAAAATTGTTCATGAAAAAGTATTCAACATCATAAATAAAATCCCATTAATCTTTTTTACTATTATATAAAATCTATTATATTTTCATTAATTAAAGGCGTTAAAGATAAAGCATATCACATTTGGCACCGGTGTATGAACTTATATTACAAAATATTTAAACTCATGAAACACAACTTGTCATGCTTAATAACTAGCAAATGAAATAGAAGATATATGAACTTATATTATAAAATATTTAAACTAATGAAATGCAATTTAAAAAAAAAAAAAGTATAATAACCATGGTTTTAAAAAACTGAAAATCTCAATTTGTTTTGTGATGCTAGATTAATTAAAATATATGTTTAGATAGTATGAACAAATATATTGTATAATAAATATGTCAAGTTCAAAAGCAAAACTTGAAAATAGGTATAAAAAAACTTGAACTAGTAATATAAAATATTTAAATTAATAGAACAACTTTTTAAATTGATAGTATAAAATGAAATTGAACTAGAAGAAGGAGAACCATATTATCTTAGAAAAATATATTTGTTGAGACATGTCTTGTGCGAACGAGAACCATATTCATCTTTGTAACCTATGCACTCTATATAAGTATATATATCATGACAAAACAAGATTTTGAGGTGCTTTTAAGATCTGAGACCAAACGTATTCATAGATTCATAGCAATACTTATATGATGAAATTGATGCTACAAAAATGAAAAGGAATATAACAAATCTCACGACATCAAACATTGTAACTTTCAATTCATTAGGTTGAAAGCAATCACAAAAGTATTCATAGCAATACTTATAAAAATGGCAGAGGTTACAAGTAGTTACAAGAAAAATCCCAGCCTGCAAGCAAACTGCTCCAGTAAAGAAGAAGCATAGTTCAAAGGTGCAATTTCAATTGAAGCAACGCATGAACTAAGCTTTCTTCATCCTGCACATCATTTATTACTCAAATATACTCTTACTTACCTATTAGAGATTGTCCTCCCAAGAAGGAATAAGTCTTCAGCTAATTGCCTTACCATCCTCTTCAAAATTCAAGGTCTTGCAACCATAAATCTCCACAGGTTCTTCATTACTGAAGTAGGATTTCCTTCCAATCAACTCGGAAACCCGTTTCGCTGCTCCAGAGTCTCTCGGACTGTCGCCGATCCTGTGAATGATCTTGATTTTTGGATATTCTTTCAAAGTCATTTTATCCTCTTTATCTTCATCTTCCTCAAATGATAAAGCCTTGCAAGCAGATGTTGGTAGTACCTTGCCTCCTTCTTCTTCGTCTCTTTCATCTTCTTCCAAACTGAAATGTGATGTCCTCTTCACCAGTTCAATCACCCTCTTGGCTGGCCCAGAATCCCTTGGACTTTCATTCAAACACTGGAGAGTTCTGATTTTTGGAAGCAGTTCAAGCTCTTCAGTAACAGATAATGGATCATCAGATGAAACCTCTGACTGTTTCAAACTAATTTCACTCATAGCTTCTGATTTTTCAGAAAATGAAATCCGTTTCTTATCACATATCTTGATTTCCTTATCATTCTCTTCTGGTAAGGACCTCTTCCTGACACTATTTGACACAGCAGGATTACCAATGCCATTGGAAGACTTGTTGATGTATCTACTAGCCACCATCCGTCCAGATTTCAGGGGTTTCTTAGCAGCCACCGATTTATCACCATCTTTGAAGAGCTTCTTAGGCTGAATTGACGAGAGAAGTGTCTCTTCCTTCTTGATAGACTTGTTTTTAGCAGCCCCCAGTGATGTAACAGCCTGCTTCAGGTTAGCAGCCTGCAATTTACCAGCCGTTTTTCGAGATTTCGGACTTGTGCTCATGCTCTTCCCCCTTTCTTTAATCACTTTCAGTTCATCCACTTCTTGAAGCTTCCAGAAACACGATTTTCTCCGGCTCTGAGACTGGTAAACCGGCGTGATTTCTTGCTGTCTCGCCAGCTGTCTCGATTTCGTAGCGGAATAAATCTCCGCCGGTCCGAGACTGATACCCCTACGCCCCACAGGTGTTGCCGCCGCCGCCGCCATAGTCAGTCCCCTAGCAATATCCGATGGCACCATGCTCAATCCTCTACTACGTGGCGTGATCTTCCTAGCGATTGTCGATTCTTCGATTTTCCTAGGGTTTTGCTTCTCCGGCAAAAGCGATGGCGGTGGATCCATAAACTTCGCTGGTATGAAACGGCCTCGTTTCTCCGCCACCGTCTTAACAGGAATCTGCTTCGCCTTTTCCAGGCGGAGATATTCGAGCCTCGAAGACAATCGGCTGATCTCTTTCTCAATAGCTTCGATTTCGGAATCAATATTTCCGTGATCACAGCGAGGCTCCTGACTCTCAAAGCTAGCAGTAGTAGTAGTAGAAGAGCAAAACGATTTCATTCCAAGGTTACCGCATTTACCTGGAGTCGATTCTGGTTGGTTACCGATGACGGAATTTGATCGGAGCGGATGCCTAATTTCGGAGGCGAGAACAGGTCCGGCAACGCAGGGGCTGAGATTCTCCTTGGTGAGAGAATGATCAATCTTGGCGGAGGAAAACTCCGAAATTCCACCTCCACCGCCATTGTTGAAACCTACGTTCGTCCACATATGTTGCTTCAGTGAGGAATTCTTGGATTCTTCTTCGGAGATTCGAAGAACGTCCATGGCAGATTTTTGAGTGTTTACAATATTTACGCAGAGTGAATGAGAGATTGGGGAGGGAAGGGTTTGAGATTTCTTGAAACTTCTTGGAGGAGTGTATGAAGAAGGGGGAAGAATAGAGAAATAATGAGGAAATCCGACCGTTGGGGAAGGAAAAAAAATGGTGGCTTGGCGAAGCGCTCCTCTGTTTGGCCGTTTTGATAAGTGTGTATTGTTTGCGGAGACGCTCCTGATTTTGAAATTTGAATGGCAGTAAGTAGTAAGTATTATTCGGTGAGTAAATGTGAATTAAGTGGGTTAAAATTCTTGGAGTATTTTAACTTATATTTTAAAATAAAATAAAGGAAAATATTAGAAAATTAAAAGAATAAAAATAAATAATTAAAAGAAGTATCTATTGAGAAACTATATTGACAAATATTTTCTTAATGTCCGATCAATTTTTTTTTATGGGTCTTATTTAATGATCGATTAAAAAATTAATACTAGTTAAGAAATAAATATAGATTCATTGAGTTTTTGGATGGAGAAAAACAAGTTATTATGCTTATGTAGTTATGTGGTAGAACGAGAATTACAAAAAGTGATTTAAGAAATTCAAGATGAGTATGAATTACAAAAAGTGATTTAAGAAATTTAAGATGAGTATGGGGATGAAGATGCTCTTACGTCAAATAACGTTAAGTAAACTATTTATAATTAATTTTTGGTTAGAACGAGTTATAATTAACCGTAACTCCATTAGTTTTGTTCATAAATCAGTCTTGCTCAAAGCTATAGATCGACTGAAACTAGTTGTTTTGATTCTAGACCAACTATTGTTTGATCGAGGTTTCGTTCGGCGAAACATGAATTATCGTGGATGGAGTTCACTGTAAGATCCCAATCTTTGCATTCACCGCCCCTGCGGTGAAGAAGCCCCCCGCGGCTGTGTTGATCTGCCCCTGCGGATGACGAAAGATCGTGCCCGATCTTTCTTCCGTTCTTTTTATCTTCCTTCCATAGATAGAATGTCCGATATTCTATCTTATGGGCCGGTTTCCTGATCTTCTTTCTAAACCCTAGACATCTTTTCGTCTATCTTTTCAGCCCATCCCAATATATTCCCGCCTTTTCCTCTTTTTCCCGTTTCTTGGTTACGTCTTCTTCAACCCTAAGAGCTGCAGCCGTTCCCTTGCTTCCTCCGACCTTGCTGAACGTGTAAGTTCACCTCTTCTAGTTTCTTCTTCACGTTCTTATAGTTGCTGCATGCCTTCTCTTTCTGTTTCGTTCTCTTCTTCGTTCTTCCCTTTTCTTCTTCTCCAAGAATCAAGTTTGATCCTTGATTCTTGTGGATCGTTCTTGAAAACTCCACCTTGATTGAAATGTTTTTACACGTGTTGATGTTGGAAGAACTTCACACAAATATAGCAGTTGGATCTCTAACAATGTACTTGATTATATTTCTAGATGTTTGGTTTGAATTCAGTGCAAGTTGTATATCTACATGTCAAGGGCCTTGAAGTTGGATTCAAGAACAAGTTCAGAAAGACGAAGTTCAAGGGCCTTGGAATCTAACGTGCACGGAACAAGGATTCAAATAAATTGAAGATCTTCGTTGAAGATTCTGTAATAAGAAGATCTTATCAACCAAAGACTTTGTCAACCGAAGGAAGATCTCAACTGAAGGATAGAGAATCATTTCGAGAAGATTCTCTAAACAACAAAAACGCAAAAATATCTTCTCTCTCTTATCCAACAGAAGACGAGAAGATCAAGGAGTAAAAGACTCAACGTGTTCGTAGGGATCGAAGACGTGCAACGTCTACCTTACGATCTTCATGGAAAAGAAGGTTGATCTTCAAATGGTCATCTCTACAACGGCTAGAAGATCTTTCCATCGAAGATTTAAATGAAGATGATGGTCGAAGAAGGAAGATACACAAGCCTACATCGGAAAACATCTTTGCATCCTTAAGCAACCTAATCATCTTCATTCGTTGCTTTTCTTTCTCACAATCACGTAAAAGTTTTATCCCCTTAGAGAGAGAGAAAGCACAAGAGCTCCATTGGTAGAGCTAAAAAGTGTTATACTAGAGTGTGTTAATCTGCGAAGTAACTAGGCTATTATAGCTAGGTTAAGAGTTGGAGCTAGATCGTAGCATTGGCTACAAGTGAGAGAAGAAGGGGATTTCTTCTAGTTTGTATCTAGGACTCTTTGAAGCTGATAATAGATAGTTAGATCCTACGGATAACCCTGGGACGGAGAGTAGGCTATTTAGAGCCGAACTTCGTAAAAACATATCCTCGTGTCAATCTTTTCAATTCCGCACCATATAAACTTTACTGTGACAAACTTTGTTTTGCAGGAGCAAGAAGTCAAGGCCCTTGAAATTGAGTTTCAAAGCCCTTGTAATCGAAGTTTCACAAGTAACACACATTAACATCAAGGCCCTTGAAAGGAGTTTTAAGGCCTTGAGATTTGGTTTACGAAAAGTTTTCATACTCTATTCAACCC
Source organism: Fagopyrum esculentum (assembly GCA_033239045.1). NCBI lineage: Eukaryota > Viridiplantae > Streptophyta > Magnoliopsida > Caryophyllales > Polygonaceae > Fagopyrum > Fagopyrum esculentum. Next base: position 138,128,659 of record BSUD01000001.1, on the reverse strand, counting down.
CCCCCCCCCTTCTAGAGTATTATCTATATTACTTATATCACTTAACGATTCTTCAATTGGTATCAGAGCTAGACTCACGTTTATTGATTTAACCATCAGTGAGACTAATCATGAATCCTGTAGGTGATGGTGTATTTGCTCAAGGAAGATCCTCATCTCGACCACCACTCTTCTGTGGCAACAACTTCGCTCATTGGAGATCACTAATGCGTATGTTCCTGATTGACCAGGATATGGAACTTTGGAGCATTATTCAAGATGGACCAAAAGTTCCAATGACCACGGTTGAAGGCGTCCAAGTCCCAAAGAAGGAATCAGACTTCACTCAGGCTGACCTAGACAGTGTGTCAAAGAATTACAAAGCAATGAATCTACTTTACTGTGGATTAGATGCTAATGAATTCAACCGCATCTCATCATGCAAAAGTGCAAAAGAAATATGGGACAAGCTTGTTGTCACGTACGAAGGAACAAGTCAAGTCAAGGAAACAAAGATTAAGATCTTTCTCAGACAATACGAGCTATTCAAGATGAATCCAAATGAACCAGTCAAAGAAATGCTCACTAGATTCACTAGGATAGTGAACAATCTAGACTCACTTGGAAAGACCTTCACAAATGAAGAAAAAGTGAGAAAGGTTCTAAGAAGTTTACCTAAAGCCAAGTGGGGACCAAAGATGACTGCTATTGAAGAAACTCAAAATCTTACTACTCTTCCTCTTGATAATTTACTTGGAAAACGCATCACACATGAAATGATTCTTCGCGAAGAAGATGGAGAACTTTCATCAAACTCCAAGAATTTAGCATTAAAATCCAGAAAAGATGAGTTACTTTCTGATGAAGAAAATAGTGAGGATGATAATGAAGAAGATGCTCTCGCCATGATCTCTAAAGGTTTAGCAAGAATTCTCAAGATAAAGAAACAATCTGCAAACCGAGAATTTCCACGAGCATCAAAACCCCAAGGTAAGTTTTCTAACTCTAATAAGAAAATGAAAGTACTGACTTGTTTTGAATGTGGTGAAACAGATCATTTGGTGAAGGATTGTCCACAAAAGAAGTGAACCAACTTCAAGAACAATGATCGAAAGAAGAAAGTCATGGTTGCTTCATGGAGTGATTCAGATTCAACTAATGAATCAGAAGATGAACAAGAACAAGCAAACTTTTGTCTTATGGCCGATCATGAAGATAACTGAAATTTTTACATCGACAATATGGTAAGTACAATCTTGTCTCAACGTGAGATTGACCTTAAACAATTTCTCAAGGATATTATCTTAAGTGATAAGGAACATAGAATAAGGATAAATTCTTTCAGAGAAAAACTTCATGAACAAGATAAACAATTAAGTGAAATGTCTCTGGAGATTGAAAATCTTAAAACAGAAAAAGGAAGAACTTGATGACAATATCAAGGCCTTGAAATCAGAAAATCTGATTCTCAAGAACAACCTCTCTTCTCTACATCGAAGCTATATCGATCTAGAGAAAGAGAAAGTTGATCTGACTTTGATGTGTCAAGACCAGAAGGCATCACTCATTAAGTTTACTCGTTCAAAAGCTAATCTAGAAAGAATGATGGGTGAACAACAATCTTCACTTAACAAAAATGGTATAGGGTATCATAGAAGCTTTCCTAGAAAACCTACTACCACTTTTGTTACAGCAAAAGGAAGCATTCACATGCCTACCTGCTTCTATTGTTGTAAAAAGGGTCATGTTAAATCTACATGTTCTTATAGAAGAAATGATCCTTATATCATCAGAAACACCTATCCTCTATGTTTAAGGAAACATGTCAAACAAATATGGATTCCTAAAGGTACTAGACCACCAAACATGATCGAACCTGAGTATGAACCAAAATATGCCATTTGGTCGACCCGGAAAGGTTGATGTTTGCTGTTTTGTAAGATATCACCAAGGTAAAGGAGCACAAATGGATTTTAGATAGTGGTTGCTCAAGACACGTGAGTGGAAAGAGTTCTTTATTCTCAGATTTAAAGAAGCAATCATCTGGAACTATTACTCTTGGTGATAAATGAAAGTGTGACATAATTGGCATTGGTAAAATTTGCTATGATTCATCCAACTTTATTGATGATGTTTATTTAGTTGATGGCTTGAAATATAATCAGCTAAGTATTTCTCAAATTTGTGATAAAGGCAATAAAGTCATGTTTGATTCAGAAAAATGTGAAGTTCAAAACATAAATACGGGAGAAGTTTTGCTCACTGCTCCTAGGTGTAATAATGTTTATTCTTTGAGTACTAACCAAGTTGCAGGAACTAAGCTAAAATGTCTAAAGGCCTTGACTGATGATCCAAGGCTTTGGCATAGAAGACTTGGCCACGTAAGCATGCACACCATGCAGAAGCTACTTAAAAAATATTTGGTACGTGGTTTGCCAAACCTAAACTTCAAAGTTGATGACCTATGTAAAGCTTGTACACAAGGTAAACAAACAAGAGGTTCATTCAAACCTAAGAAAGCTGTAATTTCTTCTCGACCTATTGAACTTTTACATATGAATCTTTGTGGACCTATGCGTGTCAAATCTCCCGGAGGAAAACAATACATCCTTGTTATAGTAGACGAATTCTCTCGGTTTACATGGATATCCTTTTTACGAGAAAAATCTGAAGCCTTATTTGAGTTTTCAAAATTATGTAAGGAGTTACAAAGCTTGAAAAACCTACCAATCATTTCTATAAGAAGCGATCATGGTAAAGAATTTGATCAACTAAAGTTCGATTTATTTTGTGCAAAATATGGTATTTCTCATAACTTTTCAGCTCCTAAAAGTCCTCAACAAAATGGAGTTGTGGATCGCAAGAACCGCACTCTTGAGGATATGTCTAGGACAATGCTTTTAGAAAATCATTTGCCAAAAAGTTTTTGGGCTGAAGTAGTAAACACTACAAATTATATTTTAAATAGATGCTTAATTCGCCCTATTTTGAAAAAGACTCCTTATGAACTCTTTAAAGGAAGAAAACCAAACATTTCATACTTCAAACCTTTTGGATGTACTTGTTTTGTTCACAACAATGGAAAAAACAATCTCGGGAAATTTGATGCACGTAGTGATGAAGCTATATTCACTGGATATGCTTCAAATAGCAAAGCTTATCGAGTATATAACAAACGTACCAAAGTTGTTGAAGAAAGCATTCATATTATTTTTTATGAAAGCAATGATGGTACTTTGAGTGAGAGCTTTGCAGATTTAAATCTGAATCAAAGAGAAGATCACATTTCGGATGAAGAGGAAGATCCTAAAGGTCAAGACAAGAATATGCAAGAAAAGATTTAAGATACCAAAGAAAATCCTCAAGACCTTGAAACACACCTTCAAGACCTAGAAACTGGATATTGTGATAACAGAACTCCACTTCAAGGGCTTGAAACCCAACTTCAAGGCCTTGAGATTGGAACAACAGGTAATGCACAAACGGTACCTGAATCAAGTCAAACATATTCAGTTCAACCTTTTGGATCTACATCATCTGTCAAAAGAATAAAATTTCAACACTCCTCGTATCATCCACAAGAAAATGTGATCTCGGATCCAAATGCTGGAGTTCAAACTAGATCTAAAGTGAATAATCTTTGTGCTTTCTCCGCTTTTGTATCACTTGTCGAGCCAAAGAACTACATTGAAGCTCTTCAAGAACCAGAATGGATCATTGCCATGCAAAATGAATTAAATGAATTTGAGAGGAACAAGGTATGGACTCTTACTTCAAGACCAAAGCATCAATCAGTTATTGGCACAAAGTGGGTCTTCAAAACAAATTGGATGAAAGTGGCAAAGTCATACGAAACAAAGCACGACATGTAGCACAAGGCTATAACCAAGAAGAATGTATTGATTATGAGGAGACGTTTGCTCCTGTTGCCAGGTTAGAAGCCATACGTATGTTACTTGCATTTGCATCCTTTATGAGCATAAAACTTTTTCAAATGGATGTAAAATGTGCTTTTCTAAACGGCTTCTTAGAAGAAGAAGTCTACGTTGCTCAACCTCCTGGTTTTGAAAATGATGAATTTCCGGATCATGTTTTTAAATTAGATAAACCTCTTTACGGTCCTAAGCAAGCTCCTCGAGTTTGGTATGAAAGATTGTCTAAATATCTTCTTGAAAACAATTTCAAAAGAGGTTTGATTGATAAAACATTGTTTATCAAAACTAGAGGCAACGACATTTTAGTAGTACAAATCTATGTTGATGATATATTATTCGGTGCTACTAATGATTCCCTTTGCAAGGAATTTTTAGATATTATGTGTAGGGAATTTGAGATGAGCTTAATGGGAGAGTTAAATTTCTTTCTTGGACTTCGAGTTACACAAGCAAATAAAAGAATTTTTCTCAATCAAAACAAGTATACTAAAGACTTGCTTAAAAAGTACAAAATGGATCAATCTAAGGTTGCAAAGACTCCTATGAATTCAACACTTTCGCTAGATCATGACAAGAATGGCAAAAGTGTAATACAAAAGGAGTATCGAGGTATGATCGGTTCATTGTTGTATCTAACTGCTAGTCGTCCTTACATTATGTTTAGCGTGTGCATGTGTGCAAGATTGCAAGCTGAACCTAAAGAGTCACACTTGATAGTTGTGAAAAGAATTTTTTGGTATCTCATTGGCACTAAGGGTCTAAGGTTATGGTACCCGCGTCAAAGTTCGTTTCATCTTGTTGGCTATTCAAATGCAGACTTTGCAGGTTATAAGGTTGATAGAAAAAGTACTTCTGGATGTTATCAATTCTTAGGGTCATCCCTAATTAGTTGGCACTCCAAGAAGCAAAATTTTTTTGCCCTATCCATAGCTGAGGCTGAATACATAGCTGTTGGAGCCTGTTGTGCTTAAATTCTTTGGATTTCTCAACAACTTCGTGACCTTGGTTTTGACTTAAGAGGTATTCCTATAAAATGTGACAATACTAGTGTTATTTCTATAACCAAAAATCTTGTGCAGCATTCAAGGACTAAGCATATTGATGTGAGGCATCACTTCATACGTGATCATGTTGAGAAAGATGATGTTTTGATTTCTTTTATCTCAACTAACTTGCATCTTGCAGATATCTTTACCAAAGCCTCTTCCTGAGTAACAATTTAATTTTATTAGATTTGAACTTGATATGTTGAACAAAGAAGCATTAACGTAGGGGGAGTAAATGAATTTTAATCATCCTACGCATGCAAGCCCAATTGATGATTTCAAAGGCCTTGAAATCAAATTCAAGGGACCTTGAAACATTGTAAAAGGTAAATTGACTTTACGGATCTTTTAAAAGTTAATATCTGTTAGATATTTTAATTCTTAAAAAAAATTTTCCTTTACTTGAGACAGTTTTGATTTTGGTTTTAAAAAGCAAGAGATCTGCTCATCCATCTTCAAACAAGAAAGTTGTTCAGAATTCTTCAATCGAGAGAGAAGAAAAACCTTATGAAGATCGAGATACATCTCAGATTATTGGGCTTCCCTCATCATGGTTTATAAATTTTCAAGCTTCTGGATCTTGGATTGATGGCTTTCACAATCGACCACTCTGTATGTGTGATTTGGTGGATACTAACTTTCTCGATACTCTCAAGATACCCTACATAGACAAGCTGAAGAGTTTGATTATCTGGAAGGTTTTAAACCCTGGAGATTTTGCTTTTCCACGGCTCACGAGACTATTCTATGTTAATCTCACCACAAAAAAGGACAAAGGGGGTATTACTCTTGAATCTTCAGTCAAAGGTACTCCAATTTCACTTACTTCTTCTATTCTTAGTGAAATTTTAGAAATTCCTACAGATGTAGTGCTCAACTATCCTTCAAGATCAGAGAGTGTTCGTATTGCTAAAGAGAATATTCTGATTCCCAATTCAAACTCACGTCAACTCACTCATACTTCTCTGATGTTAGAGGCTAAAATAGTATTCACCATATTGGTTTGATGTGTTGTTCCCCGTGTAAACTCAAGAGAGCTGCTGATTGATCAATCTCTTGAATTAATTCATTTACTTATGTCTGATGTGGCTATAGATGTGCCTAATCTGATTCTCAATCATATGTTGCATTATGTTAACTCTAAGAGATCTATTCCTTTGCCCTATGGAAATTGGTTACCTAAGGTCTTTGATTATTACATAATTGATACATCTTCTGAGGAAATACAGTCTATTAACAACAAAATTGATTAGAACTGCTTAGAACGTCTAGGGAATGAGAAAACTCTTGCAGGAACATGGACTTTGAAAGGAAAAGGAGTTACTCAGAATCCAAATGAAAAAGTTAAATTCTCCTACTCTAGAAATCAGATTAGAGGGTTGTGAAAATGAAATAGCTCGTCTCAATCGTGAATTGTCTGATTTTAAGTTTGATGCCAAAAGGAGAATGGAATCAAATTTCGAGTTACTAACTACCATCAATGCTAAAGTCAATGAGATGTATTTGATGAATGCTCTTACATTAACTACAATGGGAAGTAGTTTGCACATACCTGAATATGTAGCTCAACATACTCAAGAACAGGTTGAGAATATGCTGATGAATTGTAAAAGGCGTGTTCAGAATAAATCAATTTTGTACCCAACTCATGAAGAGCCAATGTTCTTGCCCAAAGTTGAGTATGAAGTTATTAAACAGAGAAGAGCTGAAGAAAAGAGAAGATGTTTGGCAGCTGAAATGGATGATTGACGTTATAAGAAAACTTCATCCAAAGGAAAGAGGAAGTTTTAAGAGGAATTTTGTTCGCTCCAAACGATGTGTGCAAGCTTTAAATTTATAACCCTAGATGTAAGCTTAAAACAAGGATGCGAACCCGCAGTGTACGGGTCAATCGTAGTAAAAAGCAAGAAATTCAAGGGGTCGATCACAGGGACTTAGTGAAACAAAACATGTATAGGTTTGTCAATGCAACTACTAACCACAAAAGTGATCAAAGCAATCAAAGATGATAAAAAGTCAATTAAGGAAATATGCAATTCTAGGGATTAAAGCATCTAGTTGTGGTTCCAACTCAAGATCCAAAGATAGGCGGACAAAGCTGAGATATTTGCATAGGGAAGGTATTACTAAAGTGGAATAGATCACCGGGTAAGTCTCACTACTCACTAATCCCAAACCGTAACTCCTATTACCGGGTAAGTCTCAAGGAATTAAGGAAAAGAACTATGACTTCAAACTAACACTCCAACTAAGGGAATAAAATTAACCTTTACCGGGTAAGTCTCAGGATAACTCACATAGATGGGATGAAAGCACACTCAAACCCCAATAAAGGATAAACCTTTATTACCTACACTTATGATCTTGGGTAAACAAACAAAGGAATTACCGGGTAAGTCTCATCCTAGGCTTGCATTGAACTAGGAAAGGTGTAATAAGAATAGGATTTAGCAAACTCTAACACTTAACTCTCAATTTCGGATCAGATAAGTCACCTCGGTCAGAAGAATTCCACCCCGGCCGAGATGTTCATCGACTGAGCGAGATGCTTTAGGGTTAAGGATAAAAACTCGAGCTTTCAGGGTCCTACTGTGATTAAGATTATTCTATCATTGTTTTTCCCACAACCTTCAGCCAGTCACCCTAGAATCACACAAGGAAATTAGCCACTCATCATCATGAAAGCAATAATCAAATATAAGGGAAGAAAGAGAATAATTGAACAACAAAACCTTAAGAGAAAGGCTTCAATAACTGAATCAATTATCAAACAACAAGCGTTTCTTGGATCAAAATCCAATAAGACAATCAACAATGAAGGGAATCTAAGGGAATCTTACAAAACCCTTCACAAAGCAATAAAGCTATCAACTTCCTTCCTTCAATCTTCCTTCAACCTTCAAAAAGGTTCTTCAAATCTTCCAGCTATAGTGGTGTAAAACGGCTGCTCTAAGCGTCTTCCGGGTGATAGCGGATGTTGGATTTGTGGAAAATCCAACCCTTTTTATAGGAAAATTATCCTCCAAAGATAAGATATCTTAAAAAGATCTTTTCCCATAAAAATAGGTAAAATATATGGGCTAAATTATCTTCTTCCTTCCATGAATCCAACCCAAAAATATAAGATCCTCTTTCCAAAAATAAAAGATCTCAGCCAAATAAAATATATCTCTTGCCGCGTCCAAGGTGTTCGCCTCGGTCGAGTCAGCTCCTCTGGATCACCTCGGTCGAGGTGACTTTGTAGTCAACCGAGGTGAATCACAACTGAATGTGAAATCTCTCAAATCTGGTCCAAAGTGAATCTCTAATCCAATTTCATGATTCCTGGATTCTTCCTTAAGCTCCTGAATGTAGCTCCAATGACTCCTTAGCTCCTTTTGCTCCTTTTTGATGCAAAACGTTCCACTTTACCTACGATTACAACGAAACTTGGTGTAGACCTCGATTCCCGCAAAGGTAGATGAAACGACAGTATAATCACATAATATACATTCAAACATGCAGATTATTGAAGATAAAACGTCTAAACAGGCCCCAAAATATAGACAATAATCCATGCTATCAAAATACCCCATACTTAGCCCTTGCTTGTCCCCAAGCAAGTTCTGAATATAAAATACAAGATAGAATGGATTATTAGTCATGTAGATCAATGAAAAAGTCTTTCAAAATATTTTATTGGTGTACGACAATCATAGATCACTCTAAGAGAATACTTCATGGAATTTAAAATCAAAATATGCTTAAAACATTTTATAAATATAAGAAAGTTGTTCATCTTTGCATAAAATCGTAGAATGCATAATAAATCATAATTATCGAAATTAATCATGTATAATCCAGTTTAAACCACTAAGTCAATCAACAAGCTCGAGGTCTCAAGGGCTTCCCAAAAGAAAGGTCAAGAAACGTGTAGGGTAGGGATGTATAGAAGGTAATGTGGTGCTAGAATTCGGGAAAAAGATATCACTTCACTTTCACTTGACTTTCAACATCATCCACCAATAAGCTTTGCTTATTTCACACTTTTCCTTTTTTTTTTTACTTTACTTTTTGGGATGCATGGACAGAGGTGCACAATAACCGAAGCCTAGAAAATCAGTAATCATCAATTTCTTGAGATGCATCAAACCCTTGATGCACATACCATGACCCGTTAGGAATATCGCTCAATCTGACTTTGGCAAGACACAAACACCCGGCTATATGAATGGTGCCGAGTTACTCATCATCATGATTGACTTCCCCAAACCTATTTATTACTTTCTAACACTTTCACTTCCAACCAACTTCTCAACTTTTCTTTCACCTGCTTTTCACTTGCTTGCTTCCAAATTCCCGGATAGGTAAAAGAAGGCAAATATGTATATGAGGGGCTAAGCATGATCAAGAAGAAGAAGAGAAAAGAATGAATCGCCTTGGTCTTTCCAGGAAGAAAGTAAGAGAACTCATAATGTGGTGTCAACCTTCAAATTCAATATAATTTTGATAAAAACAACGTATTAAACATGTCACAAATTTCAAACATAGAATTTAGCAACTTAAACATATCATAAAACCTTTCAATCATATAAAGATTTCAAAACCAGTCAGCAAACAAAATCTTCACTGAGGTCATATCCAGATACGAAGCACAAAAATCATTTTCGAAAAATTCCTTTCAGTTAAAACGCCTCGGTCGAAATGTTCTAGTCAACCGAGGTGAAGTACCTCGTTTGGCCAGAATTACTTCGGTCGAGATCAAATTTTTTTTTTTTCTGTCCAGTTTTTGACGTTTTTCTCAATCAAATAACCTGTATGCATGCATGTAATCTCAGATAGAGCAGAATAAAACATAAATATCTATCAAAGTAGCATACAATCATCCATAGTCAAGTAATACATCAAATACCCCATACTTGGGACACATTGTCCCAATGGGTCAAAATAAGTCTAGAAAATAAGTACTCACCGGACATAGCTGAGCTGCATAATAAATAAAGAAAGAAAATCCTGCAAGCTCTCAATAATCACGATCCGGTGATGGTGGTGATGGCACATACGGGTGCTGAGATGGGTCGAAAGGATAGCCCATGGCATGCTGAAACTGAATCTCAGCCATCACGTGCTGGTAGTGTAATCTCTCCTACATCTCTCGGATCTCTAGGGACATGGCATCATAAGAATCTATCATCTGATCTGTCAGATCGTCGATCCGACGGTGAGCAAGTGGATCCCTCTGCCTATGTACCCTACGCCTAGCGGGGCGTGCTGGTGCTGCAGCCGGCTCCTCCTCAGTCTCGTCATCATCTAAATCGATGACCGGCGCACTAGTCCCAGCTGCATCCGTGCCCGTATCCATAGGAACACCACCATCCTCAGCAACATCATCATTATCATCCTCAGCCTCGTCCTCCTCAGCTGGCCCCTGAGCTGCTGCCTCTCTAGCATCCTCCATCAGTGGAACCCATGCAGTCTGCCAGTAGTGTGGATCAAACACGGAGAACTAAGCTGACCATCTGATCCCTTGTGGTGCAGTCAGCTCCCATGGCATCGCCACATATGGCGTAGTAAGTCCTCGGGGAACCAGTATCCTTCGAGTGATCATCTCCTGAAGTCCAAGCGGCTTTGCAGCCGCCACCATGGTACAAGCACTGAGGTCCATATCCATGTAACTCGCTATATGAGTCACAATACCTCCACAAAAGATGTCGCCTTTCCCCTTCGCCTTTATCCTATGCAAGTCCTTTGCTAGCATCAATCCAAAATCTGGGACTCCTCCAGTCACCATGCAGTATAAGCTCAGCAGCTCCCCCTGTCTCACCTTCTGGGGCGTCTCAGTACGCGCCTCTAGAGTCTCACTGAAGATCCTGTGGGCCAGTCTAAAAGCAAGATGGAATATAATCCTCTTCCTGGAATCTCCAGGTCTCCATCTGTCAGCATGCTCAACCACGTGAGCTATTTGTCCCCAGAACTCGCTAGCTACAGCTCGGGAGGGAAAATCAGCAACAGTCGGAATCGGGAAGCCAAAGATATACCGCCAGTGATCTAAGGGAACCAAATAGTTCCGGTTCATCAACCGGTACTTTACGGCGCGCTCGGTAGGCAGGTAGGTAAAGGAGCTGACAAACTCCAAGGTCGGCTCTAGATAGGCCGGAGCTCTAATCTCTGTGAATTGCTCCAGCCCCACAGCAGAAATCATACGCCTCAAATCATCATCAACGTGGAGGCAGTCAAAAGCTGAGATGTCCAGGAAGCGGGGTGCAATCACTGGACGGGCCGCTATGCGGTCATAATCGACCTGGTGTCTCTCGTGGATCACCGGTCTAGTACGACGGGAGGAAGAAGAAGGAGAAGGAGAAGATATGTCCCTCAGGACCAACTGCCTGTCAGAACTCATAATTTATGTGACCTGTCAGACCACCTCGGTCAACCTGACAACTTTGTAGAACACCTCGGCCGAGGCACAGGCCGACTGGACCGAGGCAAAAAACTGCTCGATCGATTCCCTCAAAAATCCAATTCTTTTCCCCCAAAATCACTACCAAAGGTTCCTATGGGGTACTTAATCCTTTTCTCAGCAAATGCAGGGGCAACCAAAGCCCAAATCGAAAGGAAACAGCGGAAAAGAGGAGGGTTAGGGTTTTTTCGATTTTTACCCCGATTCGGTCGATTCGATTCGTTCTTTCTGCAGATTGGTGCTTGCAATGTGATCCTCTATCCTTTCATCTCATTTTAGAAGCAAGAATCGTCGAAAATGAGCGAAGAACGGAGGAACGAGGTGGAAAATGTGCCGCGGTCGAGAAGAGGGTAAAGAGAAGAGAGAGAAATCTTCAGCCCCTTTTATACCCTTTTCTGGAACTCTTGTCACCTCGGTCGAGATGGTCTCGATTGGACCAAGGTGTACGGACCGAGGTGAGTCTTCAGAAACCCTAATCGCCTCGGTTGCCCAAGAATCATCTCGGTCGAGGTGCTGTGACAGCAATCGAGATGTGTCTCAGTCAAACTCCATCTTCTCATATTCTCGAACTTCTGTCCTTCCAGTCGTGCTCCTGGGTTGTATTCCTTCCTTAGATGTCACATGTTGTCTGTCTAGGACGCCAAAAACAAAACAAAGCAAAGAGAAAGCAAACTATCTAAAGCTAGACTAGAAAAGGGAAAAGAAAGCAATACCTTGGGTTGCCTCCCAAGAAGCGCTTGATTTAAGGTCGCTAGCTGGACTGTACGGCATCTCTCAAACGAGGTATAGCGGTGCAACCTCCTCAACCGGAACTTCCGGTTTGTATTTCTTAAGTCTATGACCGTTGACCTTGAAGCTGCCACTCGTTTCTCCCCAAATCTCAACTGCACCATGAGGGAAAACATGTTTCACAACATAAGGTCCGATTCATCTAGATTTCAACTTACCTGGAAAGAGGCGGAGGCGGGAGTTAAAGAGTAGAACTAAGTCTCCTTCTTTAAGCTCCTTTGGAATGATGCGCTTGTCATGCCATTTCTTCGTCCTTTCTTTATAGATTTTGGCATTCTCATAAGCGTTCAAACGCAGCTCCTCCAGCTCATTGATATCCAATAGCCGCTTCTCGCTGGCTTCCTTGATGTCAAAGTTCAACCATTTGATCACCCAATATGCTTTGTGTTCTAACTCAACGGGCAAATGACAAGACTTCCCATATACTAAATTATAAGGGGTGGTACCAATGGGAGTCTTGAATGCGGTCCTGTAAGCCCAAAGAGCGTCGTCCAACTTCATGGACCAATCCTTCCTCGTTCTAGAGACGGTCTTCTCCAAGATTGCTTTAATTTCTCTATTCGAGATCTAGACCTGTCCACTATTTTGAAGGTGATAAGGGGTTGCTACCTTGTGGGTCACCCCATACTTCGATAGAAGTGCCTTGAACTTCCAGTTGATGAAATGCGTCCCTCCATCGCTGATGATGATGCGTGGAGTCCCAAAACATGGAAAGATAGTCTTGTTAAAGAACTTCACAACCACCATGGCGTCATTAGTGGGAGAAGCAATGGCTTCAATCCATCTAGAGACGTAATCAACGTCTAGAAGAATATAGAGGTTTCCTCCGGATGATGGGAAAGGTCCCATGAAATCTACTCTCCATACATCAAAAATCCCAACCTCTTGTATGTTATTGAGTGGCATCTCATTCCTTCTAGATAAGTTCCCTGTTCTTTGGCATGCATCACAAGAGACAACAAACGTTTGCACATCCTTAAATAATGTGGGCCAAAAGAAACCGGAACGTAATACCTTAGCGCATGTCTTGTTGGCGCTAGCATGCCCTCCACAAGGAAGTGAGTGACAATGCCGTATGACGCTATTAACTTCATCTTCCGGAATGCATCTTCAAAGCATCCCATCCGGCCTGCGCTTGAATAGAAGCGGTTCATCCCAGTAGTAATGGCGTACGTCCTTGAAGAATTTCTTCCTTTGAGCGTATGTTAATCCGGGTGGTATTTCCTGGCAAACAAGATAATTAACAATATCAGCATACCAAGGTCCTTTATTATCAGAAATTTGGTGGAGAGAATGTTCCACCAACTGAGTATGAATGTCAGAGGAGGGAGTAAGAAGTTTGTTATTTTCAGTAGTCTCATTTGACATCATCTCGCTTTCGACCTTGGTCGAGGTCTAGAGAGGTTGACCGAGATGTTCTTCGGTCACCTCGCTTGGTCCAGAAAGTGCCTCGGTCGAGGTACTGCAACTGGAACCGAAACTGGAGATCTTCTTCTCCTGGATTAGTCTTTCAGTTTTAGCTCCTGGATCTTCTTCCCGTGCCTTTAAACTCCGTATATCTGCATCACAAGAAGCATCTATACCTTCCTCCATTAAACTAAAACTAATAACTTTTTCAAGTGGATCGTTAATAAGGATAGAGCTCACAAATTCTCTTGATTCTTCTTCATCGTAGATGTTGAAGATATCATCTCCTAGCTGCTCTCCCTTCATGGCCGCAAGTAATGCGAATTCCACTTCATCTCCGCCAATATTGAACTTTAGCTTGGCGTTCTTACAATCCACATTGCAACCCGAAGTTGCTAGAAATGGCCTCCCGAGAATGATAGGAACAGGATAATCTGCGGGAATATCAAACACAACAAAGTCTATAGGTAAATAGAAGTTACCTAACTTAACCGGAACGTCTTCCAAAATGCCCACGGGATGGGTAATGGAGCGGTCCGCCATGTATAACCTTATCTTAACCGGCTTGGGCTCTCCAAGTCCGATCTCAACACATAGCTCCAGCGGAATGATGCTCACGCTGGCTCCTAGATCACATAAGGCTTCACAAGTGACATCCCCAACTTGAATGGGAATGCAAAATGAGCCGGGATCTCTCAACTTGGGTGGCATCTTCTCCTTCATGATTTGAATAAGCTCCGAGGATTTAGATGTCATCCTTACTTCACCAAAGTCTTCCAGCTTCCTCTTTCTTGATAGAATATCTTTCAAGAACTTTCCATAGGCAGGCATCCCTAGAATAGCATCAAGGAAAGGAATGTTAATGTGTAGTTTATTCATCAAGTCAAGGAACTTACCAAAATGCTTGTCTAGATGTGCTCTGGCCCTTAATTGGGGGAATGGAAGTGGTGGTTTATATGCAGGAGGTGGAATATAAACTTCAGTTTTCTCCTCCGCTTTCTGTGGCTTCACCTCGGTTGGCATCTCGGCCGAAGTGTTCTTCGACTGCAACTGGACCGAGGTGGTCTTCGTTTGTACTAGCATCGACCGAGGAACTGGATCTGCAGTCTTCAGTCCACTCCTCATCGTTATGGCCATAATCTGGCCCTTAGGGTTGCTTTCCGTCCTTGCTGGAAGCTTCCCTGGATCTCTTGGCGCTTCATTCGCCTTGTTGAAGAATTGTTGTTTAAAGGCTTTTTGTGCCTTTGAAAATGAAGTCATGGATGTCTCCATAGAGCTTAGCTTGATTAAGATGGCCTCCAGCACTGCGTCTTTCTTTTCTGGCTAGGACGAACTCTATCCTTGCTCCTGGCTCTTTAATGGAGTAGAAGAAGAAGAGGAAGAGAGGAAAGGGTTATAGGAATCAATCGAATTGGAGTTAGAATGATGGTTACCCGAATTTTGGTTGTTTGCCCTCCAATTATTGCTGTTGGATCCTCTATTGTTGTTGTAGTTGTTGTTCCGGGAACCGTTGTTGTTACGGTATCCATTGTTGTTCCTTGATCCTTGATCTTCCTTCTTGGTTTGAGCAACTAAGAGTTCCTTCAATTGTTTCATGTCATTCTTCAAAGACGTGAGTTGATTACTGTTAGGCGGAGCATCTTGAAAGTTGACTCTTTTAACCCCACCTTCAGCTCCTTGGTGGGAGTATTTCTCCATGTGCAAAGCTTGCTTCTCTATAAACTCCCAAGCTTCGTCAATCGGTATGTCCTTGAACGTGCCGGCAGATAGTAGTTGAAGGTTTAACTGGGTGCTTTCGTCCAGTCCCTTGAAGTATATCTCCAACAACTCTATCTTTGGAATCCCATGATATGGGCAATCCAAAAGAATGTCTTTAAACCTCTCCCATGACTTGGACAAGCTCTCCTTGTCCTTCATGATGAACGCATTAATCTTCCCTCTCATTTCAGTGGTTTTAGAGGGGGGAAAGAATTTAGTCAAGAATTCCGTCGTCATCTCTCCCAAGTGCTAATTTTTCCTGGAGGAAGAGATTGATACCAAGTAAGAGCTCTATCTTTCAAAGAGAAGTAGAAAGGCCTTAGCTTATAATTGTTGTTTTCCAGCCTTGAAGGTCTCAAGGTCTCCATCAAGATCTCATAGTTTTGTAGATGTTGATGTGGAGATTCCCTCTATATCCCTCCAAACTGGCATTGGCGAATCATGGAAAGAACTTGCGGTCGAAGCTCATAATCATGGTCCACTGGATCACCTAGGTCGACTCCTGGACGCCTCAGATGTTGATTAGGGTCCATCCTCTACCCTAGGGTTTGTGGGATACCTGCAAAGAGAACATCTCGGACTGGCATCCGAGGTGGAAGTATCTCGGCCGGGGCGACAGGTATTGGGTTCTGCCTCGGTCGAGGGTCTGGAGCAGGGTCTTGCCTCGATCGAGGATCTGAGTTCGGTCGAGGTAGATACTGGTCTCGTAAAGCTGCCATATCTGCTTCGATCGCTTCAGTCCTTGCGCGAGTTTCTTCCCTCTCCAGTCTCAGCTCTTCTTTGCTGAGGTGTAGCTGTTCTAACGCCTCCTTCAATTCGGCCTCAAGATCGCGTTTGTCTTGGTCGGCCATCTTCGCTTCTCTCAAGCGTCTTTTGTATGTCTTTTCTGGTTCGGGATCGTAAGGAACGATTTCCTTCCCAGCGCGGGTTCTTCGCATAAACCTAAAAAGAACCTGCGAAAGTCACTCAAGTAGAGTGGTTAGTAGAAACAGGGGCAAGTGCCCCGAAAGCAAACCGCAACCGGCTCGGTCTAGACCAAGTCCCCGGCAACGGCGCCAAAAACTTGTTCGCTCCAAACGGTGTGTGCAAGCTTTAAATTTATAACCCTAGATGTAAGCTTAAAACAAGGATGCGAACCCGTAGTGTACGGGTCAATCGTATTAAAAAGCAAGAAATTCCAAGGGTCGATCACAGGGACTTAGTGAAACAAAACAGGTATAGGTTTGTCAATGCAACTACTAACCACAAAAGTGATCAAAGCAATCAAAGATGATAAAAAGTCAATTAAGGAAATATGCAATTCTAGGGATTAAAGCATCTAGTTGTGGTTCCAACTCAAGATCCAAAGATAGGCGGACAAAGCTTAGATATTTGCATAGGGAAGGTGTTACTAAAGTGGAATAGATCACCGGGTAAGTCTCACTACTCACTAATCTCAAACCGTAACTCCTATTACCGGGTAAGTCTCAAGGAATTAAGGAAAAGAACTATGACTTCAAACTAACACTCCAACTAAGGGAATAGAATTAACCTTCACCGGGTAAGTCTCAGGATAACTCACATAGATGGGATGAAAGCACACTCAAACCCCAATAAAGGATAAACCTTTATTACCTACACTTATGATCTTGGGTAAACAAACAAAGGAATTACCGGGTAAGTCTCATCCTAGACTTGCATTGAACCAGGAAAGGTGTAATAAGAATAGGATTTAGCAAACTCTAACACTTAACTCTCAGTTTCGGATCAGATAAGTCACCTCGGTCAGAAGAATTCCACCCCGGCCGAGATGTTCATCGACTGAGCGAGATGCTTTAGGGTTAAACATAAAAACTCGAGCTTTCCGGGTGATAGCGGATGTTGAATTTGTGGAAAATCAAACCCTTTTTATAGGAAAATTACCCTCCAAAGATAAGATATCTTAGAAAGATCTTTTCCCATAAAAAATAGGTAAAATATATGGGCTAAATTATCTTCTTCCTTCCAGAAATCCAACCCAAAAATATAAGATCCTCTTTCCAAAAATAAAAGATCTCAGCCAAATAAAATATATCTCTTGCCGCGTCCAAGGTGTTCGCCTCGGTCGAGTCAGCTCCTCTGGATCACCTCGGTCGAGGTGACTCCGTAGTCAACCGAGGTGAATCACAACTGAATGTGAAATCTCTCAAATCTGGTCCAAAGTGAATCTCTAATCCAATTTCATGATTCCTGGATTCTTCCTTAAGCACCTGAATGTAGCTCTAATGACTCCTTAGCTCCTTTTGCTCCTTTTTGATGCAAAACGTGCCACTTTACCTACGATTACAACGAAACTTGGTGTAGACCTCGATTCCCGCAAAGGTAGATGAAACGACAGTATAATTACATAATATACATTCAAACATGCAGATTATTAAAGATAAAACATCTAAACAGGCCCCAAAATATAGACAATAATTCATGCTGTCAAATTTTAAAGTTGACAAATCTTTTTCTATGGGTTGACTGCTTTTTAGAAATTCGTTGAAAAATACATTTATGTTTAGATCTGTAATATGTTTTTAAAAAACTTTCTAGTTTGACTATTTTTTCTCCCTTGTTGAAAGACAAAGGGGGAGAAATATGATCCGACATTTCCGATATACTGCATTCTACATTTTTAGTTCTGAGATTGTTATATGCATTGCCAAACTAGCAAATGCAGGTACGAAACTTTGTGTTGTCTTCTATCAAGGGGGAGATTAAAAACTCCACCTTGATTGAAATGTTTTACAGGTGTTGATGATGGAAGAAGTTCACACAAATATAGCAGTTGGATCTCTAACAATGTACTTGATTATATTTCTAGATGTTTGGTTTGAATTCAGTGCAGGTTGTATATCTACATGTCAAGGGCCTTGAAGTTGGATTCAAGAACAAGTTCAGAAAGACGAAGTTTAAGAGCCTTGGAATATAAAGTGCACGGAACAAGGATTCAAATAAATTGAAGATCTTCGTTGAAGATTCTGTAACAAGAAGATCTTATCAACCAAAGACTTTGTCAACCGGAGGAAGATCTCAACTAAAGGATAGAGAATCATTTCGAGAAGATTCTCTAAACAACAAAAACGGCAAAAATATCTTCTCTCTCTTATCCAACAGAAGACGAGAAGATCAAGGAGTAAAAGACCCGACGTGTTCGTACGGATCGAAGATATGCAACGTCTACCTTACGATCTTCATGGAAAAGAAGGTTGATCTTCAAACGGTCATCTCTACAATGGCTAGAAGATCTTTCCATCGAAGATATAAATGAAGATGATGGTTGAAGAAGGAAGATACACAATCCTACATCGGAAAACATCTTTGCATTCTTAAGCGACCTAATCATCTTCAATCGTTGTTTTTCTTTCTCACAATCACGTAAAAGTTTTATCCCCTTAGAGAGAGAAAAAACACAAGAGCTCCATTGGTAGATCTAAAAAGTGTTATACTAGAGTGTGTTACTCTGCGAATTAACTAGGCTATTATAGCTAGGCTAAGAGTTGGAGCTAGATCGTAGCATTGGCTACAAGTGAGAGAAGAAGGGGATTTCTTCTAGTTTGTATCTAGGACTCTTTGAAGCTGATAATAGATAGTTAGATCCTACGGATATACCCTGGGACGGAGAGTAGGCTATTTAGAGCGGAACTTCGTAAACATATCCTCGTATCAATCTTTTCAATTCCGCACCATATAAACTTTACTGGGACTAACTTTGTTTTGCAGGAGCAAGAAGTCAAGGCCCTTGAAATTGAGTTTCAAAGCCCTTGAAATCGAAGTTTCACAAGTAACACAGATTGACATCAAGGCCCTTGAAAGGAGTTTCAAGGCCTTGAGATTTGGTTTGCGAAAAGTTTCCATACTTTATTCAACCCCCCCCCCCTTCTAGAGTATTATCTATATTATTTATATCACCTAACGGTTCTTCAGTTCCGTTGTTGATCCTTGTTGTTCTCAGGCTCTCTAGAGTCGAGTATTGACGTGTTGGAATCCAAGGTGCGAGCTTTGGTTGCCCTTGTTGTGAGTGTTGTCAAAGAGAAGACCGACATTAGCTTTTGTCGAAGATCCGTCCCCGCACCTGCACAGAGCCGCCCCTGCGCCTCTGTCACGTGCCGCCCCTGCGTCTCTATCTAGCCGCCCCTGCGGTTTCTTTGTAGTAAATCCCGTCTTTGGTGAGTTGCTTCCTTCCTTCCTTTCCTCGTTCCTTTCTTGGTTCCTTTTTGGTTGATCCTTGTTCCCTGAGTTGCTGTAAGACTAAGGTTGAGCCCTTAGCTTGTGGAGATCTCTTAGAGATCGTTGAGACTAGAAGTTATAGACTTCTAGCAACCGTTCATTCTTGATCCGTGATGCTTGTTCGTACAGGCTTTCCTTGCTCCTTTCCTGAGGGAAACTGAGCTTTCCTGAGTTGTTCCTGAGTTGTTGTTGAGCATTTGAGTTTTCTTCAAGTGAGGTAAGTCCCTTGGACTTACTTAGCTTCATTCTGCGTATTAGTTAGATTCTATTGGCTTATTTGTGTTGTTTATTATTATTATAATGGATAACTGGAAATAGGATTCACCCTTTGATGATCTTAACTGGCCCAAGTGTATTATAATCGGGCGGTGACCACTTGTCTAGTTCTACAGGAGACTAGAAGGTGCTCTTGCAACCCAGACCCGTAGGTAACGGATAATACTGATCTATTCCTATTGGTAGACGGAAGCGGATGCGAGTTTCGGGAGATTCTCGTGTGACAAAAGAAGTTGAATTAGTAATGGATAACCTTAAGAAAGATAATAACCGGTTGTGTGCAAGCATGCTATGTGTTTTCTTTACCTTATGTGTGTTTGTGCCTTTACGCTCTTGCTAGTATCTAGAATGTTAGCTAACGGTTTATATTGTCGTTGTAGATATTCCGCAGGTTCAGAATGCTGCTGAGTGATCCGGATGGTGTGGTCAGCCGGGGTTTCCGTACATTATATGACGGGATCGGGTTTTTGTTTCTTTTGTTGTTACCCTTTTGTTTTGAACTCGGCTGTGGAGCTTTTGTATATTCTTTTGTTTAAAGCTTTGGTTTTATATTGAGTTTTGATTTTCATTCGTCTATGCCTTGTTGTAAGATCCGTTTGATGTTGCTACTTTTAGGGTCGGGACCCATTGTGCGGTTGTTAGCATAAAATATTGCGATATTCTAGGCACTTATTCTGGTTGTTTTTCCCTCATTATTGTGTACATGGATGAAGTTTAGAAGCAATTATTAGTTTGCTCCTCTATTTTGTCGATATGGATGTCTACACTAGCTTTGTGTTGATTGTAGGCGAAAAGGAGCTAAATGGGAGCTATTGACAGAGAAAAGAGAGTAATCGATCATATTCGAGGATTAGGAACACATCAAGGAAGCTAAGGAAGGAGCTAGGATCAAGGATGTCACGACACAAAGGAAACCACAAGTATTCTACACTTCTACGCCCTAAATTACGGCCGTAGAAGAGTCCACGCTCTAAACCACGGCCGTGGATTTTGGCATCATGAGCGTGGAGCATTCCAGTACGTTACACGACCTAAAGTACGGTCGTGGAAGTCACAAGAGACCGTAATCCATTTTCACGCTCTAAACCACGGTCGTGGAAACCCTTGAGACCGTGACTTAGGCGATCTTTTGACGAGTCTTTATTTGCCACATTATTTACGTGATGGGCCGGGACGGTTATTTCTGGCCGGTCTTATAAAAAGCTCAGAAAAGAGAGTTTTGGGGATCCGCGCTTACGCCGCTTAATCTCGCAACATTTGCGTTTGATTCCGCGGACACGCCGACGGCCGCTTACTTTGCTCGGAACATCCTTGCCTAAGGTGGATTGAAGATCACCAAGGTTTAGCCTTTTCTTAGGGTTTGATATTGAAGAAGGATTGACATCCTGTTCTTCGTTCTTGCCTAAGATTATTGTGAGGTTTTGTGTCATACATTCTGAACCTATTAAACAATTGTTCTTGTGTTTCGGATTCGAGAATTGGTTTGAAGTTCTATTGAATATTCGAGGGTTTTCATCTTTTATTCTTTTTAATTTGAATATTGATATCATGACAATGGTTATTGGCTAAAACCCTTTAGCAATTCTAAGGTGAAGGGTTGATAGTTGTGGCTTAGATAATGATAGATCGATCGTAAATTTTTTGGACCCTGAGAGTTAGAGAGATTTCGTCGACGAACCTAAATCACGACCTGTTCTTGGTGTCCACGGTTGTGGTTCTCAAGATCTGACCGTGATTCATCCCAGTTTATGAACTTTGCTTTTGCTTTAATCCAAAGTTAAAGATTAGCTTTAACCTAGTCTCACTTCCACTACAGCACTGGTAATGGATGAGCTCATCTCCAGGTCAGTAACACTTTAACCTGATTTACTACTTCGTGGTACCTCTTATTCGTACATCGATGTACTAAAGAAGGTGTACTATGAGTGTACTGTAATCTTCTCCACTCGACTCCGCATAAGCGGTTATAATGACGCAGTTGTGGCGCCTCATACTCCTTCTGTTCCATTAAAAAACTTTGGTGCCTCGCCATGAGGCATCCTTCCATCAAGTTCCCTCAGGGTCAGGCAAGTCCCCTGTTTTTGTTGGACCTCGTCCAACAAACCAGGTAAAATCCCTAAACATAAAACTAACGTCCTTATCAGCAGTTGTAGGTCCAACTCTAACCAAGCTAGATCATTTTGAAACCGAGACTGTACAACAATTCCAACAATCGCCTTCTCTCAAGGCGTCTTCTTATTCAAGGCATCAGTGACCATATTCTCCTTGCCAAAATGGTACAAATCTCAAGGTCAGCGTCCTTGATCAACTCAAACCATCGACGCTGGCAGTTATTCAACCTTTATTGCATAAAAATATGCTTCAACCTCCTACGATCTGTGAAACTCTGACACGAAATGTCACACAGGTATTGTCTTCAAATCTTGGAACTTGAACTACCACCACTAACTCAAAATCATGAGTCGGGCAATTCTCCTCATACGTTCTCAGCACCGTAGTCACGTGATTCCCAGAATCTTCTGATTATCACCGAATAGAAGCAGAGGTCAAATGCTTCTTCTACTCTTTAGAGCTTCGACATACTACTTCAACCACACATTTATGGTGGTCTTCCTCAAAAGACTCGTAAATGGATGCACAATCACATAGAATCCTTCCTCAAAGCGTTGGTAGCAATCGGCTGGGCCGAGAACTACGCATTCCCTTAACGTTCATCAGTATCATCCATAAGACTTCATACTTCCTCCTCGTCACATCAATCATGATCCTACTGGCGGAACAACATGACCTTGAAGGTTACTTCTTGCATCTCAATTCACATTTAGGGAGCATAGCACACTGGCTTCTATCCCTCGGATTCTACATAACCGTCCTCAAATAACCGATACGTTCCTCTCCGTTGTGAGAGTACACCAAAACGTCATCAATAAGGTCTACCACCAACTGATCAAGGAAGTAGATGAAGACATTGTTCATCAACTCCTATAACGACTACTAGGACGTTCCTCAACTCAGATGACAGCACTACAACTCGTAGTGTCCATAACAGGTATGGAATATTGTCCTATGCCCACGCTGCTCTCTCATCTAGCTGATGATATCCTAAGCATACGGAAATCTTAAAAACACAATTGCTTCTCTTAGTTAATCCAACAATTCGTCCATACATAGCAATGAACGTGCTAGGGCGAACGGAGCCCGTCTCAAACCATTCTTCAAATTGCTTCTTCAATTTCTAACAACTCAACAAGCCATATACCTCATCGGCCTTCTCCCAACCAGTCTCGTACCATACTTCAACGCAATATCAAAGTCCTCATTCCGCTGAGGCGATAGATTAGACGGTTCAGTAACACATTTATAAGATCATATACCACTGGAATACTCTTCAGGGTGGAACTATATCTTTCCTTCATGGCATAACATTAAAAATAACATCACCCTCTAGTGTTATCAACCTCGCTGTTGATACGGCACTAAAGACAACTCACCTCCTCAAAGGTCATAACCTCGGAAAACTTCTACTTAGTCGATCTCAGTAGAGACTATAATAGTCCTCCTACTGCTATCTAAACCAACATGATATCTATTCGTCCACCACACACATAAAGACCTTCTCATGCACCTAAGGCATGACCAAGAAGTCTTCAAGCCATACGCAAGTCCCTGAACAAAGGGAACAACCACATATCTCGCGGGTACCTAAGACCCGTAACTCATAATCCTATAAAGGAAGATCTATCTTCTACTGTATCCATAGTTAACTATTAACACATGCATCGAAAGACAAGAGGTGCTTAGCACTCACAACAAACAAAATTCCACTAGGTAAACCATTAACAAGAATGGTACCTGTAACAGCTAATGCCCGAAGCTCTACTGCATATCATTACTCAACCTCGGACCTATGCTCCTCAGGTATCACTGAGGTCATCGTCATAGCCTCCACTTCGACTCTTTTTGCATCGGAAAGAGGAAGGTCTTGATGAGAAGAAACACTACCTTGCTGACAGAAAGGGGCCAAATGGCCTAGTTTACCACAGGTGAAGCAAGCTATCGGTGTCATGGGGCACTCAGAGCGGACATGATCTGGATAACCACAGTTGAGACATATGCGTCTCATCCCTGCCACTAGTACGGGTGGCTCCTCTGTACTGCCCAGCTCAAAGGCTCTACCTTGAGCTCTTCTAGTATCCGTGGTACTCCTACCACGACCCTTAACTCTACTCAGCCTAGGAACGGATTCCTGACTAGGCAAATGATTTGGGACTCTCTGCTGCCCCCGCGTCTTCTGTTGAGGTGTCTTCTGACCACCTCCCATCACACTAGTAGAAATAAAACCCTGTCGTGATGCCACTCCAGTTTGCGTACAGAAAACATCTCTATGACCCTGTCTACCACAGGTAAAGCAAGTCACTGGCAATCTTGGACACTGTGGTCGTACATGTCCAGGCTTCCCACAATTGTAACAAGTCCTCGTTTTACCAGAAGTCCGTGTGAAACGAGAAGTACTCAAACGCCCACAAGTCGGGCTCGGTTTGCAACCCGGATATCCAACCTCATCTTTCACTAATTCAACCCGTTGTTTCTTCTCTAATCCAAAAGCTTCAGTCAATCTCACAAATGTTGGTAAATCCGGTGTAGATCTACCCGCTATCACCACCTCATATACTTGCTGCATATACTTTTGAAACTCGAATCTCATGGAGACACAATCATCCTCTTCAAACTCGTTCTTTGCCATAGGCAACACAGCAGCGGATATTGGTCCCTGACTTGACGCTACTGGAGGAAGAGGGGGTCTACCCCTATCTCGTCCCACTACTGATTCTGCTCTAGTCTGAGCCATCTGTAGAATATACGCTCCTAACTTATAAGGCTATATATATATGCCATATGTATCAATATATATATATATATAACACTCATTATTACATGCATACACATCAGCACATAAAAGATATCTATATATATATATATATATCAACACTGTCGAGATCCTTAGATGGGTGACGACTTCTGTAGATACTATCCCAAAACATCGGTACTCACTTTATTCCAATAAAAAGTCAGACACCATGTGGGTTCTGTTTATTTATCCACTCTACCTTTATTGCAGATAGCAAGTGTCATTGTTGTCAACCTAAGGCTTTGATACCAACTCTGTAACAACCAAAATCCACGGGACTTGGAGTGTCACATTGGGCTAGGATCTCACAATGGATCATGACCCTAGCCTAACAACAAGTTCACTAGATCTTACAACAAGGTACAAGTAGATTAAAACCAAATACATAAAAGTTGTATATGATACATCAAAAGAGTTTACAAACTCATAGCCGAGTACAAAACATCAAAACACAACATCTGATACAAAAGATCCCATATCCCGCGCATCCTAATGTACAGAAGTCCTCGGCTGGCCACAACATCTGTCTCACCCTCAGTCTTCCTAACCTGCAGATCATCTACAACACGGTATGAAACCGTTAGCTACAACAATGAAAAGCATGAAGGTAATAGCACAACCACACATCAACATCTCATACATGCAATGCCACACACATTCATTTATTATCTTTCATTGCGTTATTCCATTACTAATTCAACTTCTTTTGTAACACGAGGAACCTAAAGAACCTCGTCCCTTTCCCCGTTAACACAGGGGTTTGCATTGGGGTGATCGTCACTCGTCCCCCCTTGTGTTACTGGCTTCCAGACACTTCCTCCTAACCAGCAGGCGAAGACCGGTGGTTACCGCCCGTTATAATACACTTGGGCCAAATAAATGTAATAAATGGTCATCCTAGTCCGGTTTAGGTTATAAATGCACAACCATATGAACACACACAACCATCACAATCATACAATCCATAATTGCATGCTAAGTAAGTCCTATGGACTTACCTGATATACTTGTAACCTGTACCACGTCACAGCTTCCCCTTGGGAAAGTAATCAACGCCTACAATAGCAAGACACACACAATCACATACTACAAAGGTTAGGAGACTCGTCTCACTAACCACAACCAACCTATATCTCAAATCTAAACCTCAGATCCTCAACACATTCATAAATGCCTAAGGCATATCCTCAACATAACATCTCATCATACTCGTACACATACTAAACCTTAAAGCCATAACCGATATCCATAACATCATCATGATCCTCAACTCAATCTGACACCTAGCATGCATCTAATCAGTATTCCTCAATCTCAAATTTAATCCTAATTTAATTAATTAACCTTTTAATTAATTAATTAAATTTCACCAGAATAACGTTTTGCCCGCAGGCCATTTCAAACCCACCTGCCATAAGATTTCATCAAACAAACAACCCATAAACACCAGAATAATATAATGATCATAATGGAATTTCTAATTATCCATTTTGAAAAGTCTAAGGTCAATTTAGGCCACATCGCAGTACGGAAAACGAATAAATTCTTAACTTATTCGTTACTAACCCGATTGACGATCTGAATGAAGATTCGGAATCAGAACGACGCAGGCTACGCATGTACAACATCAAATTCACCGGAATCTGAGCGACGGAACTATCCTGGTGACATATAAGCTCGACCAGGTCTTCATCTGCTCGGAAATGCAGAAACTCGGTACCGATATGAAGAGAATGAAGAGAGGAATCCAGAAACTCAAACAGAATTGAAATCGGATTAGAAACGGAGAGTAGATCTGAGTTTGAAGTTTGAGAGAAATCAGAGCTTTTACAAGGAAACGTGAAAGGAGATGAATTAATAAACGATTTTCCGTTATTTATAGTGAAGTCGATAATTATCCTTTAACCGATCCAATGGCGGGTTGAACCCCCTTCTCCAAACTTCTCGAAAATGGAACAATAAATCTTGAATATTGTAGGGATAATTATTCCACAATTGCCTCGGAAAAAGTGTATTCCTAAGCCGTCTTTCTTAGCCGTTAAGAAACGAAATAGCGACTCTTTTGGCCGTTTTGCCTTTCCATGTTATTTCATATCTAGGACATGTCCGATGTCCTGATCATTTCTCTCAACTGCATTTTTATTAGTCGGAGCTCCCAAATGTTCCAAATAATACCAGAGGGTAAAATAAGTACCCGGGGAAAAAGTGAAAATTTCACCATAAGCCCAAAATTACGCCAAGACCATAACGGTGAGACTTATACTCAACACTTACGCAATCTTCACGAGTTATATGTCAATTACTATCACTGGTTAAGTTAATCAACATTAATTAGAATTCGAAAATCCTAGCTATTACAACAAGAGACTGCGAGTCTTGTCATTCAAAGTTGAAAAATACGCTCGGCTTTACCATTTTGTGGGGAGCTTTGGGGACAATAAAGACGAATGATTGTTCCTTGACACTAACATAAATTACGAACTGACTTGTTGTCAAATTCACCACCATATCACATTGAACACTTTTTATTTTCTTTTAGAATTGACTATAAACAAAGGAAATGAAATTTTAAAGGGTAAGCACTTGATTATTTTTGAGAGGAAACACCCAAGTAAAGTTGGAGAAATCATCAAATAATACAAGGTAGTATTTAAACCCACTGACACTACTAACAGTAGATGTCCACAAGTCACAATGGATAATGTCAAAAATATAATGTAGAGTTGAGGGACGTGTAAAATGGGAGACGCTTGTGCTTGCCCAATTGACACGAGGAACACACAACTGGCATTGAGGTGCCATTTTTTACTATAATGTAAGGTAAATAACGCAAATTAAAATAGGAAGATAGAGTACCTTACGCACTCGTCATATGAGAGGTTGTTCTTGTATTCATGTATAATTTTTGGATGGTTGTTGAGGCATACTCTTGGTGACATAGCCCGACGGTGGTGTAGACCTCTAGGGTTGGTCACGGGCGCGGCCGGAGATGCTCTAGGTGCGGGGAAGTTGTGGATGCAGTCTGAGATGCCGCGGGTGAGGCTTGGGAAGTCGTGGACGCGGTCTAGGATGCAGCGGGCGCGGTTAGCTTGGCGCAGAGTGAAATCTAGCGTCATCAGAAGTTTGGGAGAGGAGTCAACACTGGTGGTTCCGTCGTTGGTGCATGAAAACCGCGCTTTCTCCCAACTTAGGATACTCTGAGCTGTCATGGGGAAGATGGTGGTGGAAGGATATGACGAAAAATGTGATGGATCGACGGGATCAACGTTTGACATTGGTGGCGGAAGAGGCGATGATGGCTAGGGTGCGACAAAGAGTATGGTGGCGGGATAGAGCGGATCCGTTCTTAAATACTCAATGTTTTTAAGAATCTCTTTGATACCATGTTAGACAATGAATATGAGAAGAGTCCCGTGCTTGAGAACTCGGCATTTATCGATTATATATAGGAAGGAAAAATCCCCCAATGGTACAAGGGTCAAATAACCTAATTACAATTAATAACCCTAATAGAGCGGATATATTCTTAAAAACTTAGGGTTTTTAAGAATCGCTCTGATACAATGTTAGACAATGAATATCATAGGATTCTTGTGTCTAGGAACTCGTCGTGTCTTGCTTATATATAGGAAGGGAAATCCCCTAAGGTACAAGGGTCAAATAACATAATTATAGTTAATAATCCTAATGTAACCCTAAGCATATTATCTCTATCATTGAGATGAAAAAGTTTCATCAACAAAGCTTGGTCCATTCACATTGTTTAGACAGACAGCGCTTAACATAGTTGACAATCACTTCGAAAGAAACGATTCCAAAACAACAACACTTGCTTCTAGGTTGTCCAAAAAGTCCTGTTATAATAAATTCCAAGTTTCAACAAGAGGAAAAAGAAAAAATATCTTTACAAATAGCAAGTAGAAAAAGATTAACGTGTCAAGGATATCCTCATACCCACAACTTGTAACAATTACCGATCGTCGGTCCCTGCAAGCAATATGATAAATCAAGTTTCTCAATTTTTGATGCAATCGCTATTGAATGCATAAGAAGTCTTGCCCAACAAATCATTCGGATCATAGCAAGACCCACTTTGTTGAATCATGTTACAATACACCCTCCCCCCACCCACACGCACCCAGTTCAAGGCATGCACAAGAGCAAAATCTTGGGCATTGTTCTTGGCCACACACCCGGAGGTCTAGGTCTTGTAGATTGCCTCGAAAATTGGAAGATGGGGGAGCGATATAGGTATGTGAGGGTAAGAACAAGAATGAGGAAGAATGACAATTGAAAGTTGTCATGGAAGACGATAGGAGAAATGAGATTAAAAAAAAAGTATATTTATTCTCACCTTCATCCCATTAATTTGGGGGTTGTAGGTTGAAACGAATCCTTAGCTTTCATCCCCTTCTTCATGTAATACTCAAGTTCAATCGATTCACTGAATGCTGAGCATTCAAACTAGGGTTGGAAATTGAAAATTTTCAATAAACTTCATCTTCATCCACATAAGTTGGTGAACCGAACGGACCTGAAGTATGAACTTTTTTTTTTGTCATTGATCGTGTTGTTTGTATGATATAAATTGTTAAATTTATATTTTATTAAACTTCAAATTGCACGAGCTAGGTTTTGAACTATTAGGTTGTCAAATGTAAATTATATCTTATGAGATTGTTAAATAATTTTTTTTTGTAAATTATTAATTATCACTTCCTATTTTATAAACAACTGCCAAAATTATTCACTTTATTAAGTTGTCATTTATTATACTATAATACATTATTGAAAAATTTTGGTAGAATAATCGCTCCGCGTATTAAAATTGAACATCTAAAACTCAAAATTTTCATATTTTGATTTTTGATCCCTAATACAAAAATCAATTTTGTTGGAATTTCTTTCAGAATTTCTTTTTCGGATATTTTTATTCTTTTAAATAATTGTAATGCCATCAAATGTATTGTCGTCAATTGTGCTATCATCAACATTATTGTCTTTAATTGTATCGTCATCAATCATATTGACACTAACTCATTGTCATCAATCACACCATCAATAATCATATAGTCATCAATCACACCATCAATAATCATATTATCAATTGTACCTTAACTCATTGTGTTGTCAATAACCATTCTATCATCATTTGTATTGTCACATATTGTGTTGTCAACAATCGGTGGTTTGTTGCCCAAGATTCGCTTAATCTGACCAATGGCTTGACCACTATCTCCTAGGAGGAAGTGGTCGGGGAGTTTGTTTCCTTCTTTCAAGGGCTTTTCGGAATGGAGCGGGAGGTGGAGGATGCACCGAGGGACTGGTTTTCGGAGGGACCTAGAGTTGCAGATGAGGACTACTATAGGCTAGTTGGACCGATATCCAATGCAGAGATTAAGACAACACTTTGGTTGATTGGCGATATGAGGGCCTCGGAGCCGGATGGATATTCCTCCAAGTTTTTCAAGACCACTTGGGAAACGACTAGGAATGAAGTTTGTGCCGCAGTTTGCGAGTTTTTCGTTAATGGGAAACTACTGAAGCAAGTAAACCATACAATGGTTTCACTTATTGCCAAAGTAGAAGCACCTTCCCGTGTGGAGCAGTTTAGGCCGATATCTTGTTGTAATGTGATCTACAAAGTCATCACCATGGTGATGGCAAACAGATTGGGCACCTGCCTTGGGTACCTCATTGACCCGGCCTAGTTTGCCTTTGTCCTAGGGAAATTAATGTCACATAATGTGTTTCTCATCTAGGAGTTATTGAGGAAATATAATGTACGACATGAAAGTAAAAGATGTTTTATGAATATTGACCTGACTAAGGCTTATGACACGATCTCTTGGAGGTTCCTACGCTTTGCCATGATGGAGTTGAAATTCTTGACTAGGTTCATTGATTAGGTGTTGGAGTGTGTAACTACGGCGTTGTACTCCATCAAGGTTAATAAGACCTCATACGGGTTTTTCCAGGGACGTTGGGGGTTGAGGCAAGGTTGCCCGTTATCACTGTTCCTGTTTGTGATATGCATGGATTTCCTCTCGAGGATGATACGGGTAGAGACTTCCATACCACACTCTCGGTTCCATTAGTATTGTGAGGAGCTTAGGATTTCACATATGATGTTTGTGGATGATGTGGTATTGTTCTGTCGGGGTGATAGAGTGTCAATTAATACCATGTTGGAGTGCCTTCGAAGATTTGAGAGGATCTCGGGATTGGCTATAAGCCTTCCCAAATCATCCATCTACTTGGCATCCATGTTTGAGAAGGAGGAGTCTGAGTTGATCCATCTATCCGGCTTTGCGACAAGAGAGTTCCCATTCAAATATTTGGGAGTCCCTATCTCACCTATCATTCTTCGATCTAGGGATTACTCACCTCAGATTGACATGATTGGGAGACACCTCAGCTCGTGGAACAAACGAAACTTGTCGTTTGTTGGCCGTCTAGAGTTGATTAGGGCAGTGTTGCAGGGTTATCGAGCTTCTGGTTATCTCTACATCTAGTACCAATAATGGTGTTAGATAGACTTACCAACCTTTGTAGGCAATTCTTATGGAGTTGACCATGTGTTGCAAGGTGTAGAGTATGCTTGCTAAAGGCAGAGGGAGGTCTAGGATTGTTGGATCTCAGGGCTTGGCATCTAACATTCGTGTGTAAGTACTATTGGCACATTCATTCCGAGCACGATAGTCTTTGGGTAAGATGGATTCATTGCACACTACCGAGTCGGATCAGTGAAGTGCCACTCATTGGGATTCACCTTTGGTAAAGGCGATTCTTCATGCTATAGAGGAAATGACTGCCTGAACACCAGACGACATCGCTGAGGGAGATACTTAAGTCTTGCTGCCAGGGAGAGAGGTTCCAACTGGCCGAGGCTTATGAGTTGATCAGAACTCAGGGTGAGGAGGTTGATTGGTACAAAGTAGTTTGGGACCCGGGTAACACGCCCAAGCACTGATCATATGCCAATAATCTACTCGAGATAGACTGC
This sequence comes from Fagopyrum esculentum, assembly GCA_033239045.1. Classification (NCBI taxonomy): domain Eukaryota; kingdom Viridiplantae; phylum Streptophyta; class Magnoliopsida; order Caryophyllales; family Polygonaceae; genus Fagopyrum; species Fagopyrum esculentum. The sequence goes on along the minus strand of BSUD01000001.1, from coordinate 138,096,882 downwards.
ACTTCTTGGGTATCGACTCTACTTGCACCTAGTGCACGAGCGAGAGTGAGTCTCATGACCACTTGATCTTTACATGCACATATGCTTGCGAGGTTTGAAGGCAAATGAGGACTTCAGGATTTTGAGAGATGTCACCACAAGATCAGAGGTATTGGATTGGTTGATGCTTATTGCACTTGACAAGAGCTGGACGAGTAGATCCAAGATATATGCATTTTCTACTACAATCTACTATATTTGGTATTCTAGAAATGCCTTAGTGTTTGACCAAAGCAAAATTTCGATTGATGTTCTTGTGAGATTGATCAAGACCCATATATATAGTCTGCTTCATGAGGTGTTTCGTACTGGTGATAGAGTTAGAGAGAGGATAACATCTTATTTGATTTATGCTTCACAATTTGATGTACTCTATCTATGTATATATCGAGCTTGGTCTTAACCTGCTGATGGCTTTGCCGAAGGTGGATTAACCATTGCCCCGAGGTTAGGCATTTGTTTATGAGTGTCTATAATTGTTGATGGATTTGCCGAAGGTGGATAAGACCCATGAGTTATGCCGTGGTTGGGAAAGATTCATGGTAGTTGAGATGTTCAAAAGGATTGCACACCTCTCTAAAGTACTATATGTGTTATTTTGGGCCGTAGACTACGAGTCACATGCATGTACATAGTCCTTGTTTCTTTGTTTTTATCTATGAATTTACCTTTTACCAAAAAAAAACAATCGGTAGTTTTCAACCAAGTCTGTTGTCGAGCTGTTAAGGGAGGATAAGTGTTTATCTCGTTAAAATACGTGCGACTGGATTTGGAAACTTAACACACAACCTAAAGTAAAGAACTTTCTATGGAAAACTTCAAAAAACAAATTACCATCAAAAACAAAATTTGACAAAAGAAAAATCGCGGTTACTCGTAGTGTCCTTTTACCAAACAATTAATTAATAAATTTGACAAAATAATCTTGAACAAAATAAAGATCATTAACCGTGAGAATAAAATTAATATACACCATTCTTTAAAAAATTTAAGATAAAATTGGACAAAATAAGTTCGCATGCATTGCTACTACTATTTAGTGTATTTGGTTCTCCATGAACAAAATTATTTTCAATAATGAGCCTCTTGGCTCATTTAAAAACACAAATGATTTCATTACGAATCAAATCCTCGAATGGCAAAACACTATGAAAGATGAGGATGACTATGACATTAGACCACTACCAAAAAAACAATAATATTATAATATCAACGAAAAAAAATCAAATCAAATGGGATAAACCAAAACTTGATTTCACAAACTTAACTTCGATGGTTCTAAACTTCATTTTGGGGTTATCTTCATCGTTTTGTTATTATGAACCATAATGGGGATGCTATTAGTCTTGGTGCAAAGAAAAATCATTTTAACTTAATTCTAAAAGTAGAAGTTTATGCTCTTAAATTGGACTTGCAAGAAACAATCGGATTGCAAATAAAAAAAGATTGAAATCGAGGGTGACAATTTGTGTGTCATCAAGACACTTCAAGGTCTTTGGAGTTGTCCTTGGGAGATCAAAATAATTTTATCTGACTCTAGATTGGATCTTCGTTTCTTTGATGAAGTCCACATAAAACATGGTTTTTGAGAAATTAATTATGTTGTTGACCGATTGACCCATATGAGATCTCTACACCGAAAACCAATTTTTTCTTATCATCTCGAACTTCGGGTTCTCATCTGCAAGGATACTTTAAGTTGTTCTACCTCCTAGGTAGCCCAATTTGTCCGCTTACCGTTTTCAAAAAAGCAATCGTGTTGTCATTTATTTTATTGTCACCAACTATGTTATCACAAACTCACTTTCATTAAATGTATTTTTAACAAAAAAATATATATCTTTTTAAAAATAAATTTTAATTAGAGGATAAAAACCAAAAGATAAAAAAAATAAGAGTTAGATTTTTTAAATTCAAAGTTCAAATAAGTTGCTTCAAAGAAAATTAGGTTACTTAATAAATTCAGGCATATACTATTTCAATATTTTTGTGCTATGACTATAAGAGTTAATAACTTAATCTATAGCTCAAATTAGAATAATGCTTAGGCATATCGATATCTTTTCGATGAGTTGGCTAAGTAAGCAATTTATGTATCAAGGTGTATAAACTATGCCCTTTTGTTTAAATCTTGACAAACTAGATCCCCATATATTTTCATAAAATTTTTTATTAAAAATATAAATAAAGATACTCAATAAATCATAATATTTCTCTCTCCTATTTATCTTTATTTATTTACCTAATTAAGAATAATACTTATTAAAAACCGTTAAAATAGGAAACAAATGTTAACAGTATCCTTCATTCGTGGACTCTGATGATAATCTATATCCTCCGTTGTTCCGTTCTTCATTCTTTTGATTGAAATTTGGCACGTCTTTATAAATATCAACATACTTGGCAAAATTCGTACGGTTATATGCCATTGACCAAACTAAATAAAGGATGGAAATGTTGTTGAATCGGTCGGGGTTCTCGACTATGCCTATTCGCATGTGCATAATAATCTCATATGTAGCCTGTAAATAAATAGTTTTAGTCACATTTTTATATGTATAATGTATGTGCATAATGTGTACACAAACATAACATAGTTTATATAGGATATGTACACAGACATAACCTATATTGTGTACAATATGTAAACAAACATAACCTAGTTTGTGTAAGATGTGTTTGTATATTGTGTACAAAAACATAAGATAGTTTATGTACATATAGTTGTTGTACATAACAGAGTTATACATAATTAAAACATTAAAAATTTATTATACATAACCTAGTTTGTGTACGATGTGTTTGTATACTGTGATACATTAATGTATTCAAAACAAAAATAACGCCTATTGAATGCAGTCGAAATGTTGTCTTCTCCATTGTTAACATCACTGAAGAACTAGATTGAGAAGTTTTCAATGTTGGGAATTTTACCGCGAATAAACCGAAAAGATGAGATCAAATGCTTACCTAGTATAATTAAACAACAATCGATGAAGATTAACACCAGGAAACGACGATTGCAAGACGGAGAAGACGACGCTCAACGAAGAAACCTTCAATGGAGTTGAAGAGGGTAGAGCGTATTTGGCTTGAAATATGTGATATTGCTTGAGATTTATAGAAGTAGCAACTATAAAAAAATATTTCGAGAATCTTTTGTTTACAGTTTTCATTTTTTTCAAACCGTTTCAAATTTTTTTGGCAGTCTTTTTAATTCGAAAATCAATTAACCACCTAACATCTATCCTTAATTTTAGTATTAATTCTCTATTTTATCTTTATTTTTTAATTTGATCTATATTAAACAAAAAGAGCCGTATTTCACCAATCTTTTCATATCTTTTCGCCCTCTAAGTATCAACATTGAAAATTAGTTATGAAATTTTTTTTTTTAATCTTTACAAAAATTTACAACCAATAAATTAGAATTTAGAAAACTGATTTGGAGTTTTGAGGCCCAACAGATACATCTATATGACTATTGCACGAGCCAAGTTGCTCGGACTCGACTTGCGTTCGGCTCGTTAAAAGTCCGGCTCGAACTCGTTTATTTTCTAAACGAGCTATATATGAACACGTTTTTAAAACTAGTATAAAATTTAGGCTAGGCTCATTTATATAAAATTTAGGCTCAACTTGTTCGGGTAAAGCTCGGCTTGCGGCTCGTTCAGCTAAAATAACACGATTCGGCTGTCAAAAGTTCCGTTCGAGCTCATTCATTTTCTAAACGAGTTGAATATAAACACATTTTAACGCTTGCATTAGGCTCGGTTCAGGCTCGTCTCGTTTATAAACGAGTTCAACTTGAGCATATCAATGCTTGGCTTGTATATCAATGCTCGGCTTATATCGAGTAATATGTTCACTTGGGGCAGCTACATGGAGCCTTTACAGTTAACCGTTTTTTTTTCTTTGGTCCGAAACACAATTAATCATCTGGTATTTAACTATTTGTCCATCCTGCTTCCACATAAAAATTACAAGATTGCCTTGTAACTCCTTTCATACAAAAACTCATACGCTGAATGTGTTATCTACATTCGGTTGCAAACCGGCAAATTAACCCAACCCCAGACACAAAAAGCCATATACAACTAAGCATTTCTACTTTCCAAAATACAACAGTCACCGCTTCTTTTTCCCTACTTACAAAAGATGGCCTCATAAGAGAGTAGTAATGATTCAGTACCTTCACAGTCGGGTCTCTGGGTGCAAAAACAGATCCAAGTGCAGGAGCTCCTAAGGTTGTCTAGGTTGGAGGTATGTCTACCGTGCTAGTGGGCCCACGGCCACTGACCACTACTAAACCACCATTCTCGGCAGTCTCGAGAGAATTCTCAGTATGGTGGCCCGGGTCTGTGTTCTCCATTCTCACGGGGCGAAGGAAGCCCTGCAACCTGAACAAGTAACTCTGACTAGAAGGCTGCCCTCTAATATATTCAGATTGGGTTGTGGTAATGACAGTTGCAGAGGAGCGTTCTGAGTCAGGTCGGAGGTTGGACAAGGCACTTAGGTCAAGGTTAGGGAACACAGAGCACCGACATCTAGGACATTTCACATTCAACCTAAGCCATTGGTCGATGCATTCCATGTGGAAATTGTGAGCGCAGGGCAGGCCACGAACCTGAACCAATTGATTTATCAGAAGGTGCACCAAAACGTAAGGTTTATGTCACAGTATGAAAAAGCCTATAATCCACTAACCGCTTCTTGGTTACAAACTACAATAACGTAAATGACATGAACTAGTCTATCTTTGTGATACTGTTCCCAAATCACAATGATCCTCACAACGCCATCATACCTCATTTTCCATGCAGATGATGTTTTCTTTTACTGCAGGCATGGGTTTCAAAACAATGGAATAAATAAAACCTTATAGAACCACCTTCCCAAAATGACGAAGGGGTCATTGTCACAAGCACTACGAATAATGCTCATAACGCACTAATAGACTAGGTTTGTTTCCTTTGGGTTACTGCTACCGTAGTCTGTAAGAATATAGATATTATATTCTCATCATAGGGGTCTGGGTTTCATCACCAGACAATTGAAACGACCTGACATATCAAGAAATTGACAGCATCGATAATAACAATTTACCTCATTGCCGACATGGAACTCCTCCAGGCATATGGGGCATTCGCTGCAATCAGTTGGAACAGCCTTTAGCCTGAATTTAGGAAGTTCTTGGATAAGTGCTTCAACTGCTTCCCTCTATGGGAGACAAGAAATCTAACATCAGAGTTTGAGCTAACTGTACCAACAAATCAACAATAGAACACTGGAATAAAAATCATAAACAGAAGATCCATTATCTATCATCCCGAAACATCACACTTCATTTGTATTTGACTGAAAAACAATGGGTTAGAGAATCATGTCAGATTGAAATATGTGGCGACTGACCTTCAACTGGAAGAATCATGTCAGATAGAAATATTACTATTTACATTTTTAAGTTCAATCATAAATGACATCCTACATATAAAGTTATGTTATGCTACGATTTGCAAACAGATGATCAAAGAACATAGAAGATACACGATCAGATACCTGAGCTGTAGTCAAGTAGAGTCCTGGATGATAAGTAGCAGCATCTTGTCCCATGCCTCTCATCTCTTGTCCAGCAGCCTCAAAAGCCCAATCAGGAACTTGGATCATGTCAAGCAAAACCTAGCAATCAAAAGCAGGAAAATCTTATAGGTTTACCGTTTACATGCAAAAAGTTGGTCCAAATGCTTATAGTACATAAAACACCAAAGATCCTCCATTCAAGCAAAATACATACTCCAGATTCTGAAATCGGAATGCCATGCTGAGCACGGAGCAGGAGTGCTTGTCTTCGAGCTAACCACTGTAAATAGCAAGAAAACATATTTACAAATGGTTAATAGCTGACAACATTTGAAAACAGAAAAAATAACAAGCATCCATGTTTGCTCAATTTGCATTGAACTAATTGCAGCAGTAGACATAAATGCCTGAATAGCAACATAGGAAATACACAGGAAGAAACCAGGTTAAGAGTGCAAACCTTTCCAATACAATAACAAGCAATGCAACAGAGTCCACAATAGCTAAACAACAACCATATAAGAAAGCCCCACTTTTGACCTTGTTCAGGCAACTGCAGGAGCATGAACACATTAAGCTCACAACGGTCAAAAACATGCATATTGGCACAACTCAAGAGACACAGGGAGCTACTTACACAACTTCTTGCACTCGCGAACCACATTGTACCAGTGATAGTCCAGGCCCAGAGAAATGGATATAGTAACAGAGAGAGAAGGGAAAGGACTACTACTCTCCCACAGAAACGAGCATATCTCTGTTGTCGACCAAAGTCCCTGATCAGACTAAATTTTAGTATATTTTGAAAAATCATTATTTGTTTGAAGAATGAACCTTTTTTTAATTTTATTTTTGAGAAAAAAAGAAACAAGCCTTATCGTTAGCAAGAAAAGGATAACTCCAAATCAGATGAATCAGAACCATGCAAAAGTACTTCAAGAGCCTAATAAGGAGGCATCTACAAAATAGAGACAACAACACTTCAGGCTCAACTAGGAGGAAGCCTTTGGCCTCTAAGAGTATTCTGCTTGTATTATTCAGACGAACCCAGATACTGAGAAAATATCTCAGAGGTTCTGATAGACAAAGTAGTCCAACATGCATATGAAAAGGCAATGCAAGTGCTTGGAGCACCAAACTATAATCCACTTAAAGTGCCTCTTAATCAGCTTGGCAAAAGACTATTCCGGACAAGTTGAACTTAAGCCAACACCCCAGCTGAACATTTCAGTTGCTGCTGTTTAATGACCTCAAAACAACTCACCTATGAGATACACTTCACTTTGACGAGCAGGCTGGCTTCTTAGCATAAAATATTTCCAACTGATAAACACGATGCTGACAAATTACCATAGTCAGATCACTTGTTACGTGTTCAACATTTTCCCAGTAACAAAGTTATTTCAAGAGATCACATAAACTTAATTGGGAAAAAAATCTACTATAGCTGCTAGAAACAATCATCCCACTAAACTATATCCAAACGGTTTAGTTACTTACTACCACCCAATTCCTCGGAGAGATTTGATGAATATTTAAGAATTAATCTTCATTTACCATTGAAAAACTTTTTTTTAAAGAGTATATGATCCGCTACTGACGGAAAAGAAGTAGACATATGACACATAACTCGCTGGTTTAAAGAGGTTATAGAGTCTTACAATCCCATCCCGGCAGCTAAGCCATTGTCCACAAACATCAATAGCCGGAATATGAAAACAGTTGTATAGTCAACCTACAAGCAGCAAGAAGGAAGTCAAAAAAGGAAAGACTTGATAAGCCAAGGAGAAGGAAGCAAAAGGAAACAGTTCACAGAACAAAAATCATACCACAATCCATATGTGCAGCGGATGAGTACAGAGATGATATCGTCTCCAATTAATCGCCACTATAATTCTAAGCAGTATAGTCAAAGAACCAATTGAGAAAATGAAGGGCAATCATATTTCCACCATTTGGGTGAAGGGGCGGAGAAAGGGATTGATTGATTTGTGTAAATGGGTGGAAGTAAAATGAAACAGAAAGCAAATCCAGATAAATAAACGCATGTCAAAAATTATAGGCAATAAAGTAAAAAAAACTTGTGAGGATACACACTGGTCGCTAGCATTGACAAGAAGAATCCATCGTACCTGCAAGAAAGGGATAAAACGAAAACAGAGAGCAAAATTCATGTTAGAGAAATTGGTTGAAGTCCAATAAGGAGACATTTTTAGTCAAAGACAGATAGATAGAGAAGCGGGTATGAGAATGGACCATTTGAAGTCGATACCACGCATCGCCATGGATCGTCTGGGTGTAAAAACCCTAAAAAAGTCGACAAACTGATGAAATTAAAGGAGAAACTTTGAAGTAAAGCTGCGAGAATGAATTGAGAAATCCACAGGCCAAATTGAATTCACAGAGCACGGCAGAAGAGGCATTCGCATTAATTGGATGCAGAGAAGCCTAGAGAGAGAGTCTCAAAACCTAGAGAGAGGGGTTTTGTGGTTTGCAGCGAGAGACAGAGGAGAAAAGAGGAGGGGTTGAACTGACAACTGAAAGCAGGGAGGTGGCGGAAGCTTGTTGTTATACGATACGGAAAGTGGGATGGAAACGGCAGTTGGGGGTACTGTTTAGTGTTTACAGGTTTTCGACGTTTCTGCACTTGACAATCATTGACGGCGTGAAGGTAAGGGACTAACTTCGTCAAGATAGTCTACGTAGTCCATACAGCAGGGGCAGGTGATCCATATGCCACGTAGGAGTGTAAGACTATTGGTTGATGACGTGGGTGGATCGCATTTTAATTTTCTATTACATCCTTCGTCAAAGTCTACCACGTATATGTGACCATATAAAATAGAGACATCAAGGGATTTTTTCTAAAATAATAACAAAATAAAAGTTATTTCAAAAATCAGGTTCGGAAAAAAATTATTTTGAAACTGCGGGTCTTTTTTTTTTAAAAAAAAAAATAAATAAGCTGCGGATTAAAAGCCTCCAGCAAAATTTGAACCCAAAGATCAATTGGTTCAACACCAACACCCTCACCACTAGACCATGAAACCTTTTACTAATTTTAATAGGAGATATAGTTTATATACATTAACTTTCATATACACCAAAAACCGAAATAAGTGAGATTGGATCCCAATACCTATGGGTTACGAAATTAACATGTTTCCACTAAGCTAAACTACATTATTAATATAAGTTCAAAACTTAATATGTTTTCAAAACAAAGACACAATTCGAGTTCAAAATCATATTTGTGTTATTTTTTATAAATAGTTATATCTTTACTTTATTAACTTATAAATATCATTTTAAATGTATAGAAATAAGAACTAAAAATTTTATTATATATTTCATAATATTTTAAAAAATAACATGAAATTATAATTATTGTTCAAAAAAATACATAATGCATGTAGGAGCTAAACTAATTATATAGAAAATATAATGATATTTATAAGTCAATAAGATATTCAATATAATTAATTTAACTCCTACAACTTGTATGCATTTTTTCCAATAATAATTATAATTTTATGTAATTTTTTTAAAATTACAAAAATATTCAATAAATTTTTTTACTCTTATTTCTATATATGTTAAATGATATTTATAAGTTTAACATATATATAATAATGTCAAAAAATATGAATATTTACAAAAAAAAAACATAAATACGATTTTAA
>BSUD01000001.1:138069454-138085061 GCA_033239045.1 Fagopyrum esculentum | reverse complement strand
AATTCATTTTAAAAAATCAAATATGAACAAAATTTTGTTGAAAAAAATAATATTAAAAATAAAAACAAACATCTATTATGAAAAAACAAAGATTTACACATGTTTTTAATTATCACTGATTTTTTGAAAGAAAAAAAACATTAATTTTTGTGAAAAATCTATATCTATATATTCTACTAAAACACGACACTAACGTGGTGTCCCACAATTTTTCTCGAATTAAATTTTTTACAAAATAACAAATTAAGCTGATAAATTTTTTTACTAAAACATATAAATTTTTTGAAAAAAAATTGGATCTACAAAATCTTTTATTATTAAGTTAACTAAATAATTAATTAAATCTTCCAGATTTTGCTAAATCTGATTCTAAATCTGATTCTGTTATTTTGCTAAATCGTCCAGCACTTTCTTTTCACTCGTCCAACACTTTTTATTAAAACAAATCACTTTATTTTTAAAATTGCATGATTGAAAGATAATACTAAGATTAAATTATTTATTTTTATATTACTTTCTTTTTAAAATTGAATGATAATACGAAGACTAAATTATTTATTTTTATATAAGAATTCAGTTAGAACGAAGATTCGATCCAATCGTCCAGCAAATTATCTACATTTTTAGGAATTTTTTTTTAAAATTTAAATTATTAACAATTCTTTCAAAATTGTTAGATACTCTTCCTATGTTTTAAGCTTCTATCTATAAATATCATACATCTGACGAAGTAAATGAGATCCGCTGAATTGTTCTTCCAGATACCTATTATTCGCTGAATTGTTCTTCCAGATACCTATTATCGATTCCTCCTCTTTGTTTCGTATTCCTATAGGTAAATTTGTTTCTTCTATTGAATAGATAACCCTTTCATATAGTATTATATTTCGGAAAGTAATTTAATTATTTCTGTTTTTTGTTATTATCCTATGTTGTTCTTCCGCTTATTGCCTGATTCGGAGGCTTTTCAATTTCGTATTTCATGATTAGATTATGAGTTAAAAGGGTAAGTAGGTCGATTATGTATTAATGTAGATTAACTAGTCTCTTTTGCAAAAATGTAGATAAAGTAGGCCCCTATTAATTTTCTAATAAAGATTAATTTCCAAATAAATGCATACCCCTGATGAAAATAAAAAATGATGATGTGGCAGTTTTCTAAATAAATATGGTTATTTAATATGGTCCCCTACAAATCAGCACGATGTTGTTAGGAAAGGAAATATACATGTAAACGTGATACCAGAATCACGAAAATTTCCCATTTCTGCGTCCATAACCACCATTTCTACAGAGTTTTCGTCTATTGTCATAAACATTTTCTCTATTTTTTGTTCGATTACTGTCGATTTATTTCGTTTTGATGATCTGTTTGTTCAATCGTTACGGCTGTGTGATCATCAACATTCGGATTGTCAATCTGTAGATTCAATCGTTTGTTTTGTGCGATTTTTGAGACAAAGAACTCGATCTGTAGATCCAATCGTTTTGAGACATTTTTGTCCAGATCTGTGAGGTATGTACGTTCAATCGTTTAATTGGTGGCTAATTCGCACATTTACTCTGCGTAATTTATGTATATGGTTCATACTTTGTATTTCGTATATTTATATGTCGGTGATCTTTTATGTGCTGACTGCTGATATTGATGAAGGAGACGAACATAATTTTATGTATGTATGTGTACATAAGTTTGTATATGTTCAAGTTTATAACACTGTAGTTGAGAAAGTAATGTGATATGCCTGCGTATTTTATGTATCTGCTTAGATTTATGTAGTTGTTAAATTTATGTATCTTTGAGTTTTATGTGGTGAGTGTCAGTAATGATGAAGGTGACGAACATAATCTTATGTGTGTATGTGTACATAAGTTCGGTTTATGTATCTGCTTAATATTATGTAGTAGTTAAATTTATGTAACGGTTATTTTTTATGTACCGAGTGTCAATAATGCAGAAGGTGATGACCATAATTTTATGTGCGTATGTTTACATAATTTCGGTGTATGTTTATGTATAAGTGCAAAAATTTATGTTCATGTAGTTGATTGTACATAACTGTTGAAGGTATAAATTTGGTTTATGTTTGTGTTACATAATATGTAAGTTGGTAAGATTATGTAGATTATATAAAATGTGTGAAATACTTATGTTAACATAAGTTTTGTAATGTGTAAGTTATGTATTGTTTGACAAAGTATTCATGTAGTTAACGAGGATAATGTTCTATGTATATGTGTACATAAGTTTGGTTTATGTAATTATTGGAAATATTATGTACAGAGCGTGAGGAAGCTATTGACATATTTCTTATATTCTGTACCTTTGTTGTAGGAATCATGGGGGTGGTGTTTGTGACAATATATTTTGACGGACATTGAAAATTTGATGAAGGTGTGTGAACCTACATTGAAGTACAGTCAAGTAAGCCATTATTGCTATCAGTTGAATGCACATTTGATGTATTAAAGGAGAAGATTGCGTTGCTATTTGGAATATCTTTAACACTGTTTGATTTATGCTTGTCATACAAGAATCCTTTCAATGAGGATCTAAAACCATTTGATGTTAATACAAAGGATGATTTGGATACTTTTGTACACATAAATGGTCTCCCACAGTTTAGCTGGAGTGTCCCTTTATGTGTGAACAAATTTGAACTGCATAAGAGTGTGGGAGGGATTCCAACCGAACTACATGGTCAGGAAGATGAATTGAAAGATGGAACACAAGATTCAGGTCATATTTTGAATCATGAAGTACAAACTGATGTAGCAGATATAGAACCTGATTTATGTACAATAGGTTCTAGTGTGATTGGAAGAGAGTCTGTAGGAGATGCAAACAATAATGCACTTGCAATAGTTCCACATATCAATAGTTATGTATCATCAGGAGACGATTTGCAACGACAGCATTTGCATTCAAATATTACATAAAATATCGGAGGTACATAAGCATATAAACTATGTACTGTATATCTTATATTATGATGATTACCTTATACATGATTTATGTATGTATAGGAGAAACCGAAAGTGGGAGAATTGCTTAATGAAATAGGGATTTCAACGTGGGCACGCTCCTTCTCACCTGCGAAAAGATACAACATAATGACTAGTAACAACGCAGAGTGTGTAAATGCATTGATGAAAGAAGGTAGAGAGTATCCTGTCATGGCAATGCTGGATGAAATAAGGCAATTTATGACCCGATGGTTTGCTGAACGGCGTCAAAAGTCCAAAGCTTGTGTAGAGGTATCGACTCCTAAGATTGAGGCAATTATTCAGAAGCGGTTTGATGCGTGTGCAATAAACTTTGTGTACGTCCTTGATGCAGAGAAGCTGGAATTTGAAGTAAAGATGTGTGAAGAGCACATGATTGTTTGTTTGGAGAAGAAAACTTGTACATGTAAGGAGTTTGATATTGAAGAAATACCATGCATACATGTCATTGCAGCTGCAAAACATGTGGGTATGAACCCATCCTTTCTAGTTGACAAGTACTATTCATCAGATAGTTGGATGGCTGGTTATGTGGATATCATCTATCCATTACCTAGTAAGTCAGAGTTGTGTATTCCTACTTCAATAGCAGAAATGAAATGTGAGCCTCCATTAAAGCGTAAAAGGTGTGGTAGAATGCCAAAAGCCAGATTCCGTTCGACGTGAGAACAAAGCAGCAATAGGAAATGCAGTTGTTGCGGTTGTAGCGGGCACACGAAGAGGACGTGTCAGAATCAACCAAAATAGAGTTTATGTTTATGTAGATGAACCAGTTTTGACTAATATTGCTTTACTTCGTTGTTTGTTTAACACATTTGGTGGATATTAATGTAGTTACGTTTATTTGACTATATTGTGAACTATAACCTCGATTATCATACTTAACGATACATCATTGAAATTGGCAACTGAACTACATAGGTACATAAATCCATCCCATATGTTGGAGAGCACTCTGTATACTGATGATGTTACATATGCTAGTGCATAAACATACACTTATGTATATGTAAAAGTATTATGTTGGTACTAAAATAAAAAAATCATTGCATACTGTATCACTACAGAATTATGTTGGAACTAAATATATACATAATATGAGAATTTGTGCATATTAAACATTACATAAAGTCAAAGGAAACAATTATGTTCATAATAGATGTCTACATAACAAATCAAAACCGTACATAAACTAACAACACATAAAAGGCTGGATACATAGGTATTTCACAACTTCTGTCTACATAAGTATGTTCATAATCAACAGTGCATATTGTTTGAACACAATCACATTTCTTCGGCCCAATTCTTCCATTGTCTTGTAAACACAGCATTTGCAATCTGCTCCCTAACCGCTTGAACGACTTCATCATCTATGTCGCTGAAATCCTTCCTACCAGATGCAAGATATTGAATGTATTTCAACGTGTATATTCCACACCTACCCCTACATTGCAAAGGGATAAAATAAAATCAGTTTATGTTTCATTGTGGTTAACACATAAAAAATGTAACACAAAATTATTTAGCAAAATATTGTACATACCCATCAGCATTTGTGTTTAAATCATTCTTCCTGATCACTTTCAAGGGAATCTTGAGCTTGTCTTCCAGTCTAAAATGCTTATCATGGACCCTCAGAACTTGTGGGAACATAACAGCAAAGGGCTCGATAAGGTGTTGTAATGTGTCCTCCTTTATGTACGTGACTTGTGCGTCGTACACATAAATACACCAGTCTAGCAGGTTTATTTCCAATGCGACCCAGTGAGTGTCCAGAAGGTTGAATGAGGAGTAAATGATGTCGACATCATACAGTGATTTGGGGAACATTTGTGGAACATCGCCGGTGATGACTTGAAACATACTTTCATTGAAGTTTGGTTTATCATTCTTGATGTCCACAAAATTTGAAAATGTTGTACGGTTGTAAGCTCGGGTCCATCCAGTTGGTAGTACAACGACGCGTCCATATTTTTCTGGATTTTCACAGATGCTCATACGAATATGCATAATCAGCTCATCAATGACCTAATTTACATTAGAAACACATGACAATATTATGTAAATGACATAGATAGATATGTACATAAGTTCAGTGTAGTATACAAACCTCATCTTTAATCCAACCATCAGGCTTAATAATGGATTGAATTGTGTCTCTAGATATGGTCTTTATGAAACCTCTTACTGACCCATTCCCGTCTTTGTTTTTGACCCAATTGTATAGGGTTTGTCGCTCTTTTAATGTCAGCATACCCATGTGTGGTACTTTAGGTAGCTTGACATTTTTACGGAAGGGTGTGCGTTTATATTTACTTTCTTTGGGCATTCTTAAACCCACCTTCCTTTCTGGCACGGCTGTTTCAGAATTCTGTACATAAATATATATGTTGTGTTAATACATAAACAACTACAAATATCATTTGCACATACATTAGTAAATGTACACAATTTCCTACATAATTTGCTATTCTAAACACTACATACAGTTCATATGCATGGACAGTATATACTACATAATATAATAGATTCATAATCCTAAGTTTATGTATCAATCACTGGCAGTGTACATAAAGCTGATAGTTTTTCATAAATATATCATACCTCACTGGATTCAACACCAATTTCCTCTACCATTACATCGTCCATGGCATCTTTGGTAGGAAATTGATCGACATCAGCTGTTTGATGATCGCTTTCTGTTGCGTGAGATTTATGAACTTCAGCTGACGCATATTATTTCATAGCATCATTTACACAACACTTTATGTTCTTTTCAATTCTCTTGCTTTGTTGGACACGAACACAATTGTGTCAAACTGCTCGTAGAGAGAACCTAGGTCTCTTGCATACGTCGTCAGATCATCAATCAGAATGCCTTGTTCCTCTACTTTTTCACAAAGACTACTCTGGACCTTCTGCATTGCATCGAATCTTTCAGCAAGAATGTCTTGTCCCTTCTGCAGTGCATTCATTTTTGACATCAACACTTGAACCCATGATGGTTGTGCTTGTTCAGATTGAATGCTGTTTATTATGAACATACATAAGGTACACCATATTTATGAATATACATAAGGTAATATTATTGTACATAAAACTGCATTTATTTTACTTACTTAGTTGTGTCATGTGGAACAGGGGTGGACTTCTTTGGAGCAAAAGTATTGACATTAGGTCGGTCCTTTGTATGGGGTTCTGAAGGAGTCTGATCGGTATTGAGTGGTGGTGATGAAGTATTGGTCTTGTTAATGCGCTTTGATGATCTACATATTTGTAAAATGATACATAATATAATATGTAAGTATAAATACATATAACTTGAAGTCATTTGTTTATATAAATTATTTTATCCTTGTTGGTTTTGGAGATGGCTTGGGTGTTTCCTTTTTCCTCTTTCCTATGCTTTTGGACGCAGAACTATATGTGTATATATGAAGTGTTATATTTCTTATACTACATAAATCTAATAAATACATATACATTGATGTAATATATGTAAATATAAATAAATTTAACCTTTTGGCTTCTGGATTGGGTATGGCTTCTTCCAGTTTCCTCTTACCTACACTTTTGGATGCACTGGTAGATGGTTTATCAGGCTGAACCTTTCCTGTTTAATATAATCAACAACACATGAGTATAATGTTTGATGTAGTACATAAATGTCTACTACATACCATTCAATTTACATAAAATGAAAACCAATGGTTACTACATACCAATATCTTTTGGTGGGTTCACAAAGTCATCTTTATCATCCTTGTCATCGTTGATTTCTCGAATGACAACGTTCTCAGTACTAGGCCTACATAATAACACAAACAAGGTATACGTTATATATCACGTAATGTATGAAATAAAACAATTTACTAATTTTGTTTAGAACACACCTAAACTCTTCCTCCTTTGCATGATAAATTAAAGGCCTAGTCACTATGGGGACAACATTATGAAACCCAATACCAAATAGTGCATCAATCCTGTCATCATCACCCTCCATATACCAGCTTTCATAGTCATCCTCTTCCTTCTCAACATCAACTGTCTTAATATCCTCTATTTGAAGAGTTTCAGCAATACCCTGCAGCTCAGTATATTCAGGGTATAGCTTGCCACCCTTCCCAGATTTGGATACATACCTGAGGCATGGAGGGGTTGCCTCTGCATTGATTATAGTTGCAAAATGCTTTGCAAACTTTGGGATGGAATTGAAGACAAGTATCTACAAATATTACAAACATAAAAACTATAATTAATCAACACAAATGCTTCATTACACATATGTATACATAATAGTGAGTACATAGATGTTGAAACTCTATCTAATAAATACATAATTCATTAAACATAATGATGTAACACAGTTACCATAATGGAATGAGTACATAAGCATGAAATAAATAAAATAATATCCAGTAAATACTAATATGCACATAAGCATGACACATGTTTAGTACAACTCGGTACTATGTATAAAATATGTACATATACATAAGCATGTTATACATATGCATGTTACACAGATAGTACATAACAATCAATAAATAGTCTTTAACCATTGAAAAAATTAGAACCTATACATTACCTGTAATGCCAAAGGGAATCCACCAATCTGGTATCCACCGTTGTTTCTCTCCTTTCCAGCATGGCACGATTGAAATGATCTCCTCGTTATGGTGTAAGCAAAACGACCCCATGGAAATTTGTTGAACAACTCCATGTCACTTAGGAGATTTATAGTGTGCTGCGTTATCAACGTCTTTTCATTCTTTGATGCTAAAACACCTTCAATGAACAAAATGAGTTCCATTTTGTACTTGTTGGGAGACTCCTTCGGCTCATCCTTGAAGATTTGCTCCAATTCATCTTTTGTGCATCTGTCAATCCCAATTACATCTCTCATGTTGACATCCTCCATTTCTTCAGCAGATGAGCCAAATTCCGAAGAATTTGGGAGTCCGGTAATCTCACAAAACTCCATAACACTAAACCTCATAAGAACACTGTTAATTGCAAACCACATTGAGTAATGTCTCCTCGTTTTTACCTCCCTCATTAACATAAAATGAATGAGCTGGTTGGACATTTTGATTTTAGTGCTCATCTCTAACAGAGGCCCAAAAATTGACGTCTTAAGTCTGTTTTTGTCAGATGTAGATAACTCATCCAAAATCATAGGGATTAGAGGAAGCCTCATATAGCTATTGATTCTGCCATTTATTGATTTCTTTGTTTCTGTCCATCTGTAGGTAAACTGCATAAACATAAAATGGAAAATGCGTTTATCTTTATGATCAACAAATGTAAACTATGTAGTGCACATTTCAATTTACTAACCTTTATCTGTGGGTTTTGATTAGCCTATTGACATCTTGGGTACAGGAACCACCCATCTCTCTCCGCTGAAATGTACATAAGGTAAAATACTTCATTATCAACTACTAAACTAGTACTATGCAAAGTATTGTACATAAATAAGAAAATAAATGATATGAATATGGAAATGTAATCAGAAACTATTAAAGTGTAACACCCCGAATTCTCAGAACTCGGGACATTACTGGTTAGGACCTCACAATGGGTCCCGACCTCAGTTTGACAACAATATTACTAGGATCTTGCAACAAGACACAAATAAGAAAAACCGAAATTCATAAAATGTATTTGTAAAAGAATGAATGCAACAAAGTCTAACAGCCTATCGTACTTAAACAACGGAAAAGACTAGCTGTCTTAACAAAAGGGAAAGACAACAAAGCAACAACTCCAAACCCCCACTCTAAAGAGTACGGAGACCCGGCTGACCACTACTTTCGGATCGCTCAGCTGCTGTTCTAACATGCGGTAAATCTAAAAACACAACAAAACAACCTTTAGCTAGTTATCTAAACATTAGGAGAATAATAATAGCACACACACACATAAAATAATAAACACTCATCATGCTTTCAAACAAACCATTTATTATCTTCCTTTAAGTCATTCACTCTAATGATACTTATTTTGTGACACGAGGGATTCCCAAACCTCGCCTCCGCCCCCGTCTACCCATCAGGAGTGGATCCGATGCATCTCACCGTGTACCTGGATGGTCTGGGTATAGAGAACCTCCCAGTCTCCTGGCAGAGCTGGGCAGTGATGTCACGGCCCGTTATACATACACTTGGGCCTTAAAACATAATAACCACGGTCGTCCTAACAAGTTGTTATTTATTATAACACATTGTACACACAACCATCATCACCCAACTAATATCTAGAAACCAGCTAAGTAAGTCACAAGGACTTACCTTGATCAAAATCGTTTTCTCAAATCTCAACTCGGTCCGAACCCGTGGTAACTCAAACGCCTGTCAAATAAGGCATGTGGATCATAATCACATCCAGATGTCCAACCTCATGCGAAGGAATTACGGAAAAAGCTCTCTTACGGTAAAAGACCATTTTACCCTTAGTGCTGAAAATTCTCAAAGTCTATCATTTAGTTCTAATATTTTCTTTTAGAACCCTTGTCCATAATCTAGTTCTCATTGAAAAGTTTGGTAAGGATTTAGTAAGGTTTTGTAAGAGTTATCCAACATTCTTAATTTATACCATAGTCGTTAAGCCTGATTTTGGGTTCATAAACGCCGCTGGGATAAGGTTATAAAAATTCCAAAAAAAAACTTAGATCCTCTATGATATGCATACTAAATATAGGGGTAAATATCTCTCACAAAATACTTACTCATAACTCTCCCAATAATTCTCCAAAGTTGTATAAAAGCTGAAATTTTCCATACTTAGTTTATTTTCCCCTGCTGTAAAAACAGCTCATCTGCCCTACTTTGAGTCCTTATAAGTTCTAATCCGACCGTTAACTTTCTCCCAAATTTTAATACAGTAAACTTCATATTTCTATCTACAATATATCAAAAATTCAACGGTGGATGTTCGATCTAAGCTATTCAAATACAGGTTCAAAGTTAGTAGTTTCAGCTCACAAAAACTGAAAATTTCCGGGTTGGTTTTGGATCCTAAATTCAAGTTTCATGACAACACTCTTCTTACCCCTAGCCTACCTTGAAGATCCTACATCAAAACTCAAGAGAAACAAGATACAACTATACAACTCATTAGTAAACTCTACCTCCTTCACCATGATACCAAGAGGGACAATCTACTCTACTCTAAAACCACTCTCAACTTAGCCCTTCTCAACAACTATACAGTACAACTCTATTGCTCTCATTTTTAAACAAAACAAAAAAAAACTGAAGGTTGCAGTGCAGAGGCTTACCCCTCCTGTCTGATTCGTCGATAGGTCCGCAGCAGGCCCTTGACGAGGCGAGGAGGAGAGCAGTCTGCCGTGGCTTGTGATGACCACCGAACTGATGCTGTCCGACCCCTGCAGTGATGCGAGGCTGGCGGTTAGGGTGTGTGCAGAAAGCTATAGAAGAACGAGAGGAAAGGAGGCTGTCGGTTGGAGCTTACCGGAGGCGTGTGTGTAGAAGGTCGGGTGTGACTATAGTTCCTGCTGAAGGCAAAGACGCAGCTGTCTGGCGGTCCGTCTCCTGCAGTGAATGCTGCGAGGCTGAAGTCTGAGCGTACACAACGCGAGGGAGAAGGAGCGCAAAGGGGACAGCAATGGATGACTTACCGCTACTGTCTACAGCGGCTGGAGATGCAGATTTCGGCTCCTACTGTGCAGAACGTGAAGACGTCGGTAGTAGGGCTGGACTCGGCGTCGGAGGGCCACACCAGGCGGTGGAAGTGAGACGTTGAGCAGCAGTGAGAATGGGGGCGGCAATCATCCAGACGTGAAGCAGTTGTGCCGATAGTTAGCGTTGAATTGGATTAGGGCAAAACAAGGATTAGGTTAATTGATTAGGGTTAAGGTAGGTTATGGGCTGGGCTGAAAGTTGTACACACTGGGCTTAAACCGGTGGCCTGCTCATCTAAATAACGATTAAATGAGTAGTTAAGTTGTACAGAATTTTTCTTCGGTTTTCAAACATAAGAAAATTATTATTCGGTTTACATATCTATCATTTTATATAAGTTAATTACAATATTTATCAATTTATGTGAATTACGGTCACATAAAATGATAGAATTTAGTATTGTTTAAAATTAAGAAAGGTTAGCGGATCGGAATCCGGTTTGATCGGGTATTATGCGGAAGACAAAATTTTCCGGGTATTACATAAAGCTAGAAATGATATGACATAATAGTGATTAAAGATTAAATTATGTACATAATCAACACTTAATTTATGTTTTTATGTGCTTAACTATACTATTACATAAGTCCTGTGACTAATATAGCAATTTGATTTCAAATATGCACCTTTTTAATGCGACGAGCTTGAGCTTCATCTCTTTGTTCCTTGGTTTGGTTTTTGACAGCCATTTGTTTCGTTCTTACAATTTTGTTCTTCAAACACATAGTAAATAGAAAAATTCTCAGTCAATTTCTGGCTAAATACTACATTACATAATTTATCTGTATATACTAAATAGCCTACCTAATATTATGCACATAATAGCTACATAAACATTACAATAACAGAAAAAAGCATTGTACATGACCTACAGTGGGTACATAATACAAATTCAACATAATTATGTCAACCATAATGTAATACCCGGAAATTTATTTTCCGTTTAATATCCGATTAAACCGGATTTCAATCCGCTAACCTCTCCTCATTCTAGAGAATGTTTTACAGTATAAAAATATTATCAAAGTTCTATCATTTATGTAACTTAATTCACATAAAATGATAAAAATGTAAACCGAATAACAATCCCGTATAATTAAAATCGAAGAGTAGTTTCGTACATTTTAACAACTCATTTAATAGCTCACCTAACTAGATGAGCAGGCCATCGGTTTAAGCCCAATAGATACAACTTTCAGCCCATCTCTCCTTCCCTTGGTTCAGCCCATGTCTTCATGTCTTGCTTGCCTTCAACCTTTCTTCACATTCAGCCCATCCTTCTTTGCTTCATGCCCAGCCCGTAGCCTCTCCTACAGCAGTGCCACCTTGTCCGCTAGTCTAGAAGCCCAGCAAAATGTTGGCCCAACGAGCAGCAGATGGCTCCTTGAAGACACACGCTGAGGTAAAGGGAAGATCTTCCACGTTAAACGCCTCCTGAAATCACGCAGACGTGATCTCTCTCCCTCCTCAAAGGCGTCCAGATCAGGCCCTTGGATCCTTTCCTTCCTTCTTCGGCGTACATGATCTCCACCTTCCTTGCACGCTTGCAGGCAGCTTGTCCAGACCTAGATCCTCCCGTACACACTGAGTAGCAGTGGTTTACGCTCGCTTTGATCCCAGCCAAGTTCAGCCCTCTCCAGCGCACATGTAGCCTCACTTCAGACGCGGAAGGCACACCAACAGCAATGAATCCATACCTTGTGTCTTCCTCTACAGAGCCGGTATACACTGACTGTGAGTCTTCAATTCTCCTGCTCTTCTTTCGTCTCTACCGATCTGAACAACGTCTATCTGCAGTAGCAGTTGAGCCCCCTTGTGGACGTGCACACGTACAGAACCGGTGGACTTCTGTTCGCTCCAAAAGGTGTGTGCAAGCTTTAAATTTATAACCCTAGACTTAAGCTTAAAACAAGGATGCGAACCCGCAGTGTACGGGTCAATCGTAGTAAAAGCAAGAAAATTCCAGGGGTCGATCACAGGGACTTAGTGAAACAAAGTCCAATACGGTATGCTAGTGTTGATGCTAACCACAAGAGCAAGTAATACAATCAAAGATGAATAAGATGTCAAATAAAGCAAACATGCAATTCTAGGGATTAAAGCATCTAGTTGTGGTTCCAACTCAAGATCTATAGATAAGCGGACAAAGCTGAGATTTTTGCATGGGGAAGGTGTTTCTAAAGTGGAGTAGATTACCGGGTAAGTCTCACTACACACTAATCCCAAACCGTAACTCCTATTACCGGGTAAGTCTCAAGGAATTAAGATAAAGAACTATTGCCTCAAACTAACACACCATCTAAGGGAATAGAATCAACCTTTACCGGGTAAGTCTCAGGCTAACTCACAAAGATGGGATGGAAGCACACTCAAACCCCAATAAAGGACAAGCCTTTATTACCTACACTTATGATCGTTAGTATACAAACTAAGGAATTACCGGGTAAGTCTCATCCTAAGCTTGCTTTGAACCAGAAAGGTATAATAAGAATAGGATTTGGCAAACTCTAACACATTAACTCTCAGTTAAGGATCGGATAAGCCACCTCGGTCAGCAAGTTTCCACCCCGGCCGAGATGTTCATCGACTGAACGAGATGCTTAGGGTTAAGGTTAAAGACTCGAACTTTCAGGATCCTACTGTGATTAAGATCATTCTATCATTGTTTTTCCCACAACCTTCAGCCAATCACCCTAGAATCACACAAGGAAATTAGCCACTCATCATCATAATGAAAGTATTAAATATATGGGAAGAAGGTGAATATTTGAATAAAGAAGAATTTAATGAAAACACTTCAATAACTGAATCAAATATCACACAAAATCGTTCCTTGGATAATGATCCAATAAGACAAGACAACAAGGAAAAGAATTGAAGACAATCTTACAAAACCCTCCAAAAAACTATAAAGCTATAGTCTTCAATCTTCCTTCAACCTTCAAAAAGGTTCTTCAACTCTCTCCCAAATTGGAGTAGGATGCGGCTGCTGCGCTGATAGCGGATGTTCCGGTGTGTAAGCAGATGTTTGCAGCCTCCAAGCATAATCGGATTTGTGGAAAATCCAACCCTTTTTATAGGAAAAATAAACCTCCAAAGATAATAAATCTTAAGAAGATATTATCCCATAAATATAGGTAAAATATATGATTCTGCATATCTCCTTCCTTCTAGAAGCTCAGCCCAAAAATATAAGATCACTTTCCAATTTTAAAAGATCTCAGCCAAGAATAAAATATTCTCGCCGCGTCCTAGGTGTTCGCCTCGGTCGAGTCGGCGTCTCTGGATCGCCTCGGTCGAGATGAATCTCTGGGCAACCGAGGTGATTCATAACTGAGTGTAGAATCTCTCAAAACTGGTCCAAAGTAAATCTTTAATCCATGGCTATGCTTCCTGAAGGATTCCTTTTTGCTCCTCAATGTAGCTCCAAATGACTCTTGACTCCTTTTGCTCCTTTTCGATGCAAAACGTACCATATTACCTGCAATTACAACGAAACTAGGTGTAGACCTCGATTCTCGCAAGGGTAGATGAAATGGTAGTAAAATCACATAATGTACATACAAACATGCAGATTATGAAAGATAAAACGTCTAAACAAACCCCAAAATATAGACTATAATTCATGCTATCAAAATACCCCATACTTAGCCCTTGCTTGTCCCTAAGCAAGTTCCTCATATAGAAATTAAGATAGAATGGATTATAAGTCAAGAAAATCAATGAGAAGTCCTTCAAAAATATTTTTATGGTGTGCAACTATCATAGATCACTCTAAGAGAGTACTTCCTGGAAATTAAAAACTCAATATGATCAAAACATTTTATAAATATAGGAAAGTTGTTCATCTTTGCATAAAATCATAGAATGCATAATAAATCATAATTATCAAAATTAATCATGTATAATCCGATTTAAACCGCTAAGTCTATCAACAAGCTCAAGGTCTCAAGGGCTTCCCAAAAGAAAAGGTCAAGAAACGTGTAGGGTAGGGATGAATGTAAGGTAATGTGGTGCTAGAATCCGGGAAAAGGATGAACTTCACTTTCACTTTGACTTGCAACATCTTCCACCAATAAGCTTTGCTTATTTCACACTTTTTTCTCTTTTACTTTACTTTTTGGGATGCATGGACAGAGGTGCACAATAACCGAAGCCTAGGAAATCCGCAATCATCAATTTCTTGAGATGCGTCAAACCCTTGATGCACATACCATGACCCGTTAGGAATATCGCTCAATCCGACTTTGGCAAGACACAAACACCCGGCTATGTGAATGGTGCCGAGTTACTCATCTTCATGATTGACTTCCCCAAACCTATTATTGCTTTCTAACACTTTCACTTTCAGCCACTTCTCAACTTTAACTTGCTTTCACCACTTTGCTTGCTTCCAAATTCCCGGATAGGTAAAGGGAGGCAAAATGTATATGAGGGGCTAAGCATGATCAAGAAGAAGAAGAAGAAGAAGAATGAATTGCCTTGGTCTTTCCAAGAAGAACGTGAGAGAACTTATGCTGCGGTGTCAACCTTCAAATTCAACATAATTTGGATAAAAATAAAGTATTAAACATGCCAATAATTTCAAACAAAGCATTTAGCAACTTAAACATATCATAAAACATTTCAAACATATAAAGAATTTAAATCCAGTCGGTAAACAAAATCTTCACTGAGATCATATCCAGATAAGTAACACAAAAATCGTTTTCGAAAATTTTCTGTTACGCCCACCTCGGTCGAGGTGTTCTTGGTTCAACCGAGGTGAAACACCTCGTTTTGCCAGAACTGTCCCGGTCGAGGTCAAAAATTTTTTAAAACCATTTTTTTTTTCGGTTTCGACGTTTTTCTCAATCAAATAACCTGTAAGTATGCATGCAATCTCAGATAAA
>BSUD01000001.1:138055862-138069444 GCA_033239045.1 Fagopyrum esculentum | reverse complement strand
TAAACATATAAATGCAGAATGAAGCATAAATATGGATATCCGGTCAATAGAGTCATACATCACATAAATGTCGAATACATCAATAAACACCCCATACTTGGGACACACTGTCCCAGTGGGTCAAAATAAGTCTAAGGACAGGATACTCACCGAACATAGCTAAACTGCATGAAGAAGTAAGAAACAGCTCCTAGATAAGATCATCTCGGTTGGCGAAGCACACCTCGGTCGAGGTGTTCTGACAGTACCCGAGATGTATATCAATAAAGCTCGTTTACTAAACTTCTTGAAATTTTGTTCTTCCAGTGTAGCTCTTGAACTGTGATCCTTGCTTTTGGAATACCTGTTGTTGTCTAGAGGAAAACAAAAACAAAGCAACTATCTAATCTAAACTAAAAAAGGGAGAAGAAAGCAATACCTTGGGTTGCCTCCCAAGAAGCGCTTGGTTTAAGGTCGCTAGCTGGACCCTACGGCATGTGATTACTTAATGCACTTCGAACGTCGTGGAATGCTCATCACATCCATCATAAGAATCTTCCAAAAAGGTTCCGGTTACTAATTTCACCGGCAAATGGTAAGATCTCCCACGTACAAGCTTGTACGGTTTGATTCTCACCGGAATCCTTCTAGCCTTCCTGCACTTCAATGGGACATAATCTAGCCTTGCGTCCCATCCTTTCCTTGATCGAGAAAATAGTTTCTCGAGAATCATAGCAGCTTCCCCATCTATAGCTTGGGGATGGTACAGGGTCCTGAGCATGCGAGGGACCCCATACTTGAACAAATAACACTTCGTTGCCTTAGCGGTGAAGCGCTTGTTAACTTCACTCCTTATAATCCAAGGAGCATCTTCTTCCAACAATTTCAAGGGAGGTTTCATCTTGATCTTAGGAGGTTCTTTCGGAAGAGACCTCCAACTCTCCGGTGCCTTCCTGAAAAATTCAGAAATATTAATAGGGAATTCAAATGAAGTAGGAGAATGTACCTTGCAAAGCTCTCCAAGGTTTGAGACAAGTTTCATGTTGGGTTGATGATCCACACACGAAATCTCTCTCAGTTCAGCTGGTCTTTCTTCCACCTTGACCACAATCTCAGTAATTTGGCCAAAGTCTTCTGCATCTGCCTCTTCCGGTTCTGCAGGTTCTTCTTTCATCTCGACCGAGATCACTTCCACCTCGACCGAGGTCTCAACAGTCAGATCGAGATCTTCCACATCTTCTTCCTCAAAAGCTTCAGGGGAAACTTCTGGTTTGACTGGAGGTATGCTCGAAACGTGCAACACTTCCTTATGCTCCTCTTCTGGCTTAGCATAGGATAGGGTGCTTTCCTTGAGCTCCGTCACCTTCTTCATCAACTTCTCCAACCTAGATTCGAGAGAGTCTTCAAGAGGTTGCTCATGAGTCTTTCTAGGGACATTCTTCTCATCCCATATCACAAGTTCACGCTGAATGGCTTCTTCTCTTTCCCATTCATTGTTGAACCAATAGAAGGAGTACTTCTCCTCCAAGTATTCATAATGATCCGCCCTAGCACTTTGTCTTGCTATCCAGGCTGGATCAAACATAGCCATCAGAAATCCTGAAAACTACAAAACTCATAGAAAGAGTAGTTAGTAGCAATAGGGGCAAGCGCCCCGAAAGCAAACCGTACCGGCTCGGTCTAGACCAAGTCCCCGGCAACGGCGCCAAAAACTTGTTCGCTCCAAAAGGTGTGTGCAAGCTTTAAATTTATAACCCTAGACTTAAGCTTAAAACAAGGATGCGAACCCGCAGTGTACGGGTCAATCGTAGTAAAAGCAAGAAAATTCCAGGGGTCGATCACAGGGACTTAGTGAAACAAAGTCCAATACGGTATGCTAGTGTTGATGCTAACCACAAGAGCAAGTAATACAATCAAAGATGAATAAGATGTCAAATAAAGCAAACATGCAATTCTAGGGATTAAAGCATCTAGTTGTGGTTCCAACTCAAGATCTATAGATAAGCGGACAAAGCTGAGATTTTTGCATGGGGAAGGTGTTTCTAAAGTGGAGTAGATTACCGGGTAAGTCTCACTACACACTAATCCCAAACCGTAACTCCTATTACCGGGTAAGTCTCAAGGAATTAAGATAAAGAACTATTGCCTCAAACTAACACACCATCTAAGGGAATAGAATCAACCTTTACCGGGTAAGTCTCAGGCTAACTCACAAAGATGGGATGGAAGCACACTCAAACCCCAATAAAGGACAAGCCTTTATTACCTACACTTATGATCGTTAGTATACAAACTAAGGAATTACCGGGTAAGTCTCATCCTAAGCTTGCTTTGAACCAGAAAGGTATAATAAGAATAGGATTTGGCAAACTCTAACACATTAACTCTCAGTTAAGGATCGGATAAGCCACCTCGGTCAGCAAGTTTCCACCCCGGCCGAGATGTTCATCGACTGAACGAGATGCTTAGGGTTAAGGTTAAAGACTCGAACTTTCAGGATCCTACTGTGATTAAGATCATTCTATCATTGTTTTTCCCACAACCTTCAGCCAATCACCCTAGAATCACACAAGGAAATTAGCCACTCATCATCATAATGAAAGTATTAAATATATGGGAAGAAGGTGAATATTTGAATAAAGAAGAATTTAATGAAAACACTTCAATAACTGAATCAAATATCACACAAAATCGTTCCTTGGATAATGATCCAATAAGACAAGACAACAAGGAAAAGAATTGAAGACAATCTTACAAAACCCTCCAAAAAACTATAAAGCTATAGTCTTCAATCTTCCTTCAACCTTCAAAAAGGTTCTTCAACTCTCTCCCAAATTGGAGTAGGATGCGGCTGCTGCGCTGATAGCGGGTGTATGCAGCCTGTATTTCGGTGTAAGCGGGCTTCTAAGCATGATCGGATTTGTGGAAAATCCAATCCTTTTTATAGGAAAAATAAACCTCCAAAGATAATAAATCTTAAGAAGATATTATCCCATAAATATAGGTAAAATATATGATTCTGCATATCTCCTTCCTTCTAGAAGCTCAGCCCAAAAATATAAGATCACTTTCCAATTTTAAAAGATCTCAGCCAAGAATAAAATATTCTCGCCGCGTCCTAGGTGTTCGCCTCGGTCGAGTCGGCGTCTCTGGATCGCCTCGGTCGAGATGAATCTCTGGTCAACCGAGGTGACTCATAACTGAATGTAGAATCTCTCAAAACTGGTCCAAAGTAAATCTTTAATCCATGGTTGTGCTTCCTGAATGTAGCTCCAAATGACTCTTGACTCCTTTTGCTCCTTTTTGATGCAATACGTACCATATTACCTGCAATTACAACGAAACTAGGTGTAGACCTCGATTCTCGCAAAGGTAGATGAAATGGTAGTAAACTCACATAATGCACATACAAACATGCAGATTATGAAAGATAAAACGTCCAAACAAACCCCAAAATATAGACTATAATTCATGCTATCAAAATACCCCATACTTAGCCCTTGCTTGTCCCTAAGCAAGTTCCTCATATAGAAATCAAGATAGAATGGATTATAAGTCAAGAAAATCAATGAAAAGTCTTTCAAAAACATTTTATGGTGTGCAACTATCATAGATCACTCTAAGAGAGTACTTCCTGGAAATTAAAAACTCAATATGATCAAAACATTTTATAAATATAGGAAAGTTGTTCATCTTTGCATAAAATCATAGAATGCATAATAAATCATAATTATCAAAATTAATCATGTATAATCCGATTTAAACCGCTAAGTCAATCAACAAGCTCAAGGTCTCAAGGGCTTCCCAAAAGAAAGGTCAAGAAACGTGTAGGGTAGGGATGCATGTAAGGTAATGTGGTGCTAGAATCCGGGAAAAGGATGAACTTCACTTTCACCTTGACTTGCAACATCTTCCACCAATAAGCTTTGCTTATTTCACACTTTTTTTTTTTTCTTTTTACTTTACTTTTTGGGATGCATGGACAGAGGTGCACAATAACCGAAGCCTAGGAAATCCGCAATCATCAATTTCTCGAGATGCGTCAAACCCTTGATGCACATACCATGACCCGTTAGGAATATCGCTCAATCCGACTTTGGCAAGACACAAACACCCGGCTATGTGAATGGTGCCGAGTTACTCATCTTCATGATTGACTTCCCCAAACCTATTATTGCTTTCTAACACTTTCACTTTCAGCCACTTCTCAACTTTAACTTGCTTTCACCACTTTGCTTGCTTCCAAATTCCCGGATAGGTAAAGGGAGGCAAAATGTATATGAGGGGCTAAGCATGATCAAGAAGAAGAAGAAGAAGAAGAATGAATTGCCTTGGTCTTTCCAAGAAGAACGTGAGAGAACTTATGCTGCGGTGTCAACCTTCAAATTCAACATAATTTGGATAAAAATAAAGTATTAAACATGCCAATAATTTCAAACAAAGCATTTAGCAACTTAAACATATCATAAAACATTTCAAACATATAAAGAATTTAAAACCAGTCAGTAAACAAGATCTTCACTGAGATCATATCCAGATAAGTAACACAAAAATCGTTTTCGAAAATTTTCTGTTACACCCACCTCGGTCGAGGTGTTCTTGGTTCAACCGAGGTGAAACACCTCGTTTTGCCAGAACTGTCCCGGTCGAGGTCAAAAAATTTTTTTAAAACCATTTTTTTTTTCGGTTTCGACGTTTTTCTCAATCAAATAACCTGTAAGTATGCATGCAATCTCAGATAAACATATAAATGCAGACAAAGCATGAATATGAATATCCGGTAAATAATAATCATAAGTCAAATAAGTCAGATAATACATCAACTACCCCATACTTGAGACACACTGTCCCAGTGGGTGTAAATAAGGTCTGAAAGAAAGGAGGACTCACCGGATAAAGAGCCGAACTGCATAAAAATAAAATAAATAAAATCCTGCAGCTCCTCAGAAGTCCTGATCCGGTGGTGGTGGTGGCATGTACGGGTACAAAGTAGGGTCATAGGGATAGCCCATGACATGCTGGAACTGTAGCTGAGCCATCATGTGCTGATGATGCTGTCGCTCCTGCATCTCCCGGATATCCAAAGAAAGTGCAGCATAAGTGTCGATAACCTGATCTGTCAGGTCATCAATCCGGCGGTGTGCTGCTCTGTCCCTAACCCTCTGCCTCCTGCGCCTAGCGGGCCTAACTGGAGAAGTCTCAGCCGGCGCTGGCTCAGTGTCCTCCTCGTCCTCATCAAGATCAATAATGGGAGGCGCGCTCGTCCCAGCAGTGTCTGTCCCTGTGTCCATCGGGACGCCGCCTCCTCTCTCCTCAACTGTCTCGTCATCATCGTCCTCCTCCTCAGCCTCCTCCTCAGCCTCCTCAGCCTCCTCAGCAGCTGCAGCAGCAGCAGCTGCTCCCTCTCTGTAGTCCTCCATCAGCGGGGCCCATGCTGTCTGCCAAAAATGTGGGTCGAAGACCGAAAACTGTGCAGACCATCTGATGCCCTGAGGCGCTGTCCGCTCCCAAGGCATGGCAACATACGGAGTAGTCAACCCACGAGGAACAAGAATCCGCCTCGTGATCATCTCCTGCAGACCCAGCGGCTTCGGAGCCGCAACCATGGTACACCTACTCAAATCCATATCCTGATACCTAGCGATATGGGTCACTATACCTCCGCAGCAAATATCACCCCTCCCTTTGGCCTTGATCCTGTGCAGATCCTCTGCCAGCATCAAGCCAAAGTCAGGGTATCCTCCCGTGACCATGCAGTATAGGGAGAAAAGCTCCCCCTGTCGGACCTTCTGGGGCGTCTCAGTACGCGCCAGAAGCATCTCACTGAAAACCCTGTGCACTAGTCTGAAGGATAAATGGTAAATAAGCTTCGCCCTGGAATCACCAGGGCGCCACCTGTCTGCATGACTCGTAATGTGGGCAATCTGACCCCAGAACTCTCTAGCTACAGCTCGGGTCGGGAAATCTACAGCGGTGGGGGTAGGGAAGCCAAGAATAAAATATTCTCGCCGCGTCCTAGGTGTTCGCCTCGGTCGAGTCGGCGTCTCTGGATCGCCTCGGTCGAGATGAATCTCTGGGCAACCGAGGTGATTCATAACTGAGTGTAGAATCTCTCAAAACTGGTCCAAAGTAAATCTTTAATCCATGGCTGTGCTTCCTGAATGTAGCTCCAAATGACTCTTGACTCCTTTTGCTCCTTTTCGATGCAAAACGTACCATATTACCTGCAATTACAACGAGACAAGGTGTAGACCTCGATTCTCGCAAGGGTAGATGAAATGGTAGTAAAATCACATAATGTACATACAAACATGCAGATTATGAAAGATAAAACGTCTAAACAAACCCCAAAATATAGACTATAATTCATGCTATCAAAATACCCCATACTTAGCCCTTGCTTGTCCCTAAGCAAGTTCCTCATATAGAAAACAAGATAGAATGGATTATAAGTCAAGAAATTCAATGAAAAAGTCTTTCAAAAACATTTTATGGTGTGCAACTATCATAGATCACTCTAAGAGAGTACTTCCTGGAAATTAAAAACTCAATATGATCAAAACATTTTATAAATATAGGAAAGTTGTTCATCTTTGCATAAAATCATAGAATGCATAATAAATCATAATTATCAAAATTAATCATGTATAATCCGATTTAAACCGCTAAGTCAATCAACAAGCTCAAGGTCTCAAGGGCTTCCCAAAAGAAAAGGTCAAGAAACGTGTAGGGTAGGGATGAATGTAAGGTAATGTGGTGCTAGAATCCGGGAAAAGGATGAACTTCACTTTTACTTTGACTTGCAACATCTTCCACCAATAAGCTTTGCTTATTTCACACTTTTTTCTCTTTTACTTTACTTTTTGGGATGCATGGACAGAGGTGCACAATAACCGAAGCCTAGGAAATCCGCAATCATCAATTTCTTGAGATGCGTCAAACCCTTGATGCACATACCATGACCCGTTAGGAATATCGCTCAATCCGACTTTGGCAAGACACAAACACCCGGCTATGTGAATGGTGCCGAGTTACTCATCTTCATGATTGACTTCCCCAAACCTATTATTGCTTTCTAACACTTTCACTTCCAGCCACTTCTCAACTTTAACTTGCTTTCACCACTTTGCTTGCTTCCAAATTCCCGGATAGGTAAAGGGAGGCAAAATGTATATGAGGGGCTAAGCATGATCAAGAAGAAGAAGAAGAAGAAGAATGAATTGCCTTGGTCTTTCCAAGAAGAACGTGAGAGAACTTATGCTGCGGTGTCAACCTTCAAATTCAACATAATTTGGATAAAAATAAAGTATTAAACATGCCAATAATTTCAAACAAAGCATTTAGCAACTTAAACATATCATAAAACATTTCAAACATATAAAGAATTTAAATCCAGTCGGTAAACAAAATCTTCACTGAGATCATATCCAGATAAGTAACACAAAAATCGTTTTCGAAAATTTTCTGTTACGCCCACCTCGGTCGAGGTGTTCTTGGTTCAACCGAGGTGAAACACCTCGTTTTGCCAGAACTGTCCCGGTCGAGGTCAAAAATTTTTTAAAACCATTTTTTTTTTCGGTTTCGACGTTTTTCTCAATCAAATAACCTGTAAGTATGCATGCAATCTCAGATAAACATATAAATGCAGAATGAAGCATAAATATGGATATCCGGTCAATAGAGTCATACATCACATAAATGTCGAATACATCAATAAACACCCCATACTTGGGACACACTGTCCCAGTGGGTCAAAATAAGTCTAAGGACAGGATACTCACCGAACATAGCTAAACTGCATGAAGAAGTAAGAAACAGCTCCTAGATAAGATCATCTCGGTTGGCGAAGCACACCTCGGTCGAGGTGTTCTGACAGTACCCGAGATGTATATCAATAAAGCTCGTTTACTAAACTTCTTGAAATTTTGTTCTTCCAGTGTAGCTCTTGAACTGTGATCCTTGCTTTTGGAATACCTGTTGTTGTCTAGAGGAAAACAAAAACAAAGCAACTATCTAATCTAAACTAAAAAAGGGAGAAGAAAGCAATACCTTGGGTTGCCTCCCAAGAAGCGCTTGGTTTAAGGTCGCTAGCTGGACCCTACGGCATGTGATTACTTAATGCACTTCGAACGTCGTGGAATGCTCATCACATCCATCATAAGAATCTTCCAAAAAGGTTCCGGTTACTAATTTCACCGGCAAATGGTAAGATCTCCCACGTACAAGCTTGTACGGTTTGATTCTCACCGGAATCCTTCTAGCCTTCCTGCACTTCAATGGGACATAATCTAGCCTTGCGTCCCATCCTTTCCTTGATCGAGAAAATAGTTTCTCGAGAATCATAGCAGCTTCCCCATCTATAGCTTGGGGATGGTACAGGGTCCTGAGCATGCGAGGGACCCCATACTTGAACAAATAACACTTCGTTGCCTTAGCGGTGAAGCGCTTGTTAACTTCACTCCTTATAATCCAAGGAGCATCTTCTTCCAACAATTTCAAGGGAGGTTTCATCTTGATCTTAGGAGGTTCTTTCGGAAGAGACCTCCAACTTTCCGGTGCATTCCTGAAAAATTCAGAAACTTTAATAGGGAGTTCAAATGAAGTAGGAGAATGTACCTTGTAAAGCTCTCCAAGGTTTGAGACGAGTTTCATGTTGGGTTGATAGTCCACACACGAAATCTCTCTCAACTCAGCTGATCTGTCATCTGCTTTGGCCGCAATCTCAGTAATTTGGCCAAAGTTCTCTGCATCTTCCTCTTTCGGTTCTGCAGATTCTTCTTTCATCTCGACCGAGATCTCTTCCACCTCGACCGAGGTCTCAACAGTCAGATCGAGATCTTCCACATCTTCTTCCTCAAAAGCTTCAGGAGAAACTTCTGGTTTGACTGGAGGTATGCTCGAAACGTGCAACACTTCCTTATGCTCCTCTTCTGGCTTAGCATAGGATAGGGTGCTTTCCTTGAGCTCCGTCACCTTCTTCATCAACTTCTCCAACCTAGATTCGAGAGAGTCTTCAAGAGGTTGCTCATAAGTCTTTTTAGGGACATTCTGCTCATCCCACATCGCAAGTTCACGCTGAATGGCCTCTTCTCTTTCCCATTCATTGTTGAACCAATAGAAGGAGTACTTCTCCTCCAAGTATTCATAATGGTCCGCCCTAGCACTTTGTCTTGCTATCCAGGCTGGATCAAACATAGCCATCAGAAATCCTGAAAACTACAAAACTCATAGAAAGAGTAGTTAGTAGCAACAGGGGCAAGTGCCCCAAAAGCAAACCGTAACCGGCTCGGTCTAGACCAAGTCCCCGGCAACGGCGCCAAAAACTTGTTCTTTGGCGAAACTCTGTTCCGTTGCCGGAACAAGAACTTCGCGTGTACCTAAGAACACAAATCTGCAAGAACACTCAAGTAGAATGATTAGTAGAAAAAGCAAGAACAATCCCCGGCAACGGCGCCAAAAACTTGTTCGCTCCAAACGGTGTGTGCAAGCTTTAAATTTATAACCCTAGACTTAAGCTTAAAACAAGGATGCGAACCCGCAGTGTACGGGTCAATCGTAGTAAAAGCAAGAAAATTCCAGGGGTCGATCACAGGGACTTAGTGAAACAAAGTCCAATACGGTATGCTAGTGTTGATGCTAACCACAAGAGCAAGTAATACAATCAAAGATGAATAAGATGTCAAATAAAGCAAACATGCAATTCTAGGGATTAAAGCATCTAGTTGTGGTTCCAACTCAAGATCTATAGATAAGCGGACAAAGCTGAGATTTTTGCATGGGGAAGGTGTTTCTAAAGTGGAGTAGATTACCGGGTAAGTCTCACTACACACTAATCCCAAACCGTAACTCCTATTACCGGGTAAGTCTCAAGGAATTAAGATAAAGAACTATTGCCTCAAACTAACACACCATCTAAGGGAATAGAATCAACCTTTACCGGGTAAGTCTCAGGCTAACTCACAAAGATGGGATGGAAGCACACTCAAACCCCAATAAAGGACAAGCCTTTATTACCTACACTTATGATCGTTAGTATACAAACTAAGGAATTACCGGGTAAGTCTCATCCTAAGCTTGCTTTGAACCAGAAAGGTATAATAAGAATAGGATTTGGCAAACTCTAACACATTAACTCTCAGTTAAGGATCGGATAAGCCACCTCGGTCAGCCAGTTTCCACCCCGGCCGAGATGTTCATCGACTGAACGAGATGCTTAGGGTTAAGGTTAAAGACTCGAACTTTCAGGATCCTACTGTGATTAAGATCATTCTATCATTGTTTTTCCCACAACCTTCAGCCAATCACCCTAGAATCACACAAGGAAATTAGCCACTCATCATCATAATGAAAGTATTAAATATATGGGAAGAAGGTGAATATTTGAATAAAGAAGAATTTAATGAAAACACTTCAATAACTGAATCAAATATCACACAAAATCGTTCCTTGGATAATGATCCAATAAGACAAGACAACAAGGAAAAGAATTGAAGACAATCTTACAAAACCCTCCAAAAAACTATAAAGCTATAGTCTTCAATCTTCCTTCAACCTTCAAAAAGGTTCTTCAACTCTCTCCCAAATTGGAGTAGGATGCGGCTGCTGCGCTGATAGCGGATGTTCCGGTCTGTAAGCAGATGTTTGCAGCCTCCAAGCATAATCGGATTTGTGGAAAATCCAACCCTTTTTATAGGAAAAATAAACCTCCAAAGATAATAAATCTTAAGAAGATATTATCCCATAAATATAGGTAAAATATATGATTCTGCATATCTCCTTCCTTCTAGAAGCTCAGCCCAAAAATATAAGATCACTTTCCAATTTTAAAAGATCTCAGCCAAGAATAAAATATTCTCGCCGCGTCCTAGGTGTTCGCCTCGGTCGAGTCGGCGTCTCTGGATCGCCTCGGTCGAGATGAATCTCTGGGCAACCGAGGTGATTCATAACTGAGTGTAGAATCTCTCAAAACTGGTCCAAAGTAAATCTTTAATCCATGGCTATGCTTCCTGAAGGATTCCTTTTTGCTCCTCAATGTAGCTCCAAATGACTCTTGACTCCTTTTGCTCCTTTTCGATGCAAAACGTACCATATTACCTGCAATTACAACGAAACTAGGTGTAGACCTCGATTCTCGCAAGGGTAGATGAAATGGTAGTAAAATCACATAATGTACATACAAACATGCAGATTATGAAAGATAAAACGTCTAAACAAACCCCAAAATATAGACTATAATTCATGCTATCAAAATACCCCATACTTAGCCCTTGCTTGTCCCTAAGCAAGTTCCTCATATAGAAATTAAGATAGAATGGATTATAAGTCAAGAAAATCAATGAGAAGTCCTTCAAAAATATTTTTATGGTGTGCAACTATCATAGATCACTCTAAGAGAGTACTTCCTGGAAATTAAAAACTCAATATGATCAAAACATTTTATAAATATAGGAAAGTTGTTCATCTTTGCATAAAATCATAGAATGCATAATAAATCATAATTATCAAAATTAATCATGTATAATCCGATTTAAACCGCTAAGTCTATCAACAAGCTCAAGGTCTCAAGGGCTTCCCAAAAGAAAAGGTCAAGAAACGTGTAGGGTAGGGATGAATGTAAGGTAATGTGGTGCTAGAATCCGGGAAAAGGATGAACTTCACTTTCACTTTGACTTGCAACATCTTCCACCAATAAGCTTTGCTTATTTCACACTTTTTTCTCTTTTACTTTACTTTTTGGGATGCATGGACAGAGGTGCACAATAACCGAAGCCTAGGAAATCCGCAATCATCAATTTCTTGAGATGCGTCAAACCCTTGATGCACATACCATGACCCGTTAGGAATATCGCTCAATCCGACTTTGGCAAGACACAAACACCCGGCTATGTGAATGGTGCCGAGTTACTCATCTTCATGATTGACTTCCCCAAACCTATTATTGCTTTCTAACACTTTCACTTTCAGCCACTTCTCAACTTTAACTTGCTTTCACCACTTTGCTTGCTTCCAAATTCCCGGATAGGTAAAGGGAGGCAAAATGTATATGAGGGGCTAAGCATGATCAAGAAGAAGAAGAAGAAGAAGAATGAATTGCCTTGGTCTTTCCAAGAAGAACGTGAGAGAACTTATGCTGCGGTGTCAACCTTCAAATTCAACATAATTTGGATAAAAATAAAGTATTAAACATGCCAATAATTTCAAACAAAGCATTTAGCAACTTAAACATATCATAAAACATTTCAAACATATAAAGAATTTAAATCCAGTCGGTAAACAAAATCTTCACTGAGATCATATCCAGATAAGTAACACAAAAATCGTTTTCGAAAATTTTCTGTTACGCCCACCTCGGTCGAGGTGTTCTTGGTTCAACCGAGGTGAAACACCTCGTTTTGCCAGAACTGTCCCGGTCGAGGTCAAAAATTTTTTAAAACCATTTTTTTTTTCGGTTTCGACGTTTTTCTCAATCAAATAACCTGTAAGTATGCATGCAATCTCAGATAAACATATAAATGCAGAATGAAGCATAAATATGGATATCCGGTCAATAGAGTCATACATCACATAAATGTCGAATACATCAATAAACACCCCATACTTGGGACACACTGTCCCAGTGGGTCAAAATAAGTCTAAGGACAGGATACTCACCGAACATAGCTAAACTGCATGAAGAAGTAAGAAACAGCTCCTAGATAAGATCATCTCGGTTGGCGAAGCACACCTCGGTCGAGGTGTTCTGACAGTACCCGAGATGTATATCAATAAAGCTCGTTTACTAAACTTCTTGAAATTTTGTTCTTCCAGTGTAGCTCTTGAACTGTGATCCTTGCTTTTGGAATACCTGTTGTTGTCTAGAGGAAAACAAAAACAAAGCAACTATCTAATCTAAACTAAAAAAGGGAGAAGAAAGCAATACCTTGGGTTGCCTCCCAAGAAGCGCTTGGTTTAAGGTCGCTAGCTGGACCCTACGGCATGTGATTACTTAATGCACTTCGAACGTCGTGGAATGCTCATCACATCCATCATAAGAATCTTCCAAAAAGGTTCCGGTTACTAATTTCACCGGCAAATGGTAAGATCTCCCACGTACAAGCTTGTACGGTTTGATTCTCACCGGAATCCTTCTAGCCTTCCTGCACTTCAATGGGACATAATCTAGCCTTGCGTCCCATCCTTTCCTTGATCGAGAAAATAGTTTCTCGAGAATCATAGCAGCTTCCCCATCTATAGCTTGGGGATGGTACAGGGTCCTGAGCATGCGAGGGACCCCATACTTGAACAAATAACACTTCGTTGCCTTAGCGGTGAAGCGCTTGTTAACTTCACTCCTTATAATCCAAGGAGCATCTTCTTCCAACAATTTCAAGGGAGGTTTCATCTTGATCTTAGGAGGTTCTTTCGGAAGAGACCTCCAACTCTCCGGTGCCTTCCTGAAAAATTCAGAAATATTAATAGGGAATTCAAATGAAGTAGGAGAATGTACCTTGCAAAGCTCTCCAAGGTTTGAGACAAGTTTCATGTTGGGTTGATGATCCACACACGAAATCTCTCTCAGTTCAGCTGGTCTTTCTTCCACCTTGACCACAATCTCAGTAATTTG
>BSUD01000001.1:137995265-138055723 GCA_033239045.1 Fagopyrum esculentum | reverse complement strand
TACCGGGTAAGTCTCATCCTAAGCTTGCTTTGAACCAGAAAGGTATAATAAGAATAGGATTTGGCAAACTCTAACACATTAACTCTCAGTTAAGGATCGGATAAGCCACCTCGGTCAGCCAGTTTCCACCCCGGCCGAGATGTTCATCGACTGAACGAGATGCTTAGGGTTAAGGTTAAAGACTCGAACTTTCAGGATCCTACTGTGATTAAGATCATTCTATCATTGTTTTTCCCACAACCTTCAGCCAATCACCCTAGAATCACACAAGGAAATTAGCCACTCATCATCATAATGAAAGTATTAAATATATGGGAAGAAGGTGAATATTTGAATAAAGAAGAATTTAATGAAAACACTTCAATAACTGAATCAAATATCACACAAAATCGTTCCTTGGATAATGATCCAATAAGACAAGACAACAAGGAAAAGAATTGAAGACAATCTTACAAAACCCTCCAAAAAACTATAAAGCTATAGTCTTCAATCTTCCTTCAACCTTCAAAAAGGTTCTTCAACTCTCTCCCAAATTGGAGTAGGATGCGGCTGCTGCGCTGATAGCGGATGTTCCGGTGTGTAAGCAGATGTTTGCAGCCTCCAAGCATAATCGGATTTGTGGAAAATCCAACCCTTTTTATAGGAAAAATAAACCTCCAAAGATAATAAATCTTAAGAAGATATTATCCCATAAATATAGGTAAAATATATGATTCTGCATATCTCCTTCCTTCTAGAAGCTCAGCCCAAAAATATAAGATCACTTTCCAATTTTAAAAGATCTCAGCCAAGAATAAAATATTCTCGCCGCGTCCTAGGTGTTCGCCTCGGTCGAGTCGGCGTCTCTGGATCGCCTCGGTCGAGATGAATCTCTGGGCAACCGAGGTGATTCATAACTGAGTGTAGAATCTCTCAAAACTGGTCCAAAGTAAATCTTTAATCCATGGCTATGCTTCCTGAAGGATTCCTTTTTGCTCCTCAATGTAGCTCCAAATGACTCTTGACTCCTTTTGCTCCTTTTCGATGCAAAACGTACCATATTACCTGCAATTACAACGAGACAAGGTGTAGACCTCGATTCTCGCAAGGGTAGATGAAATGGTAGTAAAATCACATAATGTACATACAAACATGCAGATTATGAAAGATAAAACGTCTAAACAAACCCCAAAATATAGACTATAATTCATGCTATCAACTTCCTCAGTGCTGTAGTGTAAGTCTGGCTATTCTTCTCCCTGCCTTGCCTCCGATTCATATCTGCAAGCACCATTCTTACTTCGTTGTGTGCAACGTCAAGAACGTGAGAGTCTTGCAAACAAAGAACCAGATTCCCTCCCTCCCACGTAGGTCTAGAGCAATCCTTTTCGAGGCTGTAGATCCAAGGTAAACTAGCTGACCCGTTGAGTTCTTTGTGCCTAATGGATTGAGAGGATCCTAACCTCACTTTGCCAACCTTAGATCTCGAAGTCAAAGCCTTATACATAACAAGGAGGAGCTGCAAGAAAACACGCTGTTGAGGTAAGATTAGAAGTCTGAATCCATGGCTTTTAGTATGTTTTTCATTTCAGGAAGAGTGTGTGTAACAGTCATGTTTGAGGCATCCTTTCGATATCTTAAACACAAGATCCACCGTTCAGTTTTCGATATGTTGTTTAGTGTCATGCATAGGTTAAAATGTCAAAAGTTGGGAGGAATCCAACGGTGGGATTTAGAGTTATAGAGGCTCAAAGTTGACTAGTTGTGCAGTTAGAAAACATACTCAAAATTTGGCTAAGTATAGAATGTTGAGTTGGGAACCAACTTTGGAGAATTTTATAGAGATGGTTGTTGGGTAATTTTGAGAGATCTTTGCTCCTACGAGTAGCATACATATCATAGATGACCTAGAGAGTTATTTTGGACTTTTTATATTTTTATTCGAGCCTCGTATCTTAAGCCAAAGTCGAGCCTTAACGACTTTTTGTGTAAACTAAGATCTTTGGGTAACTCTTATAAAACCTTACTAAATCCTTACCAAACTTTTCCATGAGAACTAGATCATGGACATAGGTTCTAAAAGAAAATATTAGAACTAAATGATAGACTTTGAGAATTTTCGGCACTAAGGGTAAAATGGTCTTTTACCGTAAGAGGGCTTTTTCCGTAATTCCTTCGCATGAGGTTGGACATATGGAAGTGATTTTGACCCACATGCCTTATTTGACAGGCGTTTGAGTTACCACGGGTTCGGACTGAGTTGAGATTTGAGAAAGCGATTTTTATCAAGGTAAGTCCTTGCGACTTACTTAGCTGGTTTTTGGATATTAGTTGGGTGATGATGGTTGTGTGTGCAATGTGTGTTATAATAAAAATAACTTGTTAGGACGACCGTGGTTATTATGTGTTAAGGCCCAAGTGTATGTATAACGGGCCGTGACATCACTGCCTAGCTCTGCCAGGAGACTGGGAGGTTCTCTATACCCAGACCATCCAGGTACACGGTGAGATGCATCGGATCCACTCCTGATGGGTACACGGGGGCGGAGGCGAGGTTTGGGAATCCCTCATGTCACAAAATAAGTATCATTAGAGTGAATGACTTAAATGAAGATAATAAATGGATTGTTTGAAAGCATGATGAGTGTTTATTACTTTATGTGTGTGTGTGCTATTATTATTCTCCTAATGTTTAGATAACTAGCTAATGGTTGTTTTGTTGTGTTTTTAGTTTTACTGCAGGTTAGAACAGCAACTGAGTGATCCGGAAGTAGTGGTCAGCCGGGTCTCCGTACTCTTTAGAGTGGGGGTTTGGGTTGTTGCTTGGTTGTCTTTTCTTTTGTTAAGACAGTTAGTCTTTTCCGTTGTTTAAGTACGATAGGCTGTTAGACCTTGTTGCATTCATCCTTTTACAAATACATTTTATGAATTTCGGTTTTTCTTATTTGTGTCTTGTTGCAAGATCCTAGTAATATTGTTGTCAAACTGAGGTCGGGACCCATTGTGAGGTCCTAACCAGTAATACTCCGAGTTCTGAGAATTTGGGGTGTTACAACATGGTATCAGAGCTCTAGGTTGGCTACAATGGCACTTGAAATCTTCCGAAAGACCGAATAAGTACTTGAGCAGAACCCGAAAAGGGATCTGAGTTTTAAAAAGGACTTTTGGTTTTCCAATGCATGCATAGTCTGGTTGGGGATAGAAAAGTACGGCTGACCACCACTACTACCGCGAATCTCAGTATGCTTAGTTTAGACTTATAGTATTGTACAATTATGTATGTTATATAAATATCTATATATATGTAGCACGTTGTTACCCTAGAGGATATGAACTATCCTTTAGTTGAGTTATCATGATGCGATCATCGCTTCATGATACAAACGTTTGGAGATCTTAAAGGGTATCTGTAAGAAGATAGTGGACTCATACCCCAGATTAGAACATTACATTATGGCGGACGCCTTGTGGTTTCTACAATTGTCCGAAGAACGAGTGGTTAAAGAGTTGAGGATTACTAGAGGATTTTAACAACAAGAACAATCGGGCGAGAAAAGAATATCAAGCAATTCAAATAGAAGTAATCGAAAACCGTACAAGGATCTTAGCGGGATGACGACGAGAGGTGAAACTCAAGATGCATGTAAGGACTAGTAAGAGCACGAATTGAAAAGGACAACATCAAAACACCATTCAAACAAAGTATAGCACAACTACACTTGGCGGGTTAAAGGACACTACAACCAAGGTGGATGCCACCATAGACAAGTATGAGCATGAGAGTACAGAGAAAATAGAGTGTTGACCCAGATGTAAAAGATTAAAGGAGTACCAAGACAGAAATTTACGATCGAGTTTAAAAGACAAAAATTAAGAAATTTCATAACCATGGAGATGGGTTGACTCCTTTAGAGACACGAGAATGTTGAAGGAAAGCATGACACAAGTATCAAAGATAGTAGAAGTCTGAATTTGAGACAATGGATTTCCATGAAGGTAATGCTACAAAACAACATCCACCGAGGAAGAAGCATGTGCGGGAAGGATCATGATGGACTTGAGGGATCATAATAACTACTCAATCATCAAGAGACTTAAGTTAACCATACTAGTGGTTCACTACAAAGAACTGCAGGTAGACGATAACTTAGGAAAAAGGAACTGCGAAGATGGGTTTGTAAGTTATCACGGAAGGTTTGATAAACCCATAGATGGCAGGTGAATAATGCAAGAGAAAAGTGTAAATTGTGGAAGGAGCTAAATGTGTATAAAAGGATAACCTATAAGGATAAGTTTTCACCTTGTATGTCCGCATCGAAAGAGATAGAAGAAAAGTAAGTCTACGATCTGGTAGAAGACCAACTACAGACTAGCTAGTAATAACGGGGAACTCACACGTCTGAGTTGACCAGTGATGACCGGTTGATAGATAAGAAGAATAACATCAAATTTACTAAAGAATGTGACCGACATATGGAGAATCTCTACAAAAGATCAACGACGACAATTGTAAAGTTAAACCGATACAAGTACCAGTACCCTTAATAGTAACATGGAATGAGTTCGAGCCAAAATCTCTAATTAAGAATTTAAGGAGAAGATTTTGACGGCCGGGAATGACCCCGTAAGTCTTTAAAGAGATTAAGGAAATGGTTGTGAGCAGTTTCTTACCTTCTGGCTAAGAAAAAGGTACAGTTCACAGTAGTACTAATGGATTGCATAAGGAGAACTAGAGGAGTAAGAAGAAGCAGATGATTTTGATCATGTCCAA
The DNA here is from genome assembly GCA_033239045.1 of Fagopyrum esculentum. Lineage (NCBI taxonomy): Eukaryota > Viridiplantae > Streptophyta > Magnoliopsida > Caryophyllales > Polygonaceae > Fagopyrum > Fagopyrum esculentum. The sequence continues at coordinate 138,050,973 of BSUD01000001.1, read as the reverse complement.
CGTCAATCAAGACAGAAGGTGCTTAACAGGCCACACATATGAGAATGATGGTGCTCTCCCGAGGTTTACCGAGAAAGCCTTTTTGACTAAAGATGTCACACAGAATAACTATAGTTATAGAGACGCAGCAAACATAGAGATTATGACCTTAGTGTCTTGATAATATGTCTCATCGAGTTGTGAGATGATTGAAGATGGGATCTGCATGTTGGCTAGAATAGACATGAAGGAGTAAAGTTGAATGACTAAAGGTTGCTAAATAGATCCGGTATTACTCCAATAAGATAATTACCGATATGTGTTTAATAAAAGTCATACACATCAGACCGATAACGCTTAGATGGATAAAGTGTAAACCAAAAGAATAACTTATACAGTAAGAAGGAAAGTCATGTATAAAAAGGCGAGTCTTGCTAAATTGGAATAAAGTGTTGAGATGAGGATGCCTTGTAGAATCTATGCAAGAGTACAAGGTAACTGAGTTCTAACATGAAATGAGCAGTAATGATCAACTGAAAGTTTAGACCAATTCAGGGGAGGAAATTGTTATAAGACGAGTCACCTAGTAGAAGAGTTCACAAGACAAGCTTGTGAGGCCAAAATATCGACCCGGATATGAGGGTCTAAGGTGCATGGAAGGGATACCTACAATGGAGTGTAGAAGCAAAATGTAGACTTTACAAGTGTGGAGAGGTTTTGACCCCCCTCAAAATATAAGAATTTGAAAGAAATCGCAATGTCGGTATCAAAGAGTTGAAGCCCTGTAACAGAAACAACGGAGTATCATGAAGGCAATGTTGCCGGTAACACCAGCGAAGGAACGTATATATACGAGAACGGCCTTGGGAGACTCGAAAGTCCAAGGTAACCCCAATTATCACGGGACCTAAGTCATCAACACCGACGGTCCATGCAAAGGAAACTACAAGGGGATGATAACTAAAATCATCAGAACTACAAAGACACTTACCAGCTATCGTTGAAGACTTGGAATGACTATTTAGGTCAAGATGAATGACCCAGTTAGGCTCGAGAAGTAGAGTTAGTCTAAGGAAACAAAAGTGTGGAAGATAAAACGAATTAGCAAAGTATGAAAGGATTAATCGAGCAGATGATTCTCATCAAGAATTTAACGCCAGTATAGTTATGAGAAAAGTAAGTCCGGGATATAGAGATAAGTCAATTATAGACTGACCGACGTCAACTGAGAATGTATAAGTGTTGGTTGGTACTGACGAGTACGGTACCGTTAAGAAGAGACATTAGTGAATGCGGATTTAAGAAGTAACTTTACCGATGCCTTGGAGGATTTCCAAGTAGGCTACGACAATCTTCTGGGATGATCTAAGGATATGAAGAGAAATCGAGTTAGAGGTTGCTTACTGGTTGGTTAAGAACAGACTACGGTTGAGTAAGAGAGTAAGGGTCCGTTTGAAGAGGATCTTGCGAGTATTAGAAGGGAAGTATAGGCGGGAGTTGGGTAAATCATGTTGACCCTCAGAAAGACGCCATGGTGACTAATGAGTGTTACAACAGAAGCGTGGTAGGCCCATAACCCGCAGAAAAAAAAAAAAAATCAATGTTAGATAACTATGAATTCAAGTTAAGGAATTAGAGATCTATATAAAAAGGGTCCACTTGGGTGTGGGTGTCGTTTTGAGCTATATGAATTTGAAAGTTTGATAAGAAGTAGGTGAAAACCCATTAATTAAGGAACGATCCGATTAGGTCACATTGAGGAAACCGGGCCAGGCAGTTTGTATTACAAAGAGCATTAGGCAATTAGTAAAGTGCCGACGGAAGTTTAAGATCATTAGTTCAGAATCAAGTGAACCCAGTGGAAGGAAAAGTTTTGGTTTGGTAGAGTCGTTAAAAGAGCTAGAAGTAAGTTTAGAAAACCAAACTGTTGAGAGAGTACCTAACGAATCCGAGACACGTCATCAGCTATGAAGATCAGAAAATTTAGCCGGTTCATGCTTTTATAGAGTTCCAGTGGTCTAGACGAGGAATCGATGAGGCTACTTAGAAAACGGAGGAGAGCATTGGAAATGGTTACCCAGAGTACCTTGCGGAATTAGCCGCTACTTTTGTATCGACGAATTGATACTCGGATGTTGTGTTATTTGACCATTCATGTTTTTTCTTTATTGGATTGAGTGTTTACGCTTTATGTGATGTGTGTCTGAGTATGATGTTTGAGTAGTTGCATGGTAGAAAACGAATTTTTTCTTTTTATGAAATTAAGATTTACAAAGAAAGTCGAATGATTTGTTACATTATTCTAAGTTTCGGGACGAAACTTATTTTAAGGGGGCACTGATGTAATACCCGGAAATTTATTTTCCGTTTAATATCCGATTAAACCGGATTTCAATCCACTAACCTCTCCTCATTCTAGAGAATGTTTTATAGTATAAAAATATTATCAAAGTTCTATCATTTATGTAACATAATTCACATAAAATGATAAAAATGTAAACCGAATAACAATCCCGTATAATTAAAATCGAAGAGTAGTTTCGTACATTTTAACAACTCATTTAATAGCTCACCTAACTAGATGAGCAGGCCATCGGTTTAAGCCCAATAGATACAACTTTCAGCCCATCTCTCCTTCCCTTGGTTCAGCCCATGTCTTCATGTCTTGCTTGCCTTCAACCTTTCTTCACATTCAGCCCATCCTTCTTTGCTTCATGCCCAGCCCGTAGCCTCTCCTACAGCAGTGCCACCTTGTCCGCTAGTCCAGAAGCCCAGCAAAATGTTGGCCCAACGAGCAGCAGATGGCTCCTTGAAGACACACGCTGAGGTAAAGGGAAGATCTTCCACGTTAAACGCCTCCTGAAATCACGCAGACGTGATCTCTCTCCCTCCTCAAAGGTGTCCAGATCAGGCCCTTGGATCCTTTCCTTCCTTCTTCGGCGTACATGATCTCCACCTTCCTTGCATGCTTGCAGGCAGCTTGTCCAGACCTAGATCCTCCCGTACACACTGAGTAGCAGTGGTTTACGCTCGCTTTGATCCCAACCAAGTTCAGCCCTCTCCAGCGCACATGTAGCCTCACTTCAGACGCGGAAGGCACGCCAGCAGCAATGAATCCATACCTTGTGTCTTCCTCTACAGAGCCGGTATACACTGACTGTGAGTCTTCAACTCTCCTGCTCTTCTTTCGTCTCTACCGATCTGAACAACGTCTATCTACAGTAGCAGTTGAGCCCCCTTGTGGACGTGCACACGTACAGAACCGGTGGACTTCCTCAGTGCTACAGTGTAAGTCTGGCTATTCTTCTCCCTGCCTTGCCTCCGATTCATATCTACAAGCACCATTCTTACTTCGTTGTGTGCAACGTCAAGAACTGCGTGAGAGTCTTGCAAACAAAGAACCAGATTCCCTCCCTCCCACGTAGGTCTAGAGCAATCCTTTTCGAGGCTGCAGATCCAAGGTAAACTAGCTGACCCGTTGAGTTCTTTGTGCCTAATGGATTGAGAGGATCCTAACCTCACTTTGCCAACCTTAGATCTCGAAGTCAAAGCCTTATACATAACAAGGAGGAGCTGCAAGAAAACACGCTGTTGAGGTAAGATTAGAAGTCTGAATCCATGGCTTTTAGTATGTTTTTCATTTCAGGAAGAGTGTGTGTAACAGTCATGTTTGAGGCATCCTTTCGATATCTTAAACACAAGATCCACCGTTCAGTTTTCGATATGTTGTTTAGTGTCATGCATAGGTTAAAATGTCAAAAGTTGGGAGGAATCCAACGGTGGGATTTAGAGTTATAGAGGCTCAAAGTTGACTAGTTGTGCAGTTAGAAAACATACTCAAAATTTGGCTAAGTATAGAATGTTGAGTTGGGAACCAACTTTGGAGAATTTTATAGAGATGGTTGTTGGGTAATTTTGATAGATCTTTGCTCCTACGAGTAGCATACATATCATAGATGACCTAGAGAGTTATTTTGGACTTTTTATATTTTTATTCGAGCCTCGTATCTTAAGCCAAAGTCGAGCATTAACGACTTTTTGTGTAAACTAAGATCTTTGGGTAACTCTTATAAAACCTTACTAAATCCTTACCAAACTTTTCCATGAGAACTAGATCATGGACATAGGTTCTAAAAGAAAATATTAGAACTAAATGATAGACTTTGAGAATTTTCGGCACTAAGGGTAAAATGGTCTTTTACCGTAAGAGGGCTTTTTCCGTAATTCCTTCGCATGAGGTTGGACATATGGAAGTGATTTTGACCCACATGCCTTATTTGACAGGCGTTTGAGTTACCACGGGTTCGGACTGAGTTGAGATTTGAGAAAGCGATTTTTATCAAGGTAAGTCCTTGCGACTTACTTAGCTGGTTTTTGGATATTAGTTGGGTGATGATGGTTGTGTGTGCAATGTGTGTTATAATAAAAATAACTTGTTAGGACGACTGTGGTTATTATGTGTTAAGGCCCAAGTGTATGTATAACGGGCCGTGACATCACTGCCCAGCTCTGCCAGGAGACTGGGAGGTTCTCTATACCCAGACCATCCAGGTACACGGTGAGATGTATCGGATCCACTCCTGATGGGTACACGGGGGCGGAGGCGAGGTTTGGGAATCCCTCGTGTCACAAAATAAGTATCATTAGAGTGAATGACTTAAATGAAGATAATAAATGGATTGTTTGAAAGCATGATGAGTGTTTATTATTTTATGTGTGTGTGTGCTATTATTATTCTCCTAATGTTTAGATAACTAGCTAATGGTTGTTTTGTTGTGTTTTTAGTTTTACTGCAGGTTAGAACAGCAACTGAGTGATCCGGAAGTAGTGGTCAGCCGGGTCTCCGTACTCTTTAGAGTGGGGGTTTGGGTTGTTGCTTGGTTGTCTTTTCTTTTGTTAAGACAATTAGTCTTTTCCGTTGTTTAAGTACGATAGGCTGTTAGACCTTGTTGCATTCATCCTTTTACAAATACATTTTATGAATTTCGGTTTTTCTTATTTGTGTCTTGTTGCAAGATCCTAGTAATATTGTTGTCAAAGTGAGGTCGGGACCCATTGTGAGGTCCTAACCAGTAATACTCCGAGTTTTGAGAATTTGGGGTGTTACACATAACTTGAGACAGTCAAAAACTTGGAACATAAACTAACAACAAAATAATACACTCAGTTCATAATAAATTAAAGTACATAGTGTTCAAACATAAACTGAGTCATTCTATAAGTATCTACATAGTCCTCAAACATAAACTTATTATTTATGTGATAAAATAAGATACATAAATGTCTGAATCATACTGTAATTACATACATAAACTGTGATACAAAATGTATATGATACAAAATCAAACATATCAAAGTAAGTACATAATCGTTAAGGATAAATTGAGACATTCTGTAATTATGTACAAAACTGATATATAGGGGATACATAATGTCATATATAACAGTTTGGCATCCTCTGTTATGTACATAGATCTGATCCATTCTATAATTAGATACATAAAATGGTATACATACATAAATTATACAATATTTGAAGTTACAAAACATACATTTACATAATTAAGACCATTGACCACAAAAATAACACAGTGTTTTGGAAAAATATCAGTACATAGACTTTTTCTTCATATAAAACACATGAAAAACATAAATTATGTACATAATCTTTCATCACTGTTAATTCGAATACATAAATTTCACAGAAATGGCTAATTTCAAAATTAAGTTCCATAACAGCCAAAAACAAATATGTTCTTCTTTGTGTCGTCGGATTCAAAAACCTAATCGAATATACATCACAAAATCATGCTTCATAACACCATGCAAGGCCGAGTAAATGAAAGTCCATGTAGTTACAGATCAACAATGGCGGTTTTGAGTATGGATTTTAGGGAAAACGTTCATCAACTGTTTTCGGTTTGAACCAAAATCGAAGCCATTAAAATGGTATATTGTTGAGAGAATTTGGAATACTTACAAGGATTGATTATCGTTACACAAAGAATAGATCAGAGACAGAGAGTAGGTTGAAGACGGTCGAAGTTGGCGATTTGAAGATGGAGGTTGCGAATGGAGAATCGCACGATACAATGGAGGTTCCGAATGGCGTTTAATTTTTGGATGAAATATTTAGGAAAGAAGACGAACCGCCAGATACCGTATCACACAGTTGCCGTTTTTTTAATTTTATTATCTTTAACTTTTAGACAGTTATTATGCTACATTACTAATTTGCCCTTAACTAGCTACCTTATTACCCATGATTTATAATTTCTTTTAGCTTTATTTTCTGGAAGAAAAATAGAGGGGCCTATTTTGTATCATGGATACAAAAATGGCCCTTCTACACCAATTTTCTCTTAGATTTTTCCGGTCATTTTATAGGTACGTGCATGCCCCAACTATTTCATATTAATAATTTTGATTCTTGATTCTAAATTTTGTATTATTGATCAAAATTTCTCTCCTTATATGATTTGAGTTTCTGTCGTTGATTTTTTTATGCCTTTCCCAAAATTTTATATTATTAGATTCTTATTAAAATTCGAAGGCTTTCCTATTTCTGATTTTTGGTTTTTATCGGGTTATAATATATTTGTGGTTTCATATTTGGGCTAATTAAGTAAATAGGCCTTTTTGAGTTATTAGGATACTAAGTAGGCCATTTCATTTTTTTATTTAGTAAATATACCCCGTAAAATTTTGTTACTGCTTAAATATTGTTAGGGTTTCACCTTCCCTTCCTCTTCTCTCTTCTCAGTCCAGCGGCTATCCCGACTTCTCTCTCATTGAAACTCAATCGTAGCCTCTTCCTCTTCCTCCGTCCTCTCTGATGACGATCGCCGGAGCTCTGATCTTTCCTCGCTCCGTTTCTCATCTTTCCTCGCTCCGTTTCTCCTGTATTTTTGTAACTAGATCTAGATCTGAGTTTGTGTTAGTAATGGGAAATGTCATTGTTGAAGCCATTGTTGTTGTGGCGACGGGTCTAGATCTAGATCTGAGGCGACCCGGACGAGGTTCTAATTTCAACTACCATAGCGGATGAATGGCGCAATACCGTACCTTTCGGATGTGTAGAGCTCCGATCTTCATTTCGACGTCCTAACATCGCTGGAAGTTGAAACGTTGTCCGCCTGAAAAAGAGATGGTGAGCGTGCCGGTGCCGTTGTGTTTTGAGTGCGGGACGAGGAGCAACCCGTGTAGGTGCAAGGTGGTAGGCCCAACGCTAGAGTTCTTAGCGTTTTGCGGTGATTAACCTTCGTTTTTCTCTATGGTGTCATCTCCCTTGAGGTCCTCATTTTCATTTGATATTTCATCCTCCACTGTCCGAGTTGCATTCATGATTGGTTGAGAATCTGATATGGGTTCAGCAACCCTTCTAAGGCTGATGTGTCTTGCGGTTGTCGTTTATGGACAATAAACCATTTTTAGACGGTGTGGTGGTCACTGAAGTGCTTAAGTTAGTACTTGTAACAGCAACATACGGCGGTGGTGGAATGGTCTGTGGGTACATATGTATGTTGAATTGGTATGTTGAATTGGTACATTGAATTTATGGTACATATGGTATGTTAAATTTATGGTACATATGGTATGTTAAATTCTGGTATGTAGAATTTCTGGTATGTAGAATTTCTAATTTCTGGTATGTAGAATTTCTGGTATGTTAAATTTCTGGTATGTAAAAATTCTGGTACATAGAATCTCTAAATTCTTGTACGTAGAAATTCTGGTATGTAGAATTTCTAAATTCTTGTACGTAGAAATTCTGGTATGTAGAAATTCTGGTACGTAGAATTTCTGGTACGTAGAATTTCTGGTACGTAGAACGTAGAATTTCTGGTATGTAAAAATTCTGGTATGTGAAAGTTCTGGTATGTGAAAGTTCTGGTATGTTTATTACAGAAAATAAAAAAATATAAAATAAAAAATAAAAAAAATAAAAAAATAAAAAACCAAATTCAGAAATGAATAATTAAAACCTACCCTTAAAAATACTAACAAATATCTATTATTCTTTAATTTCTAAATAGAAGGGTTAATAATTTTAACCTACTATTAAATGAAAGTGGTAAAAAATTTGGGGTACACTTTATTAAATAAAAACTCAAAAAAGCCTAGTATATCAAATTCTCCCTTCATATTTTCTAACTATTATATTCTAATTATCGCATATACTATGTATATAATATATTTTTGATACTTTTTTTGAATAGATCAAATATATTTTAAAATTTTTAAACATATTTATACAAAACAATTTCCAATTATATTCATGTTATGCATATATATTTTGCGATATGCACTATGTAAAACCCGGAAATTTTTATTCTGGTAGTCAAATTGAGTTTTCAAATTATCGGACGGAATTTAGCATTTTCGAGTTGCTAGCGGATCGGACTTACCATGATGGGCCATTATTTCGATGGATGGGCCCACAATACCGGTTCAACCGGCACTAATTTTTTTCTCTTCATAAATGGGCTCTAATTAGAATTAATTAGGTTTTAATCCTAATTAAATTTTTGCCTAATCCCTTAAGATCACTCGGAAACCCACCTTCCCTAATTAACGTAACCTCTGCGGTTTTGTGGCCTCCAAATCAACATATCTATATATATATATATATACTACTAAAGTACACAACACTAATGCTGACGTGGCACCCCCACAATTTTTCTCGGATTAAATCTTTTACTAAATCAAGAATTAAGCCAATAAATCTTTTTTTACTAAAACAAAATCTAAAACAAATACTTTTTAACTAATTTTTTTAAAATTAATCAAAAAAAAGTTAGGTATATCACGTTCTAAACTTCTCTGTACATTTTACTTCTCCTCCTCCACATTTTATCTCTCATGCTATATATGTATATAAAACCTCATCTTTTTTTATGTCAATTTTTGTCTTCCAATATTGATCATATATTTCTTCATCTTTTTTAGGGTTGTGATAATTTGAAGATCGAATTTTTCAAATTTGCTTCGTCTAAATTTTAGGTTATCCCAACGTTTTCAATCATCACACTCATTCTGCTATTGTTTATTCATTCCTTAATTTATTTTTAATAACTATTATTTAGCAACTTTTGTTTTCATTACTCCCTTTTTATGAAAGTTTCTCCTCTTCCGCCTTTCTTCTCACTTCCCTACTCGCAAACAGATATTCCGAGATCCGCCTGTGGAGATACATCTATATTTAAAAATCTCCGCACAAGGTGCGAGATATGAACTAGTAGTTTACTAAAACAGACGACACTAATGCTGACGTGGCGCCCCCACAATTTTTATCGGACTAAATCTTTTACTAAATAACAAATTAAGCCAATAAATTTTTTTTTTACTAGAGCACATAATTTTTTTAAAACTAACTGGCGTCTTTAAAGTGAAAGCAAAACTGGATCTAGATTTTTTATAAAAAAATATTCTCATCAAATCTTTTATAAAGAGTATTTTAATTCTTTTATAAAGAGTATTGTAAAAAAAAGTGTTATTCAGATATTTATCATCCACGCGAAATATTTACATGTGACTTCAAATTTTATAAACAACAATATTAATTTAGATATTTTCTAGAAAGATTATTCTGTTCAAAATTTTATTTACTCGCTTAATCGGAAAACTCTTTATTTTTTCAAGTATGTATATGACGGTTGTATAATTTCAAAAAAAAGGAAATATTTAGATATGACATTAAATTTGAAAAATAACAATTATAATTTAGATATAGGTTTAGTAAAAATGGTTCTAGATATTTTTTTCTTAATTAGTGATTTAGTAAAAAATTTTAATCCGAAAAAAAAACCAGGAGGCCACCATTTCATAATATAGATTATATCCGCACAAGGTGCGGGCTATGCACTAGTACTTGTAAAAATAAAAACGCAAACAAAATATAGATATTTAGAAAAAACGAATTTGACAAAAAATTTTAAAAACTCTATGTTGCTTATTAGATGATGTTTAGGCCGATCAAAATGTGATCAAAATTTTAAAAGTTTCGGCAATTAAAAAATAAAACGAATCATATCAAAATTTAAAAAAACAATTTTTGCTTATGAGATGGTGTTTAAGCCGAATTGAACAAAATTTAACAAAAAAATACGACGAAACATGCGACGAAGCTTATTAAATGGACATGGAAAATACGATAAAAGATGGAAAATTTCAAAAACATATCAATATACGAACTTTTTCTTATTAGATGGTGCGAGATTTACCTAGAAAAAATACGACAAAACAATAAAATTGTAACCTTGAAAATATCTTCAAATCGTTGGAACTTGGAAAAGACGGCGAAACATGATCAATAAATAGTATAATTGAAATTGGAAGATGTAGAATTTTGTAAATTAACATGAAAAATAAGAAAAGTGTATTGGCTTACGAGAAGATGCGTTCCATATTTATAATGGAAATAATGTGAGAAGTGTATTTGAGAAGTTTACGTTAGGTATATATGAAATCAAGATATTGATTGTTTCCCTTGTAAATTAACATCGTAACTTACATGAAAAGTTTAACAATCAATCTATCATATAATTAGAAAATTAAACATTTATAATTTAGATATTGTTTTAGTAAAAAAAATTGCTTAATTTGTGATTTAGTAAAAAATATAATGTGAGAAAAAACGTAAGGTCGTCACGTCAACATTATTTCGCATGCTTTAGTAAAGTATATAGATTCATTTTTTTATTTTCTTGTTTTGAATTTCTCCATTCCTCTACACGATATCTTTAAGAAAAATCTAATTTCAATCGTTAAAAATAATTTATTTATTTATTTGTTCATTTAAAATTATTTATAAGTTATTTTCTCTTGGGGTCCTTAAGATGTGGACATTTTCTTTTGGTATCCTCTAAGTATCAAAATTCTTCTTGGTACCCTCATGATTTATTTGTTTTCTCTCTTTATACTCATTCTTAATATATTATGTTACAAATTTATTATAAAAAATAATATAAAAAAATTTTAAAAAAATTATGACCGCACTAAATTTAAATTAATAAATTTATAATAGGAATAGTTTTTATATATATTTTGTTTTTTGAAATATAGATTTTTTTTTATTTTTGAATTAAAATATTTTTTACTTTTTACTTTCAATTTTAAAAATATATATAAATTAAATTTAAAAAAAATTTGAAAATTTTTATTAAGAGTCTAGAAATTTAGAAATATAATAAAATTTACTTTTTTTGAACTTTATTTTATATAATTTATATTAATTCGAAAGTTTTAAAAAATTATGTTTTTTTAATTTTAAGAGTATGGAAAGGTATATTATAAAAAAATCCAAAATTAAAACATAAAAAAAATATTTTTTTTATATTTTCAAATTTAAATAAATAATAAAAACTAACTTCAAAAAAAATTTCTATAATTTTTATATTCTGGAATCTTAAAAATAATTTAAAAAGTTAAATTTTTATTTAATTTTATATATTTTATTTTAAATCGAAAATAAATAAATAAAATTTATTTGACTTCAAAAATAAAAATTATTTTTAAATTAATTTACTCTTTGAATTAGAAAAATATTAGCAAATTCTTTTATTATAAATTTTATTAATTTAAAATGTAATGAGGTCATAATAGTTTTAAATTTATTTTTATACTTTTTACTTATTTTATAATGAAGTTTAATGTAATTTATTAAAAATGGGTATAAAGAGGAAACAAATAGAGTCATACGGATACCAAGAGAAATATTGAAACTTAGTAGATACCAAGAGGAAAAATTCAAACCTTGAGAGCACCAAGAGTAAAAACTCATTATGTATGTAACACCCCAATATTAGGCGCATTTACGATATTTATTTTATCGACTTTTATCGATATTTTATTAGCTTACATATTTTATTAAAACTATTTTTTGGCGTAAATTATATTTCTACGAGTATATTCATATATATTTTTGTTTTATATTCTTTATCCGTAAATTATTTACGGAAAAGTCACCTAATTTTCCGAATCCAAAATCCCGTTCCGAACTCTTTGAGCGAGTTGTTCGATTACTCTTTTTCCTTTTCTAATATTTTATTTTCTTTCCTTTTCTCTTTTTCTTTTTCTCTCTTTCTTCCTTTCCCCTTTTCTTGCCAGCAGGTGAGACCCGTCTCCTGTTGGCCGCCCAAAGAGCTCCTACTCTACCTTCACCTCTCTCTCTCACGTTATCACCCTCTCTCACGCTACTCTACTGTCTCACCCACACATCTCCTCCCTCTGCTGCTCTCTCGCTTGCTCAGCCCCTCAGTGAAGCCGGGCACCCTCACCGTCGTCTTGTTCCCCATCTCCTTGCACTCACCTCTCGCTTGTTTTCTTCATCGACACCAGGGGAAGGCGCCTTGCCACTGCCAGGGTGAGAAGACATCAACCAACTCCTGCAGCCTCTCTCAACCCACATTTCTCGAACCTCGCCGGAGTGAACTCGGAGCAACGAGCCCCTCCCTCGCTGCTACCGGTGCCACCAGACACCGGAAATTTGCAGCCGCCTTCGATCTCCATTCTCTTTCTGTTTGTTACAAGTGCCGATGAGAACAGATTCCGTCTTTTCCACCAGAGCCGTCGCCGCCCTGCCTTCTCCTTGACTCGTTCGCCGGGACCGCCCGCATCTCCGGGCGCCTTGCCTCAACCGCCTTCAACAGTGGGTTTAGAAACCCTAATATTTAAATTAAAATCGGGACCCCTCTCTTTTGGTTAATTACAATTATGACCCATGTTTTGTATTTGCATTCTCCATCCAGAATTTTTGGAATGTATCAATTGTGCCCCTACTTATATAGAATTGAAATTTTGACCCTATGTTTTGGAAATGTGCAGAATTGCCCTTATGAGTAAATTACTGATTTGGCCCAAAGTTGTATTTTATGAAAATGGCCGAAGTTTCTTAAGCTTCACATTTTGCCGAAAAAGTCGTTTGCAGATTTTGACCCATGTTTATAAAATTATATAAGTCGCCTCAGAAAATGTTTTATTGCGGGGTTTTTAACCTTGGTTTTGAAAGCGAGATTTTCCTTATATATATATATATATATATACATATATATATATATATATATATATATATATATATTAAATCTTCCAACAAATTTAGCATTATGCTAAATTTCTTTAGTTTGGTGCTAGGTTCGAAAGCGCCCCAATTAAGGCCGACAAATCCATATCGATATCCATTAATCATCTTCCGTCTTTTGACGTCACGTGAGTACCCTCTCCCCCGAGCTTATGATCTTACCTTGTTCTAGTTATGTTTATTAGTATCATATTAGGTTGGATCTACCATAACCTAGAGTGAATGCCAAGTAGTGGCTTTGGACCTTAGGTGAGTGCTTGATGATTGTGAAATGTTGTAAGGCTTGAGGTGTTGATATTATCTTGTGAAATTGTTCATGGCTTTAAGTTGTATGTTGAGCTTGTGAGAATTTGCGGGTTGAGGTTGTATGATTGTTGAGGTTGTGAGCTAGGATATGCGTGTCCTAGCATAGTATGGTTAGCGTTGAGAGTGTTATTGATCTTGCGAGATCATCGGGTCTAGAAGTCTAAGGACTTCTAGCTTGTGAGAGTGTTATTGATTTGTGTCTTGTTATGATCAGGCGTTGAGTATCTTCCTACAGAAGCGAGAGCGGTATTGGTCGGTTTAGCTTTGGGGACGAGGTAAGTCTCCGGACTTACTTAGCTCGTATTCCTTGTATTAGTTTCGATGCGTGTTTGGTGGTGTGTGTTTATCGTTTACGTTATAACAACTAAACCGGAAATAGGACCACCGAACTTTATATTATTTGGCCCAAGTGTATGATAACAGGCGGTGACATCACTGCCTAACTCTTGCGAGAGCTAAGAGGTTCTCGGCGACTAGCCCGAGCTGGTAGACGGTTGGATGCATTGGTACCATTCCATGCCGGTAAGTGGGGACCGAGGCGGGTTTCGGGAGATTCTCGTATCACAAAAGAAGTTGAATTAGATTGGGATATGACTTAATACTAAAAAGATAATAAACCGGATTTGTGTGATTTGGAGTATGATGTGTGTTTATGATGATTTTCTTGTGTTTGTGCCTTTCACCTTGATTCTAATGCCTTGATTATTAGCAACGGTTTTTTACCGATGTTGTAGTTGACTTGCAGGTTAGGAATGCAGCCAAGAGATCCAGAAGAGTGGGCAGCCGAGATTCCGTACATTTTAGGAGGGGTTTTAGTTGGAGCCATGTTTGAGTTTTGTATTCATTGTATATTGTATGCCGCATGTATGGCGTTTGGTCTTTGGGTTGTATCTCAGCTGGAGTCTTTTGTTTGTATGGTTTCGGGTTTTATTGCATTGCATAAAAACATATTTCGTTTTGGCCTTTATTTATGTCTTGTTGCAAGATCTGGTGAAATTGTTGTCAGGTTAAGGGTCGGAACCCATTGTGAGGTCTCCGCCCGTAGCATCCCGAGTCCCGCAGATTCGGGGTGTTACAATTTATTCATATGTATTTAACTAGTGTGTAAACTTATCCATGGGTAACTCAATCAAGTCCTTTTATTCCTATACCCACATTGGTAAAATTTTGTCACGTCGTTTTATTAGTCTCATTGCAACTTTTATTTATTTTCATCCACAACAAAGAGCATCGGACTCCTATTTTCACTTTTTACTAATCTATTTCTTTTCAATAAAAAATTATGAATTGTTTATTCATAAATTATTTTATTTTTTAGAATAATGTAACGATTATAAATGAACATTAACCATTAATAAAATTTAAATATTTCATTTAATTGATAAAATGAAAAAAAAAGAAGAAGAAAAAAAATAACATTAAGTAAATCATATTCAACATAGAAAATAAAATAAGAAACAGCATAATTAGAAAAAAAAACACAATTTTAAATAACAAACAAAGATTTTTTAAAATATATAAAATTCATATGTCGTTACATAGTTAAATGATTTTACGTAAAAATAATTTTAGAAAATAAAAAAAGATTTATTACGTTACTTTTAACGCCCGTTTAAAAAGGACAAAATTTAATTTTCTTCAAACATATGCAAAATGGGTGTCGTTAAATAGATAAAATTGAAACCTATTCTAAAATATTTTTTAACTTACTAATGCACCTGGAAATAGGATTATAATTTTAATGAAAAATCCATGCCACATGCCACATTCTCATTGGCCGGATTTTGGACAATGAGGGTGCGCCATGTGAAAGCAGTAGCCGTATCCGCTCCGAAATTGGTCAGATATCCAATCCAAGAAGAAAAAGGATTGGATATCCATTTTTTTGATATCCGGGTTATCCGTTTTTAGATATCCGGGTTATTCGACTAAGACAACATTTTGGTGGTTGATTGTGTTTTAATAAAAAGCAATTACTTTTATAATAGGTTATTTCTATGTTTTGTGTTAAGATTGAAAAAGAGTATAAATTAAAATCCAAATAAATAAATATATTAAAAAATTGACAACACAATCTAATTGAAAGTCAGGCAATGCCCTAACTGTTACACCCTTCAACCTAGCATCTTCTAAAAAATTTCTTGATTCTTTAGTTCAGAAATTTTTAATCCCCATCCACTTGCTTCATCAAGGTAGCAAGGGACCTGAGAGTCATAGAGGGAAAACTAGTGATTGGTTTGTCAAAGAAAGTGATCAACAAGAATACAAAAGTGCCACCATGGAGGGCAACTGAAACATAATGCAATGAGTGCTGAGGAATAGGACAAATTATCCCATCTTGCACTTATCGCAATAGCAATTGCATCATCATATGAACCTACAAAAATACAGATAAAGGACATGTTATCCTTAAATGAGGAACAATAGCCCAAACTTTTAATATTCAAGTGTGGTTAGCACTTATAATAATAATTATAATAATAATAATAATATGATGATTGATGGCTTGTTGATAACAAAAAATACACTAACTAAATGTTTGGAATATTGTTTATATATTAAAAACAAATAATGGTTTTGTGTTTTAAGTGTTATTGACAACATAAATAATTATGCTTTGATGTTTTTAGTGATGTTGGCAACAATAAAACAACAACTAGTGTTGTTGAAAATACATATTATTGACAACATTAATCAAAGAAATTAGTGTCTAATAATACTCAAAATTTTGATAGTAAAAAACCCATAATTAAGTTTTGTTGACAACAATATAAACAATGTTAAACAAAGGTCATTCATGTATAATGACAAAAAAAGAACTCTATTAAGTGGACATAACATTTAAATTAATAGACTTGTACAAAAGTGGCTCGAACCGGATTATAACTAAAAGCTTTACTCGGAAGGTGCGGACCGGTTTGTCTGGGCCACAAACGCTTCCTATGTCCACTCATGTAAAAAGCGGACGGGCAGTCAACCTGACCCGGATAACCAATATGTACTTGATTCTTTTTTGTTTTTTCCCCTTATA
Source organism: Fagopyrum esculentum (assembly GCA_033239045.1). NCBI lineage: Eukaryota > Viridiplantae > Streptophyta > Magnoliopsida > Caryophyllales > Polygonaceae > Fagopyrum > Fagopyrum esculentum. Next base: position 138,034,579 of record BSUD01000001.1, on the reverse strand, counting down.
TTTATCATTCAAAACAAGTAATACAATGTATTTAACACAAATTTTCAATCTAATTATACCTGCATAGTGCACTACCAAATACTTGGAAAAACAACAAGCACCACTACAGTCAAGTTATCCCTGATCTTGTATTACAAACGAGTATAACTCGTCAAAATACTCAAAATAAATAAATGAAAAATTAGAGTAGGTATCGATGAGGCTACTTAGGAAACGGAGGAGAGCATTAGAAATGGTTACCCTGAGTACCTTGCGGAGTTAGCCGCTACTTCTGTATCGACGAGTTAGTACTCGGATGCTGTTTGTTTGACTTTTCATATGTTACCTTGGAGTGAGTAATTGTGTTTTATGAGATGTGTGTCTGAGTATGATGATTGAGTAGTTGCATGTTAGAAAAACGGGACTTAATGAAGCCAAGTTATACAAAGAAAGTTGTTTGAGTAGATACATTATCCCAAGTTTCGAGACGAAACTTATTTTAAGGAGGCACTGATGTAATACCCGAAAAATTTATTTTTCCGTTTAATACCGATCAAACCATATTCCGATCCGCCGACTTGTATTCGTTTAAATAAAATAAAGCTTTATCAAATTCTATCATGTTATGTGATTCTATTTCACCCAAAATGATAAATAGGGAACCCGAATAAAATTATTACATAAATTAAAACCGAAAACCGAAGAGAGGTTCCGTGCGAGTAACGATTTAATTATCAACCTATCTTAGTTAGATGAGCAGACCCAACAGACCCGACCCAAATACATGTCAACCCAGTCCAACCCATAATCTAAATTAACCTAAACCCTAATCAGCTACCTTAATCATGCTTAAACCTAAACCTACTTTATCCCCCTAATCTAACTACCGCTACCCTAAGCATCGTCAACCTCTCACCACCGTCGCATCAGCCTCGCACCAAGAAGAGCTTCACCGTCGCCGGCTGCTCAGTAGCCACCACTAGCGCATCGGCCTCGTCTTCGTCAAAGGCCCACGAGAGACACGCAGCCGTCTGCTGTACCACCGAACCCCACGACGGCAACCTTGGAAGAGCAGCACCGGAACCAGTACCGACGCAAGCACAACTCGAACCTTCCTAAGTGTCTACCACCGCATGGTTACTCCTTTCCACCCTATCGAGCGACTCGGCGGGTTTGTAAGTGCGGTGAGCCAATCCCTCTTTCCCTACTGTCTTGTATCTCTCCTGTTGCCCTTCTCGATCTAATCAGACTAATAGCAGTGAAATGGAGCTAGACTTCCAACCACCGCAGCGGTGCAGCCGAGTTGAGCCAACGATCCCGGAGGTCGGTGGTGTTGATCGACGCCATCAGCAACGGGTCTCCTCTTTGTTGCAGTCCGGCAGGTGAAACTAACCCTCTGATGATGATCTTATACCACAATATAGGATGTATATGTGTATATATAGAGATGACTACACCAAGAAATGAACCTAGGTTGTGTAGATTAAATTGTATAAATTTGTAAGCTGTGGGTTTCGAAATGGGAACCTTCAGGTCATAGTAAAAAAAATGAGAGACTGCTAACAGAGAGACTCGAACCCAGGACCTCATTCAGCCTAGGAAAATTTCATGTTGTGAGCTGAAACTGCTGACTTTGAACCCGTTTTTGGATAGCTTAGATCGAACATCCACCGTTGAATTTTTAATATATTGTAGATAGAAATATTAGTTTATTGTGTTAAATTTGGGAGAAAGTTAACGGTCGGATTAGAACTTATAAGGACTCAAAGTAGGACAGTTGGACTGTTTTTACAGCAGAAGAAAATTTGACTAAGTATAGAAATTCTAGCTTTTATTCCAACTTTAGAGAATTATGTAGGAGTTATGGTTGAATATTTTTGAGAGATCTTTGCCCCTATGTTTAGTATGCATATCATAGAGGATCTAGAGATTTATTTCGGAATTTAATACTTTTACCCGAGCCTCATATCTTAAGCCAAGGTTGGACCTTAGCAACTTTTTATGAAAGTCAAGAATGTGTTTAACTATTCTACAACTTTAACAAACTTCCTTTCTAGAGTGAGAGTGTGTTTTTGAATTCTAAAGAATAGTTTGGAATCTTGTTATAGAATTTTATAGAGTTCGGGATCAGGGGTAAAATGGTCATTTACCCGTATAAGGGTATTTTGGTAATTTCTTTATGATCGATTATATATTTTAGAAGTTGGAGACTTCTAAGGAGGTGAGATGCATTATTGATCCACTTGTCTTGTATAACATGTGATTGAGTTTCTACGGCTACGGGCCGAGTCGAGATAACGGGCTTTGAGTTTTGACTCAGGTAAGTCCTTGCGACTTACTTAGCTGGTTTCTGGATATTAGTTGAGTGATAATAGTGGTGTGTGTACCATGTGTGTTATAATAACAACTTGTTAGGACGTCCGTCGTTATTATGTGTTAAGGCCCAAGTGTATGTATAACGGACCGTGACATCACTGCCCAGCTCTGCCAAGAGACTGGGAGGTTCTCTATACCCAAACCATACAGGTACACGGTGAGATGCATCGGATCCACTCCTGATGGGTACACGGGGGCGGAGGCGAGGTTTGGGAATCCCTCGTGTCACAAAATAAGTATCATTAGTAAGAGGGAATGACTTAAATGAAAATAATAAATGGATTGTTTGAAAGCATGATGAGTGTTTATTATTTATGTGTGTGTGTGCTATTATTATTCTCCTAATGTTTAGATAACTAGCTAATGGTTGTTTTGTTGTGTTTTTAGATTTACCGCAGGTTAGAACAACAGCTGAGTGATCCGGGAGTAGTGGTCAGCCGGGTCTCCGTACTCCTTAGAGTGGGGGTTTGGGTTGTTGCTTTATTGTTCTTTCCTCTTGTTAAGACAGTTAGTCTTTTCCGACGTTTAAGTATTATAGGCTGTTAGACTTTGTTGCATTCATCCTGTTAAAAATATATTTTTACGAATTTCGGTTTTTCTTATTTGTGTCTTGTTGCAAGATCCTAGTAATATTGTTGTCAAACTGAGGTCGGGACCCATTGTGAGGTCCTAACCAGTAATGTCCCGAGTTCTGAGAATTCGGGGTGTTACATGGTGAACCGAGTTGAAATAATTTGTTTTTCCAATATTGTAACGTGAGCAAGTGGAACCCATGAGCATAAAGGACGTTTGTGTCTTTTACCATTTTAAAACACTCATAAGTCTCTTCTACTAAACATGTTACACATTATCTACATTATTTTTCTAAAAACTCAAAATATACAAAAATCTTATCGCACCACAACTACAAAGTACGAATACAAACACATAATATTACTAAACACGGTTAACACGACCTAAATGACACGGGTCTAGACCAGTGGAATTATTTGATGGAAATAATAAGGAATTTTCTTAAACCTCACTAATAGATTATGAAAATTAGGGTAAGAATTATAAGAATTTTGTAATTTCCAACGTAAGTGTCGAATGCAATGTAGATCCATTCAGTTGATAGAAAATTATCGTAAATGAAGTTGAAGATAAAAAATGAGAATGAAGGGAATACAATAACTTATCTGGTTTTGGTGTTCGTTATAAATTTTTTTTTAAAGATATGAAAGAAAATATTTATAAATAATTACAAAAAATGTGTACGGTCTAAAAGAAATTTAACTACGACATGTGTTACACACGTGGACTCATAAAAGAGATGTCAAATTTTTAATTCACATTTCATCCGACATGTAATCATATTTATGAAGATTAAAGTTTGGCCTAAGATATAAGTATAAAATTAAAAAGGACCATTACAATGGTCATATATGTCGTAATGATGACATAAATTAGGTTTACCACGACACTAAGACATAGTTCTTAAAAATATCAAGCATCACAATTCATAGTTTAGAATTGTTATGGTCCCCTATTTTAGAATGGTTTAACCCAATTTACAAAAAAAAAAAAACCATTAATCATAGTATTTTAGGATCGACCGATCCTGAATTCAAGTCATACTTCCTCTAGGATCTCGAAGATGACCATGACACTAATCAAATTGCATCAAGGGATTGAAATGCAACCCCGACTGACAACAAAAAATTGTCAACAAGCTAATAAACATACAAAATTAATCAATGATTAACTAAGGTTATGTTGTTAGATCTTTTGTTATCTCTCTCCACCTTTCTTTCTCCTGGATGTGGTATACTGCTTCCCCTTGCAGTAACAACCAATTCCTCCCGATGATGATTGATGTGTTCACTCTATCATTAAAGCATTGATTAAATGCAAAATGTGGTTCATCAAACTTTTTGCATCAACAAGAGAATCGGCATGGTTCCATCACCCTCTTCCATTGAACCTTCTCTCATGTAAATGTGAATATATCATCATCACAATCAAATAATGTGGATCCCTATAATCATTTCAACATTTCATTTCTCATGACAGAAAGAGGTTTTTAAAACTAGTAACTACATGAGTTTGTGATACAAATCGGAAGTAATAAGCTACCTACGATGACAATTTAGAATAAAAGACAAAAATCGAACCGGAGAACAGAAGAGAATAGAAGTGAAGATTGAGAAAGGGAAAAATAGATTAACCTAGGGCTTCCTTCGATGGTGCAATTCATAATTGAAAGAGGAGAATTTTGTGATACAAATGTGAAGCAATAAGGTGATAATCCAGAAACAAATACAAAGTGATGGGAGATCATAAAAGAAGAGAAGAGAAAAGAAAAAGGTGAAGAATGAGAAGGGAAAAATTACTTTACCTTAGGTCTTTTCCATTTATGCAAATCAGTTTTTTTTGAAGGGTAGAAATGTAAATTACCCAAATTTGATCCCCATAATCTTGTACACCGGTTGAAGATTTTTTCTTTCATTCATCCTCATCAACTTCATTCTCTTCGTAAAGGATTTTTGAATGGATCCATAAATTTCTCTTTAATTCGATTCTCTTCTACATCTATATGGGTTGAATTAACATTATCCTTGGCAAATGTGCTCCAAACAACTTTTTGTATTCACAATATATCTTTCAAATTTAAGCATCCTCAAAGCAATTTTACATGCTTAGATCCTTTGTGAACAACTCAAGTAGAGTTACACGTTGATTATATCATAAAGAGACCTTAAATGAGAATATAATACGCTAAAACAAATTTTGAAGGCTTGAAAATAAAATGAAACCACCGATGAATTCTAAAAATGTTTGATGTGAGTGAGAAGTATGCTTAAAAATCACATAAAACAACAAGTACACGGCCATTGTCAATGTAGCAAATGATCTTATAGCATTAAGGTCTAAATCCACATAGAATCTATATAGTTTGAAAGGTAGACATACCCAAAGGTGCATAAGCATGAAAAATGGTGAAAAATGGGTGATCAAAGATCAAATATGTTCGAGGAAAAAACAGGGACGAAATGTTTTCAAGCTTAAAGACAAGATTTAGATTCAAATATTAGAGAAAAACTAGGTTTAGGGGCTAATACTGCCAAACTATTACTAACTAGCATGTTCTAGTGTTGGAATTCAATTAATGAAGGGTAAACATCATGTTTGGTGAGTCCATCTAAGCATTCTAATCCTCATTTGAAGCTCATAGGATAACTTATATAAACTAAACCATGCAATGATCATGCCACAATTCAATTGATCAAGCTTAAATCACAATTATGATCATACTACACAACATAAGCATCATATGGTGTTTGCTATTTGCATATATTATCTAGCATGTCATAAAATGAATTAATTATCACAAATAGAGTTCAATCATGCTTTCACCCCTAATTAACTCTACTCTAACATGATAAGGATCTATAATGCATAATCATCATATTTCTTTATAAGTCTCAATTTAGATGATTAATCTAGCAATCAACCATTCAATCATGGAAGAATTTTATGCTTTGACTAATAGATCTAGGGCTTGTTTGATATACCGAGACTGAAACTGAAAAATGTGGTTGAAACTGAATGGAATGAAACAAATGGTTTTGTTTTCATGTTCGATTAAATTGAGAATGAATGGGATGAATAAGGTGTTAAATGACCTTTTTAAAAAAAATAATACATTTAATTTTAGTAAAAGGAAAAATGAGACATCGAAGCCAACCTACATTCACAATGAAAATTGCAATGCCTGATATATCACTCTTCTTTCTTAGGAGAATCTACTTCTAGACAGTAGTTGTCCTAATTTCATTCCGCATTTGATTGTCACTCTTCTTTCTTTCTTTCTTTCATCTCTCCCCTCTTTTTGATATATCACGCTTTGAGAAGTTTTCACGATTATGGTTTTTGTTTTTTCAACATACAAGAAACAATGTTGAACGAGTGTCGGATAAAATTTTGTGCAAATACATCGACTTACAAGGTTTTTACACTTCACTAACTAGCAACTATAAGACTAATACACTACGAGCACGTCAGTGTCAATGTAACTTAATGACGCTTTCTAATGCCGTTATGGCATGTATCATTGACATCAACAAGTAACAACAACATTACTGTAACATCCCAAGTTTTGGGAACTCAAAGCGTTACGAGCTAGGACCTCACAATGGGTCCCGACCCTCAAAGTAGCAACAACACAACAAATCTTACAATAAGACATAAACATATGAAAATCAAACTTCAATATAAAACCAAAGGTTTAAACAAAGGGAAGCATAAAAGACTCGCAACCGAGTTCAAAACAAAAGGAAAAACAACAACATAAACCCGATCCCGTCCTATAATTTACGGGAACCCCGGATGACCACACCATCTGTATCACTCAGCAGCATCCTAAACCTGTGGAGTATCTACAACATCGGTATAAACCGTTATCTAACATTCTAGATATTAGAAAGACAATAAAGGCACAAGCACACATAAGGTAAAATAAACACATAACATGCTCACACTCAGCCGGTTATTATCTTTCATAAGGTTATCCAATTACTAATTCAACTTATAGTTGTTACACGAGTATCGCTACGATCTCGCCTCCATCCCCTTTCACCAACAAGAATAGAACGTATGCATCCTTCTATCACATGTTGGACTGGTCGCGAGAGCACCTCCCAGTTTCCCCATTTTGAGCTGGACAAGCGGTAACCATCCGATTATAATGCATTTGGTCCAATTAAGGTATAGCAAAGTAAGTCATATTCAGGTTATCCGTTATAACATAATAAGCAACACAAACAAGCAAAACCAATCAAACTAATATACAGAAAGAAGCTAAGTAAGTCCAAGGGACTTACCTTACTCGAAGGTACTCTATACACTCAGCTAACACTCAGAAATCCTCAAGAAAGGAACAAAGGAAAGCCTGCTTAACAAGGCATCACGAATCAGAAACTGAAACGATTGCTAGAAGTCTAAAACTTCTAGTCTCCATGATCTCTAAGAGATGTACACAAGCTAGGGTCACAAACACTAGTCTTACATAAAACTAAGGGTCAACAACAACCAGAAGAGCCAAGGAAAGGAACGAGGAAAGCAAGGAAGGAAGCAACTCACCAAAGACGGGAAGATTGTAGAGAAAGCCGCATGGGCGGCAGGATGTGGCGCATGGTGATAGCATGAATTATAGTCTATATTTCAGGGTTTGTTTGGACGTTTTATCTTTCATAATCTGCATGTTTGTATGTGCATAATGTGATTTTACTACCATTTCATCTACCTTTGCGAGAATCGAGGTCTACACCTAGTTTTGTTGTAATTGCAGGTAATATGGTACGTTTTGCATCGAAAAGGAGCAAAAGGAGTCATGAGTCATTTGGAGCTACATCCAGGAAGCATAACCATGGATTAAAGATTCACTTTGGACCAGTTTTGAGAGATTTCACATTCATTTGTGACTCACCTCGGTTGACCAGAGATTCATCTCGACCGAGGCGATCCAGAGACGCCGACTCGACCGAGGCGAACACCTAGGACGCGGCGAGAATATTTTATTCTTGGCTGAGATCTTTTAAAATTGGAAAGTGATCTTATATTTTTGGGCTTGGCTCCTGGAAGGAAGCAGATCTTATATTTTACCTATTTTTATGGGAAAAGATCTTTCTAAGATATCTTATCTTTGGAGGGTTATTTTCCTATAAAAAGGGTTGGATTTCCACAAATCCAACATCTCGCATACCCCCGCTGATCACGCTATACCGTCGATCAGGGTTTATAGCACGCAGCGGCAGCATACTCCAGTGGAGAGTTTCGAAGAACCTTTTTGAAGGTTGAAGGAAGATTGAAGTCTATAGCTTTTATAGCTTTTTGGAGGGTTTTTGTAAGATTGTCTTCAATTCCCTCATTGGTTGTCTTGTCTTTTTGGATTGCTATCCAAGGAACGCTTTGTTGTGATATTTGATTCAGTTATTGAAGTCTTTTCATTAAATTCTTCTTTGTCCAAATATTCACTTTCTTCCCATATTTTTAATACTTTCATTATGATGATGAGTGGTTAATTTCTTTGTGTGATTCTAGGGTGATTAGCTGAAGGTTGTGGGAAAAACAATGATAGAATAATCTTAGATTCCAGTAGGATCCTGACAGTTCGAGTCTTTGACCTTAACCCTAAGCATCTCGTTCGGTTGATGAACATCTCGGCCGGGGTGGAATTCTTCTGACCGAGGTGACTTATCCGAACCTAAACAGAAAGTTAAGTGTTAAAGTTTGCTAAATCCTATTCTTATTACACCTTCCTGGTTCAATGCAAGCTTAGGATGAGACTTACCCGGTAATTCCTTAGTTTGTATATTGACGGTCATAAGTGTAGGTAATAAAGGTTTATCCTTTATTGGGGTTTGAGTGTGCTTCCATCCCATCCTTGTGAGTTAGCCTGAGACTTACCCAGTAAAGGTTGATTCTATTCCCTTAGATGGCATGTTAGTTTGAGGTTATAGTTCTTTATCTTGATTCCTTGAGACTTACCCGGTAATAGGAGTTACGGTTTAGGATTAGTGTGTAGTGAGACTTACCCGGTGATCTACTCCACTTTAGTAACACCTTCCCCACGCAAAAATCTCAGCTTTGTCCGCTTATCTATAGATCTTGAGTTGGAACCACAACTAGATGCTTTAATCCCTAGAATTGCATGTTTGCTTTATTGACTTCTTATTCATCTTTGATTGTATTAATAGCTCTTGTGGTTAGAATTGACATCAACACACCGTATTGACTTTGTTTCACCGAGTCCCTGTGATCGACCCCTGGAATTTTCTTGCTTTTACTACGATTGACCCGTACACTGCGGGTTCGCATCCTTGTTTTAAGCTTAAGTCTAGGGTTATAAATTTAAAGCTTGCACACACCGTTTGGAGCGAACACATGGGCGGCTCTATGCAGGCGCGGGGGCGGATCCTCGACAAAAGCGACTTCTCGATGACAACGGAACCATGACAACGTCAAAGCTTGCTCTTCCAACACTTTCGCACTTCATAACTCAACCAAGGGAGCCTGTGAACATCAAAGGATCAACAACGGAACACTACACAAGAATCAAGGATTAAACTTAATTCTTGGAGAAGAAGAAAAAAGGAAACTAAGGGAGAAACGAAACAGAAGGAAGCAAGGTGCATCAACACATGAACGTGATGAAGAACAAGGGAGGAAGAACTTACACGTTCAACAAGGTCATAGGGAGCAAGGCTGCAACACTCGAGGGTTAAAGAAAGCGTAAGCAAGAAACGGGAAAAAGAGGAACAAACGGGAATATACAAAAAAGGTCTGGAAAGATGTTATAGGGTTAAAAAGAAGATAAGGAAGCCGGCCAATAAGATAGAAGATCAGATCTTCTATCTATGGAAGGAAGATAAACGAACGAAAGAAAGATCGGGCACGATCTGTAGTCAGCCGCAAGGGCGGTACACTTCAGCGCGGGGGCGGTGAAGGTAAAAGACTGGTGTCTTACAATACGTACACACAATTAGAAGAAAAGGCAAAAATTCATGGTTGAGTGATAGCATGTATTGTTGTCTATATTTTGGGATTGGTTTAGACGTTTTATCTTCATAAATCTGCATGTATGGATGTATACTCTTTGATTATATTGTTGTTTTTTCTACCTTTGGGGGAATCGAGGTCTACACCTAGTTTCGTTGTAATTGTAGGGAAAATGACACGTTTTGGACCGAAATGGAGCTAAGGAAGCTAAGGAGTCATTGGAGCTACATTCTGGAGCATTGAGGAGTTATAAGATCTCAGGAACCATGAAAATGATTTAGAAGATTGATTTTGGACCAGATTAGATAGTTACACTTTCAGTTGAGACTCACCTCGGTCAGCTACAGTACCACCTCGACCGAGGTGATCTTCAAGAGCGTCTGGACCGAGGCGAAGTGATGACCGGGCGCAAGATCTTTATTTTTGGTTGAGATCTTCTATTTTTAGAAAGTGAATATCACATATTTTTGGCTGGATTTCTGGAAGGAAAATATATTTTTGCTGATATAGTTTGTAAGATATGGAGATATACTTTAAGGAAATTATCTTTTTTAAGATATTTTATCTTTGGAAGATAATTCTCCTATATAAAGGGTTGGATTTTCTGCAATTGAGCCATCCTTGGATCATCTCTGGATCACCCATTCTCTGAAGAAAGTTTGAAGGCAGTTTTGAAGGTTAAGGATCAAGGAAGAAAGAAATCTAGTTTGAAGTTAGCTTTGAAGAAAGTTGTAAGATTTCCTTAGTTTGGTTTGTTTGTTGTCTTTTCTGATTTGTGATTAAGGAACGCTGATTGTTTGTTTGTTTGATTCAGCTATTGAGACCTTCATCTTAAGTTTTTTTTGTTTGAATATTGATTCCTTTCTTTTATATTTGATTATTGTTATCATGATGATTGTTGGCTAAGTTCTTTATGCGATTCCAGGGTGATTGGCTTAAAGTTGTGGGAAAGACGATGAAAGAATGAGATTTATCCCAGTGGACCCTGAAAGCTCGAGTCTTTACCTTAACTGACGAACACCTCGGTCAGTCGCAGAATATCTCGACCGAGATGGTACATGAACTAAGCGAGGCGAGCCCTTCCCTGATCCTTATCTGAGTTGAGACTTACCCGATGATTCCTTTATTTGTATACCCAAGATCATGAGTGTAGGTAATAAAGGTTTATCCTTTATTGGGGTTTGAGTGTGCCTTCATCTCATCTTTGAGAGTTAGCCTGAGACTTACCCGGTAAAGGTTGATTCTATCCCCTTGGGTGGTGTGTTGGTTTGAGATTATAGTTCCTTTGCTTAGTACCTTGAGACTTACCCGGTGAGAGGATCTTTGGTTTGGGATAGTGAGTAGTGAGACTTATCCGGTGATCTATTCGCACCTTAGAAACACCTTTCCTTTGCAAACCTCAGCTTTGTCCACGTTATCTTTTGAGATCTTGAGTCGGAACCACAACTGGATGCTTTAATCTCTAGAATCTGCATTCCCTTTACCTGGTTATTACATCATCTTTGATATCATTGCTTGTTGCGTGTTTGTTAACTGACAACCTGAATTATCGATCTTTGTTTCACCATAGTCCTGTGTTCGACCCTGGAATTCTTTCTTTTATTACAATCGATCCGTACACTGTGGGTTCTTTTATTTGCAATTATTCTTGGTATAAATATTAAAGCTTGCACATACCTCTTGGAACAAACAAGTTTTTGGCGCCGTTGCCGGGGACTTGATCAAGACCATGTTCGGCTTCGGTTGTCTTTCGGGGCTATTGCCCTTGTGGCTATTGACTACTTTACTTGAGTGATTTCGCAGGATCTTTCCTTAGGTTTATGCGAAGAACTCGTGCTGGAAAGGAAATCGTACCTTATGATCCCGAACCAGAAAAGACCTACAAAAGAAGATTGAAAGAAGTTAAGATGGCAAATCAAGATAATTGCGATCTTGAAGCCGAATTGAAAGAGGCATTGGAAAAATTGTACCTCAATAAAGAAGAACTACAGCGAGAAAGAGATGAGACTCGCACAAGAATAGAAGGAATTGAAGCTAATATGGCCGCTCTAAGGGCTTAGTTTCTACCTCGACCGTTCCCAGATGCTCGACCGAGGCAGGAGCCAGCCCCAGTTGCCCCGGCCGAGATACACCTACCACCTCGGATGCCTGTTCGAGATGTTCTTTTTGCTTGAGTTCCACGAACCCTAGGTCAGAAGATGTACCCCAATCAGCAAGTGAGGCGTCCAAGAGTCAACCTAGGAGATCCATCTGAGAATGGTTATGAACTTCGACCACAAGTTCTAACCATGATCCGACAATGTCAATTTGGAGGTTTGGAGAGAGAGTCTCCACACCAACATTTGCAAAACTATGAGATTCTGATGGAGACTTTGAGACCATCAAGATTGGAGAACAACAATTACAAGTTGAGGCCTTTCTACATCTCTTTGAAAGACAAGGCGCTTGCTTGGTATCAATCTCTTTCGGCTGGAAAAATCAACACTTGGGAAGAGATGACGACAGAGTTTCTTATTAAGTTCTTTCCCCCTTCAAAGACCGCTAAATTGAGGGAAAAGATCAATACTTTTATTATGAAGGACAAAGAGAGTTTGTCCAAGTCATGGGAGAGGTTCAAGGACCTTTTGTTAAATTACCCGCATCAAGGGATTCCAAAGATCGAATTGCTGGAGATATATTTCAAGGTTTTGGATGGAGATACTCAATTCCAGCTCCAATTACTTTCCGCCGGCACCTTCATGGATATGCCGATAGATGAAGCTTGGGATTTCATTGAAAAGCAAGCTTTACACATGAAGAAGTACTCCCACCAAAGAGTTGAAGATGGAGAAAGAAGAGTTAGCTTCCAAGACTGATGTGATCCGGGAAACCAATGCAAACGGCTTCACTTTAATTCGACCCTTCAATATTTTGGTCATAACGAATGCTACATTTATCAAATGAAAGTCCGTAAATACTTGTTAGAAAGCTGATTTCAAGGGATACAATATTCTTGCAAACTTCAAGAGCAGATTCGTCCAAGAGATAGGTCTTAATTTCAGTTCTTCCAACAGCCGGATTTATGGTCAAGATGTGAAAAGTCCAAAACCAATGCCTCATTATGTGGATCTTTAAGGCCTATATTTTTTTTTATGACTTTTGGCCTTGTTTTTGATCTTTCATCTAGCCTTATTTTCCCTATTTAGAGGCTTGATTGATTCATAGAAAAAATAAGTTAGAGTTGATAATATTTGGAAAACAATTTGGTTACTTGGTTTTTGGTGAGATGCCGGAACCTCCTCCTTGGTGAGATGCCGGGTGGGTTGCCTTTGTGAGATGCGAGGGCGAAGGCATTAGTTCTCGTAGGTGAGAGGCTTGTGAGAGTTGATGCGAGTATTGTAGAGTGGATGGTGAGATGCTTGAAGCTCTAGCAATACATATCTTGTACTTTATTTTCAATTATCACACATCCAAAACACATGTGTATGTTTTCTTTAGTTTTTCATTTGTCTTGCATCGTTGGATCCTTTGGTTGAGACGTATCATTTGGTATCAGAGCGTGAACTTGTGCCGGTGGATCCTCGTGTTTGAATCGAGTTCGATCACATCAAGTGGTATCAGAGCGCAACGATGCGAGTTTCTCAAGCTTTCGGGGATGGCGATCATCAACGACAAGTCAAACGGTGGTAATCGAATCAACCAACGTTTGGATAGGATTGAAGCCCAACTAGCTGAGATATTGAGAAGGTTTCTGTTAGCATGAAATATTGTGATATTTTAGGCACGTTTTCTAAACGTATTTGATTCATATTGATAGTCTTTGATTGATCTTTATGCATAAGTGGGCTAGTATTACCTATATTGTCGATATGGATGTCTACACTAGTTCTATGTTGATTATAGGTGATTTGGAGTTATTTCCGAACAGAATCAAGCAAAGGAAAGTTGAGTTGTTATATCCATAGATCGAGGACACTCTTTGGAAGCAATTTGGAGTCTTAGATTGAGGAATGCACGAGTTTAGGGAAGAATCACGTTCTTGCCCTAAATTACGCCCTAAAATACGGCCGTATCACAAACCACGTTCAGAATTACGGCCGTGGAATTGAAGTCAGAAAACCATGTTCATTCCAGGGGATTACACGGCCGTGGAACATATGTTGCAAACCGTATTTGTTTCCACGCTCTAAATTACGGTCGTGGAACACTTCCACGACCGTGATTCTGGCGAATCTTTTCGCCACACTTCGAAGCCACGATCTTTTGAAGATTGGGCCGGGCCGACACTTTGCCCTGCATTATAAAAAGACGGAAGAAAGGAGATTCCGTCATCCACGCTTATCCACGCTTATGCCCGCTTATGCCCGCTTATCATCGCTTACAGCATCGCTTACATTTCCGCTCTAGGTTTACACTTGCGACATCACCGTCTAGACGAGCACGTTTTGCCTAGTTTGCTTGGAAGGAATTGAGATCTCTTTGAAGAGATCGAAGTTCGTATTGGGAATTCCTGGAATCTCGCACTTGTGGTGGAGATTGCCGTAGAGATTCCCAGGAATTGCGGAAGATCGAAGTTCTTGGAAGATTTTGCAAGAAGATCTCTCTTCTTGATTAGGTTCGATTTGGAAAACGGATCGACATCCCGTTTTCTTTTCTTTCCTAGGATTACGATTATTTGTTCTATTGTGAACCTTGTGACATTGCTTGTTCTCTTTGTGATTTTGAGATTAAGTTGAAGATTATTGAAAGTTCTTGAAAGTTTTCATCTTTTCATCTTTTAATTCTTGAATTGAAATCAATATGACTGTTATTGGCTAAAAACCCTTAACAATTCTAAGGTGAAGGGTTGATAGTTGTGGCATAGATGATGATAGATTGATCGCAGACAGATTAGACCCTGAGAGTTAGAGAAACCTCGTCGACAACCCCAAATTACGGGCTGTTCTTGAGTCTACGGCCGTGGAACCTCAAGAACTAACCGTGATTTCCCTTAAGTCTACGAACCTGCTTTTACTTTAATCCAAAGTTAAAGATTTGTTTTAGCTTAGTTTAGACTTGTCTTTTCTAGGTGGTAGTGAGCCTCAACAACCTCTACCTCGATTGTGAGCCTCAACAACCTCAATCGGTTAAGTTAGTCTTGATCTTTAGGTTATAAGTTTGGGTATTTGATACTAATTCTCGCCTTTAGAATCCTTCTATATTGAGCCTCAACAACCTGTATAGAGAGTGCCTTGTAGGTGAGTCACAAAAGGTTTTTGGAACTTCACCGTACGATTACCTTACATTAGTATACCTTTGCATATCTCAACTCTGTCTTTACATCATTAAGTATATCTTGAATCGATTGCCACAACTGAATACCTGGATCCTTAGGATTGTTGTTTTCCCAATATTTGCAAAACTCTCATATTTACTTGCTTGATAACCTACAATCGAGTTCGTTCCCACCCAAATCCCTGTGTTCGATACTCTGGAATTCTTGCTTAACTACGTCGATCCGTACACTGCGGGTTCGCTTGCTTGATTCTAGTTTTATAAATTTAAAGCTTATTTGCACACACCTCTAGGGGCGAACAAGTTTTTGGCGCCGTTGCCGGGGATTTGGTTTCGGCCGAATCCGGTAGCCGGTTGTCAAGCTTGGGAGCTTGCTCTCGTTATTTGATTTTTCTTTGAGTGCATGCGCAGGTCTAGTAACACCGAAGATCTCTTGCCTCTTGATCAAGAGCTAGAGAAAACCTTAAGGCAAAAGCGCAAGGAAAAGAAGATGGCCGAAGAAAACGAACGTGATTTTCAAACGGAGTTGGCGGAAAAGGAAGCTCAACTCCGTTGGAATGAGACTCTCCGCCAGGATGAGATGGATCGTCATCAATCTCAAGTTTACGGTCTACAAGACATGCTCTTCCAAATGAGGATAAAGATGAGCGACCTTGAAGATAAGGTAGGCAAGAAGTCCTCAAGAAGGAGATCAAGGTCTAAAAGAAAAAGCCACTCATCCGCTGATGATAGTGACTCTTCCATGCCGCCGTTAGAAGAGATTGATCCCACGATCAATATGAATCCTTTCCATCCACAAGGAGCTGCTAATCGCCGCATCCCACCTAGGAATGCGAGAGTCGAACGTGTGGATAATGAGCCAAGAACTCTTGGCCAACGGATGGATCCAACACAACAACCACGCCGCTTGGGTGTGAATTTTGATGCTGAAGATGTTCAAGGGTTTAGCTTTAACCCTCAAGTTATCACCCTTGTCCGCCAAAATCAATTTGGCGGTACAAGTGCTGAATCTCCACACCAACACTTGCAAAACTTCGAGTGTATGATGGAGACGATGAGACCGAAGAACGCTACTACCAACAGCTATAAGCTCAAACCTTTCTTTTTCTGCTTGAAAGGGAAAGCGTTATCTTGGTACCAAGCTCTTCCTAATGGGAAACTAGACACGTGGGAAGACCTTTCCGCAGAGTTTCTCACCAAATTCTTTCCGCCTTCCAAAACGGCGGAACTTAGAGGTAAGATTAATGCTTTTTCTATGAGACCTAACGAAAGTTTGTTTCAATCATGGGAAAGGTTTCAGGATTTGCTCTTGGATTGCCCTCATCATGGCATATCCAAGCTTGCCTTGCTGGAAATTTACTACAAAGGGCTGGATACGGGAACGCAATTCAACCTCCAATCCCTCTCATGTGGAACGTTCATGGACATGAGAGAAGATGACGCTTGGGACTTCATTGAGAAGCAAGCAAGAGTCATAGAGAAGTATTCCCACCGGAAGGTGGAGGGAAATCGTGTGGAGCAAGGAGCGAAGCTCACACATGAAGCTCAAAATCAGATTTTCTCCCTCAACAATGAGATCAAGGAGTTGAAGGAGGCTATCAAGACCAACTTCCCAAAGAAGCAAGGGAAGGATGTTGGTTATTTGGGCAACAATAATGGCGGCAACAACAATAACCGGGGTAACAACCGGAATAACAACTGGAATGGAAACAACAACAACCGGAACAATGATTGGAACAACAATCGGGGTTCAAACAACAACAATTGGCGCCCCAATCAACAAAGTTCCGGTAACTCTTATCCTTCCAATTCTAACTCACTAACTCCACCTTCCTCTTCCTCTACTCCTTTGAAAAGCCAAGAGCAATCATCTAATGGAGGAAACAATACGGGAAAGGAGAAGCCCGACCCCATGTTGGAAACGATCTTGGGAAAGCTTCAAGGGATGGAGAACCGCCTCATTAAGGTTGATGATCGAGTTTCTAAGATTGACAAAGCTCAAAAAGTTTTAGAAAACCAAATGTTCGACCATGCGGAGGAAGTTCCTAGAAATCAAGGGAAACTTCCAGGAAAGACGGAGGACAACCCTAAGGGAAGGGTAATGGCGATTACAACTAGGAGCGGAGTGACTACCACCGATCCGCAGCCTACGTTCGTTGAAGTCCCCGTAGAGAAGGACAAAGGAAAGGGGAAAGAGAAGGAAGATGTCTATGTTCCTCCTCCAGCTTTCAAACCTCCCCTACCGTTCCCTCAATCTAGAGCGCGAGCGCGCCTAGATAAACAATTCGGTAAGTTCATAGAACTCATGAGTAAGCTGCATATTAATATACCTTTCATTGATGCTATTGTAGGTATGCCAGCTTACGGCAAGTTCTTGAAAGAGCTCCTCTCCAACAAGAGGAAGCTAGAAGACTTCGGAGAGGTCAAGATGAGTTCGGATTCTTCGGATCTTATCAAGACCATGAAAGAGAAAATGCCCCCAAAGTTGAAGGATCCGGGGTCATTTTGCATTCCCATTGGAGTGGGAGACGTCACATACGACGCATTATGTGACTTGGGAGCAAGTGTGAGCATCATACCACTTGCATTATGTAGGAAGATCGGTTTAGGCGACCCTAAACCAGTAAAGATGACGTTATACATGGCGGATCGATCCATCACTCGCCCCGTCGGCATTGTAGAAGACGTCCTGGTCAAGCTAGGTAAATTCTTTGTTCCCATTGATTTTGTCGTGCTTGACATTCCTGCAGATAGTCCGGTCCCGATTATACTCGGAAGACCGTTTCTTGCAACTTCCGGCTGCATGGTCGATTGCAAGAATGGAAGACTCGCTTTTGATATTGGAGAAGAGAAAGTAGAGTTCGTCCTTTCCACTCTAGTGAAGGAGCCAATCTTTGACGAGGATATCTACGATATCCAAGACGAAGAAGGTTTGTCTAGGGAGGAGGTAAGTGCGATTCTCTTTAACGATCCCTTACAAAAGGTTATTACTATGAGTCTAACCAATGAAGGAGAAGAAGAAGAGTGCAAAGAGGAAATTGAAGCCTTAGAAGCACAAGAGGAGATCCATGAAGAGGAGTTTGAGAAACTCCACGATGAGGCTGAGAATGTAAGAATCCACGGTCATACCCTGTATTCCACGACCGTGGATTTCACAACCAAAATCGACCTCCATTCCAGGGGGTTACACGGCCGTGGAACACATGAGGAGGCCGTAATTCTGACCGTGGAAGAGGGTAACCGGCAAACTTCTTCAACTTCTTCTAATTCTTCTCCAAACCACTCAACACCCTTAGAAACTTCTAAGGAGACGTCGGACGCTCCTCAAGGATCATTGGAGGCTCCGAAAGTGATGGAACTCAAACCACTTCCTACTCATCTAAGGTACGCTTTTCTTGGATCTAATTCTACCTTTCCGGTTATCGTTAGCTCCGAATTAAGCATAGATGAACATGAACAGCTCATGATTGTCCTTAAGAAACATAGAAAAGCCATAGGCTATACTATAGAGGACTTAGTAGGGATTAAACCCTCCTTATGCATGCACAAGATACTAATGGAGGAGGACTTTAGAACTTCAAGACAACCTCAAAGGCGGTTGAATCCGACCATGAAGGAGGTTGTCAAGAAGGAAATTCTTAAACTTCTTGACGCAGGTATCATCTATCCTATCTCCGATAGCAAATGGGTGAGTCCAGTTCAAGTAGTTCCGAAGAAGGGAGGAATGACGGTCATCACCAACAAGAACAACGAACTCATTCCTACCCGGACCGTGACTGGATGGCGAATGTGTATAGACTACCGCAAGCTCAACAACGCAACGCGGAAGGATCACTTTCCATTGCCATTCATCGATCAAATGCTTGAAAGGTTAGCACAACATTCACATTTTTGCTACCTTGACGGTTATAATGGTTTCTTTCAGATTCCGATACATCCGGATGATCAAGAGAAGACCACATTCACGTGCCCTTGGGGTACGTTCGCCTATAGAAGAATGCCGTTCGGGCTTTGCAACGCCCCAGCCACCTTTCAACGGTGCATGATGGCCATCTTCTCCGAGTACGTAGAGGAAATCATGGAAGTCTTCATGGACGACTTCTCCGTATACGGTTCCTCTTTTAACAATTGCCTCTCTAACCTTTCTCTCGTTTTACAACGTTGTGAAGATACTAACCTAGTTCTTAATTGGGAAAAGTGTCAATTCATGGTTAAAGAAGGAATCGTATTAGGTCACTTAGTCTCTAGTAGAGGGATAGAGGTAGACAAGGCTAAAATAGAGACCATAGAGAAACTTCCTCCCCCAATTTCGGTGAAAGGGATAAGAAGTTTCCTAGGACATGCTGGATTTTATAGACGCTTCATTAAAGACTTTTCTAAGATATCAAAACCTCTCACTAATCTATTGATGAAGGATGCGGTTTTTGAGTTTTCACAGGAATGTTTGGACGCGTTTAACACCATTCGGCAAGCTCTAATTTCAGCACCTATTATCCAACCTCCGGATTGGACTCTCCCCTTCGAGATTATGTGCGATGCTAGTGACGTAGCCATTGGAGCTGTTCTTGGACAACGAAAAGAAGGACGAACCCACGCCATATACTATGCTAGCAAAACGCTAGACGAAGCTCAGCTCAACTACGCCACTACAGAAAAAGAATTTCTAACCATTGTCTACGCTATTGACAAGTTTCGCTCTTATCTTGTAGGTGCAAAGGTGATTGTCTACACGGATCATGCCGCGATCCGGTACCTCCTTGCAAAGAAAGATGCGAAGCCGAGGCTACTTAGATGGATTCTTCTCCTACAAGAATTCGATCTTGAGATCCGCGACAAGAAAGGCTCGGAAAATTCTGTTGCGGATCATTTGAGTCGCCTCACACATCTAGAGGACGACCATCTACCCATTGATGACTCCTTTCCAGACGAGCACCTACACATCATAGAGGAGTGCATCAACGAGATCTCCAAAGGTAACGAACCATGGTTTGCTGATTTTGTTAACTATTTGGTTTGCCAAGAGATACCGCCCGGACTATCCTACGCACAAAGGAAGAAGTTCTTTAAGGACGTCCGGGAATACTATTGGAACGAGCCTCTCCTCTTCAAGAGAGGTCCGGATGGCATCATTCGGCGATGTGTGCCGGAAGATGAGATGCAAAGTGTCATCCGCCATTGTCATTCACTACCCTGTGGAGGACACGCTAGTTCGAACAAAACTAGCGCAAAGGTATTGCAATCTGGATTCTATTGGCCTACTTTATTTAGAGATGTGCAATCCTTTGTCTCTTGTTGCGATGCTTGTCAAAGAACAGGCAATATTTCTAGAAGGAACGAGATGCCCCTCAACAACATCCAAGAGGTGGAGATTTTCGACGTTTGGGGAGTCGATTTCATGGGACCATTCCCATCTTCTTGTGGAAATCAATACATACTATTGGCGGTAGATTACGTTTCTAGATGGGTGGAAGCAATTGCCTCTCCCACAAATGATGCCATGGTGGTGGTTAAGTTCTTCAACAAGACCATTTTTCCACGATTCGGGACACCAAGGACGATCATTAGTGATGGAGGTTCTCACTTCATAGCCCGTCGCTTTGAAGCTCTTCTAGCTAAGTATGGGGTTACTCACAAGATCGCTACCCCTTACCATCCACAAACGAGTGGACAAGTTGAGATCTCAAATAGGGAAATCAAGGGAATTCTAGAGAAGACAGTTTCGAGGACTAGGAAGGATTGGTCCTTGAAACTAGATGATGCATTATGGGCGTACCGGACTGCGTACAAGACTCCCATAGGAACCACACCATACAACCTTGTGTATGGGAAGTCTTGTCATTTGCCGGTAGAGCTGGAACACAAAGCGTTTTGGGCTATCAAATGGCTGAATTTCGGCATGAAGGAAGCGGGAGAGAAGCGTCTCCTAGACATCAACAAGCTGGATGAACTCCGTTTGAACGCCTACGAAAACGCTAAGATCTACAAGGAAAGAGCAAAGCGTTGGCATGATAATCATATCATTCCAAAGGACTTCAAAGAAGGAGATCAAGTTCTCCTCTTCAATTCAAGACTTCGCCTCTTTCCAGGTAAGCTTAAATCTCGTTGGAATGGACCTTTTCTAATTAAGCGCATTTTCCCCCATGGTGCAGTTGAAGTATGGGGTGAAGCTAGCGGAAGTTTTAAGGTGAACGGCCAACGACTCAAGAAGTATACGCCGGAACTCCAAGCTGAGGAGTTTGCGCCTACCGCACTCGAATAAGTGCGAGACTGGTCTAGCTACGGACCTTAAACAAAGCGCTTCTTGGGAGGCAACCCAAGGTATTGCATTCTCGTTTTTGTTTTCGATTCATAGATTAGTTTAGAATAGACGTTTTCACTTTATTTTGCCTCGATTTCTTCCGGTATGTTCGTGTTTTTGGTTGTAGGATCGATGGAAAAGGAGAAAAGGAGGATAATGTCGAAGAAAAGTGACGAAATTTGGACTTTGAAGCTTTACAGAAGGTTCCACGGTCTAAATTACGGTCGTCATAGCTACAGTGGCCGTAATTCTCAAAAGCCTGTGAAAAATCATCAAAACCACGGTTCCGTACACTTCCACGGCCGTGGAATGCCCCGATAGACCGTGATTTTTGGAAATTTTGCCGGCCACTATATAAGCCCCAGTCTTCACAAACTTAACCACATTTCCCCCATTCCACGACCTAGATACCGAAAACCCGCAACCTCTCCCAATTCTTCATTCTCTAATCGTTTTTAACGATTCTTCATCCTAAACTACAGCAAATCCAACCACGAACAGGATCCAAGCAACAAATCGAGTGGAAATCGATCAACAAACACGCATTTTGGATTTTTTCAATCCGAAAAAGAGGTTATTTCTTTCTTCTCGATTCTAGCGGATTTAGTTCGTTTTTGCTATAGATTTTTAGGAAGAACTGACAAAGACTGGAAGGAATTAGATTAGGACTGCTTGTTGTGGTGATTGTTGGTGAAATTGCTGAGATTCGCGAGATTCTGAGACGAATCACGGTCTCTGGGTAAACCACGGCCGTGGAACCTGAAGAACAGACCGTAATTTTGGGTGAAAAATGGACTTCGTAAGGAGAGTTTCGGGAAGGATAAAGGAGAAGAAGGGAGGACAAAATAAGAAAAGGAAAGGCAATCCCTCCACCTCTAGGGCACCACCACCTTCATCTCCCTCACTACCATCCTCACCTTCACCTCCATCTTCACCCCCTCACCCTAGCATTCCCACCATACACGAGAACCACCTTGCTGCATTTGAGAAGATACAGAAGAGGGCAGTGATTGGCCCTAGGTATTTGTTGTTGGAGGATCTACATCCTCTCAACATAGTAGATGATCTTACATGACTCTTGGATAGAGCCGGATTACTTGTCTTCACGAACATTCGTGAAGACGCCTATGAGGAGATTACCCGGGAGGTTGTGACATCCTTTGAGCACAACCACGTAGATAGGACCGTCTCTTTCCGCCTCATGGAACGAGACTATCAGTTGAGTATTGTTGAGTTCGGGACCATTTTCGGGTTCCATGAGACCTACAATGGTCGATTCCCTAGCGGTATCTACCCTAAGGATTTTTGGGAGGAGGTTGCGATGATATACGCCGACGAGGACCGTTGGCAACCCGCTGATACCAAGGCTAGATTGATGTACCATCTAGCCTTGAAGATAGCTCACCGTGTTCTTTCGGAGTGTCTCTTTCCTAGGACGGAGACGCCCTAAAAGATCAAGACGGATGAGCTATTCTTGCTCTATTGCATGCTCTATGGACGTCGTGCAGATTGTGCTACTCTCTTGGCTGCTACGATGAGCAAGCTCAAGAACAAGTCGAAGGGGAATATTGGATATGGTGGGATAGTGACCCACATTGCTAGGACGCTTGGTGTAGATTTCTCCGCTTGCACCTGTATACCGGCGGTTCCCTTAGGGCTACATGCATTTATGGTTAGGGGACTCATCTTCCCCACACATAGAGGTCCGCCTTATGCGGGCATGCCTTGGGAGACTAGGACAAGCAGGGGTATTGAGTGGCTGCCGGAGTATTCCATTGTGGCGGGACGCCACAATTGGAAGGAGACGTTCGCTGCGATGCACGCGAACAGGATAGTAGCTCCCCCTTACGTTCCACCACCGGTTGTGGATGAGGAGGACATGGGAGATCAGTATGAGAGTGGTGGAGGAGCGGAGCAGGATTTCGGCACGTTTCCGGACCAGCCGGAGGCGGCCCGGGATGTACCTAGGCGCTCTCCACGCCCAGCTAGAGCTTCAGGCTCGTCATCTCGCCGCGCTAGCGTGAGTGAGAGGCCCACGTGGATGACTACACCTCCGACTTGGTACGACACACCTCCTCCTTGGTCCTCGACGTAGCCAGCAGCACCACCACCACCGCCAGCACCAGCCGATGCCCCCGCATGGTTTGATCACGCCCCGGGATGGTACGAGAGGATGCCGGATTGGGCTACCGGACTTTCAGAGAGAGTCGGAGCGCTAGAGATCCGGGCGGATGCTAGAGACGGACGCCTAGACGACCTTGACCACATGATGAGGAACGTCTACCGCCAGCAGTTTGGGCGGCCATACGACTCCAGCTTCTCTCCATTTCCGCCTCCACCGCCGCCGCAGTGATTGGACGCATGATCGTTGTTTTAGACATTCCCGCCACCACTTGTGAGTTTCTTTTCTTTCTTTTGTTCTTTCTTTTGAACATTAGGGACAATGTTCGTCCTAAGTATGGGGTGGGATGTACTAAAAAGTTTGTAATAACTCTACTCTCTATGTTTGCTTTCATTTGAGACTATCGTTGCATGTTCATTATGTGTTACACGTTTCCTTATCGCATTGCATGAAAAACAACTTTAAAAACCCATAAAAATTGAAAAATTTTGAAAAATTTTGTGCTTCTAATGAATTGAGATGACTTCCATGATAATCACTACTTGTGAATTGAGTTTGATGACAATTACATGCTTAAAAGGATTGTGAATTGAAAAGAATTTGAATGAATGAATTCTACCTCTTTTGCAAGTTTTATAATGTGAAAATGTTACCTAAATCATGTTAGGGAATTGAAGTTGAAATCACATTATAAGTTCCTATACTTCTTGTTGAAATGATTAAGGCAATTCGATACTTTCTTTCTTCTTTTCTTTGATCATCTAACTCCTCATTGAAATATTAGCCTCCTTTACCTATCCGGGAACTTGGAAGAAGTGAATGAGAAAAAGGCATGTTTGATGTGGGAGGGCCATGAGAGCAATTATTTGCAATCAATCGAATAGAAAGAAATTATAGGTTTGGGGAAGTCAATCATGACGATGAGTAACTCGGCACCATTCACATAGCCGGGTGTTTGTGTCTTGCCAAAGTCGAATTGAGCGATATTCCTAGCGGATTATGGTATGTGCGCTAAGGGTTTGAGGCATCTCTTGCAAATTTGAGAAACGCCAATCTCCTAGGCTTCGGTTTTTGTGCACCTCTATCCATAACTCCAAAAGTAAAGTCGAAAAATGAAAAGAAGAGAGCGAAGCTCTAAGTTGAAGTGTTGTAGGAACCGCATAAGAAGAAGAAGGTAGTTGTCCAATTTTCCCGGATTTATGCACCACTCTCCCTTAAAGTTTTCCCTTCCCTTCCATATTCTAGACCTTTTCTTTGAAAGTCCTTAAGATCAAAAGAATGATATATGACTTGGTGATCTAAATTGAAGTTTCTTGTGATTGATTTTGATAATGTTTGAAGGTTATAATGTTGTTGAGAAGTTAAATTGATTCATGAGTTTTCTTTGCCTTTTACTCTCTAATTGAGTGTGTGAAAGTTTGATGAACGATTGAAGCAAGGTTTGAGAATGATCTATTTCTTAGAAGTCACATTCATCTAAAAGAAGGTACACATATTTCATCCTAACTCTTGTTTAAAGCTTTTGAAAGACCTTGCTTGGGGACAAGCAAGATGCAAGTATGGGGTTATTTGTTAGCATGAAATATTGTGATATTTTAGGCACGTTTTCTAAACGTATTTGATTCATATTGATAGTCTTTGATTGATCTTTGTGCATAAGTGGGCTAGTATTACCTATATTGTCGATATGGATGTCTACACTAGTTCTATGTTGATTATAGGTGATTTGGAGTTATTTCCGAACGGAATCGAGCAAAGGAAAGTTGAGTTGTTATATCCATAGATCGAGGACACTCTTTGGAAGCAATTTGGAGTCTTAGATTGAGGAATGCACGAGTTTAGGGAAGAATCACGTTCTTGCCCTAAATTACGCCCTAAAATACGGCCGTATCACAAACCACGTTCAGAATTACGGCCGTGGAATTGAAGTCAGAAAACCATGTTCATTCCAGGGGATTACACGGCCGTGGAACATATGTTGCAAACCGTATTTGTTTCCACGCTCTAAATTACGGTCGTGGAACACTTCCACGACCGTGATTCTGGCGAATCTTTTCGCCACACTTCGAAGCCACGATCTTTTGAAGATTGGGCCGGGCCGACACTTTGCCCTGCATTATAAAAAGACGGAAGAAAGGAGATTCCGTCATCCACGCTTATCCACGCTTATGCCCGCTTATGCCCGCTTATCATCGCTTACAGCATCGCTTACATTTCCGCTCTAGGTTTACACTTGCGACATCACCGTCTAGACGAGCACGTTTTGCCTAGTTTGCTTGGAAGGAATTGAGATCTCTTTGAAGAGATCGAAGTTCGTATTGGGAATTCCTGGAATCTCGCACTTGTGGTGGAGATTGCCGTAGAGATTCCCAGGAATTGCGGAAGATCGAAGTTCTTGGAAGATTTTGCAAGAAGATCTCTCTTCTTGATTAGGTTCGATTTGGAAAACGGATTGACATCCCGTTTTCTTTTCTTTCCTAGGATTACGATTATTTGTTCTATTGTGAACCTTGTGACATTGCTTGTTCTCTTTGTGATTTTGAGATTAAGTTGAAGATTATTGAAAGTTCTTGAAAGTTTTCATCTTTTCATCTTTTAATTCTTGAATTGAAATCAATATGACTGTTATTGGCTAAAAACCCTTAACAATTCTAAGGTAAAGGGTTGATAGTTGTGGCATAGATGATGATAGATTGATCGCAGACAGATTAGACCCTGAGAGTTAGAGAAACCTCGTCGACAACCCCAAATTACGGGCTGTTCTTGAGTCCACGGCCGTGGAACCTCAAGAACTAACCGTGATTTCCCTTAAGTCTACGAACCTGCTTTTACTTTAATCCAAAGTTAAAGATTTGTTTTAGCTTAGTTTAGACTTGTCTTTTCTAGGTGGTAGTGAGCCTCAACAACCTCTACCTCGATTGTGAGCCTCAACAACCTCAATCGGTTAAGTTAGTCTTGATCTTTAGGTTATAAGTTTGGGTATTTGATACTAATTCTCGCCTTTAGAATCCTTCTATATTGAGCCTCAACAACCTGTATAGAGAGTGCCTTGTAAGTGAGTCACAAAAGGTTTTTGGAACTTCACCGTACGATTACCTTACATTAGTATACCTTTGCATATCTCAACTCTGTCTTTACATCATTAAGTATATCTTGAATCGATTGCCACAACTGAATACCTGGATCCTTAGGATTGTTGTTTTCCCAATATTTGCAAAACTCTCATATTTACTTGCTTGATAACCTGCAATCGAGTTCGTTCCCACCCAAATCCCTGTGTTCGATACTCTGGAATTCTTGCTTAACTACGTCGATCCGTACACTGCGGGTTCGCTTGCTTGATTCTAGTTTTATAAATTTAAAGCTTATTTGCACACACCTCTAGGGGCGAACAGTTTCCTCTCCTTCCCTTGAACCCTCATGAACAAATCCAAGGAGGTAGCAACCATGCAAACCGGAATGAACGAAGCAACCGCCGTAAAGAACGAAATGTGAATAGTTGTGCCCATGAGAACCCGGATTGTATTCAAGCATCTCGACATGATGGCGGCAAATTCGAAAGAAGTAGTTACCATGGTAATACATCCCACAATCACTTTCCAAACGATGGCATGACGGATTCGAGGACGAATCCTTTTCAAGGGAAAGGGGATGATGTGATCCCCACCGGGGAAGAAATCATCGTCAATATGCCGGAACCAATCGTTTTGCCACCAACCGTCCAAGTCAAAACTCAGCCGGCACCTATCGAATCAATATTTATGTGTTGGAGGTCATGTCTAAAACTGAGCCAAAACCTATTGAAATCAAATAAAAAATGCTTGCACCGAGCATGCCCAATGCAAGCCAATTTTCACTCTCTCCGGCTATGCTGTCAGGTTTGTGCTCTCTCAGTAAAACGTCTATAACTGAGGCAATTCTTGGAACTAAAATACCCATAAGTACTACTTTGAAAGTTATTTTCAATATCTACAACTTTCTAGTTTACACAAATTCGAGATTACTAGAAGAAGATGGTGAAAATGACCCTACATTGCAGCAAGTACGGTACTTGTATGGATTGTTGGACAAGATCATGCATGGAGGCATGAAAGATGGTTATACAAAACATATGCACGTCCCACCCATACATTTTTCATGCAGCATACCATGCTCATATTATTCATATATTATGCATGAATTTATGTATTAATCATGTGAAGGTCAACATGTCAACATTCAATCAAACATTGAAGGCATCTTCACACACATACATTGAATGGAGGCCAAATTAGTTTAATGGTCTTCTTCTCCTTCAATATGGACGTCCATGACTTGATTAGACCATCCTTGATGTGTTTTCCAAGTGAAGAGAATAGGATCCAAGAGTCATCTTTGAATAAAGGCCAAATGTGGCCATTTATGTGTTTGAATTTCCTAGAAAAACTCTTGAATTTCTTGCATTTCCTTTTCATAAATCTTTGATATTTCTAACACTTAATTAGGGAGTTTCTAGGATGAGTTTTGTGGCTA
This sequence comes from Fagopyrum esculentum, assembly GCA_033239045.1. Taxonomy (NCBI): domain Eukaryota; kingdom Viridiplantae; phylum Streptophyta; class Magnoliopsida; order Caryophyllales; family Polygonaceae; genus Fagopyrum; species Fagopyrum esculentum. The sequence continues at coordinate 138,006,500 of BSUD01000001.1, read as the reverse complement.
TATAAAGCCTTGTATCCTCCCATTGTAAGATAAGTCAAGTTAAATGAAGTAAGTTAGCCTTTGTGCTTTCAAAAATGTTGTTTGCTTTAAAACAAAACCCGAATTCTAGGTGAGATGCTTAGTTTTCAAACATCTAGGTGAGATGCTTAGGTGGTTCTAAGGTGAGAGGCCAAGGAACGAAGGTTTGAACCCCAAAGTGAGATTCCGAGGGTAGTTCGTTCGAGTTGAGGGATTCCCAAAGTGAGAGGCCGAGGGAATTTGCTCTTCATATCCAAAAACACAAAATCCAAAAAAAAGGTGTTCCATTTCACCGATTCCAATCCGAGTGTGAACTTATGCCGGTGGATCCTCGTGTTCGGATCAAGTTCGATCACATCAAAGACACATCATTAAATGGAGCTCAACTCACCTCGCTTAACAATGAAGTAAAGCAATTGAAGAAGCTTTTAGTAGCTCAAACGAAGAAGGAGCAAGACGGTGGATACCAAGGAAGAAATAACTATCAAGGGCCGCGGAACAACAACTACAACAACAAAAACTCCAACAACAACAATTGGAGATCAAATCAACAAAATCCCGGTAACCCTTATTCTCATGCTGAAAATGCTCTTAACACCCCCTCTTCTTCTTCTACTCCTTCGAGAAGCCAGGAGCCTACATCAAGCTCGTCCCAGCCACCAAAGAAACATGACGCTGTGCTGGAGGCAATTTTGATCAAGCTCAAATCGCTATGAAGACATCGATGAATTCATTTTCGAAGGCACAAAAAGCCTTAGAGCAACAATTTTTCAACAAGGAGAATGAAGCGCCAAGAGATCCAGGGAAGCTCCCAACAAGAACAGAGAGCAACCCAAAGGGACAGATCATGACTATTACAACACGCAGTGGATTGAAGACTACAGATCCAGTACCTCGGTTGTGCCCCAATCAGATGAGGAACACCTCAGACCAAGATCAGACGAGGAATACCTCGGTTGAGGTGCCAACCGAGATGGAGCCCCAGAAAGCAAAAGAAAAATCTGAAGTTTATGTTCCACCTCCTGCCTATAAACCACCACTCCCGTTCCCTCAGTCAAGGGTGCGGACACATCTAGACAAGAACTTTGGTAAGTTTCTTGACCTTATGAATAAGCTACATATTAATATTTCTTTCATTGATGCCATTCGAGGGATGCCTTCCTATGGGAACTTTTTGAAAGAGATCTTATCAAGGAAGAGGAAGGTGGAAGACTTTGGTAAAGTAAGGATGACATCTAGATCTTCGGAGCTCATTCAAATCATGAAGGAGAAGATGTCACCTAAATTGAGAGATCCCGGTTCATTTTGCATTCCCATTCAAGTTGGGGATGTAACTTATGATGTATTATGTGATCTAGGAGCCAGTGTAAGAATCATACCGCTAGAGCTATGCAAGAAAATCGGACTTGGAGAGCCCAAGCCCATGAAGATGACATTATACATGGCAGATCACTCCATTACCCGTCCCGTGGGTATCTTGGAAGACGTTCCCAATAAGTTAGGTAATTTCTACATACCTATAGACTTTGTTGTGCTTGATATTCCCACATATTATCCCATCCCTATCATTCTCGGGAGACCATTTCTAGCAAGTTCGGGTTGCAATGTCGATTGTAAGAACGCCAAGTTGAAATTCAACATTGGTGGCGATCATGTGGAGTTTGCATTGCTTGTTGCAATGAAGGGAGAGCCGTTGGAGGATGACATCTCTTCAACATCTATGATGAAGAAGATGCTCGAGAATTGGTGAGCTCTATCCTTATTAACGATCCTCTCGAAAAAGTTCTTAGTTTTAGTTTAGTGGAGGAAGGTATAGATGTCTTTTGTGATGCAGATGTGCGAAGCCTGAAAGCATTGGAAGCTGATCCAGGAGCTAGATTTGCTAAACTGATTTAGGAGAAGAAAAGCACGTTAGGTTTCGGTTCCAGTTCCAGTACCTCGACCGAGGCACTTTCTGGACCAAGCAAGGTGTTCTTATCTGAAGAACATTTCGGTCACCCACCTCGGACCCCGACCGAGGTAGCAAGCGAGCTGATGTCAATTGAGACTTCTGAAAGTCCAATTCTTCGATCTAAGTCCACTTCACTGGAAGGAGAAGGCACAAATTCACCTCAGAAAGCACCCCCAGTTTTGGAGCTTAAACCACTTCCCAATCACTTGAGGTATGCTTTCCTTGGTCCGGATTCTACTTATCACGTTATAGTTAGTGCTTCCCTTTCTGAAACTAAATTATCTAAATTGATGCATGTTTTGAGGAAACATCGAAAAGGCTTTGGGTTATACTATTGATGATCTTATTGGTACTAAACCCTCTTTTTGCATGCATAAGATACTAATGGAAGACGATCATAAGACTTCACGGGAACCACAAAGACGGTTAAATCCGATCATGAAAGAGGTTGTGAAGAAGGAGATTCTTAAGTTGTTGGATGCAGGTATCATATTTCCCATATTGGATAGCAAATGGGTGAGCCCGGTGCATGTAGTTCCCAAGAAGGGTGACCGTTGTGACAAATAAGAACAACGAGTTGATTCCTACTAGGACCGTTACGGGCTGGAGGATGTGCATTGATTATAGGAAGCTGAACATGGCCACTCGAAAGGACCATTTCCCGCTTCCCTTCATCGACCAAATGCTTGAACGGTTAGCTCAACACTCCCATTGTTGCTATTTAGATGGTTATAATGGCTTCTTTCAGATTCTTATCCACCCGGATGATCAAGAGAAGACCATTTTCACTTGTCCATGGGGGACATTCGCTTATCGGAGGATGCCATTCGGATTGTGTAACGCACCTGCAACTTTTCAGCGTTGTATGATGGCTATCTTTTCTGAGTATATAGAGGAGATCATGGAGGTATTCATGGATGACTATTCGGTATATGGTTCATCTTTTGATAACTGTTTGGCTAGCCTTTCTCTAGTGCTACAACGTTGTGAAGAAACTAATCTTGTTTTGAATTGGAAGAAGTGTCACTTTATGGTTAGCGAAGGAATTTTTCTAGGACACATCGTTTCCAACCGAGGTATTGAGGTCGATTAAGCTAAGATCGAGACTATCGAGAAACTTCCTCCCCCTTGTTCTGTTAAGGGTGTGCGGAGTTTTCTCAGGCATGCAGGTTTCTATAAGAGGTTCATCAAGGATTTCTCTAAAATCTCTAAACCGCTCACTAATCTTTTGAATAAGGATGTTGTTTTTGAGTTTTCGCAAGAACGCCTTGATGCTTTTTACAGGATAAAGGAAGCGTTGATAACCACTCCCATCATTCAACCTCCCGATTGGACCTTGCCCTTTGAGATCATGTGTGATGCTATTGACGTGGCCGTAGGAGCGGTACTTGGACAGAAGAAGGATGGCCGGACCAACGCTATTTACTACGCTAGCAAGACGCTAGATGAAGCTCAACTAAACTACGCCACCACCGAAAAGGAGCTCTTGGCAGTTGTTTATGCTTTTTATAAGTTTCGCTCTTACTTAGTGGGAGCGAAAGTTATTGTTTACACTAACCATGCAACTATTCGTTACTTGCTAGCTAAGAAAGATGCAAAGCCGCGCCTCATTCATTGGATTCTCTTGCTTCAAGAGTTTGACCTAGAGATTCGCGATAAGAAGGGATCCGAGTCTGTTGCAGATCACCTCAGCCGGCTACCTTTCTCGCTCGAAAAGGATGACCTACCCATTGACGATTTGTTTCCCGATGAGCACTTGCATTTATTGGAACATTGGATAGAATCCTTTGTTTCACCCCATGATGAAGGTGAACTATGGGGTGAGGACACCTTACAGCTTGTTTAAAGATGGCGTACGGTCTAGCTAGCGACCTTAAACCAAGCACTTCTTGGGAGGCAACCCAAGGTATTGCTTTCTTTTCACTTTTCTAGCCTATTTCAGATAGTTGCTTCGTTTTGTTTTTGCGTCCTCTAGACAGGAACCAGATACTCTCTAAGGAAGGATTACAACTCAGGAGCTACACTAGAAGGACAGAAGTTCGAGAAATTGAGAAGACGGAGCTTTACTGAGACACATCTCGGTTGTTTTCACAACACCTCGACCGATATGTTCTTCGTCAACCGAGGCGACTAGGTCTGACACCATCTCGAACACCTCGGTCCACTCAGGAACACCTCGACCGAGGTGTGATCAAATTCATCGAATGGTATAAAAGGCGCGACGGTTTCTCACTCTTCCACTTCTTCCCTCTCTACCCTCACCTCGACCGCAGTGGCACTTCACCCTCAAATTCTCGAATGTTGCTTGTTTTCCACGTTTCTTGGCTAAAATTGAATGGAGGAAGCAAGAGATTCAGTTTCCAAGCATCAAACAACAAGGAAAACGCCTCAATTTGCAAAATCTGGGGTATTTCGTTCCAAACCCTAACTCTTCTCTTCTTTTGACGATTTTGAGTAGATCTGGCTTTGGTTGCCATAGTTTCTTGCTGAAAAGGATATAAGTACCCTTTAGAAAGCTTTTGGTAGTAATTTTGGGGGAAAAAGCTTACAGATTCAGGATTTGCGTTCGAACAACAGTTCGCCTCGGTTAAGTCGACTGTGTCTCGGCCGAGGTGTTCTTGGGCAACCGAGGTGTTCATCCAGAAAAATAAGTAACAGATCTGATCGTCAGTTGGTCTTGAGAGACAGGCCTAGCAGTTCACACTAGTCTTCCTCTTCCTCTGCTTACCAGTTTTCCATTCCGGTGATCCACGAGCGACACCAGAAGGACTATGATCGCATTTGCGGGCGTCCGATTGTTTTCCCATGTTTTCTTCATGTTGATGCCTTCAAGTGCCTCCATGTGGTGGAGGACTTGAAGAAGATGATCTCCATGGTTGGTCTGGAGGAGTTCATGGATATTAGAGCTCCGGCCTATCTGGAGCCGACGTTGGAGTTTGTCAGTTCTATGACATACGTGCCGGAGCATAATGGAATCAAGTACCGGCTGTTGAACAAGAACTACGCAGTTCCTATGGATAACTTTAGGGATATTTTCGGTTTCCCTACACCGATAGTGACAAACTTTCCTCCCCGAGCGGTGGCTCGGAATTTCTGGGGCGAGATAGCCCATGTGACGGACCATAGTGACAGGTGGCGGCCCGGAGATTCCCGGGAGCGTATTATTTTCCATCTTGTTTTCCGCCTTACTCACCGGATTTTTAATGAGACTCTTCTGGCGCGTACTGAGATGCCCCAGAAGATCCGACAAGGGGAGCTTCTGAGTTTATTCTGTATGGTGACTGGAGGAGTGCCGGACTTTGCTGCCATGTTGGCAGATGGTTTGCACAAGATCAAGGGGAAGTCGAAGGAGATATTTGTTGTGGTGGGCTGGTGACCCACATCGCCACTTCCATGGGCTTGGACTTATCTAGTTGTACACTTGTCGCGGCTGCGAAGCCGCTGGGACTGTAAGAGATGATCACCCGACGCATTCTAGTTCCTCGTGGCCTTGGCACGCCCTACGTTTCCATGCCATGGGAGAAGATAGCTCCACAGGGCATTATGTGGTCATCTCAGTTTTTTGTTTTTGATCATCAGTTTAGGTCTGCTGCTTGGTTCCCTTACATGCAGGATGCTGGAGATGCAGCCGACGACGACGATGATGATGATGATGATGATGATGAGGGGTATGATGAAGGAGCTTCCATGGAGACCAGAACTGACACCGGCGGACCTAGTGCTCCCGTTGTTGACCTTGATGACGAGGCGACGGAGGATGAGAGAACAACACCACCACCACCGTCACCTCGGCGCAGATCCCGTCGCCTAAGATCCCGAGCCGCACCGACGGATTAATGAGCTGACTGATCAGATGATTGACTCCTACGCGGCTATGAAAGTTGACACCTCCCAATGCTTTGCTGATAAGCGCCGACACACTAATGATTGGATGCATCGTATGGAGGAGAGCCAACATTACGTGCGTCGTATGCAAGAGATCCAGATGATGGGCTATCCGTTTGATCCGACCCAACATCCTTATATTCCAAATCCACCACCGCCAGCTGACGAGGACTAGAGCGTCACGGATTTCTTTTCTTTCTTTAATATGCAGTTCAACTAGGTCCGGTGAATATCCTGATTCTAGACTTATATTTTACCCATTGGGACAATGTGTCCCAAGCATGGGGTATTTGGATGTACTATGTGACTTATGTGTATGACTTGTATGACCCTTGTTGGATATTATCGTTTATTCTGCTCTATGTGCTTATCTGTCATTGCATGCATACCTATAGGTTTCTGTTTAAGAAAATGTCAAAAACCAGTTTGAAAAAAAAAATTTATGCCTCGACCGAGACGTTCTTGACCGATCGAGGATGAACACCTCGGATGACGTCAGAACACCTCGACCGAGATGGCTTTAACTTAAAGATTTACGAAACGATTTTGTGCTTCTGTTTTGGATATGACCTCGATGATGATTCTGTTTGCAGATTGGTTTTTGAAATCTATATATGTTCGAAAGGTTTTATGATATGTTTAAGTTGCAAAATTCTTTGTTTGAAATTCTAGCATATTTAATACTTTGTTTTTATCAAAATTATGTTGGATCTGAAGGTTGACACCACATTATCAGTTCTCTCTAATTCTTCTTGGGATGATTAAGGCATTTCATTTTCTTCTTCTTCTTCTTCTTCTTGATCATGCTTAGCCCCTCATATACATATTTGCCCACCTTTACCTATCCGGGAATTTGGAAGCAAGTGAAGAAAAGCAAGTGGAAGTGAAGTTGAGATCCTGGCTGAAAGTGTTAGAAAGAATCAATTAGGTTTGGGGAAGTCAACCATGATGATGAGTAACTCGGAACCATTCACATAGTCGGGTGTGTGTGTCTTGCCAAAGTCGGATTGAGCGATATTCCTAACGGGTCATGGTATGTGCATCAAGGGTTTGAGGCATCTTGAGAAATTGATGATTGCTGATCTCCTAGGCTTCGGTTATTGTGCACCTCTGTCCATGCATCCCAAAAAGTAAAGTAAAAAAAGTGAAAATAAGCAAAGTTTATTGGTGGAAGATGTTGTGATTCAAAGCAAGTGAAGAAAATATCCTATTCCCGGATTCTAGCACCACATTATCCTCTATACATCCCACCCTTACACGTTTCTTGACCTCTTTTGGAAGCTCTTGAGACATCGAGCTTGTTGATTGACTTGGTGGTTTAAACTAGATTATACATGATTGATTTCGATATATATGATTTATTATGCATTCTATGATTTTATGCAAAGATGAACAACTTTCTTATATTTATAAAATGTTTTGATCATGTCTTGATCTTATTTGCCATGAAGCATTCTCTTAGGGTAATCTATGAGTGGAGCACACCGCCAAAATGTTTTGAAATGTTTTTTTATTGATCTTTTTGATGATTTATAATCCATTCTATCTTTTATCTAAGATTTGGATCTTGCTTGGGGACAAGCAAGGGACAAGTATGGGGTATTTTATTAGCATGTATTATTATCTATATTTGGGATTGGTTTAGACGTTTTATCTTCATAAATCTGCATGTATGGATGTATACTCTTTGATTATATTTTCATTTTGTCTACCTTTGTGCGAATCGAGGTCTACACATAGTTTCGTTGTAATTGTAGGGAAAATGACACGTTTTGGACCGAAATGGAGCTAAGGAGTCATTGGAGGCTTGGAGCTACATTCTGGAGCATTGAGGAGTTATAAGAAGATCTCAAGAACCATGGAAATGATTTAGAAGATTGATTTCGGACCAGATTAGAGAGTTACACTTTCAGCTGAGACTCACCTCGGTCAGCTACAATACCACCTCGACTGAGGTGATCTTCAGGAGCGTTTGGACCGAGGCGAAGTGATGACCGGGCGCGAGATCTTTATTTTTGGCTAAGATCTTCTATTTTTGGAAAGTAAATATCACATATTTTTTTACTGGATTTCTGGAAGGAAGATATATTTTTGGCTGATATATTTTGGAAAATATGGAGATATATTTTAAGGAAATTATCTTTTTAAGATATTTTATCTTTAATAGATAATTCTCCTATATAAAGGGTTGAATTTTCTGCAATTCAGCCATCCTTGGATCATCTCCGGATCACCCATTCTCTGAAGAAAGTTTGAAGGAAGTTTTGAAGGTTGAAGATCAAGGAAGGAAGGAATCTAGTTTGAAGTTAGCTTTGAAGGAAGTTGTTAGATTTCCTTAGTTTGGTTTGTTTGTTGTCTTTTCTGATTTATGATTGAGGAACACTAATTGTTTGTTTGTTTGATTCAGTTATTGAGACTTTCGTCTTAAGGTTTTCTTGTTTGAGTATTGATTCCTTTCTTATATATATATATATATATATAGATATATATTTAATTATTGTTATCATGATGATTGTTGGCTAAGTTCTTTATACGATGCTAGGGGGATTGGTTGAACGTTGTGGCAAAGACGATGAAAGAATGAGCTTTATCCCAGTGGACCCTGAAAGCTCGAGTCTTTACCTTAACCGACGAACACCTCGGTCACTCGTGGAACATCTCGACCGAGATGGTACATGAACTGAGCGAGGCGAGCCCTTCCCTCATCCTTATCAGAGTTGAGGTTTCAGTTTGCCAAATCCTATCCTTGTTATACCTTTCCTGGTTCAACGCAAGCCTAGGATGAGGCTTACCCGGTGATTCCTTTGTTTGTATACCCAAGATCATGAGTGTAGGTAATAAAGGTTTATCCTTTATTGGGGTTTGAGTGTGCCTTCATCCCATCTTTGAGAGTTAGCCTGAGACTTACCCGGTAAAGGTTGATTCTATCCCCTTGGGTAGTTGATGCGTCCTTGGACACATCAATGAAAGATTCCGGATCTAGATCAAGCTGAAGCTCAACTACTCCTTAGTTGAAGTGCGGATGCGTTGAAGATGGGTTGCGGGAGCTTAGAGATGGAGGCGGAAGTTGTATGGTTAAGACGATGTAGATTGATCGATCAAGCCTTGAAGTGGGTCGATTGAGTTGGTTCCTGAAGAACCCTCGAATGCGGTTGAGTTTGGATTGAAGATTTAAAAGAAGAACTTTGAGAGGATTGGAAGAGGGATTGATGCTCAAGTAAGTAGGAGGAAAATACTTCTCAATACTTAATCAAATTGAACATGATTTACAAATGAGCCAAGAATCCCCTTATATAGTGGATGAATGCCATACAAAGGGTCGGAAATTAAATGAAGGAAATAAAGTTGGAATTTAAGTTCCGAAAATGAAACACCTAAAAATATGAAAGGTTGAGAATTTAAGTTCGGAATTAAGTTTCCGATTTAAATTCCGAAACCAAAAGTCTAATCTTAAATTCGGGAAATTAAGTTCTGAAAATAATGTCCCAAAAATTAATAATCCGAAAATAAAAAGACTTATTATTACAAAACGCTAAAATACGAAAAATGCGCCGGAACGGTGCCGGCTTGACAAGCTTCATATCATAGTGGCGTAGAGGCATGGTTTGCAACCAATGGGTCCGTGACAAGCAACGGTGCGGCTAATGATGGAGCCGGTAGCTTGAGCGATTGCCTTAGCACGGGAACGGGTTAGCGGTCCATCGGAGCGAACCCGGAGTGCCTCGTCTTCCTCATGTTGGGACATAGGGGTCAAGGGCTTATCAGTCCCCCCATCTTGGATTTGAAACGTCCCCGTTTCACCGTCATCAAATAGGGGCTCAATGTATTGTGCAAGATCCTTGACATTGAACGTCGGGTGCACGCCATAGTCGTCCGGAAGCTCCAACTTGTATGCATTCGGGCCATGGCGGGATAAGATGCGGAATGGTTCATCACCGCGGTCCGAGAGGTTGCCTTTGCTGCGAGATGGAAAACGCTCCTCCCTGAAGTGGAGCTAAACAAGATCACCGGGCTCAAATGAGAGTGGACGGCGCCCTTTGTTGCGTTGTGAGGCAAGTTGATCGGCACGCCGTTGGAATTGTGTCTAAGTCCTCTCATGAAGCTCAATGATGTGAGCGGCACGACTTGCTCCGGTGATGTGTTCTCCGTCTTTGAGTGGACGTGGAGTGAAGTCCATCGGGGTGTGTGATTAAGGCCGTAGACAACTTCAAAAGGTGAAAGCTTGGTTGCCGAGTGCGAGACCTGTTATAAGAAAACTGCACAATAGAAAGTAAGTCCTCCCACTTGCGGGGGTTGTTCCTAAGGGTCGCTCTAAGTAGAGCGCCGAGAGTCCGATTGGTTACCTCCGTTTGACCATCGGTTTGGGGATGATAGCTACTTGAAAACAACAAGTTGGTTCCAAGTTCCCCCATAAGGTTCTCTAAAAATGGCTCACAAACTTTACGTCCCGATCACTAAGGATAGAACGCGGTATTCCATGTAAACGCACAACATTGACAAAGAAAAAGGTAGCTACTTCGCTAGCATTTTGTGTGCTCTTACATGCAATAAAATGTGCCATTTTTGAAAAACGATCGACTACCACGAAAATGGAGTCTTTGCCTCGTTTTGACATCGGTAGGCCAACCACAAAGTCCATAGAAAGATCCTCCCAAGGTCCCATTGGTATAGGCAAAGGAGAATACAATCCATCCGGACCTTGACACGATTTTGCATGGTGACATGTGATGCAACTTGTGCAAAACCGTGTCACATGCTTGCGCATTCGGGGCCAAAAGAAGTGCTCTTGTAGAGCGGCGAGAGTCTTGGTAGCACCGAAGTGACCACGACCCTCATGGGCCTCCTTTATCAACAAATGACGAATACTCGAGCGCGGGATACAAAGCTTGCCCGCACGGAATAAGTAGCCATCGTTAATAAAGAACGACTCATGCTTTCAGAGGTCAAGGCATTGAGCAAATATATCCTTGAAGTCAAGATCCGTGGCATATAACTCTTTGATAAGAGCAAAGCCATGGATCTTGGTGTCCATATGCACAAGAAGGATATATCGGCGAGAAAGGGCGTCGGCTACCACATTCTCTTTACCTTTCTTATGTCGAATGACATACGGAAATGTCTCAAGAAATTCTACCCAACTAGCATGGCGCCGACTGAAAGTAGTTTGACCCTTAAGATACGAAAGAGCCGCATGATCCGAATGAATCATGAACTCCTTCGGCCACAAGTAATGTTGCCATGTTTTTAGACAACGAACTAAAGCATATAGTTCCTTGTCATAAGTTGGACAGTTGAGTGAGGGACCGGAAAGTTTTTCGCTAAAGTAAGAAATGGGCCGATTCTCTTGTAGGAGAACCCCCCCCCCCCCCCCCCCCCCCCCC
>BSUD01000001.1:137752372-137995255 GCA_033239045.1 Fagopyrum esculentum | reverse complement strand
CCCCCCCCCCCCCCCCAATGCCCACATTAGATGCGTCACACTCCACCTCGAAGGTTTTCGAAAAGTTGGGGAGTTGGAGTAGCGGCGCATTACAAAGACGGTCTTTGAGCGACTCAAACGCTCGAGCATGGGTGTCATGCCACTCAAATGTGACACCTTTATTAGTAAGCTCATGTAACGGTGCCGCTATCGAGCTAAAGTCCTTGACAAAGCGTCGATAGAAGCCCACTAAGCCGAGAAAGGCTCGAACCATGGTGGCCGTAGTAGGAGTAGGCCACTCCCGAATGGCGCAAACTTTTGATTCGTCCACTTGTAGTCCGTCCTTAGACACGACATAGACAAGAAAAATTGTGGTGTCTGAGCAAAATACACATTTCTCCAAATTGACATACAACTGCTCTTGTCTAAGGCACTCGAGCACTTGGCGAAGGTGCTCGATGTGTGCATCCAAAGACTTGCTAAAAACTAGTATATCATCAAAATAGATAACCACGAAAATACCCAAAAACTTGCGCAAGACGTGATTCATGAGGCGCATGAAGGTGGATGGTGCGTTGGAGAGGCCAAATGGCATGACAAGCCACTCGTAGAGGCCGTGCTTCGTCTTGAAAGCCGTTTTCCATTCGTCACCTTCCGCCATGCGGATTTGATGGTACCCGCTTCAGAGGTCAATCTTTGAAAAGATGGTGGCGCCATGGAGCTCCTCCAACATGTCATCTAAGTGTGGGATCGGATGACGGTACTTGAAGGTTATTTGATTGATGGCTCGACAATCGACGCACATCCGCCAAGATCCGTCTTTCTTGGACACAAGTATGACCGGTACGGCACATGGAGATAAGGACTCACGGATATATCCCCGGTCTAGGAGCTCTTGGACTTGGCGTTGTAGCTCCTTAGTTTCTTCCGGACTTGCACGGTATGCGGCACGGTTGGGCAAAGACGCGCCGGGCACCAAGTCGATTTGGTGCTCAATTCCTCGGATTGGTGGCCAGCCGGGTGGTAGTTTGTCGGTCAAAATGTCCTGAAATTCGGACAACAACAAGGACACCTCGTGTGGCACGTTACTCGGGTCATGAGAAATGGATGAATAAAAAGGGACAAGTAAGAAACAAGGAAACTTACCTTCGATGACCGGTGTCAAATCATGCCGTCGAGCCAATAGGATTCGTGGCTCACATCGCCCTTGAATGGTAGGAGCGGGAGGTGCATGTGTAGGGGCAATGCTCTTACTACCTCTTGCTTCGGTAGTATAAACCTTAGGGCCGGAGGTACGGGATCTGGAAGCATCCACAATATCGGGAGAGGTTCGAGGAGAGTCCGATGTTGTCGGCACCTTAGTTGTGTCATCGATAACTTGTTGCCTCTTTCGTTCTGCATAGTCAACTAAAATTTCCTGTAGAGTCATAGGCAAAACTGTGATCCGTTTTCATTATATTGGAACATGTATCGGTTGAGATAACCATCATGAAACGTTTTACGGTCAAATTGCAATGGTCGTCCCAACAATACATGTGTGGCGTCGATTTTGATAACATCACAAAGGACCTTATCACCATAGGCGCCAATAGAAAACGTCACCCACGCTTGTTGTGTGACGGTGTCACTTGCATTATCGGAAATCCATTGGAGTCCGTAAGGTTGTGGGTGGGAGGTTGTAGGCAACTTAAAGTGTTTTACCACTTTTTCGTTGACAATATTACAACACGAACCCCCATCGATGATAAGAGAGAGACTAGTGTCATTGACCAAGCAACGAGAGTGGAAGAGATTCTCGTGTTGGTCAATAGGGAGATGCTCTTTTATAGCCAAAATACGACAAGAGACAAGAGCAAACTTACCTGGTTGTGCCGGACCGCAAGCAAGTTGGTCGTCGCATGGCTCCATGCCATAGTAGGGGCTGCATCTTGGTCATCTTCCAAGAGGATATCACCATTATATTCCTCTTCGCCATCGTCATATGATGGGTTGGCAAACATCACCCGCTTGATGTTCGGACAATCACGTTGGACATGACCAAACCCGCTACATTTGAAATACATGGGTTCTCTTGGGCGGGCCACCGTTTGAGATCCTTGTTGGGGTCGGTCCGGAGGCGTTTGTGGTGGAGCAACGGTGCCACGATATGGTGTTTTTTCGGTAGCCGCTTGCCGGGTGGGTTGACTCATCCGCACTTCAACTAAGGAGTAGTTGAGCTTCAGCTTGATCTAGATCCGGAATCTTTCATTGACGTGTCCAAGGAGTAGTTGAGCTTCAGCAGAGGCGGATGCCGAGATGCCGGCCTTCATATGCATATCCTCAAGCTTGGCTAAGTAAGCCACCGGAGTAAGACTTCCTTGTTGGAATTCGCCAATTTGCAACCACATGTCGTTTTTGAAGTCATCGGGCACATACTTCTTAGTCATGACATAGATCAATTGATCAAATGTCGCAACCGGTGCCCATCCTCGGTTCTCACGGTTGGTCTCGTACCGGTTCCACCAAGATTTCGCATCACCCTAAAAGTAAAGGGTCGCCGCTTCGATTTTCTCATATTCATCATAATGGCAATGTATGAGAGCTCTTTTCATATCCTGTGTCCAATCAAGAAAAGCACAAGAATCATATTCACCATAAAATATTGGAAATTTAACCTTACCTTCCGTACGAGCTCGGTAGGGATCCGGTCGGGGTGGTGCCATGTATGCCTCTTCATGATGGGCTCACCGGTGGCCATCGTTATGCCGTTGGCGCCCATGATTAGGTTGTGCACGCCTTGGTGGGTTAGGAGGATGCAACCATTCTTCTCCTCGATCTTGGTTCTCAAAAGGCTCTCGGATGGGTGGGTGCCATGGACAGACATGTGCCACCCGCTCCAAGTCCGACTCATCATCAGAGAACTCGTCAAAGTCATCTCTCTCGTCATACTCGTCATAATCATGATACATCGGTTGCCGGCTATGCCGTTGGTGGCATTGGCCGGACCGATCATTCTCGGGACGTTGATAGCGAACATTTTTTTGATGATGGTACCGGTCATCAACCCGGGAGGGACAATTGGTGTGTTGGGCACTAGATGGAGGAGGGGAATTGTCATACTTACACCGGTTGTGCTCATAACGCTTGTGCCGATTCTCCGTGTCAACATATAGCAAATCATTCGGAGAAGGGTCAAGGTGCATGTCACCTTCATTGTGAGACTCATGACCGTCATCTTGTAAGGGCCTTTGATTTTCAATGACGGAGGCAAGCCGTCGACCGTTAGATGGTTCGACTCCCAATATACCTTTGCCTTTGCGACGTCCATCGGATGTGGAAGCATCGACCAAGGTTCCATTTGGATTCGGTGGGGCGGTCGTAAGGGTAAGCATTTGGGCCTTCAAAGCTTCAATTTCTTGCCGAAGTGAGGCATTTTCTTCGGTCAAAGTAGTGAGCTCTTGCCTTTCATGAGAGTCCTGAGAATTTTTCATTTCGATGTTAGTCATAACTCCAAATTTAGACACAAAATTATAAGCAATCAAATGAGCAAGGTGACAAGTCAAGTCAACATTACCCAAGTTCAAGTGCGTTAGGGTTCTACCTTTGGGAAAGCCGTTTGGCGGTTAGGCAAGGAAGGCAAATCCAACAAATTCGAACCACAATGCACACAAAATCTAGAGATAATTTGCAACGTGTAAGAAAATGGAGAGATAGGAAATGGACGGATTGTTTAACGGCAAGTTTTACTTGCTTTGGTCTTTGACCTTTTTGAAAAATCTGATTTTTCGGATGGACCGATTTGCCGGACGTCTTTTAACTTTGTTTTTTGGAATTGTTTCTTTTTGAAACTTTTAAATGCAACCTTTGGAATGCAAGAGATGAATCCACTTTCTCTTTTGAAACAAATCCGGTTTTTTGAAGAGTTTTTGCTTGTTTTTGGTTTTTGGAATATCAAAATTTGCGATATCCGATTTTGTTAACAAAAAAATCCCAAGAGATTGGTGAAATCGATTAACAAAGATGTTGGATTGGGTGAGAAAAAATGTTTTTGTGATTAATGGTTTGATGGCAAACCAAAAATATCCTAAATTTGCTTTGCAAAATGGGTAGAGAAAAAAAAAATTCAAGAACGTGGATGAAGATGCGAAGAACGAGATGAAGATGATGATGAACAAAAGGCAAAAAGGATGAATGTGATAATGCACAAAAACAAGAGTAAAGATAACTTAGTTTAGATCCCTTTGCTCTAATGCCAATTTGATGCGTTGTTCGCTCCAAAAGGTGTGGGCAAACTTTAAATTTATATCCCAAGAAATATGCTTAAAACAAGGATGCAAACCCGTAGTGTACGGATCAATTCTAGTAAAAGCAAGAATTCCGGGGTGTCGATCTCAGGGACTTAGGTGAAACAAAGCAAGTATAGGTTGTTAATGCAACTAATAACCACAAAAGCGATTAAAGCAATCAAAATGATGATAATAAGGTCAATTAAAGGAAATATGCAAATTCTAGGGATTAAAGCATCTAGTTGTGGTTCCAACTCAAGATCTAAAGATAAAGCGGACAAAGATGAGATTTTTGCAAAGGGAAGGTGTTTCTAAAGTGGGAATAGATTACCAGGTAAGTCTCACTACTCACTATCCCAAACCAAAGCTCCTATTACCAGGTAAGTCTCAAGGTTCTAAGGAAAGGAACTATAATCTCAAACCAACACATCAACTAAGGGAATAGAATCAACCTTTACCGGGTAAGTTTCAGGTTAACTCACAAAGATAGGATGAAGGCACACTCAAACCCCAATAAAGGATAAACCTTTATTACCTACACTTATGATCATGGGTAAACAAACTAAGGAATCACCGGGTAAGTCTCATCCTAGGCTTGCATTGAACCACGAAAGTTGTAATAAGAATAGGATTTGTCAAACTTCTAACACTTAACTCTCAGTTTCGGATCAGAAAAGGTCACCTCGGTCAATCATGTTCCACCCCGGCTGAGATGTTCATCGACTGAACGAGATGTTCTAAGGTTAAGGTTAAAGACTCGAGCTTTCAGGGTCCTACTGGGATTAAGATCATTCTATCATCGTCTTTCCCACAAATTTCAGTCAATCACCCTAGAATCGCACAAAGAAATTAGCCACTCATCATCATGAAAGCAATAATCAAATAAATGAGAAGGGAATGAATATTTGAACACAAAAACCTTAAGAAAAAGGCTTCAATAACTGAATCAAATATCAAATAAATCAGCGTTCCTTGGATCATAAATCCAATAAGACAATCAAACAAAGGGAATCTAAGAAAGTCTTACAAATCCCCTCAAAAGCTATCACAAAGCTATGAACTTCCTTCCTTCAATCTTCAAACTTCCAAAAATCCTTCCTAACTGCAGTGTAGAATGTGGTGTAGCGGGGATAGCGGGTTGCTGAATTTGTGGAAAATCCAACCCTTTATATAGGAGAATTATCTTCCAAAGATAATAATATCTTAAAAAGATAATATCCTAATAAAATATATCTTATCTCTAAAATAGATCTCCCAAATATATGATCTTCCTTTCAGAAATCCAGCCAAAAAATATAAGATCTCTCCTTCCAAAAATAAAAGATCTCAGCCAAATAAAATATATCTCGCCGCGCCAAGGTGTTCGCCTCGGTCGGGGCACTCCTCAAGATCACCTCGGTCGAGGTGGCACTGTAGCTGACCGAGGTGAATCTCAGCTGAATGTGAAATCTCATAAATCTGGTCCAAAGTAAATCTTCTTTGTTAATTTCTTGCTTCCTGAGTTATCTTTTAAGCTCCTGAATGTAGCTCCAATGACTCCTTAGCTCCTTTAGCTCTATTTTGGTCCAAAACGTGCCGTTTTACCTACGATTACAACGAAACTAGGTGTAGACCTCGATTCCCGCAAAGGTAGATGAAATAGCAATATAATCACATAATATACATCCAAACATGCAAGTTACTGAAGATAAAACGTCTAAACAAGTCCCAAAATATAGACTATAATACATGCTATCATGCGTCCTTGGACACGTCAATGAAAGATTCCGGATCTAGATCAAGCTGAAGCTCAACTACTCCTTATTTGAAGTGCGGATTCGTTGAAGATGGATTGCGGAAGCTTAGAGATGGAGGCGGAAGTTGTATGGTTGAGTCGATCTAGATTGATCGATCAAGCCTTGAAGTGGGTCGATTGAGTTGGTTCCTGAAGAACCCTCGAATGTGGTTGAGTTTGGATTGAAGATCCAAAAGAAGAACTTTGAGAGGATTGGAAGAGGGATTGATGCTCAAGTAAGTAGAAGGAAAATACCTCTCAATACTTAATCAAATTGAACATGATTTACAAATGAGTCAAGCATCCTCTTATATAGTGGAAGAAGGTCATGCAAGGGTCGGAAATTAAATGACGGAAATAAAGTCGGAATTTAAGTTCCGAAAATGAAACACCTAAATATATGAAAAGTTGAGAATTTAAGTTCGGATTAAGTTTCCGAATTAAATTCCAAAACCAAAAGTCTAATCTTATATTCGGGAAATTAAGTTCAGGAAATAAAGTCCCGAAAATTAATAGTCCGAAAATAAAAAGACTTATTATTACAAAACGCTAAAATACGGAAAATGCGCCGGAACGGTGCCGGCTTGACAAGCTTCATATCATAGTGGCGTAGAGGCATGGTTTGCAACCAATGGGTCCGTGACAAGCAACGGTGCGGCTAATGATGGAGCCGGTAGCTTGAGCGATTGCCTTAGCACGGGAACGGGTGAGCGGTCCATCGGAGCGAACCCGGAGTGCCTCGTCTTCCTCATGTTGGGACATAGGGGTCAAGGGCGCATCAGTGGTGTGTTGGTTTGAGATTATAGTTCCTTTCCTTAGTACCTTTAGACTTACCCGGTGAGGGGATCTTTGGTTTGGGATAGTGAGTAGTGAGACTTACCCGGTGATCTATTCCCACCTAAGAAACACCTTTCCTTTGCAAACCTCAGCTTTGTCCACGTTATCTTTTGAGATCTTGAGTCGGAACCACAACTGGATGCTTTAATCTCTAGAATCCTCATTCCCTTTACATGATTATTACATCATCTTTGCTATCATTGCTTATTGCGTCTATGTTAATTGACAACCTGAATTACCGATCTTTGTTTCACCATAGACCCTGTGTTCGACCCTGGAATTCTTTCTTTTATTACAATCGATCCGTACACTGCGGGTTCGCTTATTTGCAATTATTTTTGGTATAAATATTAAAGCTTGCACACACCTCTTGGAGCGAACATTGAGCATCCCATATCCGATCATATCAAATCCTGATGATATCAGTTTGATTCTTCCGTCACAGCAGCTTCAAAATGCCCATCTTGAGGGTTGCCCTTGAGATACTCATCTGGGACAATGCCCATATGTTAGGAAGGGTCCAACCAATTCATGAAGTTGCATTATAGGACCCTAACATTTTGATAACTTTCTCCCATTGAACAAAGAGATTCATGAGATATCTAATGGCAGTAGCTGATGTCAAGTTCCTTAAGAAGTGGACAACTCTTGGCCACTTCTGAGATACCTGCATCTATAACACTCTTGGAATTTCTAATTGAAAGAACTTCTAGTATTGGGGACCTATACACATGAAGTCGGGTAAAACTTCATTGTTTACCAATCTATAGAGTAAAAAAAATGTTAGCTTGTATTTTCAAATTTTTGAGCAAGAACAAGTAACCAAATATCAAACTATTTGATTCTGTACATGAATATTCCAGTCAATCATAGAAAACCAACCAAGTTCTCATGTAAACCAACCAAATTCTCATGTAAACAAGATTATATGATTTTTAAGGTGTTTTTAGTTATATGATCAACAATCACAATTTTCTTTGTACTAATCATTTTCTATTCTTCACAATCTAGCTGATCAATAATCATTTGATATTGGCTAACTAAACGCACAATATGAAATCATACTAATTGATGTTGAAGGTAAAAACAGAAGAAAACGGAAGAATTTCATAAGAAACAAAAATTGAAAAAAACGAGTTTTAAATAAAATGATGATCAAACCTCCGGACAACGAGAACACGATCGAAGTAGTGCCTGGCACGAATCTTCTTCAAAGCCCCCTCGCTACAATAAGAAACAGATGGGCGCATATAATCAATCTTCTTCTCAAATTCAAGGGTCCACCAACGAGCAGACTCTACGGAAGAGTCGAAGTATGGATCGAGGTTGAAGACGGTGCTCAATTGGAATGCAACTTCTCCCTTTGTTCTCCTTTCCTTCCTAACTGAAGGGTAGAAATGCCATCCGAAATCGATCCATTTTTATTCAACCTCACCCCTTCAGATGAATCATTCAGTCGATTAATTCTAAAAATAGTCGATTCGTTCGACTTAATGCAATCCCTAAATCCTAACCTTACATACTTAAATCTCATTTAGTTGATTCGTTCGACTGAATGAGATACCGAACGGCCAAATAGTAAATCTAAACCACCATAATACAAAATAAATCCAACATGAATGACTGATTAAACCAAAATGTTGTCCCTCATATATGTTACTAAACATGTATAAATTCCCTTCATATCATGAATCCACACTAAAACAACACTAATCTAGCATGATTGGGGGATTTTTACACTGAAACCTAGATATGAAACTAATCTTCAATTGGAGATATAATCATTATAACTATAACAATAAATTTCATAGATAGAAATAGGAGAACAAAATTGTAACAATGAAAGAAGAATGGACGAATTTGGACTTACCAATTAAAAATTATGAAGGTTTGAAGAAATGAAGAACAAGATGAAGAAATGAAGAACATCAAATTTCCTCCAACTTTGATTCAAATTTCGTCTCATTCAATGATGAAATAAGTTTCTAAATTTGAGAATCGTTGTCTAGTTTGTTGTGGTAAGATGAGATACAAATTCAATTCAGATAATGACCTTATATAGGTTTTACAGATTGCCCCCCTCCAAAAAGAATTTTTGTCCGTTTGGAAGAGTGTTTTAGAAGAAGCTGATGCTCAACCCCGACCTTAGACTCGAGATAACACTTCTTTGCCTTTGCTCGATTTTTCAAACTCGGGGCTAACCTCGAGCTAAATTAAGTTGGCTGTCAGGCGATTTGCCACTAACTCGAGATAGAGACCTTTGCTTCTCCTTGGTTGTTTTTCATCTTCATGCTTGATCCTAAGGCTCTTTTGGATCCAAGCTAAGCTCTCAAGGGACATGGTGTCAATCTTGTGAGGCTTGAGACTTGATTAAGGACCATCACATGGATCAAGTGCTTGGCTTTCTTGTTGATTTACTTTTTCCTTTGCACTTGGAGGATATAGATGTGATGATTGCAATTTATGGATGGCTTGATATCTTCATTTTTGCTCCATTTTAGGTACAAATACCTACAAAGACACACAAACAAGAGGAATTAGATATTCTTTGGACATTTAAATCTTTAGCTATGATTTAGATACCTAAACCATACAAAATTAAGACAAAAACACATCTAAAAATATAGCATAAAAAAATGCTATCGATGTTTGGCAAAGTCTTGTTAGTTATGCAAAATAAACTAAGCAAATGTACATGTGTTGGTGGTCTACTATAGATAAGAACTCTTGCTTATGAGGTACCAAATTGTTTCAGAGCAGAATTAGTAAGAGGCGTATCAGAAAATCAATTATAAGGACCTTGGCTTTAAATCTATTGATTAAGATTTATATTTTAGGTCATTATAAAAAAGATAATCCATAACATATGCGTGAAGTGAATCTATGAGACTACAATAGAACAAATTAGATATTACAAACGTAATAATATACATCTATATATTGAAATTCTAATTTCATTGTTGAACATGAGAAGAAAACACTGTAACACTTGTACATATATATAGAAGAGGCATTGGTCAAAGAAAGAGAAAAACATAATAAAATTTCAATCCCAAGGTTGGCAAGAACAAAAAAACGACGCCTACCAGGAAGCAGTTTCGCATCTACACCCTCGCCTTTCAAAGCCGAAGGGTTTCTCTTTTTGTCTCTTGTTGAATCCAACATATCTCCGCCTTTTCCTTGACCAAATCGAGTTATTGATTTCGGTAACCCCGGTTTTTTCAACCAAACTCAAGATCCGATCATTCTGCTATTAATCCGGTCAAAAACCCTAGCCGATCCCTCTCTCTCTCGTAATCAATGTGTTAAGAAATCTTGTTGCCTGACCGATCTCTATTTGGTCCTTTCCCTAATGGAGTTATTGGTTACCATATTGCGCTCACTTTCTTCGGTCTTTGTTTCAATGGCCTCACCGGAACTCTTGCTTCCGTTTTCCCCTCCCTTTTGCAGTTTCGGTACCTTTCTATTTGGGGAATTGCTTTTCCAGCGACATCCCCTTGTTTCCGTTCTCCCTTCCTGGCCTGATTTGTTTCAATCTCACTGGATTTTGGGGCCCGGAAAAAGCATATTGGAGTGGAGTTTTATTAACAACTTACTATCAATTGGCCTACAAGCCTCATTCACGTGGTTCTCCGGCCACTACTTAACAACTTTCTGTCTACAACAACCGACTCATAGGCTACAAGCAAATTATTCATAATACCAAACCCCCTCATCCTTTTTTCCATATGTTTAAATTTTGGTATTTTTCGAAGTCCTTTTATTGAGGTTTTGGTTGGATTTTTATTACACCGGAGTTTTGTTGTATTCTAAGGAGCTTCGGTTACAAACTTTGAGCTTCGTATTATATATCAAAACTTAACAACTTCACTGATCAAACGCACACCACCCCATTCAGATCCTTATCGGTCTTCGTTGTATATCTAACTACCTTTTTTTGCTAATCTACCGGTTCTAGTCGCTTGCTCTAGCCGTTGAACATTCACAATCTTTTACCTTTTTGACATATGTTAATGGATGCTAATTTATCACGGCAAGATAATTTATAAAAGAACTTCAATACACAAAAACCGTTTGGCCTTAAAACCATTTGGCCCTCGTGTCTTGAAAGCAAAGAAAACTAATTTCATAATCCAAATCCTGATAAGATATTCAAAAATAAATTTTAAATTTAAACACAAAATGTGATACAAAGAAAGAGAAATTTAATCCTTGACCTAAGGGCACTAATCTCACGGCCTAACGTCACCGATTTTAGCCTAATGACACCAAATACACCAACAATGAAAATCAAAGATAAGTATGAGTTAAGGCTCAAATCTTTTTTGCCCAAGGAAATAAAGATTTCAAAAACAAAATCGAACAAAATCAAAACAATATCATTTCATTGTGCAAGCTCATGTGTGTTAAACCAACTATTTAACCAACTCTTTATGAACAATTTCTTCTACAAATCGTTATTCTTTTAACCATCAAAGTTATACACATCTATATATCATGATAACCGTGTTTTGTTGCATCGGCTACTCAGTTTTGATGTTGTCCGGCTTTGATTGCGGTTCGTGTGTTTTGTCAAGAAGGGGTGTGGATTTGTGACTGACTCCTGACGGCTAAAATGCATCCAAAATCTGAGGTGCCCACAGTTGTTCTCATGCTTCATACCTCTGTACTTTCTTCGAAGATGAACAATGTTGCTCGTCGCTCCTTGTTGACTTGATCATTCTGTTTTTCCTTGAAGATCTTCTAGCTTTCGGGTCTTTAAGAGGTATTTTTATGTATTTCTTTTCTCCTTTGTTGTAGTCATTCATAACGGCTAGTCCGTCTACCGATCTTTTTCGGCCTTTCGATTCATTAGACGACATACCGTCTAATATTTTGATCCACTTTCTGTTTTTTAAAAAAAATCACCGAAAAATCTTGATAAAGTTTGAATTACCAAAATGTTAAGGCCCATCAGTGGTTTTCGTCGTCCATCTTGAGAGATTGGAAACCAGAAACTCTAAATCTACAACAAAACAAAGAGAAACAGAGGGAAAATAAGTTCAACACAAGGATTGAAAGAAAAAACATACAAACCCTAAAGAGTACGTCCAAATCAAGGAGGCTATAAAAATATTAAAAAACAAAACGCAAGAGATCATATATTATTTTGAAGGAAAAGTAATTAAAAATAATATCAATTATCAACAAGACTTTAAAAATTAATGTTAACAATACAAAATGTCAATGTATTGTTTTCCGGTAAAAATACGGTCCCGGTGATTATGTGTAGGGTTGTGCATCCGGTCCAGTGGACCGGAACTTTCAAAAACTTGGATCAGGGACCGAACCATCTTGGTCCATTACGGTCCGGATTCTGACCACAATAAAATAAAGTAAAAACAACTCAAAATATATAATACCAACTATCAACAGAATTCTTTGCCGCTATAAACGAAGTTTTAAAACTTTTTCCGAAACTAGGCTCGGGTGAAAGTTTATTCCGAAAATACACGAAGTGGTGAGTTCCGGAATAGGAGCGCGGTGACTCACCGCGTTTCTTCCGTAATGAAACGCTATGCATAACTGTCGTCCTAAAAAATCAAACGGAAAATAAAAAAAATAAATAAAGGGGAGAAACGTGGTGAGTCGCCGCGTTTCTACATGTGGCAAAAAAAGCATAGGAAAAGCGCAGAAAAAGCACGGAAAAAACAAAGAAAAAAGAAAAAGCACAGAAGCGCGGCGAGTCACCGCCCTTCTATTATTTTATTTTATTTTATGTAAGAAGCGTGGTGACTCACCGCGCTTCTAGTATTTATTTATTTTCTTATGAGAGAAACGCGGTGAGTCACCGCGTTTCTCCCCTTTATTTTATTTTATTTTAGTTTTCCGTTTGATTTTTTAGGATGACGATTATGCATAGCATTTCTTTACGGAAGAAACGCGGCGCGGTGAGTCACCGCGCTTCTATACCGGACCTGACCACTTCGTGTATTTTCGAAATAAACTTTCACCACAGCCTAGTTTCGGAAAAAGTTTTTATAACTTAGTTTATAAGGGCGAAGAATTCCTATCAACATTCAACCCAAAATAATACCAACTTTGAAAATTACTAGAAACTAGACAAACTATCAACGTATTTACCAAAAATAATCTGTCTTATTTTTCCGGCAAAAATCATAACTCCGGCGATGACGTGGCAACCGGTGACATGTCATCAAGAAATAATTTTTTGATGTGGATTTTATTTTTTTAAATCAAGTTAATAACATTTAATATGTTAAAAAAATATATTAATTTATTTTTAATAATAAATTCGTAACTATTTTTATAAAAAAAAATTTAAAATAAAAATATAATAGAATTGTAAAAATATATTTTTTTAAATCTATTTTTTGTACTTTTAAAAAAATTCTTGTAATTTTTTTAAAACAAAATTTGGAATTTTATATATTTTAACTAATTTTTAAATAAAAAAATAATTTTTTAAAAATATACTTTATATTAAAATTAGTTAAAATATATACAAAATAAAATTTTCCCCAAAATTTTTAAGAAAATCACAAAAAACGATTTATTTTTAAAAAATATATATTTAACAAAATTTTTCTTCAAAAAAAATGTAAAAACTTATAATATTTACAAAAATTATATTTTAAATATAATAATAACAAAAAAAACTTAATTTATATTTTAAAAAAATTATGTCATTAACTTGAGTTACAAAAATCCAAATCACACAATTAATCCTTTTTTATGACATGTTAAATTCCGGTTGTCACGTCAACGCCGGAGTTAGTAATTTCGCCTGAAAAGTAAGACATATTCTTTTTGGTAAATACTATGATAATTTGTATCACTCGTAGTAATTTTCAAAGTTGGTATTATTTTGGGTTGAATGTTGATAGTTGATATTATTTTGAATTATATTTTCTAAAATAAAATAAAATATATTTTTGCAAAAATTAAAAGCAATAATTTAAAAAAAAAATTTAATATGTAAAAATATATATGATTTTTTAAAAATATATAAAATTAAATCTATAAAATTTCCAAAAATAATGGACTGGAACCGGACCGGTCACTTTACATGACCGTAATGACGTGGTAACTGATTTTTACGTGTCATTACATGTGAGATCTATTGTTCACAAAATGCTCATATTAGATTAAACACTCGTTATCATTGTTTCACAATAATGTAGCAAAAACGTGATGTTGGTCTTAGTTTTGTTGAGATTTGGTACGCTGGTTTACACCAACAATATTGTTGGATTGAATGACACCGATTGCCTGAAGAGAACCCCATCCTATGCTACCTTGACCTTGAGCAACCACTTCACCATTCTCATCTAAAATTTTAACATCTTTAACAACTTTCTTCTTTCTCTTGAGGATCTCACACATGTGTTCCAAATTATTCTTCTCCTGCCCTTGATAAACTTTTCTCCATATCTTTTTATGACGGATTTCTTCTTCATCTTCATCTTTCATTTCGCTGTACATCGAGTCTTGCACATATAGATCCATCTTCATTATCGATCTTACTGTTAAGAGTATATATAAATTTACATAGGCCAATACTTTACCTCATTATTTCAACTTGTACTTGCTCAATTTCCTGCAGCTTTATCTTATTGGCGAGAGTGATGATGACACTATACGGTACATATGATGGTGGATACGTTTTCCTATCTCTTTCCATACCCCTTTGAAGCTTCATTATCTTACTTAAGATTTTTGACCTATGTACGGGTTTTGTCTCTATGGTAAGATACGAAACCAGATACTTGAAATATACGGTCATTTTCACCTCTTCCTTCCCGATATCCGACTTCACAACCTTGTTGGATGAGTATTCGAAATCATCATCCAACAACCTAACCATGATTTAAGCAATTAAGTAGGTTGTATGTCAAACTAAAATGAGATGTAGCGATGATATGATATACTTACTTCTTAATTTTGATCTCTAAATCGTGAATGTCCTCTAGAGGAGTTTGAGCGTTGACAACGAATTCGAGTTTATCCTCTTGGTCTGGGGTAATATCAAGGTTGATAATGCTTGTCGTTGTTAGCGTCGAGTTGGGAATAATCACCTCCTCTCCGGTGTCATACTTGTGAAACACCGATGTCAAAATGTTCATATCCGTCACGTTCATCTGTCCAAACATGATATTTTAATCATAAAACATTTTTGTAAAAACATTGTAAATTGATAAATAAATTATATGGTGATGTAGATTACCTGGACATCGTTAATGATAATACGATCCCCGACGTTGAAAGGATGCATGACGAATGCTAATATAAGGCCTTCAAACATTTTCTTACAGCTATCTCCGAAGATGAAGCTGGCTGCTAAAAAAGGAGTGAACAAGAGTGCCAGTTGGGCAGTGCTTACAATTGCCGAAAGGCGGAGCCATATGATAACGACGACCATAAAAAAAAATGCATTAAGCAGTCTGTTCAATTTTATGAACATTCTCTTGGAGCTGTACAGAGTTCGTTCCAAACCCCAGCAATTTTTATAGGCCCGAATCTGCAGAAACATTGCTAATTTATAACCACTCACATATTAATTAATAGTAATATATAGCAATGGAAGAAAACTAAACGCACTGCCCAGTTGAGGAAATCCTCGTAGGAAATGACTCCATCTCCAATAGATACGTTTCCACGTGCTTCTACATTGCTTTCGTCTTCTTCATCTTTATCTTCTTGCTTCTTAGGCTTGAATATGATATCCAACTCCATTTCTGTTAGCCAATATCCCTTCAGGTCTTCCCTCTTTATTTCATGGTCACTACAGTTTAATAAATGTAGATCATCATTTAGCAATTCTTTTTTTGTTGTAAACTTATTTTACAACACACTCTTCTAAGGTCCCGTTTGGTTCAAACTCCGAAAACGGAAACGACTAATCATGAAATTTTATGGAACTATTCTTTGTTTCATGTAAAATTCAATTCCCTCTCCACATTTTGTTTTCCTATAGTATATCAAAATTAATCAAATTCAACTCCAATCCCTTCAAATCACAAGGAATGATTCCAAAAGATTTCATAAAAAAGACTATATGTATATATATGAACATTCATTCCGTTTCCGATTCCGGAGATAAAACCAAACGGGCCCTAAGTTCATTAATACAATAAGCCATCAAGAACTTTCAACGAATGAAAAAGCAGTGATGCCTTTTTAAATTATTAAAACGAGACCATAAAACTCAAACAAATGGAAAGTTGAAGTCTTTCAAATAAAAAACAATCATTCAATTAAGGAGATAGATTGTGTCGGCAACGCTATTGACTACGATGAACAATACGAAAAATCATATACGGAGTATTCAGTATGGAAGATCAAAAGAAATGAAACCTGAGGTGATCAAGATGAATGTTAGGGATCCTGTTAAAAATGAGCTGCTTGAACATCTTCTTGGCTTCCCTGAGCATTTTCTGATTATCCTTAGTGATATCACTGTTCCCCGGTAATGGCCGAAGTCGCCGGAGAACCCAAATCGGAACGGTCTTCTTCTCCATTTTCAAAACTTCCATCCATATATTCTCGCCTTTCATCAGTACATCCTTATCTGCTTCCTCCTTGCCTTCTTTCATCTTCATCAGCCTCCTTTTACACTTGTTATCTGCCAAGAACTTCCACATTCCACGGTTATGCACGATCTGCACGCCGTGAAGATAAGCCACGGTTAACCGGAGGCGCTCAAACAGCTGGTCGTAGTGCAAATCGGCCTCAATCTTCAGGTAAAGAATGTTTTTGAGGAGCCATAAGAAGGAGCCTATACAGAGTGCCATGAGGAACCGGGTGACTTGGTGGGCCACTACCATAGAGATATCGCCGTGGACATGCCGGAGACGGGGACGGAACCAGAGGTACCAGCCGAGTAGGATGGTGCAAAACCAGAGGGTGACATCCACGCACAACTTGAGTTGGCGCGTGAAGTAGACAACATACTTGTGGATTCGAAACCACCAGTTGATGGGCCATGACACCGTGAATGTTATAAATCGGATAACCGATAGCCCTGATGATAGCATCATGGCCATGATGATCCACTGCCATAACCTCAGGTGGAGGAGCAGCCGATGGTTTATCTGGTGTATTGTGAGGGAGCAGATGAGGGCTGCCGTTAAGCCGGAGAAGACGACGAGCTCGATGGCCACGAGGGCGAGGTTGAAGCTCAGGGGAGTGGGCTCTACCGAGTCAAGTTGATCCATTAGCTTCCGGTATACGACATGCTTCTCGTAGTCGACATGGTAGCGTCTGTCGTGAATGGATTCGAGAAGTTGGGTAAACACGCCCTTGGCAAAGCTTGTACGGCTGGTGGTGCTGGTGGTGGTGGGTTTAGAGGGTTCATCGGTGGCGGATTCGATGTCGGGCTTAGTTGGGGTCCGCTTCATTGGAAGGAAGTTGCTAATGTCTTGGAAGGTGTCTTTAGCCTCAAGAGGTTTGGAATTCATTTTTGTAGTTGTGTTGGTACAATCAGAAACTTGTAGTCATTGAAATGTTAATAAATAGGATTAGTAAAGGTTGAAAAAATGGAGCACGACATCAATGGAGGTGGGGCCTGGAGGGAGACGATGAATGTAAAGCTATTTGTTCAAGTAGTATAGCGCAATACATCAATGAAGTCGGAGGTGACCAGGGGGTGGGGACAAAGAATATGTTACTGATCCCACCAAAAAAAAAAAAGAATATGTTACTGATCCATAAGTGTTTGCCTCATAGTTTTTTTAAATATAATAAAATTAAATTTATAAGATAAAAATAATATTTAGGAGTTAGGACAGATTTTTTCCGGTTCTGAACCGGACCGGAAATAGAATTTTCAAAATAATGGATCGTGATCGTACGGGTAGATTTTTAAAATAAGAATAATCCAAAATATAGAATATTTTTCAATTGGCTACCTAAAAAGTTCTAAAAACTATTTATTACTAAAAGCTTTGTGAAATTGAAAAAAAAATACATAAAAAACTATTGTTCACAAAATGCACATATTAGATTAAACACTCGTTATATAAAATGCTTCACAATAATGTAGCAAAACCGTGACGTTGGTCTTAGTTTTGCCGAGACTTGGTACTCTGGTTTACACCATCAATATGTGCACAAATATTTTGGGACGTGGTCAAGCTATTATTGGATTGAACGACATCGCTTGCATGAAGAGAACCCCATCCTATGCCACCTTGAGCTACCACTTCACCATTCTCATCTAAAATTTTAACTTCTTTAACAACTTTCTTCTTTCTTTTGAGGCTCTCACATATGTCTTTCAAGTTCATCATCTCCTTGTCACGGCAAGCTTTTCCCCATATCTTTTTACGACGAATTTCATCTTCATCTTTTTCCTCTCCCTCCTCCTTCACTTCTCTATACACCGAATCTCGCACGTATAGATCCATCTTCATCACAGATTTCGTAAGCTCTGCCATCACAACCTTTGAATACGGCTCATAGCGCTCCTCCAAGCCCCTAACAACACGCAACTTCATTATCTTACTTTTATATTGAGTGTGAAAATGTCCTACATCGACAATATGATAATACGTGAACCTAACATATAAGTCATAGGCTACTCTTCCTATTGTTAGTTAGTTTTTAAGATGGAACCGAAGATTTGTTTGTAGGTTCACTTAACTTAAGAATTAACATGCTATTTACAGAAGCTAATACTTTACCTTATTTACAGAAGCTAATACTTTACCTCATTATTTCTACT
This sequence comes from Fagopyrum esculentum, assembly GCA_033239045.1. Taxonomy (NCBI): domain Eukaryota; kingdom Viridiplantae; phylum Streptophyta; class Magnoliopsida; order Caryophyllales; family Polygonaceae; genus Fagopyrum; species Fagopyrum esculentum. Next base: position 137,976,675 of record BSUD01000001.1, on the reverse strand, counting down.
TGTACTTGCTCAATTTCCTCCAGCTTTATCTTATTGGCGAGAGTGATGATGACACTATAAGGTACATATGACGATGGATACGCTTTCCATTCTCTTTCCATACCTTTTTGAAACTTCATTATCTTACTCAAGATTTTTGACTTATGTACGGCTTTCGTCTCTGCGGTAAGATACGAAACCAGATACTTGAAATATACTGTTATTTTCACCTCATCCTTCCCGATATCTGACTTCACAACCTTGTTGTTAGACGAGTATTCGATATCATCATCCAACAACCTAATCATGATTAAGGCAATATTAAGTACGTTGCATGTCAAACTAAAATGAGATCTAGCGAGGATATGATATACTTACTTCTTGATTTTGATCTCAAGATCGTGAATGTCCTCTAGAGGAGCTCGAGCATTGACAACGAATTCGAGTTTATCCCCTTGGTCTGGGGTGATATCAAGGTTGATAATGCTTGTGGATGTTAGCGTTGAGTTGGGAATAATCACCTCCTCTCCGGTGTCATACTTGTGAAACACAGATGTCAAAATGTTCATCCCCGTCACCCTCATCTGTCCAAACAACAAATAAGTTCCAAAATTGACAAGTTAATCTACAAGATTCATATTTACATACAAAAAAAGAATTTTAGAACATAAATGTTCTAATTTAATATAATCATATTTATCTTATAAAATTTTATTATTGGTTTTAGAAGTTATCTTGATGTAAAATAAATATTTTTTTAATAAATGCTCTTACTTTAATATTATCATATTTATTTGGTTTAATTTTATCTACATGTAGAGTAAGAATTTTTCGTAATAAAAAATGTATATAGTAGTAAGCTTTAGAAGTTTTCAAATGTTCAATAATTAATTAGAATTTTAAAAATAAATTTAGGTATAAATATTAATATTTTTAAAAATAAAAATTCAAAGTAACTCATATTATCTTTATACTTGTAAAATAGGGTTTTAGAGCCCAAAATGTTCTCACTCAATGTAACCATATATATTTAGTAAAATTGTATTAAATTGTCTACATGTAAAGTATTTTGCTTAATAAATCTTCTTATTATCAATATTGTCATATTTATTTTGTTAAAGTTAAGAAGAGTTTAAAAATTACGGTAACAAAACATTTGTCTACATGTAAGAATTTTTCATATATAGCAAAACTTTATGCAATAATAAACTTTAAAGACTTTCAATGTTCAATAAATTATAGGAAAACCAATTATAGATATAAAATATAAATATTAATAAATTTAAAAATAAATAAGTTAAAATAACTTATAATATAATAATTTAATAATAAATAATATAATTAATAAATTTATAATAATTATAAAACAAAATTAGTTATCCCATGCTGACGTTATTTTCTAGTTATTTTTGTAAAACTACCAAACATAAATTAAATTCTAAATTTAATACACAGTTACGTAATTGGAGATAGAATTGATGCCCACTTTAATATAGTGACCAGAGAGGTCCACCAAGTTCTGCTTTTTTGGGTGGATTTAATATAATATTTTTATTTTAAAATATAATACACAAGTTATCATAAATGAACACATATTTTCTGATCATCAAAAATTTTGTAAAAACAAAATGTAAATGTATAAATAAATAAAATGGATAAATAAATTACCTGGACATCGTTAATGATAACACGATCCCCGACATCGAAAGGATGCATGGCGAATGCTAATATAAGGCCTTCAAACATTTTCTTACAACTATCTCCGAAGATGAAGCTGGCTGCTAAAAAAGGAGTGAAGAGGAGTGCCAGCTGGGCAGTGTTCACAATTTCAGAAAGGAGGAGCCATATGATAACCACCACCATCACCAGAAATGCACTAAGCAGCCTGTTCAGTTTTATGAACACTCTCTTCGAGCTGTACAGAGTTCTTTCCAAACCCCAACAGTTTTTATACGCCCGAATCTGCAAAAACAATGCTAATTTATCACCCCAATCACATATTTAATTATAAAGTATTAATGGAGAAAACTAATTAAACGCACTGCCCAGTTGAGGAACTCGTCGTAGGAAATGACTCTATCTCCAACAGACTCGTTACCATGTGCTTCTACATTGGTTTCGTCTTCTTCATCTTTGTCTTCTTGCTTCTTAGGCTTGAATATGATGTCCAACTCCATTTCTGTTAGCCCATATTCCTTCAGGTCTTCCCGCTTTATTTCATGGTCGCTACAGTTTAATAAAATATAAAAAAAATAATAAGCCATCAAGAATTTTCAACAAATGAAAAAGCAGTGATGTCTTTTCAAATTATTAAAACGGGACCATAAAACAAAAGCCAAAGACATGGAAAATTGAGCTCTTTTAAATAAAAAACAATCATTCCATTGAGGACAAAGATGTGAGTCAGGTAACGCTGTTGACTACTTGTTCTGATATACCGTATTGATCTATTTTATATATCTGACGGGTTTTCAGAGGTTAAAGTGAATCTATCTATGCACACAAATCTTCTAAGTTTTCATTTTAATTTGGAAGATCGAAAGAAATGAAACCTGAGGTGATCAAGATGAATGTTAGGGATTCTGTTAAAAATGAGCTGCTTGAACATCTTCTTCGCTTCCCTCAGCATTTTCTGATCATTCTTAGTGAGATCGCTGTTCCCCGGTAATGGCCGGAGAGTAACTTGCTCCAAATACTCCTCACACAGTCGCCGGAGAACCCAAATCGGAACGGTCTCCTTCTCCATCTTCAAAACTTCCATCCATATATTCTCGCCTTTCATCAGTACCTCCTTATCTGCTTCCTCTTTGCCTTTTTTCATCTTCATCAGCCTCCTTTTACACTTGTTATCGGCCAAGAACTTCCACATTCCACGGTTATGCACGATCTGCACGCCGTGAAGATACGCCACGGTTAGCCGGAGGCGCTCAAACAGTTGGTCGTAGTGCAGATCGGCTTCAAGCTTCAGGTAAAGAATGTTTTTGAGGAGCCATAAGAAGGAGCCTATACAGAGTGCCATGAGGAACCGGGTGACTTGGTGGGACGCCACCATAGAGATATCGCCATGTACATGCCGGAGACGGGGACGGAACCAGAGGTACCAGCCGAGTAGGATGATGCAAAACCAGAGCGTGACATCCACGCACCGCTTGAGTTGGCGCGTGAAGTACACAACATACTTGTGGATTCGGAACCACCAGTTGATTGGCCATGACACCGCGAATGTTATAAACCGGATAACCGATAGCCCTGATGATAGCATCATGGCCATGGTGATCCACTGCCATAATCTGAGGCAGAGGAGCCGCCGATGGTTTAGCTGGTGTAGTGTGAGGGAGCAGATGAGGGCTGCCGTTAAGCCGGAGAAGACGATGAGCTCGATGGCCATGAGGGCGAGGTTAAAGCTCAGGGGAGTGGGTTCTACCGAGTCAAGCTGATTCATTAGCTTCCGGTATACAAGTCGCTTCTCGTAGTCGATGTGGTAGCGTCTGTCGTGAATGGATTCGAGGAGTTGGGTAAAGACGCCCTTGGCAAAGTTTGTACTGCTGGCGGCGGCGGCGGTGGTGGGTCTAGAGGGTTCATCGTTGCCGGATTCGATGTCGTGCTTAGTTGGAAGAAGGGAGTTGCTAACAGCTTGGAAGGTGTGTTCAGCCTCATGAGGTTTAGAATTCATTTTTGTAATTGTGTTGAAAGTTGTAGTGATTGAAATGTTAATAAATGGGATTAGTAAGGTAAGAGTAAGAACATGAATGGAGGTGGGGCCTGGAGGGGAGACGATGAATGTGAAGTTTTTTTTTTTTTGAATGGAATTTTATCTGTATTAATGGTGAGAATGTACATGAGAGACCTACTAGGCAAAATGATCAGAGAGACAATACATAGAATACATGGAGAGGAGCGTGGGAAATCCCTGAAGGACTAGTCAAGATAGATGCCTCGAATCCTTGCCCAGGCAAGGTTTTGATTAGATCGGTCAGTCCAATGAGAAGCAGTGAAACTTTTGATAGCATGAATGATGTTGTGGGCACAGGTTGTTGCTTGCGTGAATTTCTGGTTGAATATGACGTCATTTCGGACTTTCCAGATGAAATAGATGTATGTAGTAATGGTGGAGATGGTGACATTGCCTGCAAGGTCATTCTTTTTTGGTTTCAGCCTACTGAGCCAGTCCCAAATGCATTGACTATATGGGTAAGGAGGTGGAATCCTGAGCCACTTGGAGATTAGATCAAGTACAAGTGAGGAATAGCCACATTGATGGATGAGGTGGTTCACATCCTCGATATGAATGTTGCACAATTTGCAAGAGGTGTCCTGAGTGATATTCCAGCTAAGAAGATTTGCAAGGGTGGGGAGATGAATGTGAAGTTGCTTCCTCAATTATTATAGCGCAGTACAATATTGAAGAAGGGGTGGGGACAAAGAATATTATAATGATGGATTAACGCTAATATTAAAAAATTAATTAGTGATATAGTGAGATTCGAAGGGCCATTCTGAGGATAAGTATTTCAACTCAAAATCACTTTTATTACTTTCTTTTTTGTGCCACTTCGGTTTTTCTCCCTCTTTTTGTACAGTTATTTTGTAGATGTGCAATTACTTTTGCGTTTTTAATACCTTTTGACGACCACGTATGTTTGGGTGGTGTAATTTTGTTGTTGTCGTGGAACCTAAATCAATCATTAAGGATCATTCAATTTGAAAGTATACCAATAACAATTTCATAATAATATCTCAATTAAACTTTTATTTTTATAACTTCTATATTTCATTCTCTTAATATTAAATTCATGATAATGTCTACATTTAAATGTCTATATATATTGCTTGAAAGATGCTATTAAATCCGGCAAAGTTGAGCTAATTAAGCTTCCAGTTGAGATTGAGATGACACCATCAATGGAGCAGGTTGAAAATTTAGCATTTTTGGTGGTCTTTGAACAAAACAGGAGGCTTATCTACCTTCATAGCCGGGAAGGAGTTTGGAGAACCTCAACCATGATTTCTAGATGGAGATAGTACGTGGCTCGGTTTGAACAGTAGACATAACCAAGTATAAATTCCAAAGCATACTCACCTCAATTTTCAAACAGATCTTCACTTCCATTGCACACTTATTGAAATGGAAAACTTGTTCCCCACGGTGTGTCACTTGGATCAAGTTTCCACTCATTTGGCCAAACTTCATCAGAGAACCAACGAGACTTGTAATGACTCCATCAATGGCTAGGTTGCACCTTTAGATGAAGTGGCACATATGCACATTAATCCTTTAAAGACTGAAGTTCCACAAAAAATGTTCCAAGTGAGGCACCTAAAACTGAAGAGATATCAAGTGAACATGTGAATACAAATCTTGAGTCTGGACCCTGGAAGTAGGAACATCTGACCTTCTTCATATATGCCTGTTTTCCTTATTCTCACAAGTTTTTGGCATGGAAGGTTGGCAACGGAGGCAATTTTTGTTGACCCACAAAATTTTGAGCGATGGTCGAAAGATTTAAAAGATTGTGTTGAATTAAAGACATTATATGTTATATTGTTATCAACGCACTCCTTGGTTTCTAATTCTAAACTTGAATTTGTTGGTTGAATTCTACAACAAAGCCTATAACTTGTGTGAATGAGTTTACAACTCAGTTGCAGATCCTAGAGTTGCTCCAATAGCCGATCACAATAATCATGCTTATCAACCAAGCAAAGTCACTATAGAAACCGATCACAACTTCTTCAGAAGCAACGCCTTCTTCGTCATTAGATTCCTGTTTCAATTCTTTTGATAGCAATAAATGTCTCATATTAAGACCGTATTTTGCTTCACATTAAGTTTATATTTTATTTCATATTATCCAATTAACTCTCCCAATTAAACTTTGTTTTTGTAACTCCTAACATTTATTCATATTAATTTCCTATTTTATTTCATACCACCCAATTAACTCTCCCAATTAAAATTTTAATTTTGTAACACCTAAAATTGACTACCCAATTAAATCTTAACATTGATTTCATATTAAACTATTTTATCTACTTGTTTTTAGCTATAAAAACTCTTCTAGAAAAAGATTGATGAGCTTGTTGTGATTGCAAGAGTTTGGAACATTGACTTTTAAACTACTTAACCATTGTCTCTAATCTTTTTACCCTATTTTTAAACTTTTTGAAGATTAACTTGATGCAAAGAATTTATGTATAATTAGCCATTAGGTGTACACTCACATTGAAGATTAACTCCTTCAAAATAAATCAAATAGCCACGTCACTAGTAATGTTATATATTAGGCTGCACAACATCTAGACTGATTAGCGGATCAGGGTTTTAATAATTAGTACAAGCTAATAGCAACCATTATTGGTGTTGTACTGTTGTTACTCACCTAATACCATTAAATACACCTTCAGTTCAATGTCCCATGTCCCAACTGGAAATGTAAAACTTAAAGAAAAGAAAAGTACTCCATTGCCAATCATCTTTCTATCCATCCCTAAATTATCTCATCAATCACATTAATCTTTTTTTATACCCATAATTTTTTTAAAATTTATATTTAAGGTAATTAGTTTATAATAAGTTGTATTTATATCTTTATTTGTGACTTTAAGTCGTATTTTGCAATTTTTGAGCGATCTTGTCATTTGGTATCAGAGCCGAGTAGTTAAATAAACTTAAAAAGTTAATTAAAAAATCCAAAAATTAATAAAACTAGAGGTTTTCTGAAAGTCGTCCACATAAACTAGCACCACATGCAAAACATTTAAACGCTGGACAAGGTCATCACGAAGCTATTTTAAATACTATAATCGACGATATTGCAAATTTAGAAGTCAAATTAATTAAGTTGCGAACAAATCTTGCAAAATATCAAGAAGACATATCTGCTACCTTATTATCTATCAATAAGAAAATAAAAAATTAATTCTTGAAATTACCAAAGAAATTAGACACCTTGGTGCAACAACAATCTTAAACCCTCCAACAAAAAAACCAGCCGGTTTTTCTTATAGGTATCCATTCCAAAACGAAAATTCCCAAAAGAAATTTTTAGTACCAAGTTTAACTAAAAAATACGAAACGAAAGAAGAACCAAAGGAAGAGTTAGAAAATCAAAGATATACTTGATATGTCTGACAAAGAAATGAGTTCTTTGAGTAATGACGAATCTGGTTCCTATATTGATGAAGAAGAAATATATCAACAAATGGGGTTAATCAAACAGAAAGACTTGGAGACTATTCCCTTAAGTAAAGTTAAAAGAAAATGATAGCATGAATTATTGTCTATATTTTGGGGTTTGTTTAGACGTTTTATCTTCAATAATCTGCATGTTTGTATGTATATTATGTGATTATATTACCATTTCATCTACCTTTGCCGAAATCGAGGTCTACACCTAGTTTTGTTGTAATTGTAGGTAAAATGACACGTTTTACATCAAAAAGGAGCAAAAGGAGCTAAGGAGTCATTGGAGCTACATTCAGGAGCATAAGGAAACATCCAGGAAGCATAACCATGGATTAAAGATTCACTTTGGACAAGATTTGAGAGATTTCACATTCAGTTATGATTCACCTCGGTTGACTACAGATTCACCTCAACCGAGGTGATCCAGAGAAGTCGACTCGACCGAGGCGAACACCTGGGACGCGGCGAGAATATTTTATTCTTGGATGAGATCTTTTATCTTTGGAAAGAGGATCTTATATTTTTGGGCTTGCCTCCTAGAAGGAAGAAGATATGATAGATCATATATTTTACCTATTTTTATGGGAAGAGATCTTTCTAAGATATCCTATCTTTGGAGAGTAGTTTTCCTATAAAAAGGGTCGGATTTCCCACAAATCCGACATCCGCTATCACTCGGAACAGCCTACATACATCTGAATACACCGCTGCAGCCATACTCCAATTGGGAGATTTGAAGAACCTTTTTGAAGGTTGAAGGAAGAAAGTCTATAGCTTTTATAGCTTTTGAAGGGTTTTTGTAAGATCATCTTAGATTCCCTTCCTCTTTGTTGTCTTGTTGGATTTATTTCCAAGGAACGCTTGTTGGTTTGATAATTGATTCAGTTATTGAAGCCTTTCTCTTAAGGTTTTCTTGTTCAATTATTCTCTTTCTTCCCATATATTTGATTAATACTTTCATGATGATGAGTGGCTAATCTCTTTGTGTGATTCGAGGGTGATTGGCTAAAGGTTGTGGGAAAAACAATGATAGAATAATCTTAATTACAGTAGGACCCTGAAAGTTCGAGTCTTTACCTTAACCCTAAGCATCTCGCTCAGTCGATGAACATCTCGGCCGGGGTGGAATTTGGCTGACCGAGGTGACTTATCTGATCCGAAACTGAGAGTTAAGTGTTAGAGTTTGCCAAATCCTATTCTTATTACACCTTTCCTGGTTCAATGCAAGCTTAGGATGAGACTTACCCGGTAATTCCTTTGTTTGTTTACCTAAGATCATAAGTGTAGATAATAAAGGTTTATCCTTTATTGGGGTTTGAGTGTGCTTTCATCCCATCTTTGTGAGTTAGCCTGAGACTTACCCGGTAAAGGTTGATTCTATTCCCTTAGGTGGTGTGTTAGCTTGAGGTTATTGTTCTTTATCTTAATTCCTTACGACTTACCCGGTAATAGGAGTTACGGTTTGGGATTAGTGAGTAGTGAGACTTACCCGGTGATCTATTCTACTTTAGTAACACCTTCCCTTTGCAAAAACCTCAGCTTTGTCCACTTATCTTTAGATCTTGAGTTGGAACCACAACTAGATGCTTTAATCCCTAGATTGCATATTTCCTTTATTGACTTTTATCATCTTTGATTGTTTTAATTGCTTTGTGGTTAGTAATTGCTAAAGCTTACCTATTCCGACTTTGTTTCACTAAGTCCTTGTGATCGACCCCTGGAATTCCTTGCTTTTTACTACGATTGACCCGTACACTGCGGGTTCGCATCCTTATTTTAAGCTTACATCTAGGGTTATAAATTTAAAGCTTGCACACACCGTTTGGAGCGAACAAGTTTTTGGCGCCGTTGCCGGGGACTTGGTCTAGACTGAGCCGGTTGCGGTTTGCTTTTGGGGCACTTGCCCCCGTGTCTACTACACTCTACTTGAGTGACTTTTGCAGGTTCTTTCTTAGGTTTATGCGAAGAACCCGCACTGGGAAGGAAATCGTTCCTTACGATCCCGAACCAGAAAAGACATACAAACGACGCTTAAGAGAAGCGAAGATGGCCAACCAAGACAATCGCGATCTTGAGGCCGAATTGAAGGAGGCGTTAGAACAGCTACGCCTCAGCAGAGAAGAACTAAGGCAGGAGAAAGAAGAAACTCACACTAGGACTGAAGCGATCGAAGCAGATATGGCAGCCTTACGAGAACAGTATCTACTTCGACCGAGGGAAGATCCAGTTCCCGATGCTGGACCGATGCAGGTCCCAGTCGCAGACCCTCGACCGAGGAAGGTCCCAGTACCTGACGCCCCGGCCGAGGTACTTCCACCTCGGATGCCATTCCGAGGCGCTCTTTTTGCAGGAATCCCGCAAACCCTAGGTCAAAGGATGGACCCCAATCAACAACTGAGGCGTCCAGGAGTTAACCTAGGAGATCCTGCGGACCATGACTACGAACTTCGACCGCAAGTTCTTTCCATGATTCGCCAATGCCAGTTCGGAGGGCTAGAGAAGGAATCTCCGCATCAACATCTTAAAAACTATGAGATCTTGATGGAGACCTTGAGACCCTCAAGAATAGAAAACAACAACTACAAGCTAAAACCTTTTTACTTTTCTTTAAAAGATAGAGCTCTTACTTGGTATCAATCTCTTCGTCCAGGAAAAATCAGAACTTATGAAGAGATGACTACAGAATTCTTGACTAAATTCTTTCCCCCCTCTAAGACCGCTGAAATAAGAGGGAAGATTAATGCATTCATTATGAAGGACAAGGAGAGCTTATCCAAGTCATGGGAGAGGTTTAAAGACATCCTCTTGGATTGACCACATCATGGGATTCCAAAGATAAAGTTGTTGGAGATATACTTCAAGGGACTGGACGGAAGCACCCAGTTCAACCTCCAACTACTCTCCACCGGTACCTTTATGGACATGGCGATTGACGAAGCTTGGGACTTTATCGAGAAGCAAGCTTTGCATATGGAGAAGTATACCCACCAAGGAGCTGAAGGTGGAGTTAAAAGAGTTAACTTCCAAGAAGCTCCGCCAAACAACAATCAACTCACGTCTTTGAAGAATGACGTGAAGCAATTGAAGGAACTCTTGGTTGCTCAAACCAAGAAGGAAGATCAAGGATCAAGGAATAACAATAATGGATACCGTAACAACAATAACGGTTCCCGGAACAACAACTACAACAACAACAATAGAGGATCCAACAGCAACAATTGGAGGGCGAACAACCAAAATTCTGGTAACAATTATTCTAACTCCAATTCTAACAATTCCTCTAATCCTTTCCTCTCTTCCCCTTCTTCTTCTTCTACTCCATTAAAGAGCCAGGGGCAAGGATCAAGTTCGTCCCAGCCGGAAAAGAAAGACGCAGTGCTGGAGGCTATCTTGATCAAGCTTAGTGCTATGGAGACATCCATGACTTCATTTTCGAAGGCCCAAAAGGCCTTTGAACAACAACTTGTTAGTAGGGCGAATGAAGCGCCAAGAGATCCAGGGAAGCTTCCAGCAAGGAAGGAAAGCAACCCTAAGGGCCAGATTATGGCCATAACAACGAGGAGTGGACTGAAAACTGCAGATCCAATGTCTCGGTCGGTGCCAGTACCGACGAAGACCACCTCGGTCCAGGTGCAGTCGAAGAACACTTCGGCCGAGATGCCAACCGAGGTGGAGCCACAGAAAGCGGAGGGGAAAACTGAAGTTTATGTTCCACCTCCTACATACAAACCACCACTTCCATTCCCCCAGTCAAGGGCCAGAGCACATCTAGACATGCACTTTGGTAAGTTCCTTGACTTGATGAATAAACTGCACATTAACATTCCTTTCTTTGATGCTATTCTAGGGATGACCGGCTATGGGAAGTTCTTGAAGGAGATCATATCAAGGAAGAGGAAACTGGAAGATTTTGGTGAAGTAAGGATGACATCTAAATCCTCGGAGCTTATCCAAATTATGAAGGAGAAGATGCCACCTAAGTTGAGAGATCCCGGCTCATTTTGCATTCCCATTCAAGTTGGGGATGTCACTTGTGAAGCCTTATGTGATCTAGGAGCCAGCGTGAGCATCATTCCACTGGAGTTGTGTGTGAAGATCGGACTTGGAGAGCCCAAGCCGGTCAAGATTCGATTATACATGGCGGACCGCTCCATTACCCATCCCGTGGGAATTTTGGAAGACGTTCCGGTCAAGTTAGGTAACTTCTATTTACCTATAGACTTTGTCGTACTTGACATTCCCGCAGATTATCCTGTTCCTATTATTCTCGGGAGGCCATTTCTAGCAACTTCGGGTTGCAACGTGGATTGTAAGAACGCCAAGTTAAAATTCAACATTGGTGGAGATGAAGTGGAGTTCGCATTACTTGCGGCCATGAAAGGAGAGCAACTAGGAGATGATATCTTCAACATCTATGATGAAGAAGAATCAAGAGAATTGGTGAGCTCTATCCTTACTAACGATCCACTTGAAAGAGTTATTAGTTTTAGTTTAATGGAGGAAGGTATAGATGCTTCTTGTGATGCAGATATACGGAGCTTAAAGGCACTGGAAGAAGATCTAGGAGCTAAAGCTGAGAAACTAATCCAGGAGACGAGGATCTCCAGTTTCGGTTCCAGTTACAGTACCTCGACCGAGGCACGTTCTGGACCGAGCGAGGCGACTGAAGAACATCTCGGTTAACGCATGTGCGCCTCGACCGAGGTCGAAGGCGAGACGACTTCAACTGAGACTTCCGAAAGTCCAGTTTCTGGATCTACTCCACTGGAAGGAGGAAGCCAGGATTCCCCTCAGAAAGCACCCCTAGTTGTGGAGCTTAAACAACTCCCAAACCACTTGAGGTATGTCTTTCTTGGACCGGATTCCACTTATCCCGTTATTGTTAGTGCTTCCCTCTCCGAATCTGAATTGTCTAAACTAATGCATGTCATGAGAAAGCATCAAAAGGCTTTGGGTTATACTATAGATGATCTTATTGGCATTAAGCCTTCTTTCTGCATGCATAGAATTCTAATGGAGGACGATCATAAGACTTCACGGGAACCTCAAAGACGGTTAAATCCGATCATGAAAGAGGTTGTGAAGAAGGAAATTCTTAAGTTGTTGGATGTAGCTATCATATATCCTATCTCGAACAACAAATGGGTTTTCCCGGTGCATGTAGTTCCGAAGAAAGGAGGGATGACCGTTGTGACGAATAAGAACAACGAGTTGATCCCAACTAGGACCGTTACCGGCTGGAGAGTTTGCATTGATTATAGGAAGCTGAACACGGCCACTCGGAAGGACCATTTTCCACTTCCCTTCATTGATCAAATGCTCGAACGGTTGGCCCAGCATTCACACTTTTGCTACTTAGACGGCTATAGTAGATTCTTCCATATTCCTATCCATCCGGATGATCAGGAGAAGACCACTTTCACTTGTCCATGAGGGATATTTGCTTATAGGAGGATGCCATTTGGATTGTGCAATGCACCCGCTACCTTCCAGCGATGCGTGATGGCTATCTTTTCCGAGTACATAGAGGAGATCATGGAGGTATTTATGGATGATTTTTCAGTATATGGTTCCTCTTTTGATGATTGCCTATCTAACCTTTCTCTAGTGCTACAAAGATGTGAGTAAACTAATCTTGTCTTGAATTGGGAGAAGTGTCATTTTATGGTTAATGAAGGCATTGTGCTAGGACACCTCATTTCTAATCGAGGTATTGAGGTCGATCGCGCTAAGATCGAGACTATTCAGAAACTCCCTCCCCTTGTTCTGTTAAAGGTGTGAGGAGTTTTCTCGGGCATGCAGGTTTCTACAGGAGATTCATCAAGGACTTCTCTAAGATTTCTAAACCTCTAACTAACCTCTTGAATAAAGACGTTGTTTTTGAGTTTTCGCAGGAGTGTCTTGATGCATTTTACAAGATTAAGGAAGCGTTGATTCTCCGCTCCCATTATCCAACCTCTGGATTGGACCTTGCCCTTTGAGATCATGTATGATGCTAGTGATGTAGTCGTAGGAGCGGTGCTTGGACAAAAGAAGGATGGCCGAACCACCGCCATTTATTATGCTAGCAAGACGCTAGATGTAGCCCAGCGCAACTACACTACCACCGAGGAGTTATTGGCGGTTGTATATGCTTTCGAGAAGTTTCGTTCTTACTTAGTAGGAGCGAAAGTCATTGTCTACACCGACCATGCAACCATCTGTTACTTGCTTGCTAAGAAAGATGCCAAGCCACGCCTTATTCGATGGATTCTCTTGTTTCAAGAGTTTGACTTAGAGATCCGCGATAAGAAGGGATCCGAAAATTCTGTTGCGGATCACCTCAGCCGGCTACCTGCATCATCACGCGAGAATGACAACCCACCCATAGACGATTCATTCCCCGATGAGCACTTACACTTGTTGGAGCGTTTGATAGACTTACTTACTTCATCCCACGATGGAGGTGAAGTATGGGGTGAGGGCACCTCCCATCACGTTTGAGAGACGCACATTGGTCCAGCTAGCGACCTTAAATCAAGCACTTCTTGGGAGGCAACCCAAGGTATTGCTTTCTTTTCCCTTTTTCTAGTCTAGCTTAGATAGTTTTGCTTTTTGCTTTGCTTTGTTTTGTTTTTGGCGTCCTAGACAGACAACATATGACATCTAAGGAAGGAGTACAAACCAGGAGCATAACTGGAAGGACAGAAGTTCGAGAATTTGAGAAGACGGAGTTTGACTGAGGCACATCTCGGTTGTTGTCAAAGCACCTCGACCGAGATGATTCTTGTGCAACCGAGGCGACTAGGGTTTCTGAAGAACCACCTCGGTCCGTACCACCTCGGTCCAGTCGAGACCACCTAGACCGAGGTGACAGCAGTTTCAGAAAAGGGTATAAAAGGGGGGCTGAAATTCTCTCTCCTCCTTTACCCTCTCCTCGACCGCGGCAGCTTCCTCGCCTCGCTTCGCCGTTCTTCGCTCGTTTTTGACGATTTTTGCTTCCAAATTGCAAAGAAAGGATAGAGGATCCCAATGCAAGCGTCAATCTGCAAGAAAAACGAACCGAATCGACCGATTGGAGGTAAAATCAGAAAAAAACCCTAATCTCGTTCTCTTCACTGTTTCGCTTCGAATTGGGCTTTGGTTGCCCTTGCATTTGCTGAGAAAATAGATTAAGTACCCCATAGGAACCAGTTGTAGTGATTTTGGGGGAAAAGAACTGGATTTTTGAAGAAATTCATCGCGCAGTTATTCGCCTCGGTCCAATCGTTCTGTGCCTCTGCCGAGGTGTTCTTGAGTTGTGTTAGGCCGATCGAGGTGATCTGACAGTTTGTTGAGAGATGAGTTCAGATAGACAGCTTGTCTTGAGGGACATATCCTCCCCTTCCCCTTCTTCTTCTTCCTCTAAACCTTATAGACCGGTGATCCACGAGAGACACCAGGTCGACTATGACCGTATTGCCGCCCGTCCAGTGATTGCACCGCGCTTCCTGAACATTTCAGCCTTTGATTGTCTCCATGTGGATGGAGATTTGAGGCGGATGATTTCGATGGTAGGGCTAGATCAGTTTACTGAGATCCGTGCACCTGCCTATTTAGAGCCTACTTTGGAGTTCATTAGCTCCTTCACCTACCTCCCCACAAAGCGTTCTGTGAAGTACCGGTTGATGAACCGAAACTTCTTAGTTCCCTTAGAGTACTGGAGAGACATATTTGGTTTCCCGGCTCCGACTGCTGTAGATTTTCCCTCCCGAGCTGTAGCTAGGGAGTTCTGGGGTCAGATTGCTCATGTAGTTGAGCACGCAGACAGATGGCACCCTGAAGACTCCAGGGAGCACATTATTTTTCACCTAGCCTTTAGGTTAGCTCACCGTATTTTCAGTGAGACGCTTCTGGCGCGTACTGAGACGCCCTACAAGGTCCGACAGGGGGAGCTTTTCAGCCTTTACTGCAAGGTGACTGGAGGGATCCCAAACTTTGGCTTGATACTGGCAGAGGATCTGCACAGGATCAAGGCCAAGGAGAAGGGGGATATCTACTGCGGGGGCATCGTGACCCACATTGCGAGCTATCAGGATATGGATCTCAGCGCACGTACCATGGTGGCGGCTGCCAAGCCGCTAGGACTTCAGGAGATGATCACTCGGCGGATTCTGGTTCCCCGAGGACTCACTACATCGTATGTAGCCATGCCATGAGAGCCGACTACACCACATGGGATCAGATGGTCACCCCAGTTCTCAGTTTATGATCCTCACTACTGGCAGACTGCTTGGATCCCATTGATGGAGGATGCTAGAGAGGCAGCAGCTGCACCAGCTGAGGAGGATGAGGTAGAGGAGGAGACTACTGATGATGACAGGGATGGTGGAGTTCCTATGGATACATGGACTGATATTGTTGGGACGATTGTGCCGGTCATTGATCTAGATGATGACGATACTAAGACCGCGCCGGCTGCATCACCAGTCCGACCTGCTAGGCGTAGGGTACGCCGACAGAGAGATCCAGAGGCTCACCGTCGGATCGATGATCTGACGGATCAGATGATAGACTCTTATGCTACCCTTTCCGTGGACATCGATGAGAGATTTGCCGCCCAACACTGACAGATCGACAGCTGGACTCATCAAATGCTAGAGAGCCAACATTATCAGCGCCGGATGATGGAGATCCAGTTTCAGCAGACTATGGGTTGTCCATTTGACCCATCCCAGTATCCGTACATGCCACCACCACCACCACCACCGGATCAGGATTATTGAGAGCTTGCAGGATTTTTCTTTCTTATTTATTATGCAGCTCAGCTTTATGTCCGGTGAGTACTTTATTTCTTTAGACTTATTTTGACCCACTGGGACAGTGTGTCCCAAGTATGGGGTGTTTATGTATTATTTGACTTATGTGATATATGACTCGATATTATCAGATATTTATGCTTCATTTTGCTTCTATGATTTTATCTGAGATTACATGCATGCATACAGGTTATTTGATTGAGAAAAACGTCAAAAATTGGTTTAGAAAAATTTTTTTTGACCTCGACCGGGACAGTTCTGGCCGAACGAGGTGCTTTACCTCGGTTGACCTAGAACATCTCGACCGAGGTAGGTTAACTGAGAGTTTTCGAAACATTTTGTGCTTCTTATCTGGACATGATCTCAGTGAAGATCTTGTTTACTAACTGGTTTTGAAATCTTTATGTGTTTGAAAGGTTTTATGATATGTTTAAGTTGCTAAATGCTTTGTTTGAAAATTTTGGCATGTTTAATACTTTGTTTTTATCCAAATTATGTTGAATTTGAAGGTTGACACCGCATTATGAGTTCTCTCACTTTCTTCCTGGAAAGACCAAGGCAATTCATTCTTCTCTCTTCTTCTTCTTGATCATGCTTAGCCCCTCATATACATTTTTGCCTCCCTTTACCTATCTGGGAATTTGGAAGCAAGCAAAGTGGTGAAAGCAATTGAAGTAAAAGTTGAGAAGTTGGCTGGAAGTGAAAGTGTTAGAAAGCAATAAATAGGTTTGGGGAAGTCAATCATGATGATGAGTAACTCGGCACCATTCACATAGCCGGGTGTTTGTGTCTTGCCAAAGTCGGATTGAGCGATATTCCTAACGGGTCATGGTATGTGCATCAAGGGTTTGATGCATCTCAAGAAATTGATGATTGCTGATTTCCTAGGCTTCGGTTATTGTGCACCTTTGTCCATGCATCCCAAAAAGTAAAGTAAAAAAAGAAAAAGTGTGAAATAAGCAAAGCTTATTGGTGGAAGATGTTGAAAGTCAAAGTGAAAGTGAAGTATATCCTTTTCCCGGGTTCTAACACCACATTACCTTCTATACATCCCTACCCTACACGTTTCGTGACCTTTCTTTTGGGAAGCCCTTGAGACCTCGAGCTTGTTGATTGACTTAGCGGTTTAAACTGGATTATACATGATTAATTTCGATAATTATGATTTATTATGCATTCTACGATTTTATGCAAAGATGAACAACTTTCTTATATTTATAAAATGTTTTGATCATATCTTGATTTTAAATTCCATGAAGTATTCTCTTAGAGTGATCTATGATTGTAGCACACCATAAAGATGTTTTGAAGGACTTTTTCATCGATTTTCATGACTTATAATCCATTCTATCTTGTATTTTATATGCAGAACTTGCTTGGGGACAAGCAAGGGCTAAGTATGGGGTATTTTGATAGCATGAATTATTGTCTATATATTGGGGTTTGTTTTGACGTTTTATCTTCAATAATCTGCATGTTTGTATGTATATTATGTGATTATATTACCATTTCATCTACCTTTGCGGGAATCGAGGTCTACACCTAGTTTTGTTGTAATCGTAGGTAAAATGGCACGTTTTACATCAAAAAGGAGCAAAAGGAGCTAAGGAGTCATTGGAGCTACATTCAGGAGCATAAGGAAACATCCAGGAATCATAGCCATGAATTAAAGATTCACTTTGGACCAGATTTGAGAGATTTCACATTCAGTTATGATTCACCTCGGTTGACTACAGATTCACCTCAACCGAGGTGATCCAGAGAAGTCGACTCGACCGAGGCGAACACCTGGGACGCGGCGAGAATATTTTATTCTTGGATGAGATCTTTTATCTTTGGAAAGAGGATCTTATATTTTTGGGCTTGGCTCCTAGAAGGAAGAAGATATGATAGATCATATATTTTACCTATTTTTATGGGAAGAGATATTTCTAAGATATCCTATCTTTGGAGAGTAATTTTCCTATAAAAAGGGTCGGATTTCCCACAAATCCGACATCCGCTATCACTCGGAACAGCCTGCATACATCCGAATACACCGCTGCAGCCATACTCCAGTTGGGAGATTTGAAGAACCTTTTTGAAGGTTGAAGGAAGAAAGTCTATAGCTTTTATAGCTTTTGAAGGGTTTTTGTAAGATCATCTTAGATTCCCTTCCTCTTTGTTGTCTTGTTGGATTTATATCCAAGGAACGCTTGTTGGTTTGATAATTGATTCAGTTATTGAAGCCTTTCTCTTAAGGTTTTCTTGTTCAATTATTCTCTTTCTTCCCATATATTTAATTAATACTTTCATGATGATGAGTGGCTAATCTCTTTGTGTGATTCTAGGGTGATTGGCTGAAGGTTGTGGGAAAAACAATGATAGAATAATCTTAATCACAGTAGGACCCTAAAAGTTCGAGTCTTTACCTTAACCCTAAGCATCTCGCTCAGTCGATGAACATCTCGGCCGGGGTGGAATTTGGCTGACCGAGGTGACTTATCTAATCCGAAACTGAGAGTTAAGTGTTAGAGTTTGCCAAATCCTATTCTTATTACACCTTTCCTGGTTCAATGCAAGCTTAGGATGAGACTTACCCGGTAATTCCTTTGTTTGTTTACCTAAGATCATAAGTGTAGGTAATAAAGGTTTATCCTTTATTGGGGTTTGAGTGTGCTTTCATCCCATCTTTGTGAGTTAGCCTGAGACTTACTCGGTAAAGGTTGATTCTATTCCCTTATGTGTTGTGTTAGTTTGAGGTTATTGATCTTTATCTTAATTCCTTGAGACTTACCCGGTAATAGGAGTTACGGTTTGGGATTAGTGAGTTGTGAGACTTACCCGGTGATCTATTCCACTTTAGTAACACCTTCCCTTTGCAAAAACCTCAGCTTTGTCCGCTTATCTTTAGATCTTGAGTTGGAACCACAACTAGATGCTTTAATCCCTAGAATTGCATATTTCCTTTATTGACTTATCATCTTTGATTGTTTTAATTGCTTTGTGGTTAGTAATTGCTAAAGCTTACCTATTCCGACTTTGTTTCACTAAGTCCCTGTGATCGACCCCTGGAATTCCTTGTTTTTTACTACGATTGACCCGTACACTGCGGGTTCGCATCCTTGTTTTAAGCTTACATCTAGGGTTATAAATTTAAAGCTTGCACACACCGTTTGGAGCGAACAGAAAACTAGATAAAAAAGATGGGAAAAGGAGTTATGTATGTTGATGAAGTGGAAGAAGAAATTGTTTCGAGAGCATGAAGTTAACAAGGCTACTAGATCTTTTTATCGAGAATATGAACAAGGGTCAACGAGTCAACACATATTTAATTTAAAACCGGAAGATTTTTTAGAGAAACCAGCTAAATTCGGAGTTAGGATTATGCCAAAATATAGACCTAACAAAAGAGAAATTTTGCTTGAACCCATAAGTGAAACCAGATATAAGCTTAATCTAGATGGAGTAAGAAACCAAGAGGATGTGTTAGACTTTTGGAAGAAAGTATGATGTGTGCTCAAACATGAATGCTGAATGAAGATCTGTAAATTTTCTAAATTATATCGAGCATAGTTTGTATGGGATTGTGGTAGTTTAATATGAAGAAATCGATGAAGAAATCAAAGAAACCTTAAGGGTAGTAGAACCACCAGATATTATGTTTAGGCAATTCTGCAAAGCCTTAGAATTTGAATTTATTGCAGACAAAGATGATAAAGATAAAAAAAATAATCAAATGGCAAAGAAAACTTAATACTCTTGAAATTTGTAATATGAGATATTTAAAACTATATTTCAGAATTTGAGTATTATTACTATAAGGTGGGAGAAACGGGAAGAATCTTCAAATGCTATTCGATAAACTTCCTAAACCCATAAATGAAGAAATTAGTGAAAGAATGGATAGAAAAATAAAACTCAAAGGATACCCTTGGAAATAGATTAAAGTTCATTAAAAAAATGGGTAGAGAAAAAATGTCGAGAACTTAAGGGAACTCAACAAATGAAATAATAATTTCTAAATTGTTGGGATCTTCTTAGAGAATGGGAATGTAACCGAACAGATAATCAGAAAAATGGTTATGGAAGAAAGTATTATATGAAGAAAAACTTCAATAAACAAAGAGGTTAATATATCAGAAAAAATATTGAGATTATAGTTCCTTTTCTTAGATCCATCAATAAACAAAGAAAGTATTACCCGATAAAGGTTAGTTCCATTCCCTTAGGTTGAGTGGTTGGTTTGAGATTATAGTTCCTTTTCTTAGATCCTTGAGACTTACCCTATGATAGGACCTTTCGTTTAGGATTAGTGGATAATAAGACCTCCCATGTGATCCTTTCCACCTTAGAAACACCCTTCCTTTGCGATCCCAGCTCTGCCAATAAATCTGTAGAAGTATCGAATCGAAAACCAGAATTGGATACTTTGATCTCTAGAATCTGCACCTTCCCGATTATTACATAAATGCATATCATTGCTTTTTGTTATTTTCATTCATTGATATTTGCAAATTGTCTAGCTAGATTTGTTCCTATTTGGTTTCACCACAGTCCTTGTGTTTGACCCTAGAATATATGCCTTTATTGCGATTGATCCACACACTACGGGTTCGCTTATTTGATTTATTTTCTGTATAAATTTAAGACTTATTTTTGGTCATATACACACACATCTGAGAGCGAACAAGATATCCCCATGTGAGGATAATCAAAGGAAAAACTTTTTTCATGCTAGATGTCTTGTTCAAGGAAAGGTGTGCAATATGATTATTGATGGTGGTAGTTGTTGCAACATTTCTAGTGATGAATTGATCACTAAGTTACAAATCACTACTTTCTATCATCCTAGACCTTATAAATTACATTGGATGATTGATTGTGGAGAATTGAAAGTTAATAGACAAGCTAAGATTGCTTTCACCTTAGGAAAATATGAGGATACGGTTGTATGTGATGTTGTGCTCATGCAAGCATGGCATATGCTATTATGGCCTCCATGACAATTCAAAAGAAGATTCAAACATGAAGGTTTTAATAGTAAACATTCATTTGAGTTCAATGGACAAACATTTACTCTTAAACCTATGAATCCTTTACATATTGTAGAACATTATGACAAAAAGAAAGAGAAATGCAAGGAATAGGAGTGAGAAACACATTCCAAAGAAGAAATCTCAGGTAAAACCATAAAATCTCGCCCGATATTGGAAGAATCACGCCCCAGTTCAGAGAATTCTCAATCAAGTTCGAGATCTCAGTCTAGTTTAACAAAATCTTGGCCCCGAAGCACAAATCTTGCCCAAGATTTACCACCCAAGATTCCTTCTGTTGAGAACAATCGAGTCCTTTTAGCATCTAAATGGGAGTTTCTTGATGATTTTGTTCCTTCAAATATTTTTTTGTTGAGCCTATGTAAGAGCCTTATGACTTTGAGTAATGAAGTCAAGGCTACCTGTTTGCTCCAAAAGGTGTGTGCAAGCTTTAATATTTATAACCAAAGAAGTATGCTTGAACAATATGCGAACCCGTAGTGTATGGATCAATTGTAATAAAAGCAAGAATTCCGGGGGTCGATAACAGGGACTATGGTGAAACAAAGTTCGGTAAATAAGGTTTTCAATCAACAAATAACACAAAAAATCAAAGATGATGTAAAAGTCAAGTAAAGGGAATGCGGATTCTAGGGATTAAAGCATCTAGTTGTTGTTCCGACTCAAGATCTCAAAAGATAACGTGGACAAAGCTGAGGTTTGCAAAGGGAAGGTTTTTCTAAGATGGGAATAGATCACCGGGTAAGTCTCACTACTCACTATCCCATACCAAAGATCCTATTACCCAAAGTCTCAAAGTACTAAGGAAAGGAACTATAATCTCAAACCAACACACCACCCAACGGAATAGAATCAACCTTTACCGGGTAAGTCTCATGCTAACTCTCAAAGATGGAATGAAGGCACACTCAAACCCCAATAAAGAATAAAACTTTATTACCTACACTCATGATGTTGGATATACAAACAAAGGAATCACCGGGTAAGTCTCATCATAGGCATGCGTTGAACTAGGAAAGGTGTAATAAGAATAGGATTTAGCAAACTGCAATCTTAACAAAGATAGGGTTCAGGAAAGGTTCACCTCGTTTAGTTATATTCCACCCCGGCCGAGGTGTTCAATGACTGACCGAGGTGTTCGTCGGTTAAGGTAAAGGCTCGAGCTTTTAGGGTCCGCTGGGATTAAGATCATTCTATCATCGTCTTTCCTACAACTTTCAGCCAATCACCCTAGAATCGCATAAGAAACTTAGCCAACAATCATCATGATAACAACAATCAAATTTATAAGAAAGGAATCAATATTTGAATAAGAAAACCTTAAGACAAAGGTTTCAATAACTCAATCGAACAATCAAACAAACAATCAACGTTCCTCAAATCGAAACTAGAAAAGACAACAAACAAGCCAACTAAGAAAGTCTCACTACTTCCTTCAAAGCTATATCCAACTAGATTCCTTCCTTTCTTGAACTTCAACCTTCAAAACTTTCTTCAAACTTCGTTTAAACTTCAGAGAATGGGTGATCCACTGATTGTTGGATGGATGAATTGTAGAAAATCAGCCCTTTATATAGGAGAATTATCTTCCAAAGATAATAATATCTTAAAAAGATATTTTCCTAGAAAATATCCATATCTCTCAAAATAAATTAGCCAAATATAATATCTTCCTTTCCAAAAATCCAGCAAAAAAATGTGATATTCTCTTTCCAAAAATAGAAGATCTCAGCCAAAAATAAAGATCTTGTTGGCGGTGAGGTGTTTGCCTCGGTCGGGACGCTCTTGAAGATCACCTCGGCCGAGGTGGTATTGTAGCTGACCGAGGTGAGTCTCAACTGAGAATGCAACTCTCTAATTTGGTCCAAAATTAATCATCAGAATCATTTCTATGTTTCTTGAGATCTTCTTATAACTCCTCAATGCTCGAAAATGTAGCTCCAATGACTCCTTAGCTTCCTTAGCTCCATTTTAGTCCAAAACGTGCCATTTTCCCTATGATTACAACGAAACTAGGTATAGACCTCGATTCCCGTAAAGGTAGACAAAACAATAATATAATCAAAGAATATACATCCATACATGCAGATTTATGAAGATAAAGCGTCTAAACTAATCCCAAATATAGACTATAATACATGCTATCAAAATACCCCATACTTGTCTCTTGCTTGTCCCCAAGCAAGTTCCAAATCTTAGATACAAGATAGAATGGATTATAAGTCAGAGAGATCAATGAAAAACATTTCAAAACCTTTTGGTGTGTGCTCCGCTCACAGATCACCCTAAGAGAATGCTTCATGGCAAATAAAATCAAGACATGATCAAAACATTTTATAAATATAAGAAAGTTGTTCATCTTTGCATAAAACCATAGAATGCATAATAAATCATATTTATTGAAATCAATCATGTATAATCCAGTTTAAACCACCAAGTCAATAAACGTGTAAGGGTGGGATGTATATAGGGTAATATGGTGCTAGAATCCAGGAAAAGGATCTTACTTCACTTTCTTTGAATTTCAACATCATCCACCAATAAGCTTGCTTATTTTCACTTTTTTACTTTACTTTTTGGGATGCATGGACACAGGTGCATAATGACCGAAGCCTAGGAGATCAGCAATCATCAATTTCTCGAGATGCCTCAAACCCTTGATGCACATACCATGACCCGTTAGGAATATCGCTCAATCCGACTTTGACAAGACACAAACACCCTGCTATGTGAATGGTGCCGAGTTACTCATCATCATGATTGACTTCCCCAAACCTAATCGTTTCTTTCTAAAACTTTCAACAAACATCTCAACTTCACTTCACTTGAATTTCCTTACTTGCTTCCAAATTCCCGGATAGGTAAAGGGAGACAAATATGTATATGCGGGGCTAAGCATGATCAAGAAGAAGGAGAAGAAGAGAATGATTGCCTTAATCATTCTAGGATGAATGTGATAGAACTCATCATGTGGTATCAACCTTCAAATTCAACATAATTTTGATAAAAACAAAGAATTAAACATGCTAGCATTTAAAAACAAAGCACTTAGCAACTTAAGCATATCTTAAAACCTTTTGATCATATAAAGATTTCAAAACCAATCTGCAAACATTATGTTCATCAAGGTCATATCTAGAGAAGAAGCACAAAAAATTGTTTCGAAAATCTCTCAGTTAAGCCATCTCGGTCGAGGTGTTCTGGCGTCATCCGAGGTGTTCATCCTCGATCGGCCAAGAACGTCCCGGTCGAGGTCATAAATTTTTTTTTCAAACCAGTTTTCGACGTTTTTCTCAAACAGAAACCTGTATGTATGCATGTAATAACAGATAAGCACATAAAGCCAAATTAAGCAAAATAAGATCATAATATTCGGGAGTCATACAAACCATACACACATAAGTCAAGTAAGATACATCCAAATACACCATACTTGGGACACATTGTCCCAATGGGTCAAATATAAGTCTAAGAACAGAGTACTCACCAGACCTAGCTGAACTGCATAATAAATAAATAAGAAATCCATGAAGCTCTAATCCTCGTCAACTGGCGGTGGTGGATGTGGAATGTAGGGGTGTTGGGTCGGGTCAAAGGGATAGCCCATCGTCTGCTGAAACTGGATCTCCATCATGCGGCTCTGATAATGCTGGCTCTCTCCTATCTGATGCATCCATCCATCAGTGTGCCAACGCTCATCAACAAAGCGTTGGGACATGTCAACTGTCATAGCCGCATAAGAATCAATCATCTCCTCAGTCATCTTATCAATCCGTTGGTGGGCCTCGGGATCTCTGCGTCTGTGGGATCTACACTGAGGTGGTGGTGGTGGTGGTGGTGCTGTCTCCTCCTTTGTCACCTCATCATCAAGATCGACAACGGGAACACTAGGGCCGCCGGTATCGATACCGGTCTCCATGGCAGCTCCTCCATCGTAATCCTCCTCATTATCATCAACTTCAACTACATCTCCAACATCCTGCATGTATGGGATGACCACATAATCCCCTGTGGAGCCGTCTTCTCCCACGGCATGGCAACGTAGGGCGTGCTAAGGCCACGAGGGACAAGAATACGTCTCGTGATCATCTCCTGAACTCCCAGTGGCTTCGCAGTCGCGGCCAGCGTACAAGTAGTCAGATCCAAACCCATAGCGGTGGCGATGTGGGTCACCAACCCACCACAACAAATATCGCCCTTCGACTTGCCCTTGATCCTGTGCAAGTCCTTTGCCAACATAGCAGCAAAATCAGGAACTCCTCTAGTCACCATGTAAAACATACCCAACAACTCCCCCTGTCGGACCTTTTGGGGCGCCTCAGTACGTGCCAGAAGAGTCTCACTGAAAATCCTGTGAGCAAGGCAGAAAGCAAGATGAAAAATAATACTCTCCTGAGAATCCCCGAGTCTCCACTTGTCATTATACTCTATCACATGGGCTATCTCGCCCCAAAAATCTCGAGCTACAACTCGGGAAGGAAAATTAGAAATAGTCGAGGTAGGGAAGCTGAAAATCTCCCTAAACTAGTCCATAGGAACTACATAGTTCATGTTCAACAGCTAGTACTTTTTTCCTTGACGCTCCGGTACATAAGTAACTGAGCTGACAAACTCCATCGTCGGCTCCAGATAAGCCGGCGCTCTAACATCCATGAACTCCTCCAGTCCTACCATGGAGATCATCTTCCTCAAGTTCTCCGCCACATGGAGGCACTCGAATACAGAAACGTCTAGAAATCATGGGGCAATGATAGGGCGCCCACAAATGCGATCATAGTCCCGTTGGTGTCTCTTATGGATTACCGGGATAGAAAACTGAGAAGCTGAGGAAGGGGATGAATGGTGTGAACTGCTGGGTCTGTCTCTCAAGACCAACTGACGATCAGATCTGTTGCTCATATTTCTAGATGAAGAACACCTCGGTTGCCCAAGAACACCTCGGCCGAGACACAACCGACTAGACCGAGGTGAAACACTGTTCGTTCGCAAATCTCAAATTTGTAAGTTCTTTTCCCCCAAATCACTACCAAAGGCTTCCTAAGGGGTACTTATATCTTTTTCAACAACAAACAGTGGCAACCAAAGCCAGATCTGTGCAGAATCGACAAAAGAAGAACGAGTTAGGGTTTTGGAATGAAGTACCCAAATTCTGCAGATTTGGAGCGTTTTCCTTGTTGTTTGATGCTTGGAAACTGATCCTCTTGCTTCCTCCGGTGTAATCGAGCCAAGAATCGTGGAAAACGAGCAAGAATCGAAGAATTGAGGGTTAGGGGCCGCCGCGGTCGAGGTCGCACTTGGGAAATGAAGAGAGAGAAACCATCTCGCCTTTTATACCCCTCGCTGAATTTAATTACACCTCTGTCGAGGTGGTCCCGACTGGACCGAGGTGTCTGACTGGTTGTCAGACCTAGTCACCTCGGTTGACCAAGAACATCTCGGTCGAGGCGCTGTGATAGCAACCGAGATGTGCCTCAGTCAAACTCCATCTTCTCAATTTCTCGAACTTCTGTCCTTCTAGTGTAGCTTCTGAGCTGTAATCCTTCCATATAAAGTACCTGATTCCTGTCTAGAGGACGCAAAAACAAAGCGAAGCAAACTATCTAAAGCTAAGCTAGAAAAAAGAGACAAGAAAGCAATACCTTGGGTTGCCTCCCAAGAAGCGCTTGGTTTAGGGTCACTAGCTAGACCGTACGTCATCCTCAAACAAGGTATGATGGTGCAATCTCCTCAGCTGGGACTTCCGGTCAGTATTTCATTAGTCTATGACCGTTGACCTTAAAACTTCCGCGGCCCTTTATATTTGTTTCTTCCTTGGTATCCACCGTCATGCTCCTTCTTTGTGTGAGCTACTAAAAGCTCCTTCAATTGCTACACGTCATTGCTAAGCGAGGTGAGTTGAGATCCATTTGATGAAGTGTCTTGGAAGCTAACTCTCCTTGCTCCATTTTCAGTTCCTTGATGGGAGTACTTTGTTCGCCCCTAAAGGTGTGTGCAAATAAGCTTTAAATTTATAAAACTAGAATCAAGCAGCGAACCCGCAGTGTACGGATCGACGTAGCTAAGCAAGAATTCTAGAGTATCGAACACAGGGATTTGGGTGGGAACAAATTCAGTTATAGATTGTCAAGCGAGTAAATATGGGGGTTTTGCAAATATTGGGAAAACAACAATCCTAAAGATCCAGGTATCCAGTTGTGGCAATCGATTCAAGATATACTAATGATATAAAGATAGAGTTGAGATATGCAAAGGCATACTAATGTAAGATAATCGTACGGTGAAGTTCCAAAAACCTTATGTAACCCACCTAAAAGGCACTCTCTATACATGTTATTGAGGCTCAATATAGAAAGATTCTAAAGATGAGAATTAGTGTCAAATACCCAAACTTGTAACCTAAAGATCAAGACTAACTTAACCGATTGAGGTTGTTGAGGCTCACAATCGAGGTAGAGGTTGTTGAGGCTCACTACCACCTAGAAAAGACAAGTCTAAACTAAGTTAAAGAAAATCTTTAACTTTGGATTAAAGTAAAAGCAGGCTCGTAAACTAGAGGGAAATTACGGTTGGATCTTGAGATTCCACGGTCGTGGAACTCAAGAACAGCCCGTAATTTAGGGTTTGTCGACGATTCTCTCTAAATCTCAGGGTCTAATCTGTTTGCGATCGATCTATCATCACCTATGCCACAACTATCAACCCTTCACCTTAGAATTGTTAAGGGTTTTTAGCCAATAACAGTCATATTGATATTAATTCAAGAATTAAAGGATAAAAGATGAAAACTTTCAAGAACTATCAATAATCTTCAAACAAATCTCAAGATCACAATCAAGAACAAGTGTTTATCAAAAGATTCAAAACAGAGTAAACAATCACAACCTTAGGAAAGAAGAGAAACGGGATGTCAATCCGTTTCCAAATCAAACCTAAACAAGAAGAGAGATCTTCTTGCAAAATCTTCCAAAAGCTTCGATCTTCTGTCAATCCGAAGATCTCAACAGCAATCTCCACCAAAAGTGCGAGATTAGGGCGATTCTCCGATGCGAACTTTGATCTTCAATGAGACCTCCAAGGCTTCCAAATTAGGGCTAAACGATCTTTGCAAGCGTATGCGAAGATTGTAAGCAATGATGCAAGAATGTAAGCGATGATGCAAGAACGCTAAGCAGGCATGACGGAATCTCCTTTCTTCCGTCTTTTTATAATGTAGGGCAAAGTGTCGGCCCGGCCCAATCTGCAAAAGATTGTGGCTTCGAAGTGTGGCGAAAAGATTCGCCAAGATCACGGTCGTGGAAGATTCCACGACCGTAATTCTAGGGCGTGGAAACAAATACGGTTTGTTCCACGACCGTAGTATCCTCTGGAATGAACATCAATTTCTGACTCTGAATCCACGGCCGTAATTCTGAACGTGGTTTGGATTCCGGCCGTATTTTGGGGCGTAATTTAGGGCAAGAACGTGATTCTTCCCTAGCCTCGTGCATTCCTCATGCTAAAGCTCCAAATTGCTTCCAAAGAGTGTCCTCAATCTATGGACAACTCAATCAACTCTTCTTTTGCTCGATTCCGTTCGGAAATAGCTCCAAATCACCTATAATCAACATAGAACTAGTGTAGACATCCATATTGACAATATAGGTAATACTAGCTCATATATGCTCAAAGTTCAATCAAAGACTATCAATATGAATCAAATACGTTTAGAAAACGTGCCTAAAATATCACAATATTTCATGCTAACAAATAACCCCATACTTAACACTTGCTTGTCCCTAAGCAAGGTCTTTCAAAAAAGCTTTAAACAAGAGTTAGGATGAAATATGTGTACCTTCTTTGGGTGAATGTGACTTCTAAAGGATAGATCATTCTCAAACCTTGCTTCAATCGTTCATCAAACTTTCACATACTCAATTAAAGAGTAAAAAGCAAAGAGAGTTCATGAATCAATTTAACCTCTAAACAAGCATCATAACCTTCAAACTTTATCAAAATCAATCATAAGAAACTTCAATATAGATCACCAAGTCATATAACATTCTTTTGATCTTAAGAACTTTCAAAGAAAAGGTCTAGAATGTGGAAGGGAAGGGAAAACTTTAAGGAAAAGTGGTGCATGAATCCGGGAAAGTGGACAACTACCTTCTTCTTCTTATGCGGTTCCCGCAGCATTTTCAATTTAGAGCTTCGCTCTTCTTCCTTTCATTTTTCGACTTTACTTTTGGAGTTATGGATAGAGGTGCACAAAAACCGAAGCCTAGGAGATCGGCGTTTCTCAATTTTCAAGAGATGCCTCAAACCCTTAGCGCACATACCATAATCCGCTAGGAATATCGCTCAATCCGACTTTGGCAAGACACAAACACCCGGCTATGTGAATGGTGCCGAGTTACTCATCGTCATGATTGACTTCCCCAAACCTACAATTTCTTTCTATTCATTTGATTGCAAATAATTGCTCTCATGGCCCTCCCACATCAAACATGCCTTTTTCATTCACTTCTCTAAATTCCCGGATAGGTAAAGGAGGCTAATATTTCAATGAGGAGCTAGATGATCAAAGAAAGAAGAAGGAAAGTATCGAATTGCCTTAATCATTTCAACAAGAAGTATAGGAACTTATAATGTGATTTCAACTTCAATTTCTCAACATGATTTAGGTAACGTTTTTCACATTATAAAACTTGCAAAAGAGGTAGAATTCATTCATTCAAATTCTTTTCAATTCACCATTCTTTTGAGCATGCAATTGTTATCAAACTCCATCCACACGTAATGATTATCATGGAAATCATCTCAATTCATTAGAAGCACAAAAATTTTCAAAATTTTTCAATTTTTATGGGTTTTTAAAGTTCTTTTTCATGCAATGCGAAAATGAAACGTGTAACACATAATGAACATGCAATGATAGTCTCGAATGAAAGCAACATAGAGAGTAGAGTTATTACAAACTTTTAGTACATCCCACCCCATACTTAGGACGAACATTGTCCCTAATGTTCAAAAGAAAGAACAAAAGAAAGAAAAAGGAAAAGAAACTCACAAGTGGTGGCGGGAATGTCTAAAACGAACGGTCCTGCATCGAATCACTGCGGCGCCGGCGGAGGTGGGAATGGAGAGAAACTGGAGTCATAGTACCGCCCAAACTGCTGGCGGTAGACGTCCCTCATCATGTGGTCGAGGTCGTCGAGGCGTCCGTCTCTAGCGCCGGCTCGGATCTCCAACGCTCCAACTCTCTCTGAAAGTCCGGTGGCCCAATCCGGCATCTGCTCGTTCCATCCTGGAGCCTGACTGTACCATGATGGGGCATCGGATGGTGCTGGTGGTGGTGGATATGCTGCTGGCTGCTCTGTGGACCAAGGAGGGGGGGTGCTATACCAAGTGGGAGGTGTAGTCATCCACGTGGGCCTCTCACTCACGCTAGCGCAGCGAGATGACGAGCCTGAGGCTCTAGCTGGACGTGGAGAGCGTCTAGGTACATCTGGGGCCGCCTCCGGCTGGTCCGAAAACGTGCCAAACTCCTGCTCCGCTCCTCCACCACTCTCGTACTGATCTCCCATCTCCTCCTCCTCCACAATTGGTGGTGGGACGTAAGGGGGAGCTACTAACCTGTTCACATGCATCGCAGCGAACGTCTCCTTCCAATTGTGGCGTCCTGCCACAATGGAATACTCCAGCAGCCACTCAATACCCCTGCCTGTCCTGCTCTCCCAAGGCATGCCCGCATAAGGCAGACCTCTATGTGTGGGGAAAATGAGTCCCCTAACCATGAATGCATGTAATCCTAGAGGTACGGCGGGTATGCGGGTGCAAGCAGAAAAATCTACACCAAAGCTCCTAGCAATGTGGGTAACTATCCCACCATATCCAATGTTCCCCTTCGACTTGTTCTTGAGCTTGCTCATCGTAGCAGCCAAGAGAGTAGCACAATCTGCACGGCATCCATAAAGCATACTATAGAGCAGGAACAGCTCATCCGTCTTGATCTTTTGGGGCGTCTCCGTCCTAGGAAAGAGACACTCCGAAAGAACGCGGTGAGCTATCTTCAAGGCTAAATGGTACATCAATTTAGCCTTGGTATCGGCGGGCTGCCATCGGTCCTCCTGAGCGTAAATCATTGCAACTTCCTCCCAAAAGTCCTTGGCGGAAACGCCTCTCGGAAGTCAACCATTGTAGGTCTCATGGAACCCGAAAATGGTCCCAAACTCAACAATACTCAAATGATAGTCTCGTTCCATGAGACGGAAGGAGACGGTCCTATCTACGTGGCTGTGCTTGAAAGATGTCACAACCTCCCGGGTGATCTCCTCATAGGCGTCTTCACGAATGTTCGTGAAGACAAGCAATCCGGCTCTATCCAAGAGCCATGTAAGATCATCAACTATGTTGAGAGGATGTAGATCCTCCAACAACAAATACCTAGGGCCAATCACTGCCCTCTTCTCTATCTTCTCAAACGCAGCAAGGTAGTTTTCGTGTATGGTCGGAATGCTAGGGTGAGGAGGTGAGGATGGAGGTGAAGGTGAAGATGGTAGTGAAGGAGATGATTGTGGTGGTGCCCTAGAGGATGAGGAGGAGGAGGGGTTTCCCTTTCTTTTCTTATTCTGATATCCCTTCTTCTCTTTTATCCTTCCCGACACTCTCCTTACAAAATCCATTCTGTAGCAAATTACGGTCTGTTCTTGGAAAATTACGGCCGTGGTTTACCTAGAGACCGTGATTCGTCTCAGAATCTCGTGAATCTCAGCAAATTCACCAACAATCACCACAACAAGCAGTCCTAATCTAATTCCTTCCAGTCTTTGTCAGTTCTTCCTAAAGATCTATAGCAAAAACGAACTAATTCCGCGAAAATCAAGAAGAAAGAAATAACCTCTTTTTCGGATTGAAAAACCCGAAATGTGCGTTTGTTGGTGGATTTCCGCTCGGTTTGTCGCTTGGATCTTGTTCGTGGTTGGATTTGCTGCAGTTTAGGATTAAGAATCGTTGAAAACGATTAGAAAACGAAGAATTGGGAGAGGTGGAGTGTTTTCGGTATCTAGGTCGTGGAAAGGGGGAAAATTTTGGTTAAGTTTGTGAAGAATGTGGCTTATATAGTGGCCGGCAAAATTTCCCAAAATTACGGTCTGTCGGGGCATTCCACGGCCGTGGAAGTGCTTAGAACCGTGGTTTTGGTGATTTTTCAAAGGCGTTTGAAAATTACGGTCACTGTAGCTATGACGACCGTAATTTGGACCGTGGAACCCTCTGTAAAGCTCCAAAATCCAAATTTCGTCACTCTTCTTCGACATTATTCTCCCTTTCTCCTTTTTCATCGATCCTATAACCAAAAACACGAACATACCGGAAGAAATCGAGGAAAAATAAAGCAAAAAACGTCTATTCTAAACTAAACTATGAATCGAAAACAAAAACGAAAATGCAATACCTTGGGTTGCCTCCCAAGAAGCGCTTTGTTTAAGGTCCGTAGCTAGACCACTGTCGTACCTATTCGAGTGCGGTAGGTGCAAACTCCTCAGCTTGGAGTTCCGGCGTATACTTCTTGAGTCGTTGGCCGTTCACCTTAAAACTTCCGCTAGCTTCACCCCATACTTCTACTGCACCATGGGGGAAAATACGCTTAATTAGGAAAGGTCCATTCCAACGAGATTTTCACTTACCTAGAAAGAGGCGAAGTCTTGAATTGAAGAGGAGAACTTGATCTCCTTCTTTGAAGTCCTTTGGGATGATATGCTTATCACGCCAACGCTTTGCTCTTTCCTTGTAGATCTTGGCGTTTTCATAGGCGTTCAAACGGAGTTCATCCAGCTTGTTGATGTCTAGGAGACGCTTCTCTCCCGCTTCCTTCATGCCGAAATTCAGCCATTTGATAGCCCAAAACGCTTTATGCTCTAGCTCCACCGGTAAATGACAAGACTTCCCATACACAAGGTTGTATGGTGTGGTGCCTATGGGAGTCTTGTACGCAGTCCGGTACGCCCACAATGCATCATCTAGCTTCAAGGACCAATCCTTCCTAGTCCTTGAAACCGTCTTCTCTAAGATTCCCTTGATCTCCCTATTTGAGATCTCAACTTGTCCACTCGTTTGTGGATGGTAGGGGGTAGCGATCTTGTGAGTAACCCCATACTTAGCTAGAAGAGCTTCAAAGCGACGGGCTATGAAGTGAGAACCTCCATCACTAATGATTGTCCTTGGCGTCCCGAATCGCGGAAAAATGGTCTTGTTGAAGAACTTAACCACCACCATGGCATCATTTGTGGGAGATGCAATTGCTTCCACCCATCTAGAAACATAATCTACCGCCAATAGTATGTATTGGTTTCCACAAGAAGATGGGAATTGTCCCATGAAATCTACTCCCCATACGTCGAAAATCTCCACCTCTTGGATGTTGTTGAGGGGCATCTCGTTCCTCCTAGAGATATTACCTGTTCTTTGACAAGCATCGCAGCAAGAGACAAAGGATTGCACATCTTTAAATAAAGTAGGCCAATAGAATCCAGATTGCAATACCTTTGCGCTAGTCTTGTTCGAACTAGCGTGTCCTCCACAAGGTAGTGAATGACAATGGCGGATGACACTTTGCATCTCATCTTCCGGCACACATCGCCGAATGATGCCATCCGGACCTCTCTTAAAGAGGAGAGGCTCGTTCCAATAGTATTCCCGGACGTCCTTGAAGAACTTTTTCCTTTGTGCGTATGACAATCCGGGTGGTATCTCCTGGCAAACCAAATAGTTAACAAAATCAGCAAACCATGGTTCATTACCTTTGGAGACTACCTTGATGCACTCCTCTATGATATGTAGGTGTTCGTCCGGAAAGGAGTCATCAATGGGCAATTGGTCGTCCTCTAGATGTGTTAGACGACTCAAATGATCCGCAACAGAATTTTCCGAGCCTTTCTTGTCGCGGATCTCAAGATCGAATTCTTGTAGGAGAAGAATCCATCTAATTAGCCTTGGCTTCGCATCTTTCTTCGCAAGGAGATACCGGATCGCAGCATGATCCGTGTAGACAATCACCTTTGCACCTACAAGATAAGAGCGAAACTTGTCAATAGCGTAGACAATAGCTAAAAATTCCTTCTCTGTAGTGGCGTAGTTGAGCTGTGCTTCGTCTAGCGTCTTGCTAGTGTAGTATATGGCATGAGTTCGTCCTTCTTTTCGTTGTCCAAGAACAGCTCCAATAGCTACGTCACTAGCATCGCACATAATCTCGAAGGGGAGAGTCCAATCCGGAGGTTGGATAATAGGTGCTGAAATTAGAGCTTGCCGAATGGTGTTAAACGCATCCAAACATTCCTGCGAAAACTCAAAAACCGCATCTTTCATCAATAGATTAGTGAGAGGTTTTGATATCTTAGAAAAGTCTTTAATGAAACGTCTATAAAATCCAGCATGTCCTAGGAAACTTCTTATCCCTTTCACCGAAATTGGGGGAGGAAGTTTCTCTATGGTCTCTATCTTAGCCTTGTCTACCTCTATCCCTCTACTAGAGATTAAGTGACCTAACACGATTCCTTCCTTAACCATAAATTGACACTTCTCCCAATTAAGAACTAGGTTAGTGTCTTCACATCTTTGTAAAACAAGAGAAAGGTTAGAAAGACAATCGTTAAAAGAGGAACCGTAAACGGAGAAGTCGTCCATGAAGACTTCCATGATTTCCTCTACGTATTCGGAGAAGATGGCCATCATGCACCGTTGAAAGGTTGCTGGGGCGTTGCAAAGCCCGAACGGCATTCTCCTATAGGCGAACGTACCCCAAGGGCACGTGAATGTGGTCTTCTCTTGATCATCCGGATGTATCGGGATCTGAAAGAAACCACTATAACCGTCAAGGTAGCAAAAATGTGAATGTTGTGCTAATCTTTCAAGCATCTGATCGATGAATGGCAATGGAAAGTGATCCTTCCGCGTTGCGTTGTTGAGCTTGCGGTAGTCTATGCACATTCGCCATCCAGTCACGGTTCGGGTAGGAATGAGTTCGTTGTTCTTGTTGGTGATGACCGTCATTCCTCCCTTCTTCGGAACTACTTGAACCGGGCTCACCCACTTGCTATCGGAGATAGGGTAGATGATACCTGCATCAAGAAGTTTAAGAATTTCCTTCTTGACAACCTCCTTCATGGTCGGATTTAACTGCCTTTGAGGTTGTCTTGAAGTTCTAAAGTCCTCCTCCATTAGTATCTTATGCATGCATAGGGAGGTTTTAATTCCTACTAAGTCCTCAATAGTATAGCCTATAGCTTTCCTATGTTTCCTAAGGACAATCATGAGCTGTTCATGTTCATCTATGCTTAATTCGAAACTAACGATAACCGGAAAGGTAGAATTAGATCCAAGAAAAGCGTACCTTAGATGAGTAGGAAGTGGTTTGAGTTCCATCACTTTCGGAGCTTCCAATGATCCTTGAGGAGCATCCGATGTTTCCTTAGAAGTTTCTAAGGATTTTGGAGAAGAATTAGAAGAAGTTGAAGAAGTGTGCCGGTCACCCTCTTCCACGGTCAGAATTACGGCCCCTCTGTGTGTTCCACGGCCGTAATATCCTCTGGAATGGAGGTCGATTTTGGTTGTGGAATCCACGGTCGTGGAATACAGGGTATGACCGTGGATTCTAGTATTCTCAGCCTCATCGTGGAGTTTCTCAAACTCCACTTCATGCATCTCCTCTTGTGCTTCCAAGGCTTCAATTTCCTCTTTGCACTCTTCTTCTTCCCTTACATCTGTTAGACTCATAGCAATTACTTTTTGCAAAGGATCGTTAAAGAGAATCGCACTTACCTCCTCCCTAGATAAACCTTCTTCATCTTGGATATCGTAAATATCCTCATCAAAGACTGGTTCCTTCACTAGAGTGGAAAGAACGAACTCTACTTTCTCTTCTCCAATGTCAAAAGCGAGTCTTCCATTCTTGCAATCGACCATGCAGCCGGAAGTTGCAAGAAACGGTCTTCCAAGTATGATCGGGACCGGACTATCTGCAGGAATGTCAAGCACGACAAAATCAATAGGGACAAAGAATTTACCTAGCTTGACCGGGATGTCTTCTACAATGCCGACGGGGCGAGTGATGGATCGATCCGCCATGTATAACGTCATCTTCACCGGTTTAGGGTCGCCTAAACCGATCTTCCTGCACAACGCAAGTGGTATGATGCTCACACTTGCTCCTAAGTCACATAAAGCGTCATATGTGACCTCTCCCACACCAATGGGAATACAAAATGACCCCGGATCTTTCAGCTTTGGGGGCATTTTCTCCTTCATGGTCTTGATGAGATCCGAAGAATCCGAACTCATCTTGACCTCTCCAAAATCTTCTAGCTTCCTCTTGTTAGAGAGGAGCTCCTTCAAGAACTTGCCGTAAGCTGGCATACCTACAATAGCATCAATGAAAGGTATAGTAATATGCAGCTTGCTCATGAGTTCTATGAACTTACCGAATTGTTTGTCTAGGCGCGCTCGCGCTCTAGATTGAGGGAATGGTAGGGGAGGTTTGTAAGCTGGAGGAGGAACATAGACGTCTTCCTTCTCCTTCCCCTTTTCCTTGTCCTTCTCTACGGGGACTTCGATGAACGTAGGCTGCGGATCGGTGGTAGTCACTCCGCTCCTAGTCGTTATCGCCATTACCCTTCCTTTAGGGTTGTCTTCCGTCTTTCCTGGAAGTTTCCCTTGATTTCTAGGAACTTCCTCCGCGTGGTTGAACATTTGGTTTTCTAAAACCTTTTGAGCTTTATCAACCTTATAGACTTGATCGTCAACCTTGATGATGCGGTTCTCCAACCGTTGAAGCTTTCCCAAAATCGTTTCCAATATGGGATCGGACTTCTCTTTCCCCGAAGTGTTTCCTCCATTAGATGATTGCCCCTGGCTTTTCAAAGGAGTAGAGGAAGAGGAAGGTGGAGTTAGTGAATTAGAATTGGAAGGATAAGAGTTACCGGAATTTTGTTGATTGGGGCGCCAATTGTTGTTGTTTGAACCCATATTGTTGTTCCAATCGTTGTTCCGGTTGTTGTTGTTTCCATTCCAGTTATTGTTCCGGTTGTTGTTCCGGTTATTGTTGTTGCCGCCATTATTGTTGTTGCCCAAATAACCAACATCCTTCCCTTGTTGCTTTGGGAAGTTGGTCTTGATAGTCTCCTTCAACTCTTTGGTCTCATTGTTGAGGGAGAAAATCTGATTTTGAGCTTCGTGTGTGAGCTTTGCTCCTTGCTCCACACGATTTCCCTCCACTTTCCGGTGGGAATACTTCTCTATGACTCTTGCTTGCTTCTCAATGAAGTCCCAAGAGTCATCTTCTCTCATGTCCATGAATGTTCCACATGAGAGGGATTGGAGGTTGAATTGCGTTCCCGCATCCAGCCCTTTGTAGTAAATCTCCAGCAAGGCAAGCTTGGATATGCCATGATGAGGGCAATCCAAGAGTAAATCCTGAAACCTTTCCCAAGATTGAAACAAACTTTCGTTAGGTCTCATGGAAAAAGCATTAATCTTACCTCTAAGTTCCGCTGTTTTGGAAGGCGGAAAGAATTTGGTGAGAAACTCCGCAGAAAGGTCTTCCCACGTGTCTAGTTTCCCATTAGGAAGAGCTTGATACCAAGACAGCGCTTTCCCTTTCAAAGAGAAGAAGAAAGGTTTAAGCTTGTAGCTGTTGGTAGTAGCGCTCTTCGGTCTCATCGTCTCCATCATACACTCAAAGTTCTGCAAGTGCTGGTGTGGAGATTCGGCACTTGTACCGCCAAACTGGTTTTGGCGAACAAGAGTAATAACTTGAGGGTTGAAGCTAAACCCTTGTACATCTTCAGCATCAAAGTTCACGCCCAAACGGCGTGGTTGTTGCGTTAGATCCATTCGTTGGCCAAGAGTTCTTGGCTCATTATCCACACGTTCGACCCTTGCGTTCCTAGGTGGAGCACGACGATTAGCAGCCTCTTGTGGATTGAAAGGATTCACATTGACCGTAGGATCAATCTCTTCTAACGGTGGCATGGAAGAGTCACTATCATCGGCGGATGAATGACTTCTTCTTCTTCTAGATCTTGATGTCCTTCTTGAGGATTTCTTGATTCCTTTATTCTTTAGTTCGCTTATCTCTAACCTCATCTGGAACATCTGATCCTGTAGAGTGTTAACTTGGGATTGATGGCGATCCATCTCATCCCGGCGAAGATTCTCATTCCAGCGGAGTTGAGCTTCCTTCTCTGTTAACTCTGCCTGAAAATCACGCTCGTTTCCTTCGGCCATCTTCTTTTCCTTGCGCTTTTGCCTCAAGGTTTTCTCTAGCTCTTGATCAAGAGGTAAGAGATCTTCGGTGTTCCTAGACCTGCGCATACACTCAAAATAATATCAAATAACGAGAGCAAGCTCCCAAGCTTGACAACCGGTTACCGAATTCGGCCAAAACCAAATCCCCGACAACGGCGCCAAAAACTTGTTCGCCCCTAAAGGTGTGTGCAAATAAGCTTTAAATTTATAAAACTAGAATCAAGCAGCGAACCCGCAGTGTACGGATCGATGTAGCTAATGTAAGATAATCGTACGGTGAAGTTCCAAAAACCTTATGTAACCCACCTAAAAGGCACTCTCTATACAGGTTGTTGAGGCTCAATATAGAAAGATTCTAAAGATGAGAATTAGTGTCAAATACCCAAACTTGTAAC
The DNA here is from genome assembly GCA_033239045.1 of Fagopyrum esculentum. Lineage (NCBI taxonomy): Eukaryota > Viridiplantae > Streptophyta > Magnoliopsida > Caryophyllales > Polygonaceae > Fagopyrum > Fagopyrum esculentum. Next base: position 137,938,025 of record BSUD01000001.1, on the reverse strand, counting down.
CTAAAGATCAAGACTAACTTAACCGATTGAGGTTGTTGAGGCTCACAATCGAGGTAGAGGCTGTTGAGGCTCACTACCACCTAGAAAAGACAAGTCTAAACTAAGTTAAAGCAAATCTTTAACTTTGGATTAAAGTAAAAGCAGGCTCGTAAACTAGAGGGAAATTACGGTTGGATCTTGAGATTCCACGGTCGTGGAACTCAAGAACAGCCCGTAATTTAGGGTTTGTCGACGATTCTCTCTAACTCTCAGGGTCTAATCTGTTTGCGATCGATCTATCATCACCTATGCCACAACTATCAACCCTTCACCTTAGAATTGTTAAGGGTTTTTAGCCAATAACAGTCATATTGATATTAATTCAAGAATTAAAGGATAAAAGATGAAAACTTTCAAGAACTATCAATAATCTTCAAACAAATCTCAAGATCACAATCAAGAACAAGTGTTTATCAAAAGATTCAAAACAGAGTAAACAATCACAACCTTAGGAAAGAAGAGAAACGGGATGTCAATCCGTTTCCAAATCAAACCTAAACAAGAAGAGAGATCTTCTTGCAAAATCTTCCAAAAGCTTCAATCTTCCGTCAATCCGAAGATCTCAACAGCAATCTCCACCAAAAGTGCGAGATTAGGGCGATTCTCCGATGCGAACTTTGATCTTCAATGAGACCTCCAAGGCTTCCAAATTAGGGCTAAACAATCTTTGCAAGCGTATGCGAAGATTGTAAGCAATGATGCAAGAATGTAAGCGATGATGCAAGAACGCTAAGCAGGCATGACGGAATCTCCTTTCTTCCGTCTTTTTATAATGTAGGGCAAAGTGTCGGCCCGGCCCAATCTTCAAAAGATTGTGGCTTCGAAGTGTGGCAAAAAGATTCGCCAAGATCACGGTCGTGGAAGATTCCACGACCGTAATTCTAGGGCGTGGAAACAAATACGGTTTGTTCCACGACCGTAGTATCCTCTGGAATGAACATCAATTTCTGACTCTGAATCCACGGCCGTAATTCTGAACGTGGTTTGGATTCCGGCCGTATTTTGGGGCGTAATTTAGGGCAAGAACGTGATTCTTCCCTAGCCTCGTGCATTCCTCATGCTAAAGCTCCAAATTGCTTCCAAAGAGTGTCCTCAATCTATGGACAACTCAATCAACTCTTCTTTTGCTCGATTCCGTTCGGAAATAGCTCCAAATCACCTATAATCAACATAGAACTAGTGTAGACATCCATATTGACAATATAGGTAATACTAGCTCATATATGCTCAAAGTTCAATCAAAGACTATCAATATGAATCAAATACGTTTAGAAAACGTGCCTAAAATATCACAATATTTCATGCTAACATACTTCTCCATGTGTAAAGCTTGCTTTTCAATGAAATCCCAAGCTTCATCTATCGGCATATCCATAAAGGTGCAAAGTAATAGGAGCTTGAATTGAGTATCTCCATCCAAACCTTTGAAATATATCTCTAGCAATTCAATCTTTGGAATCCCATGATGTGGGCAATCCAACAAAAGATCCTTGAATCTCTCCCATGACTTGGACAAACTTTCCTTGTCCTTCATAATAAAAGCATTGATCTTTCCCCTTAATTCAACGGTCTTAGAAGGGGAAAGAACTTAGTGAGAAACTCCGTAGTCATCTCTTCCCAAGTGTTGATTTTTCCAACCGGAAGAGCTTGATACCAAGCAAGCGCCTTGTCTTTCAAAGAGAAATAGAAAGGCCTTAACTTGTAGTTGTTATTCTCCAATCTTGATGGTCTCAAAGTCTCCATCGTAATCTCATAGTTTTGCAAATGTTGTTGTGGAGACCCTCTCTCCAAACCTCCAAATTGACATTGTCGAATCATAGTTAGAACTTGCGGTCGAAGTTCATAATCATTCTCAGCTGGCTCACCTAGGTTGACTCCTGGACGCCTCACTTGCTGATTGGGATCCATCCTCTGTCCTAGGGTTCGTGGAACTCCAGCAAAAAGAACATCTCGGATAGGCATCCGAGGTGGTAGGTGTATCTCGGCCGGGGCAACTTGAAATGGTCTTGCCTCGGTCGAGGATCTGGGATCAATCGAGGCAAAAATTGGGCCCTTAGAGCGGCCATATCTGCTTCAATTACTTCAGTTCTTGCACGAGTTTCTTCCCTCTCTCGCTACAGTTCTTCTTTATTGAGGCGTAATTGTTCCAATGCCTCCTTCAATTCGGCCTCAAGATCGCGATTGTCTTGACCGGCCATCTTAGCTTCTTTTAATCTTCTCTTGTAAGTCTTTTCTGGTTCAGGATCGTAAGGTACGATTTCCTTTCAGCACGAGTTCTTCGCATAAACCTAAGGAAAGATCCTGCGAAATCACTCAAGTAAAGTAGTGAATAGCAACAAGGGCAATAGCCTCAAAAGACAACCGAAACCGAACTTGGTCTTGACCAAGTCCCCTACAACGGCGCCAAAAACTTGTTCGCTCCAAAGGTGTGTGCAAGCTTTAATATTTATAACCCAAGAAGTATGCTTGAACAATATGCGAACCCGCAGTGTACGGATCAATTGTAATAAAAGAAAGAATTCCGGGGGTCGATCACAGGGACTATGGTGAAACAAAGTTCGGTAAATAAGGTTGTCAATAAACAAATCACGCAACAAATCAAAGATGATGTAAAAGTCTTGTAAAGGGAATCGGATTCTTTGGATTTAAGCATCTAGTTGTGGTTCTGACTCAAGATGTCAAAAGATAACGTGGACAAAGCTGAGGTTTGCAAAGGGAAGGTGTTTCTAAGATGGGAATAGATCACCGGGTAAGTCTCACTACTTACTATCCCAGACCAAATATCCTATCACCGGGTAAGTCTCAAAGTACTAAGGAAAGAAACTATAATCTCAAACCAACACACCACCCAAGGGAATATAATCAACCTTTACTAGGTAAGTCTCAGGTTAACTCTCAAAGATGGAATGAAGGCACACTCAAACCCCAATAAAGGATAAAACTTTATTATCTACACTCATGTGACTTGGATATACAAACAAAGGAATCACCGGGTAAGTCTCATCCTAGGCTTGCGTTGAACCAAGAAAGGTGTAATAAGAATAGGACTTAGCAAACTGCAATCTTAACTCAGATAGGGTTCAGGAAAGGTTCACCTCGTTCAGTTATATTCCACCCCGGCCGAGGTGTTCAATGACTGACCGAGGTGTTCGTCGGTTAAGGTAAAGGCTCGAGCTTGCAGGGTCCGCTGGGATTAAGATCATTCTATCATCGTCTTTCCTACAACTTTTAGCCAATCACCCTAGAATCGCATAAGAAACTTAGCCAACAATCATCATGATAACAACAATCAATTTTATAAGAAAGGAATCAATATTCAAACAAGAAAACCTTAAGACAAAGGTCTGAATAACTCAATCGAACAATCAAACAAACAATCAGCGTTCCTCATTTAGATAGATTTTCCGCTCATTCATGCATGGTTTACACTAGTTCGTGACGGTTTGCACTCAATTCATATATTTTGTCGAGATAAACGTCTACACGGACTTTTGCATGCTTTGTAGGTATTTTGGGAGATTTATGAGCTTAATCGATATACTCGAGGATCGTTCCTCGAGATGACACACCTTCAGACTCATTAGGATGCATGCTAGGGGCTAAGAAGGACACTTGGTACCTTGTTGGTGCATGCCATGCACCAAATCGTGGCTTGATGATCCATATAGTGTAGGAACACCAAAACCACGGTCACTGGAAGAACCACGCCCGTGGAAATGGGCCGTGGTTTTTGCCAGACGGTTGTGACAACTGTGCCACGATCTTCATGGCCGACTCTTGCAAATTTGTAGTATAAAAGGTGGTCCTGCAAGGCTGAAAAGGACATCCACTCTCACTCCCATTCTTTCCCACACTCTCAACAAGAAGATTCTCTCAATTGGAAGCTTGGAAGAGAGCTACCATTGGAGGAGGAGAAAAGCTCCATTGGAGAAGAAGAGAAGAACACACCATTGTTGGTCCTTGATAGATTTTAGATTGAAAGTTTTTGGAATCATTTTCTAGGGTTGTAAGAATCGATTGGACCTTCTTTTGAAGGGTTGTGAGTCTTTCTACTCTCATATTCAGCTTGGTTTTACTTTGTTTTACTTGTTTATCTCTTTCTCTTCATTTTCTTGCAAATGGATGCCATGATTTTATGCTTGATGATTTCGATTGTGATGACGTATGTTGTTGGCTAAATAGATGCGATTCTAGGGTAAGGAAAGGATGGTTATGGCTTGGACTATGATAGAATAGACTTAAATGTATGCTTGGATGATTCGTTTGATTGAACCTATTCATTGTTAGAAACCACGGTTTGTTCTAGACAAACCACGGCCGTGGACCTTGATGAACATCCCGTGTTTTTGGTTAACTTGCTTGTAAAGATAGATCCAAGTGTTAGGTTGTTAGATTGTTGAAATCCTAGTGTTTGTTGAGTTAATTCTACCCTAGGGTGACCTAGTGTTAGAAACTAAGTGTTAGAAGAGACCTACCCGGTGATTCTTGCTCTTAGCTCCCGAAGATGACAAACTCTAGGTAGTAGTGAGCCTCGGAAGCCGCTATTGGACTGAGTGTGCTAGGATAGGTGTTTAGGACTTGCCTTTTTGAGACTTATCCGGTAAAGAGAGCTTAGATCCCTAGAATACTATCCGGTTTGTGTAGAATTCCTATCCTTAGGCTCTTTGATACTTACCCGGTGATGAAACCTTAGGTACGGACTAGTGGACCGTGAGACCTACCCGGTGATCGATCCCAATCTAGAAACACTCACTCCCAACATACGATAGTTAATCCAAGGAATGATTAGATAACTTGAGTCCAATGCCATAACCGGAATTTCCGACCCCTAGAATCCGTTTTTTTTTTCTCTCTTTGATTACATATCCCGTATTTGCTTGTTTATTTGTGGTGTTAGTTTAGTTGATTGTTTATTTCGCATGATTTGTGATCTTTGATTAATCACCTAAAAACCAAACCAAAAACATTGAGATTTTCATTTATTTGTTTCTTTCATCTTTTCTTAGTCTAGATCAACACTATCTTTAGTCACTAATCAATTCAATCTCACCTTAGTCTTTGTGTTCGACCTCGGAATACTATCCCTACTACAAAACGTCCCGTACACTGTGGGTTCGCTAGGAGTTAGGAGAAATATAACGATTATAAATTTAAGGCTTATTGCGTGCACGCATTCTTAGCGTAACAAGTTTTTGGCGCCGTTGCCGGGGACTAGGTCTAGATTGAGTCATTTTTGTGATTGTTTATAGTGTAGATCTTTCTTGTTGCTTTTGATCTCGTTTGGTTTGTGTCTTTGCTTTTCAGGACATCTCTCACTCTTTAGGTGTATGAAAAGATCTCGTGGCAAGGATTTAGCTCCATTCGATCCCAAACCGGAGATAACCCTTAGATCTAGATCCAAGAGCATTAGAAAGGGAAAAGAGATGGCCGGAAGAGATCTCCAAGCTGAGTTGGATGAGGCTTTAGAGCAAATTAGGCTAAGAGATGAGCTCTTGGAGGAAGAAAGGAGACTTGCCAATGAGAGGCAAGAAGCAACTAGGAGGGAGATTGAAGAGATTAGGAAAGCTCTTGTGCAAGGAGAGCTTAATCGTCAACAACCTCCACCTCCTCCTCCACCACAACCGCAGCCGGCGGTGAATATTCGGGTTCTGCCCATTGCTATTGAGGAGCCACAAACATTAGGGAGACGTATGGATCCGGCTCAAAGAGCACACCGTCCGGGTGTGAACTTAGGAGATCCCGCAACCCACAATTACGAGCTCCGCCCTCAAGTTCTACAAATGATCCGGCATAATCAATTTAGAGGGATGGAAGGAGAGTCTCCTCATCAACACTTGATGAACTATGAGATCTTGATGAAGACTCTTAGACCGCCTAGATTGGAGAGCAACAACCATAAGCTTAGGGCTTTCTCCTTCTCACTTAAGGATAAAGCCTTGGCTTGGTATCAATCTATTCCACAAGGGCGAGTGAGTACTTGGGAGGAGATGACAACCGTGTTTTTGACTAAGTTCTTCCCACCTTCCAAGACTACCGAGTTAAGAGGGAAGATCAATGCCTTCGTGATGAAGGATAGAGAAAGCCTATTCAAGTCTTGGGAGAGGCTCAAAGACATTCTCCTAGATTGTCCACACCATGGTATACCAAAAATTGAGCTATTGGAGATCTACTTCAAAGGACTTGACGAAGATAGCCAATTCAAACTTCAATCTCTTTCCGGTGGGACTTTCATGGAAAAGAATGTAGATGAAGCTTGGGAGTTTGTAGAGAAACAAGCTTTGGTGATTGTGAAGTACTCCCATAGGAAGAGTGATGGGAGGAAAGCGGGAGCATATAAGGTGAGTGAAGTCACAATGAGCAATTTCAAGCTTGATGCAATCAACAATGAGCTTAAGTCTTTGAGGGAGTTGTGTGCTACAACTTTGAAGAATCAAGCAACCCCTCAAGTGAAAGTGCAAGCAAACTTGTCTTCCAAGGAGGAAGATGTGAACTACATGGGAAGGGGCAACTACAACAATTATCAAGGCCCAAGGAACTTCAACAACAACCGGCAATTCAACAATTACCGGCCTAACCACAACCATCCTGGGTTTTCCTATTCTAACCCGGATGGAGCCTTGAACCCTCCCGCTTCCACAAGCACAGCTCCACCACCAAAGGCTTCACAAGAACCTCCACCCGGATTTACTCAACCCCCAAAGGATAGAACCGAGATGATGTTTGAGCAATTGCTTGGAAGGTTGAGTGGTCTTGAGAGCACGGTGACTTCAATTTCTAAAGCTCAAAAAGTTTTGGAAGCACAAGTGTTCCAAAAGGTGGGTGAAGCTCATAGAGATCCGGGAAAGCTTCTCGGAAGAACCGAGGACAACCCAAGAGGCCAAGTCTTGGCCATTACAACAAGAAGTGGGTTTAGCATGAAGGATCCCTTGCCTAAGGGGAATGATAAGGGGAAGCAAGTGGTGATAGAAGAGGAAACATTGCAAGAAGATGGAGGCAAGAGCAAGGATGATGAGCCAACATATGTGGCACCACCTCCATACAAGCCACCACTACCATTCCCTCAATCACGAGCAAGAGCTCGCTTGGAAAAACACTTTGGTAAATTCCTTGAACTTATGTCTAAATTGCATATTAACATTCCGTTCATGGATGCTATCTTAGGTATGCCGGCATATGGCAAGTTCTTGAAGGAAATACTCTCCAACAAAAGGAAGTTGGAGGAGTATGGGGAAGTGAAGATGACAAAGAGGTCCTCGGAATTGATTCAAACTATGAAGGAGGAGATGCCTCCTAAGCTAAGATCCGGGATCTTTTTGTGTGCCAATTTGAGTGGGAGAAGTGAAGTATGAATGTTCGCTCCAAACGGTGTGTGCAAGCTTTAAATTTATAACCCTAGACTTAAGCTTAAAACAAGGATGCGAACCCGCAGTGTACGGGTCAATCGTAGTAAAAGCAAGAAAATTCCAGGGGTCGATCACAGGGACTCGGTGAAACAAAGTCAATACGGTGTGATATGTCAATACTAACCACAAGAGCAATTTAACACAATCAAAGATGAATAAGAAGTCAATAAAACAAACATGCAATTCTAGGGATTAAAGCATCAAGTTGTGGTTCCAACTCAAGATCTATAGATAAGCGGACAAAGCTGAGATTTTTGCGTGGGGAAGGTGTTTCTAAAGTGGTGTAGATCACCGGGTAAGTCTCACTACACACTAATCCTAAACCGTAACTCCTATTACCGGGTAAGTCTCAAGGAATCAAGATAAAGAACTATAAACTCAAACTAACACACCATCTAAGGGAATAGAATCAACCTTTACCGGGTAAGTCTCAGGCTAACTCACAAAGATGGGATGGAAGCACACTCAAACCCCAATAAAGGATAAACCTTTATTACCTACACTTATGATCGTTAATACACAAACTAAGGAATTACCGGGTAAGTCTCATCCTAAGCTTGCATTGAACCAGGAAAGGTGTAATAAGAATAGGATTTAGCAAACTCTAACACTTAACTTTCTGTTTAGGATCGGATAAGTCACCTCGATCAGAAGAATTCCACCCCGGCCGAGATGTTCATCATCCGAACGAGATGCTTAGGGTTAAGGTTAAAGACTCGAACTTTCAGGATCCTACTGGAATCTAAGATTATTCTATCATTGTTTTTTCCACAACCTTCAGCCAATCACCCTAGAATCACACAAGGAAATTAGCCACTCATCATCATAATGAAAGTATTAAATATATGGGAAGAAGGTGAATATTTGAACAAAGAAGAATTTAATGAAAAGACTTCAATAACTGAATCAAATATCACAACAAAGCGTTCCTTGGATAATAATCCAACAAGACAAGATAACAATTGAGGGAATTGAAGACAATCTTACAAAACCCTTCAATAAAGCTATAAAAGCTATGGACTTTAATCTTCCTTCAACCTTCAAAAAGGTTCTTCAAAACTCCCGACTTGGAGTATGCTGCTGCTGCTGCGTTGTTATAAACCCTGATCGACGGTATAACCCTCCAAAGATAATAAATCTTAGAAAGATATTTTTCCATAAATATAGGTAAAATATAAGATTCTGCATATCTCCTTCCTTCCAGGAGCCAAGCCCAAAAATATAAGATCACTTTCCAATTTTAAAAGATCTCATCCAAGAATAAAATATTCTCGCCGCGTCCTAGGTGTTCGCCTCGGTCGAGTCGGCGTCTCTGGATCACCTCGGTCGAGGTGAATTTCTGGTCAACCGAGGTGAGTCACAACAGAATGTGAAATCTCTCGAATCTGCTCCAAAGTAAATCTTTAATCCATTGCTATGCTCCCTGGATGTAGCTCCAAATGACTCATGACTCCTTTTGCTCCTTTTTGATGCAAAACGTACCATATTACCTGCAATTAAAACGAAACTAGGTGTAGACCTCGATTCTCGCAAAGGTAGATGAAATGGTAGTAAAATCACATAATGCACATACAAACATGCAGATTATGAAAGATAAAACGTCCAAACAAACCCCAAAATATAGACTATAATTCATGCTATCAATGAAGCCCTATGTGATCTTGGAGCAAGTGTAAGCATCATACCGCTTGCACTTTGCAAAAAGGTTGGGCTAGGGAAGCCAAATCCGGTCAAGATGAGCCTTTACATGGCGGACCGTTCGATCACTCACCCGGTTGGAATATCGGAAGACATACCGGTGCAACTAGGGAAGTTCTATGTGCCAATAAACTTTGTTGTTTTGGACATCCCAGCGGACTATCCGGTTCCCATCATCTTGGGGAGACTTTTTCTAGCCACTTCCGGATGCTTGGTGGATTGTAAGAATGGAATTATCTCCTTCAACATTGGAGAAGAGAATATCAAGTTCAAATTATCCACAATGATGAAAGGGCCAACCCTTGGCGAAGATGTGTTCAACATTGTCGAGCAAGAGGAGTCTAGAGAAGTTGTGAGCTCGATCTTGATCAAGGACCCCTTGGAGAAGGTTCTTAGCTTAAGTTTGATGGAGGAAGGAGTTGAGGAGGCCTGCAATGAAGAAATCAAGGCTTTGGGATCATTGGAAAAGGAGACAAGAGCTGAATTTGAAGCACACGAAGGTGTGCTGAATTTATGTGAAAACCACGGCCAGGTAGGGGAAACCACGCCCGTGGAAAGTCCCGTGGAACTCTCTGGAATGCTCCGAAGTGCAAGCCTTGCAAGAACCACGGCCGTGGTTGTGCCAGAGGCCGTAATTCTGCCCGTGGTTTCTCCAGAAACTGCCTCAGTTGATGATCAAGCTTCAAGGAGCCTTGAGGAGTCTTCCATGGCTTTGGATTCATCTCAACCAACATTATATGGATCGTCTCCACTTGATAAAGGTCCTCCTAAACTTGAACTCAAACCCCTCCCCTCTCATCTTAAGTATGCTTTTCTTGGTGAGAATTCTACATATCCGGTTATTGTGAATGCTTGCTTGAATGATGATGAGTTGAGTAAGTTGTTGCATGAACTAAGATTGCATAGGAAAGCCATTGACTATACTATTGATGATTTAGTTGGCATTAAACCTTCTTTGTGCATGCATAAGATCTTAATGGAAGACAACCATAAACCTTTAATTGAACCTCAAAGAAGACTAAACCCAATCATGAAAGAAGTAGTCAAGAAAGAGATCCTTAAATTGCTAGATGCGGGGATCATTTTCCCGATCTCGGATAGTAAATGGGTTAGTCCCGTGCATGTGGTTCCTAAGAAGGGTGGGATGACCGTAGTAACCAATGAGAATAATGAACTAATTCCAACTAGAACGGTTACGGGATGGAGAATGTGTATAGACTATAGGAAACTAAATGTTGCCTCTAGGAAAGATCACTTCCCTCTTCCCTTTATTGACCAAATGCTAGAGAGATTAGCTCAACATTCTCACTTTTGCTACTTAGATGGTTATAGTGGATTCTTCCAAATCCCTATTCACCCCGATGATCAAGAGAAAACCACATTTACATGTCCTTGGGGTACATTTGCATATAGGAGAATGCCATTTGGGTTGTGTAATGCACGCGCCACCTTTCAAAGGTGTATGATGGCCATTTTTTCTGAGTATATTGAAAACATAATGGAAGTGTTTATGGATGATTTTTCTGTTTATGGTTCTTCCTTTGATGATTGCTTAGCTAACTTGTCTCTAGTGCTTAAGAGATGTGAGGAGACTAATCTAGTCTTGAATTGGGAAAAATGCCACTTCATGGTAAGTGAAGGTATTGTGTTGGGACATTTGGTGTCCAACCGTCGCATTGAGGTTGATAGGGCTAAGATAGAGACGATAGAGAAGTTGCCACCACCTACCTCGGTGAAGGGGGTAAGGAGTTTTCTAGGCATGCCGGTTTTTACCGGAGATTTATTGAAGATTTCTCTAAGATTTCTAAGCCTCTTACTAACCTACTAATGAAAGATGTTTAGTTTGTTTTCTCCAAGGATTGCCTTGAGGCATTTTGTAGGTTGAAGAATGCTTTGATCTCCGCACCCATCATGCAACCTCCGGATTGGAGTTTACCGTTTGAGATCATGTGTGACGCGAGTGATGTAGCCGTTGGGGCTGTTTTGGGGCAAAGAAAATATGGGCGCACACATGTCATTTATTATGCTAGCAAGACGCTAGATGAAGCCCAACTCAATTATGCTACCACCGAGAAGGAGTTGCTAGCGGTTGTGTATGCATTTGAGAAGTTCCGCTCATATCTAGTTGGAGCGAAGGTCCTTGTTTATACGGATCATACTGCGATCCGTTATCTCCTTATAAAGAAGGATGCCAAGCCTCGGTTGATTCGGTGGATCATTCTTCTTCAAGAGTTTGACTTGGAAATCCGGGATAAGAAAGGGTCCGAAAATTCTGTGGCGGACCATCTTAGTAGACTCCCACCATTGGAGCTTGAGAGAGATGACATCCCGATTGATGACTCATTCCGGGATGAGCAATTGCAAATGGTGGAAGAGTGCTTGTTCCAAGTGTCAAGAGGAAATGAGCCATGGTATGCCGACATTGTGAACTACCTTGTGTGTGAGGAGGTGCCACCCGGTCTTTTTTATGCCCAAAGGAAGAAGTTCTTCAAGGATGTGAGGCATTACTATTGGAGTGAGCCGCTTTTGTTCAAGAGAGGGCCGGATGGAGTATTTAGGAGATGCATACCGGAGGATGAGGTGGAGAGTGTGATCCGCCATTGTCATTCCTTGCCATGTGGAGGCCATGCTAGCTCACACAAGACATGTGCTAAGGTGTTGCAATCGGGTTTCTTTTGGCCGAGTTTGTTCAAGGATGTGCAGAATTTTGTGGTAGCTTGTGATGCTTGCCAAAGGACGGGCAACATCTCAAGGAGGAATGAGATGCCCTTGAACAACATAGAAGAGGTGGAGATATTTGATGTATGGGGTGTGGACTTCATGGGACCATTCCCCTCTTCTTGTGGCAACCTCTACATCCTATTGGCGGTGGACTATGTTTCGAGATGGGTGGAGGCAATCGCCTCTCCCACAAATTACGCCAAGGTTGTGGTGCGGTTCTTCAACCGAGTGATCTTCCCTAGGTTTGGAACACCAAGGGTGATCATAAGTGATGGAGGGAAGCACTTCACCAATAGGAACTTCGGGACACTTTTGGCTAAGTATGGGGTGACTCATAAGGTGGCAACACCTTACCATCCCCAAACTAGTGGCCAAGTGGAGATCTCCAACCGGGAGATAAAGGGAATTCTTGAGAAGACGGTCTCTAGGACGAGAAAGGATTGGACTATGAAGCTCGATGATGCTTTGTGGGCTTATAGAACCGCTTTCAAGACACCGATTGGCACCACTCCTTACAAGCTAGTCTATGGCAAGTCTTGCCACCTTCCGGTAGAGATGGAGCATAGAGCATATTGGGCTATAAGGTGGTTGAATTTTGACCTCAAGGAGGCCGGAGAGAAGAGGTTGCTTGATATGAATGTTCTTGAGGAGATCCGGTTGGATGCCTATGAAAACGCCCGGATCTACAAGGAGAGGACCAAACGTTGGCATGACAAGCGTCTCATCCCGAAGGAGTTGAGTGAAGGCGACCTTGTCCTTCTCTTCAACTCAAGGCTGCGGCTCTTCCCCGGAAAGCTAAAGTCAAGATGGACGGGTCCTTATGTGGTGAAGAAGATCTTTCCCCATGGAGCGGTTGAGATAGGAGGGGAGCATTGTGGAGACTTTAAGGTGAATTGGCACCGGTTGAAGAAGTATATCCCGAAAGCTCCGGTGGATATGATTGCCCCACTTTACCTTGAGTGAGACGCCCCCGAGTTTGGTCAAGCTAATGACCTTAAAGAAGCGCTTGATGGGAGGCAACCCATTGGTAACGTTTTTCCCTTTTTCGTTTTTGTTTTTGTTTTGATTTTTCTGTTTTTGTGTGTTTGGTGTGCTTTGTGTGTGTGCTAGAGTCTCGGTTGCATGGAATGTCGATGATGATGATGAGTCCCTCATCAATTGTGGGTGGAGCGGACGAGGGATTTGGACGGCTAGCGGCGCCTAGCGCGGATTCCGACGCCATGATGAACATTTAGAGCTCTCTACCCTTATTAATAGGATCATCCACCATCAATCCACTTGAGCAATCCCAAATACCGAAGCAAACCATTTTTACATTGTGAGAACCTTCTTTAACTCTTCTTTACTTGAATACCACATTGGGGACAATGTGTTTCTAAGTATGGGGTGGGGTTTGCATGATCTTTTGCATGAGTAGCATCTAGGATAGTTTAATATTGTCACATGTTTTGCATTGTACATAGATATTGCGAAAAATTCAAAAAATCAGAAAATTTTAAATTTTTTTAGTGCTTCTAAGTTTGGGAATGACCCTTATGATGAAATTGCCTTGTGAATTGGCTATGGATGGCCTTATGTGTTGAATTGATGCATGCATATGTGGACTTGAAGTACTTATCTTGAATCCTTTGAATGATTTGTGATTATGATGCTTGCCTTGATTGGATTGAGTATTGAAAGTCGAAATTACATTCTAGTTCTTGCACATAATATAGGAGTGATTAAGGCAATTCATTTTCTTTACTTCTCATCTTGATCATGTTGTTTGAGTACCTCAATTGATATAAATTTGACCTCTTTTGACCCATCCGGGAATAGGAGCATGCTAGTGTGTTGATGTGTGTGAAAAGCAAGTGTGGGGTGAAGTTGTTGATGGATGAAAGTTATGAATGAAGTGTTGAATTTGTTGTGAAAAGTGTAGACAAAAATATAGGTTTGGGGACGTTGGTTTAAATGACGAGTAACTCGGCACCATTCAGATAATCGGGTGTTTGTGCCTTGCCAAAGTCAAATAAACCGATAGTCCTAACGAGCTTTGGTATGTGTGCCCGGTGTGGATGCACCTCGAAGAATAAAAAAACCCGAGGACGGCTAATCACCAAGGTTTCGGATTTTGTACACCAATGCCATTGTCTCAAAAATAAGTGAAACAAAAAAAAAGAAAAGAAAGAAAAGATGGAGAAAATATACACTTGTGGAAAGTTGATCAAGGACAAAATTGTGGAGTTAGTTCCATTCCCGGATTAGCATCACATAACCTAGAAAAATCCCCACCTAATCACAACATTTCTTGGCCTTTTATTTCACAAGCCCTTGTGACCTATTTGCATGTGTTTAAGACTTAGTGATCTAGATTGAATATGCTCATGATCATCTTGACATCTTCATTTTTACATTTCATGCATGCTTTCGAGTTAAGTATAATTGTCTTTCCGTGCCTTCACTTATTTGATACATAATTGCTTGTCCATTGCCATGAAACATGACTATGAAGGTGATCCAATATTAGAAGCACAACTCCAAAACGATTTTGTCATTTTTCTACATGCATAAATCATGTAATCTCTTAGTCTATAGTTGGGGACTTGCTCGGGGACGAGCAAACCTTAAGTATGGGGTAATTTTGATAACACGATTTATGAATTAGGTTTAGACACTCATTTAGATAGATTTTCCGCTCATTCATGCATGGTTTACACTAGTTTGTGACGGTTTGCACTCAATTCATATATTTTGTCGACATAGACGTCTACACGGACTTTTGCATGCTTTGTAGGTATTTTGGGAGATTTATGAGCTTAATCGATACACTCGAGGATCGTTCCTCGAGATGACACACCTTCGGACTCATTAGGATGTAAGCTAGGGGCTAAGAAGGACACTTGGGACCTTGTTGGTGCATGCCATGCACCAAATCGTGGCTTGATGATCCATATAGTGCAGGAACACCAAAACCACGGTCACTGGAAGAACCACGCCCGTGGAAATGGGCCGTGGTTTTTGCCAGACGGTTGTGACAGTTGTGCCACGATCTTCATGGCCGACTCTTGCAAATTTGTAGTATAAAAGGTGGTCCTACAAAGATGAAAAGGACATCCACTCTCACTCCCATTCTTTCCCACACTCTCAACAAGAAGATTCTCTCAATTGGAAGCTTGGAAGAGAGCTACCATTGGAGGAGGAGAAAAGCTCCATTGGAGAAGAAGAGAAGAACACACCATTGTTGGTCCTTGATAGATTTTAGAGTGAAAGTTTTCGGAATTGTTTTCTAGGGTTGTAAGAATCGATGGAACCATCTTTTGAAGGGTTGTGAGTCTTTCTACTCTCATATTCAGCTTGGTTTTACTTGTTTATCTCTTTCTCTTCATTTTCTTGCAAATGGATGCCATGATTTTATGCTTGATGATTTCGATTGTGATGATGTATGTTGTTGGCTAAATAGATGCGATTCTAGGATAAAGAAAGGATGGTTATGGCTTGGACTATGATAGAATAGACTTAAATGTATGCTTGAATGATTCGTTTGATTGAACCTATTCACTGTTAAAAACCACGGTTTGTTCTAGACAAACCACGGCCGTGGACCTTGATGAACATCCCGTGTTTTTGGTTAACTTGCTTGTAAAGATAGATCCAAGTGTTAGGTTGTTAGATTATTGAAATCCTAGTGTTTGTTGAGTTAATTCTACCCTAGGGTGACCTAGTGTTAGAAACTAAGTGTTAGAAGAGACCTACCCGGTGATTCTTGCTCTTAGATCCCGAAGATGACAAACTCTAGGTAGTAGTGAGCCTCGCAAGCCGCTATTGGACTGAGTGTGCTAGGATAGGTGTTTAGGACTTGCCTTTTTGAGACTTATCCGGTAAAGAGAGGTTAGATCCCTATAATACTATCCGGTTTGTGTAGAATTCCTATCCTTAGGCTCTTTGAGACTTACCCGGTGATGAAACCTTAGGTACGGACTAGTGGACCGTGAGACCTACCTGGTGATCGATCCTAATCTAGAAACACTCACTCCCAACATACGATAGTTAATCCAAGGAATGATTAGATAGCTTGAGTCCAATGCCATAACCGGAATTTCCGACCCCTAGAATCCGTTTTTTTTCTCTCTTTGATTACATATCCCATATTTGCTTGTTTATTTGTGGTGTTAGTTTAGTTGATTATTTATTTCGCATGATTTGTGATCTTTGATTAATCACCTAAAAACCTAACCAAAAACATTGAGATTTTCATTTATTTGTTTCTTTCATCTTTTCTTAGTCTAGATCAACACTATCTTTAGTCACTAATCAATTCAATCTCACCTCAGTCTTTGTGTTCGACCTCGGAATACTATCCCTACTACAAAACGTCCCGTACACTGCGGGTTCGCTAGGAGTTAGGAGAAATATAACGAGTATAAATTTAAGGCTTATTGCGTGCACACATTCTTAGCGTAACAAATGGAAGACGGTGTTTCATACTAAATTTGATCTTTATGAGTTGTTGATTATGCCTTTTGGTTTGACTAACACTCCTAGCACATTTATGATATTCATGAACCATGTCTTGCACCATTCCATTGGAAAGTTTGTGTTTTTCTACTTCGATGACATTCTCATCTACAACAAATCAGTTGAGGGGCATGAAGAACATTTAAGGGAAGTAGTAGGAACTCTTAGAACTAAATATTCATATGCTAATATTAAGAAATGTGAGTTTAGTACTAATCATTTTGTTTCCTTAGATTTGTATTGAGTACAAGAGGCCTAGAGGCGGAATAAGGAGAATATTAAAGCCATCCAAGAGTGGCCTACACCTACCATAATCGGTCATGTCCGATCTTTCATGAACTAGAAATATTTTATAGACATTTTGTACGGGAATTTAGTACCATTGCAGCCCCCACGTCTCTCACGAAGAAGAAAGTACAATTCGAGTGGGGAGAAGCTCAAGAGAAGGCATTTCAGGAGTTGAAGAAGCAATTATCACATGCACAACTTCTAGCACTTCCAGATTTCATTAAACCATTTGAGGTTGAGTGTAACACATCAAGAATTGGCATTGGGGGAGTATCCATCCAAGAAGGTAAGCCACTTGCCTACTTTAATGAAAAATTGAAAGGATCATGCTTTCGACCTATGATAAGGAATTGTACGCTTTATTTCGAGTCTTCAAGACATGGAAGCATTATCTTTGGCCTAATGAATTCATCCTTAGAACTGATCATGAGTCTCTAAAGTATTTTAGGATTCAAGATAACTTGGATAAGAGGCATGGTAGATGGATGGAGTTTATAGAAACTTTTCCGTATATCATCAAGTATAAGAAAGGAAAAGATAATGTTGTTGTTGATGCCCTTTCTAGGAGATATTCTTTGATCACTACTATGGATTCTAAGGTCTTATATTTCTATTATATTGAGGATCTATACGTGGATGACATTGATTTTGGTGATATTTATATGCAGTGTAAATCTCGGCTTTACCCCACAAATCTCGCCCGACATTGATTTTAGACTTACTTACTACAGCTTAGGGCAAGCAAGAGACGACGGATTCTTGGAAGACGGAGATTGATTGTTTCGGATTCATATTTTCGGCTACCTTGGAGATTTGAGATATATTTGTGAGATCTTCCTTAGTCTTTGATTTTGATCTTTTAAAACACAAGAACGGGATTATTGATTATTGATTATTCAGTTTTCTACAGATTTGATTCATTGCATTGGAAACCCATTGTTCTTCTTGTGATTCTTGGTTGCATGCTATTCTTGATTTCTTCTTTTAATCTTGAATTGAATATGATGATGATTGTCGGCTAACTCCCCCTACATTCTAGGGTGAATGGTTGATGGTTGTGGTATTGATGATGATAGATTGAGCCTTAACAGATCAGACCCTGAGAGTTGTGAGTCGAAACCCTCGCAGAAGGTTTTCCACGGTCTGTTCTTCAGGAACCACGCCCGTGGTTTCCCAAGATCTTGCCGTGGTTTCCTTTGTCTTGCAAGATTTTCTTTTGCCTTTATCAATAGTTAAAGATTGCCTAAATCCTAGGCTTGTTGAACTGTTCTTACCCATATCCTTGCTTGGTTGTAAGCTTTTACAAGTTCTAGGTAATAGAGGATTCAAATCCCTCTATTAAGGTGGAGAGTGTCATAGCCATTACCTTGTGTTTCCCTTTGACCTCCTTGGGTTTGGTTTGGTATTGAGAGTACATTCTTATCCTTAGATTCTCTTCTTAACGAGACTCAACATCCGTTAAGTAGAACCTTTGGGTGAGATAAAAAGGGTGTTGGAACTTCACCGTACGATATCCTACCTTAGAACATATACCTTTTCTTTACAGCTCTGTCTGCTACACATCCTTAGACATCTTGAACCGAACGCTATAATCAGATACTCGGATCTTTAGAATCCGCATTCCCAATTATTCTTACATCTATATTCATTACATTGATCATTGCTTTGCTTGCTTTACAAGTTAGATTGCATTACTACTTCGTTCTCACTAATTCCCTGAGATCGACTCCAGAATATCAGCTCATACTACGATTGATCCGTACACTGCAAGTTCGCTATTGCTAGGCATCATTCTTAAATATAAATTTAAAGATTATTTGCACACACACCTTTTGGAGCGAACACCGATGATGCTTATAATGTGGCTAACTTGTTCTTTAAGGAAGCTGTTAGGTTGCATGGAGTACCTAAGACTATTTTGAGCGATAGGGATGTCAAATTCCTTAGTTTCCATTGGAAGACTCTTTGGGGAAAGCTAGGTACAAGGTTGGTATTTTCAACCTCTAGTCATCCTCAAACGGATGGACATACAGAAGTCACTAATAGGACTTTAACCACTATTTTGAGGGTTGTTTTGAAGGACAATTTGAATGCATGGGAGGATATCTTACCACGTGTGGAATATAATTATAACCGTACCTTGCATTCATCTACTAATCTAACGCTTCTTGAGTGTGTTTATGGGTTGAATTATTTGACCCCTTTTGATCTTATATCATTGCCTATAGAGGAGCGAGTAGATTTTAATGTAGGAAAACAGGTTGAGTTCATCAAGGAGTGGCATGAAAAGACGCGCATAACGCTGGAAAACAAAGGGAAAAGCGTGGCATCCAAAGTGAATCGGAATAGCAAGGAAGTGTTATTCAAACCAGGATATCTAGTTTGGTTGCGTCTAAGGAAATAGCGATTTCTGGAGAAGAGGAACTCTAAGTTGTCTCCAAGAGGAGATGAACCGTTTCGTGTAAAGTGTAAGGTTGGCGACAATGCTTATGTCTTTGAGCTCCCAGCTAAGTATGGAGTAAACAAGACCTTCAATGTAGGAGACTTGAGTCCTTTTGAGTCTAAAAATGGGAATGTTGGTGATTCGAGGATGAATCCTTTTCAAGAACGAGAATATGATGAGGGATCATCCCCGACACCATCCCCAATACCACCTCAAGGACCAATTACAAGATCAAGGGCCAAGGCAATGAAGGAGAATACAACCACATCATCTTTGAGTCCTACCATGAAAGGAGCTATTACTAGAGCAAGAGAAAATACCATCCATGATGAAGTTGCTAGCTTATTGGCAACATGTGCACTTAAAAAGAGCCCTCACTCATACGTAGGTCTCCTCTAGTGACATTATTGGCTACTGAGGAAGGACCATACAAGACCCAAGATGATCAAGCAAGCATATAAAGTGGCTAGGACGAGGAAAGAGTTCCAAAAAAGAAATCTCGGCCCTAAGGTCAAAATCTCGCCCGAGATTTATGTTGGTTGACCGAGATTTGGCACCTGGCAAGGTCCATAAGATCCGGTTGCGATCTTATTAGTTATAGATATATTTTGTTATTTTTAATACACTTACGGCTCTAAAACGTTCTAAAGGTATTTGTTGATTTTTGATCCTATCTTTTAGGATTATTTATTTAGTTAGAAATCTTATATTTTATAGGAGAATCTCACCTATAAATAGCCTCAGAGGGAACGTTAATTAGGTAGATTTGATTTGATTAATATTTCCATAAAGTTATGTGAACACGCTGCTTCGCTTATGAAGTTTATGTCTTATTCATTCCTATTCAATCAAAAGAGAGAGCCTTTGATTAAATCGTTGTAATCCTTGCTAGTTGTGCTTGTGTGTGTTAAACTACTTAAAGGTCCGTGCTCTTGGTCAATTTTAGTCCCTCCTTGTGCTTGTCTTATTTAGAAGGCTTGTGTGAGGTTAAAGGGATGATTAAGGTAAGCTCTTCGTTAAGGGTATTGACACATAATTGGTCAAGGTTCTTTGCGAGAATACCTTGGTTCATATCTTCCTATATTTCCATCAATTTTATTCCATATTATCATCTTTCTAGTCCATTAGCAATCCATCAAACTCATGTTCTTTTGTTCGAATTTCATAAATCTCACCCCTTGCCAGAATGTCGTCCGAGATTTTTGACCGAGATTCCTTCTCTGAGACAATTTGTGGACTTTCAATCTAGATCAGAAACTAAGGCTTCAACCCCGCATCAAGTGTGATGAACCAATTGGTATCCCTGATCTAGTCCAGCTTCATTCCGGGGAGGATGACATCGGATAACATCGTTATAACCCAAGAAGTCATTCACTCTGTGAAGAGGAAGAGAGGTTGTAAACGCTGAATGATTTTAATGCTAGACCTTGAGAAATCATATGATATGCTCTGATGGAGTTTGTCATTGAGACCCTTAGAGATATTGGGTTGTATCTCCGATGGGTCCAATAGATATCGATGTGTCTATCTACGGCTGTGATGAAATTTCTTTGTAATGGGGAGGTGATGAGAGCCTTCCCTATGAAGAGAGGATTAAGGCACGTGACCTACTTTCACCTTATCTTTTTGTACTTTGCTTAGAGAGTTTGAGTCATATGAATAATAAAGATGTTGAGGATGGTGTTTGGAAGCCGATGTAAGTGTCTAAGGGAGGCTTGAAAATTTCTCACCTTCTTTTTGCAAACAATGTCCTACTGTTTGCAGAAGCTTCGGTAACCCTTTTAACTTTATGATTCATGTAATATAGGAGTGGCTACATATTATGCACGCAATTGTATTAGTTTGTAATATATGCCTAAGCCTAGTGTATTGGATTAGAATGCTTATCACTTGTTATAGGTAACTAATGGTGGCCTTGTTGCTGGCTCATGTGAGTGATCACGGAGTCTTGGTATCTTGGTCTCATTAGGTGCTATGATTTGTGTTAAGGAACCTAATCTAATATATAGTGGTGTATAGTTGGTATAGTTCTTGTGGTTTTTGGGCAGCTTTGCCGCCTGTGTTAGCCTTGGTTTTGTTATAAGAGGAGCGTTCGTGTTCTGTGTCTTATGGTGAACCGGGTTCAAGTTATGCGTGTTACTTCCGGGTTCAAGATGGTCTGGTTTCACTTAAGTGAAACGTTGCGTTTGGACTTGAAGGAGAGACTATGAAGGAGCCTCACTTACCTCACCTAACCCTAACACTGAAGAGTTGGTGCTTCGAGGGCAATAGCTAGGGTTCTTCTTGTGAGTAAAAGAGAGAGAGAGCGATCGAGAGAAGAGAAGTCGTAGGTGGTCAAGACAAGGTTAAGATGTTCATCCTCATCCCAAACCTCTCTAAACTAAGATCTTTAAATTGAAGAGTGCAAATGTAAGATCCTAGTTTTTGCATTCACCGCCCCCTGCGGCACGGGCAATCCGCCCCTGCGGATTGGCCTCTGATCGCGAAGATCTTCTTTCCTTTTTCAGTTCTATCTTGTTCTTATCTTAGAAGATCCGATTTTCTTATTTTTGGACGACTTTCCTGGATCTTTAAACCCTAGGACGTCCTTCCTTTTATCTTTTCTCCCTCTTTTGTAAATCCCCTTCTTTCCCCTCTTTTTTGCGTTTCTTGCAAACGTTTCTTCACCCTTGAGAGTTGCAGCCGTGTTTCCTTCTTCCCTTATTGAATGTGTAAGTTCTTTCTCTCTTGTTCTTCATCACGTTCAGGTGTTGCTGCACCTTACTTCCTTCTGTTTCGTTCTCCCTTCGTTTCCTCTTTTCTTCTTCTCCAAGAATCAAGTTTGATCCTTGATTCTTGTGGAGCGTTCCATTGATGATCCTTTGATGTTCATGATGACATGATTTATGACGTTAGTTTAGCCATTCATTTAGATAGTTTTTCCCGTTATTCATGCATGGTTTGACATTAGTTCATGACGTTTACGCTTAATTCATGCATATTGTCGAAATAGACGTCTACACGACTCTTGTCGGTTTTGTAGGTATTTTGGGGAGCTTTTGGAGCTTAATCGATACATTCGAGGATCATTCCTCGTGATGGCACACTTCCGGACTCATTAAGGAGCAAGCTAGGAGCAAAGGAGAGCACAAAAGACCTTGTTGGTGCATGCCTTGCACCAACTCATGGCTTAATGATCCAAAGAGAGCTGAACAAAAAATTCCACGGGCCAGAGGCCAAAATCTCGACCGTGGTTTCTTCTGGACCATGTTCGCTCCAAACGGTGTGTGCAAGCTTTAAATTTATATCCCAAGAAATATGCTTAAAACAAGGATGCAAACCCGCAGTGTACGGGTCAATTGTAATAAAAAGCATGAATTCCAGGGGTCGATCACAGGGACTTAGGTGAAACCTAAGCAAGTAAATGTAGTCAATGTAATTACTAACCAAAAAAGCGATTAAAGCAATCAAAGATGATAATAAAGTCAATTAAGGGAAATATGCAATTCTAGGGATTAAAGCATCTAGTTGTGGTTCCAACTCAAGATCTAAAGATAAAGCGGACAAAGCTGAGATTTTGCAAAGGGAAGGTGTTTCTAAAGTGGAATAGATCACCGGGTAAGTCTCACTACTCACTAAATCCAAAGCAAAAGCTCCTATTACCAGGTAAGTCTCAAGGTACTAAGGAAGATTAAAGGAAGTTCATAGCTTTTTCATAGCTTTTGAAGGAGTTTGTAAGATTCTCTTAGATTCTCTTTGGTTTGTCGTCTTTGAGTGATTTACCGGGTAAGTCTCAGGCTAACTCACAAAGATGGGATGAAGGCACACTCAAACCCCAATAAAGGATAAACCTTTATTACCTACACTTATGATCATGGGTAAACAAACAAAGGAATCACCAGGTAAGTCTCATCCTAGGCTTGCATTGACCAGGAAAGGTGTAATAAGAATAGGATTTGGCAAACTCTAACACTTAACTCTCAGTTTCGGATTAGAAAAGGTCACCTCGGTCAGACAAATTCCACGCCGGCCGATATGTTCATCTATTGAACGAGATGTTCTACGGTTAAGGATAAAGACTCGAGCTTTCAGGATCCTACTGGGATTAAGATCATTCTATCATCGTCTTTCCCACAACTTTCAGCCAATCACCCTAGAATCGCACTAAGAAATTAGCCACTCATCATCATGAAAGCAATAATCAAATATATGGGAAGAGAATGAACATTTGAACACAAAAACCTTAAGAACAGGGCTTCAATAACTGAATCAAATATCAAATAAATCAGCGTTCTTTAATCACAAATCACTCAAAGACGACAAACCAAAGGGAATCTAAGAGAATCTTACAAACTCCTTCAAAAGCTATGAAAAAGCTATGAACTTCCTTTAATCTTCCTTCAATCTTCCAAAAATCCTTTCTAACTGTTGTGTAGAATGTGGTGTAGCGGGGATAGCGGGGTGCTGAATTTGTGGAAAATCTAGCCCTTTATATAGGAGAATTATCTTCCAAATATAATAATATCTTAAACAGATAATATCCTAATAAGATATATCCATATCTCCTAAAATAAATCTCCCAAATATATGATCTTCCTTCCAGGAATCCAGCCTAAAAATATAAGACCTCTCCTTCAAAAAATAAAAGATCTCAGCCAAATAAAATATATCTCGCCGCGTGCCAGAGTGTCCGCCTCGTTCGAGACGCTCCTCCTCGGTCGAGGTGGTATTGTAGCTGACCGAGGTGAATCTCAGTTGAATGTGAAATCTCTCAAATCTGGTCCAAAGTAAATCTTCTTCATTAATTCCATGCTTCCTGAGTTCTTTTTTAAGCTCCTAAATGTAGCTCCAATGACTCATTTGCTCCTTCAGCGCCTTCAGCTCCATTTTAGTCCAAAATGTGCCATTTTACCTACGATTACAACGAAACTCGGTGTAGACCTCGATTCCCGTAAAAGTAGATGAAACAATAATATAATCACATAATATACATCCAAACATGCAGATTATTGAAGATAAAACTTCTAAACAAGTCCCAAAATATAGACAATAATACATGCTATCAGACCACTTTGACACGTGTCCCACGATCTCTTTGTCGGACCCTTGCTTTTTGGTGGAGTATTTAAATGGACCTGCAGGCTGATTTGAGGATCTTCTCTCCTTTTTTGACCCTTCTCCTCTAGCATCTTCTCCAACACTCCTCCATTGGAGCTTCTCTTCCAAGCACCCTTGTGGGTGTTCTTGGGAGAAATTAGTGTAGATTTTAGTTTTAAAGTGAGATTTGAGTGGTTTTGAGTGAGGTTTCCCTTGTTGATACCTTGGAGCTGCATCTTGGAACCTTTGTAAGATTTGGTAACTTCTATTCTAGTTTTATAATGTCTTTTCGTTGGTTCATTCTTCATTTATTAGCTATGGCTTGCAAGCATGCTCTATTTATGAAGTTTGATCTAGATTTGTAAGTTGTTGGCTGAATAGTGGTGATTCTAGGGTGAAGGAATGTTGTTTATGCTTTGGACTATGATTTTATGGACTTCCATGTTAGCTTAGGAAGGATTCGTGTTCGAAACCCTAACTCAGACCCAAAACCACGACCTGTTCATCCAAAATCTAAACCGTGGTTTTGGCCGTGGTTTTCTCTGTTGTGCTTGTATTGATGAATTTGGATGTTAGGATGTAGATGTGTTGAAATCCTAGTGTTTTTTGAGCCTAATCTAGCTTAGGATGACCTAATGTTAGCAACCTTTTTGAGGGATGAGACTTACCCGGTCATTTCCTCTCTTAGATACATAAGATGATGAACTCTAGGTAGTAGTGAGCCAAAAAAGCCGCTATTGGATTGAGTGTGCTAGGATCGTTGCCTAAGACTTACCTTTTCCGAGACTTACCTGGTAAGGAGGGGTTTGACCTTTAGGTAGTGGCCGGTTTGTGTAGAATTCCCGTCCTTAGGTTCCTTGAGACTTACCCGGTAATAGGACTTTAGGTGCGAGACTAGTGGAGCATGAGACTTACCCGGTAAGTGTTCCGTTAGAGAAACACCCAACTCTGAACAACCACATCTTTCCTTTAATCTTTAGAAGCATGAGTCCATTGTCATAATCGGAATACCGAATCTCTAGAATCCGCTGTCTTACCTCTTATCTCTTATCTTTGTGTTTGTGTGTTAGTTTGCTTGTTTGTGTTGATATATTTGTGTTCCTTGTTTGGTCACCCAAAACCATCCAAAAATATTGTGTTTTGCACTTTCTTTATTCCTCATCTCATCTTAGTTTAGATTTACACTATCTTTGATCATTGATTGACTTGATTTCACCTCAATCCTTGTGTTCGACCTCGGAATACTTTCCTTCCTACATAACGTTCCGTACACTGCGGGTTTCGCTAGGTAGTTTAGGATTTTAGATCGAGTTTATAAATGTAAAGCTTTTTGTGCTACATCTCTAGCGTACAAGTTTTTGACGCCGTTGCCGGGGACTAGGTCTAGATTAAGTCATTTGATTTTTTATTGTTCATAGTGTTTATCTTTCTTGTTACTTTTGATCTTGTGTTGTTTTTGTCTTTGCCTTTTCATGTTTGCCATGGACGGACTGTACTTCCAAGACAACCTTGACGACATGGAGTATGAGGGATGGATGGAAAGCCAAGATCTTGGACCTCTCCATGTTGAGTTTGAGTATTGGGAGGAGTTTAATTCTTATCATGAGTCCCATGATCAAGCTCACATGACTACATTGCCTTATGAGGAACCTCATTATCATCCTCACAATGATCGATTGGAATCAATACTAGAAGAAATGTTAAGGAAGATGGATGATCTAGAAAGTAACTTTGCTTCCATTTCAAGTTCCCATATGGAGCTTGAAGTGGAAATGTTTCAACAAGAGGAGGTTCACCTTGAGGAGATCAAAGAAGTGCCCGATTCAACCATGATCTTTAAGGACCTTCAAGAAGAAATGGGTGAAGCTTGGGAGCAAGTAAGGCTAAGGGATTTGGCCTTGAAGGATAAAAGAAGATTGAATTTCGAGAGAGAAGAACAAATAAGGAGGGAGATTGAGGAGATTAGGCATGCTCTTATGATAGGAGATCCTACCATCCTTCAAGGCTTACCTCCACCTCCTTCAACTTTGGAGGAGTGCAATGAAGTTCTCTCACCCCTGGACATCCTTGCCATCAACCCCGGTACTACACTTGAAGAGCTCACGAGGGATGGAGAGAACAGACAGAACCACGGCCTATCTGGCACAACCACGCCCGTGGTTTTGCCCGTGGAAAGCTCTGTCGTTGAGAGCCCTAAGTTAACTCCAACTCCTTCCAATCCTTTCTTTCTTGCCCGGAGTACATACGAAGGTTGGAGTCCCTTTCCTAAGGAGTCTACCATATTGAATGATGGAGGCAAGCATGATGGATCCATGATGGTTATGAAGCACTTCAATGAAGAATTATTTCCAAGAATCGGCTTTCTTCGGATCATAGAGGATGAGGATGTCAAGCATTTCACCGGTGTGACCACGGAGTACCAATTGTCTAAGTATGGGGTGACACCTATGGTTACAACTCCATACTATCATCAAGGGAGCGGTGGTGAAGGAGTCTACTACTCCCCGGTGAAGAGAGAACTTAAAGCTTATTTGGGCATCAAGTGGCCCGTGCTTGTCATCATGGATGGCGGAAAGCGATGGTTCCTTGGACTCCTCAAGCAAACCATGGTATTTGAGGTGGATTGACATATCTATGAGGTTTGATCAAGCTAATGACCTAAAAGAAGCGCTTCTTGGGAGGCAACCCAAGGGTAACAACTCTTTCCCTTTTCTCTTTCGTTTTCGTTTTTGCTTTTGTTTTTGTTTTTGTGTGTTTTTGTGTTTGGTGTTTGTGTGGTAGAGTTTAGGTAACAAAGAAGTCTTGCAAGTCATGAGGATGATGATGATGATCCCGTTTTCAATCATGGGTGGAGCGGACGTGAGGCTTGGACGGCTTGAGGTGTCTTTGTTGGATGGAAGAGCTCTCATCTCGCATACACCTTAACGCGGGTCTCGACGCCGGAATGACTAAGAAGAGCTGTCTACCATGCTTGATTGATCATCCATCACCACCACTCCACATTAGTGAACCAAAATACCGAAAACGCTACATTTTTACATTGTGAGGACTCTCTTTCACTCTTCTTTACTTGATTTGCACATTGGGGACAATGTGTTTTTAAGTATGGGAGAGGGTTTTCATGATCATTTGCATGATTGCATCTAGGATAGTTTCATATTATTGTCACATGTTTCGTTAGTTTTTGCATTGTACATATTTATCTCAAAAATTCAAAAAATTAGAAAATTTCAAAAAATTTTGTGCTTCCTAGTTTGGATATGACCCTTATGATGAGATTGTTTTATGAATTGGCTATGGATGGCCTTGTGTGTTGAATGGATTTATGCATATGTGGACTTGAATTACTTCTCTTGAATCCTATGTATGATTTGTGATTATGATGCTTGCCTTGATTGGATTGGGAATTGATGGTTGAAATTACATGCTAGTTCTTGCACATCATCTAGGAATGATTAAGGCAATTCACCTCTCTTCTTCTCATCTTGATCATGTTGTTTGAGCACCTCACTTGATATGAAATTTGACCTCTTTTAACCCATCCGGGAATAGGAGCATGCTAGTGTGTTGAGTGTGTGAAAACCAAGTATGGGGTGGTGAAGTTGGTGTATGAATTTTGTGAATGAAGTTGTTGAAAATGTGCTATGAAAAGTGTAGAAAAAAAAGGTTTGGGGACTTTGGTTTTGATGACGAGTAACTCGGCACCATTCCAATAATCGGGTGTTTGTGCCTTGCCAAAGTCGGATAAACCGAATGTCCTAACGAGCCTTGGTATGTATGCCCGGTGTGAGGCACCTCGGAAAAATCCCGAGGTCCGCTAATCACCAAGGTTTCGGCTTTTGTACACCAATGCCATTGTCTCAAAAATAAGTGAAAGAAAATGAAAAAGAAAAAAAGAAAAGAAAAGAGAGAAAAGAAGGAAAAAAATACACTTTGGTGGATGAAGTATAAATGTGAAGTAGTGGTTGTTTAGTTCCTTTCCCGGATTTGCACCACATGACCCTAGAAAATTCCCACCTTATCATCACGTTTCTTGGCTTCTTTTTTCCTATGTCCTTAAGACCTATTTGCTTATGTGTATGACTTAGTGATCTAGATTGGATAATCTCATGATTATCTTGACTTCTTCATTTTCACCTTTCATGCATGCTTTCGACTTAAGTATGATTGTCTTTCCGTGCCTTCATTCATTTAATACATGATTGCTTGTTCATTGCCGTGAAACATGACTATGAAGGTGATCCATCTTTAGAAGCACAATCCCAAAAAGATTTTATGTTTTTTCTGCATTCATAAATTATGCCATCTCGTAGCCTATAGTTGAACCTTGGTCGGGGACGAGCAAGTGACAATTATGGGGTATTTTGATGACATGATTTATGACGTTAGTTTAAGCATTCATTTAGATACTTTTTCCCGTTATTCATGCATGGTTTGGCATTAGATCATGACGTTTACGCTTAATTCATGCATATTGTCAAAATAGACATCTACACAAACTCTTGTCGGTTTTGTAGGTATTTTGGGGAGCTTTTGGAGCTTAATCGACACATTCAAGGATCATTCCTCGTGATGGCACACTTCCAAATTCATTAAGGAGCAACCTAGGAGCAAATGAGAGCACAAAAGACTTTGTTGGTGCACGCCTTGCACCAACTCATGGCTTAATGATCCAAAGAGAGCTGAACAGAAAATTCCACGGGTCAGAGGCCAAAATCTCGACCGTGGTTTTTCTGGACCACTTTGACACGTGTCCCAGATCTCTTTGTCCGACCCTTGATTTTTGGTGGAGTATTTAAGTGGAACTGCATGCTGATTTGAGGATCTTCTCTCCTTTTTGGACCCTTCTCCTCTAACATCTTCCCAAACACTCCTCCATTTGAGCTTCTCTTCCAAGCACCCTGGTGGTTGTTCTTGGGAGAGATTAGTGTAGATTTTAATTTTAATGTGAGATTTGAGTGGTTTTGAGTGAGGTTTCCTTTATTGATACCTTGGAGCTGCATCTTGGGACCTTTGTAAGATTTGGTAACTTCTATTCTAGCTTTATAATGTCTTTTCTTTGGTTCATTCTTCATTTTCTAGCTATGACTTGCAAGCATGCTCTATTTATGAAGTTTGATCTAGATTTGTATGTTGTTGGCTGAATAGTGGTGATTATAGGGTGAAGGAATGATGTTTATGCTTTGGACTATGATTGGACTTCCATGTTAGCTTAGGATGGATTCGTGTTAGAAACCCTAACTCAGACCCAAAACCATGGCCTGTTCATCCAAAATCTAGACCGTGGTTTTGGCCGTGGTTTTCTCTGTTGTGCTTGTATTGATGAATCTGGATGTTAGGATGTAGATGTGTTGAAATCCTAGTGTTTTTTGAGCCTAATCTAGCTTAGGATGACCTAATGTTAGCAACTTTTTTGAGGGATGAGACTTATCCTGTAATTTCCTCTCTTAGATACGTAAGATGATGAACTCTAGGTAGTAGTGAGCCAAAAAAAGCCGCTATTAGATTGAGTGTGCTAGGATCGTTGCCTAAGACTTACCTTTTCCGAGACTTACCCGGTAAGGAGGGGTTTGACCCTTAGGTAGTGGCCGGTTTGTTTAGAATTCTCATCCTTAGTTTCCTTGAGACTTACCCGGTAATAGTACTTTAGGTGCGAGACTAGTGGAGCATGAGACTTACCCGGTAATTGCTTCCATTAGAGAAACACCCAACTCCGAACAACCACAACTTTCCTTTGATCTTTAGAAGCATGAGTCCATTGTCATAATCGGAATTCTGAATCTCTAGAATCCGCTTTCTTACCTCTTATCTCTTATCTTTATGTTTGTGTGTTAGTTTGCTTGTTTGTGTTGATATATTTGTGATCCTTGTTTGATCACCCAAAACCATCCAAAAATATTGTGTTTTGCACTTTCTTTATTCCCCATCTTATCTTAGTTTAGATTTATGATAGCATGAATTATAGTCTATATTTTGGGGTTTGTTTGGACGTTTTATCTTTCATAATCTGCATGTTTGTATGTACATTATGTGATTTTACTACCATTTCATCTACCTTTGCGAGAATCGAGGTCTACACCTAGTTTCGTTGTAATTGCAGGTAATATGGTACGTTTTGCATCAAAAGGAGCAAAAGGAATCATGAGTCATTGGAGCTACATTGAGGAGCAAAAGGAACCATCCAGGGAGCATAACCACGGATTAAAGATTTACTTTGGAACCAGTTTTGAGAGATTTTCACACCCAGTTGAGACTCACCTCGGTTGACCAGAGGTTCACCTCGACCGAGGTGATCCAGAGAGGCCGACTCGACCGAGGCGAATACCTAGGACGCGGCGAGAATATTTTATTCTTGGATGAGATCTTTTAAAATTGGAAAGTGATCTTATATTTTTGGGCTTGGCTCCTGGAAGGAAGGAGATATGCAGAATCATATATTTTACCTATATTTATGGGAAAATATCTTTCTAAGATTTATTATTTTTGGAGGGTTATTTTCCTATAAAAGGGGTTGGATTTTCCGCAATTTGAAGATCCGCATACAGTTGGAGACATCCGCCTACACCAAAAAACACGCAGCAGCCGCATACCCCAATTTGGGAGAGAGTTGAAGAACCTTTTTGAAGGTTGAAGAAGATTGAAGTCCATAGCTTTTATAGCTTTATTGAAGGGTTTTGTAAGATTGTCTTCAATTCCCTCAATTGTTGTCTTGTCTTGTTGGATTATTATCCAAGGAACGCTTTGTTGTGATATTTGATTCAGTTATTGAAGTCTTTTCATTAAATTCTTCTTTGTTCAAATATTCACCTTCTTCCCTTACATTTAATACTTTCATTATGATGATGAGTGGCTAATTTCCTTGTGTGATTCTAGGGTGATTAGCTGAAGGTTGTGGGAAAAACAATGATAGAACAGTCTTAGATTCCAGTAGGATCCTGAAAGTTCGAGTCTTTAACCTTAACCCTAAGCATCTCGTTCGGTTGATGAACATCTCGGCCGGGGTGGAATTCTTCTGACCGAGGTGACTTATCCGACCCTAAACTGAGAGTTAAGTGCTAGAGTTTGCCATATCCTATTCTTATTACTCCTTTCTGGTTCAAAGCAGGCTTAGGATGAGACTTACCCGGTAATTCCTTAGTTTGTGTACCAACGATCATAAGTGTAGGTAATAAAGGTTTATCCTTTATTGGGGTTTGAGTGTGCTTCCATCCCATTTTTGTGAGTTAGCCTGAGACTTACCCGGTAAAGGTTGATTCTATTCCCTTAGATGGTATGTTAGTTTGAGGTTATAATTCTTTATCTTGATTCCTTGAGACTTACCCGGTAATTGGAGTTACGGTTTAGGATTAGTGTGTAGTGAGACTTACCCGGTGATCTACTCCACTTTAGAAACACCTTCCCCACGCAAAAATCTCAGCTTTGTCCGCTTATCTATAGATCTTGAGTTGGAACCACAACTTGATGCTTTAATCCCTAGAATTGCATGTTTGCTTATTTGACATCTTATTCATCTTTGATTGTGTTAATCGCTCTTGTGGTTAGAACTAACGTAGCATACTGTGTTGACTTTGTTTCACCGAGTCCCTGTGATCGACCCCTGGAATTTTCTTGCTTTTACTACGATTGACCCGTACACTGCGGGTTCGCATCCTTGTTTTAAGCTTAAGTCTAGGGTTATAAATTTAAAGCTTGCACACACCGTTTGGAGCGAACAATTTACACTATCTTTGATCATTGAATGACTTGATTTCACCTTAGTCCTTGTGTTCGACCTCGGAATACTTTCCTTCCTACATAACGATCCGTACACTGCGGGTTTGCTAGGTAGTTTAGGATTTTAGATCGATTTTATAAATGTAAAGCTTTTTGTGCTACATCTCTAGCGTAATAGTTCACAGGCTCCCTTGGTTGAGTTGTGAAGTGTGAGAGAGTTCGAAGAGCAAACTTTGGCCTTTGTCGTGGTTCTGCTGTCGTCGATAAGTCGACATATGATTTTGTCGAGGATCTGCCCCCGCGCCTGCACAGAGCCACCCCTGCGCCTCTGTCACGTGCCGCCCCTGCGCCTTTACCCAACCGCCCCCGCGGTTTCTCTACAGTCTTCCCGTCTTTGGTGAGCTGCTTTCCTTCCTTGCTTTTCTCGTTCCTTTCCTTGGCTCTTCTAGATTTTGTTGACCCTTGTTGATCTGTAAGACTAGGGTTTGTGACCCTAGCTTGTGTAGATCTCTTAGAGATCATGGAGACTAGAAGTTATATACTTCTAGCAATTACTTCGGTTCCTAATTCATGATGCCTTGTGTGAACAAGCTTTTTGTTCTTCTTTCTTGAGGTTTCTGAGTCGTTTGTTGACTTATATGACTGAGGCAAGTCCCTTAGACTTACTCAGCATCATTCCGCGTATTGGTTTTATTGTATTGACTTGTTTGTGTTTCTTATTTTTCTATAAGTGATAACCGGAAATAGGATTGACCTTGGTATACCTTCATCGGCCCAAGTGTTTATAACCGTGCGGTTACCGTTTTTCCAGTTGAGAATGGGGAAAATGGGAGATGCTGTCGCCACCAGTCCAACAGGTGATTGAAGGATGTATACGTTCTATTCATGTTGATGAAAGGGGACGGAGGCGAGGTCGTAGCGATTCTCGTGTAACAAACTTAAGTTGAATTAGTAATTGGATAACCTAATGAAAGATAGTAACCGGCTGAGCGTGAGCATGCTATGTGTTTGCTTTACCTTATGTATGTTTGTGCCTTTATGTTCTTTCTTATACCTAGAATGTTAGCTAACGGCTTATACCGATGTTGAAGATGTTTCACAGGTTCAGGACGCTGTAGAGTGATTTGGATGCTGTTGTCAGCCGGGGTTCTCGTACATTATAGGACGAGATCGGGTTTACGTTTATGTTGTTGCTTTCCCTTTTGTTTTGAACTCGGTTGCGAGTCTTTTAAGCTTTCCTTTGTTTAAACCTTTGGTTTTATATTGAGTTTTGGTTTTCATTTGTCTGTGTCTTGTTGTAAGATTTGTTGTGTCATTGCTACTCTAAGTGTCGGGACCCATTGTAAGGTCCTAGCGCGTAACGCTTCGAGTTCCCAGAACTTGGGGTGTTACAATATGGTATCAGAGCTCTAGGTTGGCAACAATGGCAGCCGAAATCTTCTAAAGGTCGGATATATAAATAAACAGAACCCGCAAGGGGTCTACGTTTTCAAAAAGGGGTTTTGTTTTTAAACTTGTCGGTCTGGGATAGATGTACGGGCGACCACTACTACCTCCACGGATCTCCGTAGTGTAGTTTTCTTTTGTGTTGTCTATATCCCTGCCGCAGATGACGCATACTAGAGCTACATCTTCTCTGGGGCGAGGAAGGGGTCGACCACCTCTTCCACCTATCGTCCGTGGACGAGGATGTGCAGGAAGACCTCCACTAACTAGAGGTCGGGGCCAAGCCCCAATTGCTGATCCACCTATATATCGCTGAGGCGTTCCTTGAAAAAGTTGCTGAGAGCATTGTTCCCGAGGCCGGGAATGAGACCGCCGCTAGGTCTAGAGCATAGGGAGCGCCAGCGACTGAGTTTGGACAAGTATCCATCGGAGTCTCTTCATACCGCAACTAAGTGTAGAGAGTTGAGGAGGCTATCATGAGTAAAGGACCTGCACCAGTAGTTCTAGTTCCCGCGAGATCAGCTAAGGTTTCGCAGAGAGTTACACATGTTGTTGTTGCACCTTCTAGAGTTATTGAGGCTGCTAGAGTTCCGGTTGAGGCGAGAGAGCCGAAGCCCGGCAGTTGGTTGAAGGATTTTGACCAGTTGAAGGTTCCCACTTTCATGGGGAAGAGTGTATTAGAAGTGGAGCAGTGGCTAGGACAACTGGATTCAAATATGGAGTCTATCGGTTGCCTAGGGGACGTCGAGTCAAGATAGCGCAAACGGTGCTAAAGGATCAAGCTCAGTCTTGGTGGAGGCCGCTCGTAGTAAGGTCACCAATTATGAGTAGATGAAGACGGTGATCAGGGATAGCTTTTGCCCTGCAGCTATGAGGAGGGATTGTCTTCATGATTTCCTCGAGGCTATATTCGAGGATTTGCCTATTGTTGAGATCATTAGCAAGTTTCAAGAGGAGCTGTCTTTGTTGGGTCCGTTTGCACCACCTTAGGACCAGCATGTGTATCTGTTTTCTCAGAGATTGAGGGAGTTGATACGCTCTTATCTTGTTGGTTTCCGTTGTGATTTTTTGACGGACTATCAGGATAAAGCTTTTTCTTATGAGTGGGACCGACCGGGTCAGAGGAGAGCTTCTCAAACAAAAGGTCTTGAGAAGAGGCTAAGGATTGGAACACTCAGTGCTAGAGCTGGAGCATCGAGTTTTGGGCATAGTCAGACGCCGTGGCGTTTTGGTTTCCAGCATTCTGTACAATGTTCCGGCCGAAGAAGGCAATACTTTAACTGCGGAGGTGTCGGACATATGAGAGCTGATTGTAAGAAGGCTATTGTGAGTTGCCACTCTAGTGGCAAGCCCGGACATAGAGTTGTGTTTTGCTGTCAGGACAAGGCGCCATCGCAGCAGGGTTCTTCACCTACTAGTGTTGCCGGAGGAGGACAAAGACCACAATATCAACAACAGAGAGTTCTTGGTTCTACCGCTCCTTAGGATTCCACTCTAGGACAGGGGAGAGGTAGAGGACAAGTTGGTGGTTCAACAGACACTAGAGATACATCAACTAGAGTTTACGAGCTGAGGAGTGTTGTAGAGCCGACAACGCCAACGACCACAGGTACCATTCATATTAATGGTTTTCCTGTCAGAGTTCTTTTCGATACCGGTGCTACGCAATCTTTTATATTTGATGCTTGCGTAAATAGATTGGCCTTAGTTACCGTAGAAGGTAGACCCTTCTTTATAATAATACCTAACGGGGTAAGATTAGAGGTACCCAAGAGGTTCACGATTAACCTATTAGATTGGGAGGTCGCGATTAGCCAACTGACGTCTTCGTCATGTACTTAGTGCATGAAGAAGGTATCCTTGGCATGGATTGGATGGATCGACATCGAGCAATTATGGACATCGGCAAGAGGACAATAATGGTAACTATAAATGCAGGCCATGTATAGATCTTCAGAGGATGGGATCTCTGGAAGACCAGTACAGTCAACAAGCAGTTCGAGCTGCGAGACTTATCGGTCAGGGTTGCAAAACTTTTTGGTGCTATGCCATGAAGGATAGTACGAGTCCAGCTTTGGAGAAGATTCCAGTAGCTTGCGATTTTTCCGAGGTTTTCGGATAGCCATCAAGTTTACCTCCACAGAAGAGGGTAGACTTTGGCAATAATCTAGAGCCCGGTAAAAGACTGATCTCTAAGGCTCCTTACCATATCATGCCTATCGAGATGCTTGAGCTTAAGAAGTATCTGGAAGAGTTAGTAGAGAAGGGCTTCATCCACCCTACCGAGAGCTTAACAAGGTGACGATAAAAAATAAGTACCCATTGCCCGTATTGAAGATCTTTTGGATCAGTTGCACGGAGCTTCATCCTTTTCAAGGATCGATCTGAGATTTGGATATCACCAGCTGAGGGTTAGGGAGAAGGACATAGCCAAGACATTATTTCGGACCAGATATGGACACTATGAATTTGTACTGATGCCATTTGGGCTTTCGAACGCGCACACAGTTTTCATGGAGTTGATGAACAACATCTTCATCGACTTCCTATACCAGGTCGTAGTTGTCTTCATAACTCGCAATAGAGAGAAGCATGCATGACACTTAAGGATCGTTCTCTAGGTTCTGCAGGATAGAGAGCTTTACGCCAAGCTCTCTAAGTGTGAGTTTTGGATGTCCGAGGTAGCATTCCTTGGTCACATAATTTCTGCTGAGGGGATCAAGGTAGATCCAACGAAGATCGAGTCAGTAGCATCTTGGCCGCCTCCTAAGAACGTCAAGGAGGTACACAGATACTTAGGATTAGCGGGTTACTACCGGCATTTCATCGAGGGCTTTTCAGTTATCACCCGACCGCTCACTTCCTTGTTGAGGAAGTCTACAAGGTTCGTGTGGTCCGAGCCGTGCCTGTAGAGCTCCGAGGAGCTGAAGAAGAGATTGACCTCTGCTCCTATCTTAGTGTTCGCTCAAAAGGGTGTGCGTCAAAGTCTTAATATTTATATCTAGAATTCGAAAGCAAAGCGAACCCGCAGTGTACGGATCAGCTGTAGAAAGGTAAGAACTCCAGAGTCGAACTCAGGGATTTGGTGAGATTAAATTCAGTTTCTATTATCTAGCAAAAAGTGCAAAAAGCTTTTGTGATCAAATAAGGGAGGAATGATTCTAAGGATTCAAGTATCCGATTTCGGCTTTCGATTCAAGACACTTCTATAGATATAGAACAGAGTTTATATTGCCAAGATTAAATGTTCAAAGGTAGATATCGTACGGTGAAGTTCCGAAATCTATATATCTGATCTAAAGGTTCTCTCTATAAGGGTTGTTGAGGCTGCAATATAGAAAGATCTAAAGACAAGAATTATATTCAAACTAACTATCTAAAACTCCAAGATATGACTCTCCAAAGTAAAGATTAGAAAGCACACTTAGAATCTTAATAAAGGATGTTGAGTCTCTTTATTACCCAAATCTTATAACCTTAATCTATTAAATGTAGAATCAAGTTTGAAGTCTCTTCATACACTCTATTAGAGGTTAATAAGGTTAATCAATATTGGGATTTAGGCAAAGATTAGTTTTGATTAAAGATTAATTCAATTATAGTTCATCAGGGGAATAAATCGGGCTGTTCATGAGAAAATCGGTTGATTTATTCAAGAACACACCGATTTTCCTGTTTGTCGCAAAACTAAAATCTAAACTCTCAGGGTCCTAATGTTTGAATGAGTTCAGTCTATCATCATCTAAGCCTTAATCATCAACTATTCTCCCCAGAATCACAATGGTTTTAGCCAACCATTTTCAAAATCGAATCAAATTAATTCTTGAGTGAAAAATCGCAAAGAAACCAAATCTTGAATGAAAAATTCAATAACTTTCAAATCTGTAAACAATTGTCAAATCTGCTCAATGTATCTCTCAAACAACTCAATATCGTGTTCACAAACCACAAACAATGCAATGGATAAAGAAATCTCACAATCAAAGATCAAGAATAACTTTCCGGCAAAAGCTCTTCAATCTCTCTCCAAGAATCGTCGATTTCTCCAAAACGTGTAAAGATTTTCCAGTCCGGCCTCCTCGTCTTCGTTCCTAGGGTTCTCCTCTATACTTTCTTGCAGATGGGCCGTTTGGCAAACCTCTCCTCTAGCCCAAAATAATTGGGCTTTGTGTCGTCTTTCCATTTGGCCGAATCGTGAAGAAAATCGACCTAGTCGATTTAGGTGCAAAACCGTTCGATTTCAAGGTATGAAAATCGTCCGATTTATATGTATATTGGCACGATTTTCTTCAACAGAAAGTGCTCTTCCTTTGGTTCGTCTTCTATGCTTCTCCTTTGCAATTCCTTAGCTCTTTGTGATTCTTCTAAGACTCCTTTAGCTTCCTTAACATCCTTAGATGCTTCTTGCTCCATTTTTGCTTCCAATTCCGCTCCATTTACCTACAATTCATCAAAATCTCGTGTAGACCTCTATTTCCGACAATTGATTGAATAGAACATAAAAAGCATACAAAATCTCTCTAAATGCAAGGTAAACTGAGACAATCTTCTACAATATGCATGAATATGATGGTACATAATTCATGTCATCAAAATACCCCATACTTGCCCCTTGCTTGTCCCCAAGCAAGACTCAAATTTAGAATATAAGATGTCATGGATTATGTATGTATGAAAACTCAAAAACTTTTCTTTTGGTAGTGCTTCTTCTTATTGGATCACCCTTAAAGTGATGTTTCAAGACATAAAAAGGGCAAAGCATATATCAATGATAACTATAATATGAATTAACTTCCTTTTCTTTCTTGAAAACACAAATGAAGGACATGATAAAGGTGTAGAGGTAATCAAAGTCAAACAAATCTAAGCCATGAAGTCTTACACATATGCATAAAAGTCTCAAGGTCTTCTAATCAAAGGAAAGGTTCAAGAAACGTATTAAGGGAAGGAGTTCTTTTTGGCAATTGTGGTGCTAATCCGGGAAAGAGGAACACATAATACTTTCAAGATTTTCTTCACCGCACATGCTTTGCATGTAGAAAGCTTTGCTTTCATTTTACTTTACTTTTTGAGAGTATGGACAGCGGTGCACAAAAACCGAAGCCTAGGAGATCGGCGTTTCTCAATTTCGAGATGCCTCAAACCCTTGATGCACATACCATATCCCGTTAGGACTTGTCGTTCAATCGGACTTTGGCAAGACACAAACACCCGGCTATGTGAATGGTGCCGAGTTACTCATCCTCATGTTCAACGTCCCCAAACTTATGAATTTCTACACTTTCTTTTTAATACTTTTTCCTTGGCCCTCCCACATCAAACATGCCTTTTTTCAATCGCCTATCCTAATTCCCGGATGGTAAAAGGAGGGTTACATATTTCATTGAGGAGCTAGCATGATCAAGATATGAGAAAAGAAAAGAAGTGAATTTCCTTAGTCATCCTTAAATGATGTAAAAGAACTTGCAATATAGCTTCGACTATCATTTCATTCTCTTATCAAAACAACTAGATCATATAATTTATTCATGTGTTCAAGTAACAAAAGTAAATTCATTCAATGTTATGATTAACATCTCAACACAACTAAGCCATCTTTTGCCTATCCACATACACATTTCTCATCATAGAGGTCATTTCCATCATAAGAAGCACAAAATATTTTTGAAAATTCATAAAATTTGAAAAAGATCATGCAAATGCAAGTGTCATAGTGGAAAGCAAGTAGTGCAAGAGTTATTACAAGCCAAATTGTCAAGAGTAGTGGAAAGTATATGAAGTGTTAAGATGAAACATAAGGTATTGTAAGTACCCCCACCCCATACTTAACATCCACATTGTCCCCAATGTGAAAATTAAGCATAAGAAGGAGAAAAATACTTACAATGTAAAAAGATGTGGATGCTCAATCCTCTGTCGGCGGTGGAGGTGGTGGATAAGGATACATCGGTGCGCTAGGATCGTAGAAGTGGCCGAACTGGTGGAAGTATAAGTCTCTCATCTGGCCATCATAGGATGAATGCCTAGCGTCCGTCTCCTCCCTGTAGTTCCTGAACTGAGTGTTCAGGGTGTCATAATCGGTGTGGAGGGTACGGTAGTCGGTGCTGAGGCTCTGGAAGCTAGTGACTAGCTCCCTGAAGTGGCGTGGAGCTCGGCGTCCTCGTCTAGGGCCTGGAGCATGTGCATAAGAATGTCGAGGTGGCTGTATGTCATCCTCCGTCTCCTCATCCTGCCTACTAGTCCTGCTCGGTCCTGCACCATGAGTATCAGTGTCCATGGCATCCGTAGCATGTCCGCTATGAGTATCACTCTCAAACTCGAGCATGGTCTCCTGTCCTCCATCCTCATCCTCCTCCTCTGAGTCACCTGCATCATCATCATAATAAGTAGGAGGTGAGAACTCCTCAAGCATCGACTCAAAGGTCTCCCTCCAGTTCCTCTTGTTCCGAATGGTGTATTCGGATTTCCATATGATCTCGGATGGCTTCTTCTTCGGATCCCTGTGCCATGGCATCGGCACATGAAGAGTTCCTCTCTTTCGAGGAATCAAGACCTGTCGAACCACCAACCTCTGTGAGCCTAAAGGAAGGGCACTCTCAGCAAGAGTGCATCCCGAGAAGTCATAACCTAGAGTCCTAGCCACATGAGTGACTAAGCCTCCTGCACAGATGTCACCCTTGGCTTTGTTGGCTATCTTTCCTAGATAGTCAGCAAGCATGGTAGAGATGTCGGAAGTGGTGGTGGATGTCATGCAATAGAGGATAAAAAGCTCATCAGCCTTGAGCTTCTGCGGAGTCTCTGTCCGGGCAAATAAACTCTCGCTAAGTATCCTATGCACTACCTTAAAGGAAAGGTTGTACATACTTGTCTCCTTGGAGTTTCCGGGTCTCCACTTATCCCCTCTGTACTCACCTACGGAAATAGCCTCCCAAAAATCACTAGCACTGAGACCTCTAGCAAATGTGCATGCATCTGAATAAGAGAAACCAAACAAGTCGCCAAAAGTGTCAATGGACATAGTGTGGTCTTGGCTCATGAGGCGGAAAGTGACCATCCTTTCCCTAGGGTCGTGCTCAAACGTGCTAAGGAATTCTAGGGTGATCTCTCTATAAGCATCCTCCCTAATCGTAGCAAAATGTCTCAATCCAGCTCTGTCTAGCATCATATCAACATCCTCTCGAACATACAACGAATCTAAGTCATCAAGCACTATGTAGCGAGGAGGGGTGAATGGGCAATCTACAATGCGTTCATAGCGTTTCTTGTGCTTGGATAGGGGAGGGGGAAGCTTAGGGATGTTGGTAGGTAGTGGTGGAGGTGGGGCAGGGGCTTTGGAAGAAGATCCCTTCTTCTTCCCCGTGTTTCTAGTTATCCTCTTTACAAGATCCATTCTAAGTCCTAAAAATCGACCTGTTCTTCACAAAAATCGGCCGAATTATCTAGGTTGGGTCGATTTTTATCTCGATTTCAATGATTTTCACAATTCTGTAAAGTTCTGTTCAATCTATCACCACACACAATTCCCTACAATGATTTCTAAGCAGATTCCTCTATCAATTCCAACAAACAAACACTTCCTAAGCAAACTTCAATTTCGAATGAGAAACTTAGGTTTTGGAAAGAAAAACCTGAATTCCTTATGGAGGAGTCGATTGTCGTGCGTGCTGTTGTTAGATCCTTGTTCCTTGTTGAAAATGCTTCAGTTTGGAGCCAAGAATCACTCAAAATGGTTAAGGAATGAGGATTGTAGGGTGTGGCGATTTTTCGGCTTTCTTGAGAGAGGGAAATCGAGAATTGGGGGTTTTGGAATGAAGAAGATCGTGTGTAATGTCCTTATATAGGGTTGATAATTTCTGAAGAAAATCGGCCGATTTATCTGGTCGATTTATTTGTCGGGTCGATTTTTGTTTCTGTCGAAAAAAATCGGCCGATTTATTTTGACAAGTCGATCTCCAG
The DNA here is from genome assembly GCA_033239045.1 of Fagopyrum esculentum. Classification (NCBI taxonomy): domain Eukaryota; kingdom Viridiplantae; phylum Streptophyta; class Magnoliopsida; order Caryophyllales; family Polygonaceae; genus Fagopyrum; species Fagopyrum esculentum. The sequence goes on along the minus strand of BSUD01000001.1, from coordinate 137,896,745 downwards.
GTCGATTTATGTTTCTGTTGAAAAAAATCGACTTGCTCTGTTACTGAATCGGACGATTTACTTATGGTAACTCGATTTCCTTCCTTGTTTTTCTTGAATCTCGAAGATATAACTCATTGATGCTCCATCCTCCATGAATCTCTCACATTTGAACCTAATTTCCTGCGATTAATGACACGACAAACCAAGAGTGCATCGAGGAAAAAATAAAAAAAGAAAAACGAAAACAAAGCAATTAATCTACTCTAACTAAGTGATGGAAAGGAGGGAAAACTATACTATCATGGGTTGCCTCCCAAGAAGCGCTTTATTTATCGTCTTTAGCTGGACGGTGTATGATGTTGTGTTCAATGGAGGAGGATAGGAGCTATCTCCTCGACCGGAGCTTCCGGTGTGTATTTCTTCAACAGTTGGCCATTAGCCTTAAAACTTCCGCTTTGTTCACCCCATACTTCAACTGCACCATGGGGGAAAACTCGTTTAATTACATAAGGTCCTGTCCAACGGGATTTGAGCTTACCTGGAAATAGACGCAGCCTTGAGTTGAATAGGAGGACTTGGTCTCCCTCCTTCAAGTCTTTTGGAATGATGTGCTTATCATGCCAGCGCTTTGTCCGTTCCTTGTAAATCCTTGCGTTCTCATACGCATTTAGCCGGATCTCATCCAGCTCATTGATGTCTAAGAGCCGCTTCTCTCCGGCTTCTTTCATGTCGAAGTTGAGCCACTTGATAGCCCAATAAGCCTTATGCTCTAGCTCTACAGGAAGATGACATGATTTACCATAAACAAGATTATAGGGAGTCGTACCTATTGGTGTCTTGAAGGCTGTCCTGTATGCCCATAGTGCATCGTCAAGCTTCATTGACCAATCTTTCCTCGTTTTAGAGACGGTTTTCTCTAAAATCCCTTTAATCTCTCTATTGGATATCTCGACTTGTCCGCTGGTTTGCGGATGGTAAGGTGTAGCTATCTTTTGGGTCACCCCATACTTAGCCAATAGAGTCTCAAATCGACGGGCTGTGAAATGCGTTCCTCCGTCACTAATGATGGTTCGGGGAGTTCCGAACCTTGGGAAGATCGTTCTATTGAAGAACTTCACCACTACCATTGCATCATTAGTGGGAAAATCGATTGCTTCTACCCATCTTGAAACATAGTCTACGGCAAGAAGTATATACTGATTACCGCATGAAGATGGGAAAGGTCCCATAAAGTCGACGCCCCATACATCAAAGATCTCGACTTCTTGTATGTTGTTGAGAGGCATCTCATTCCTTCTTGATAAATTACCTGTCCTTTGACAAGAATCACAAGCAACAACAAACTTTTGTACATCTTTGAAAAGCGTAGGCCAATAGAAGCCGGAACGAAGTACCTTAGCACAAGTCTTGTGGGAACTTGCATGTCCGCCACATGGTAAAGAATGGCAATGGCGGATGACACTATCCACCTCATCTTCGGGAATACATCTCCTGTAAATGCCATCTGAACCTCTTTTGAATAGAAGAGGTTCGTTCCAATAGAATTGCCGGACGTCTCTAAAGAACTTCTTCTTTTGAGCATATGAAAGTCCGGGTGGAATCTCCTGACAAACAAGGTAATTTACAATGTCAGCAAACCATGGATCATTACCTTGTGATATGTGTTGAAGACACTCTTCAATCTCGTGCGGCTGCTCGTCAGGGAAGGAATCGTCTATCGGAAGTTCATCCGACTCGCCGGTGAGTTGCGGAAGACGACTAAGGTGATCGGCAACGGAGTTCTCCGATCCTTTCTTATCACGGATCTCTAAATCGAACTCTTGCAAGAGTAAGATCCATCTTAGAAGCCTTGGCTTCGCATTCTTCTTCGTGAATAAGTATCGAATTGCAGAATGGTCCGTGTAGACTATCACCTTAGCACCTACAAGATAAGAGCGAAATTTCTCAAAGGCGTATACTACGGCTAAAAGTTCCTTCTCTGTAGTTGCATAATTGTATTGAGCCTCATCTAGCGTTTTGCTAGCATAGTAGATGGCATGAGTGCGACCATCTTTCTTCTGTCCAAGAACGGCTCCTATAGCGACGTCGCTTGCGTCGCACATGACCTCGAAAGGAAGAGTCCAATCGGGTGGTTGAATGATTGGTGCCGAAATCAAAGCTTCTTTGATCCTGCAAAAAGCATCTAAGCAATCTTTCGAGAATTCGAAAGTCGCATCTTTCATCAAAAGATTAGTCAAAGGTTTTGAAATCTTAGAAAAATCCTTTATGAATCTCCTATAGAAGCCCGCATGTCCTAAGAAACTTCTAATTCCTTTTACTGATGAAGGGGGAGGTAACTTCTCAATGGTTTCTATCTTTGATCGATCTACCTCTATTCCCCTTTTTGACACTAAGTGACCTAACACAATTCCTTCGGTGACCATGAAATGACACTTTTCCCAGTTTAAGACTAAGTTAGTGTCCTCACATCTCTTAAGAACTAGTGAAAGGTTATAGAGATAGTTATCAAAGGAAGAACCATATACCGAAAAGTCGTCCATGAAGACTTCCATGATATTCTCTACATATTCGGAGAAGATTGCCATCGTACACCTTTGGAAGGTGGCTGGGGCGTTGCATAGACCGAATGGCATTATTCTATAAGCGAACGTACCCCATGGGCACGTAAAGGTTGTCTTCTCTTGATCATCCGGATGAATTGGAATCTGAAAGAAACCGCTATATCCATCTAAATAACAAAAGTAAGCATGTTGGGCTAACCTTTCCAAAATTTGATCGATAAAAGGAAGGGGGAAGTGGTCCTTCCTAGTGGCCACGTTCAGTTTGCGGTAGTCGATGCACATTCGCCACCTTGTAACTGTCCGTGTGGGGATAAGCTCGTTGTTTTTGTTGGCAACAACGGTAATGCCTCCTTTTTTGGGTACTACTTGTATTGGACTGACCCATTTGCTATCAGAAATAGGGAAGATGATACCTGCATCAAGTAGCTTAAGGATTTCTTTCTTCACGACCTCTTTCATTGCCGGGTTTAACCGTCTTTGAGGTTGGCGTGAAGGTTTGTAATCCTCTTCCATTAAAATTTTGTGCATACATAGAGAGGGCTTTATTCCTACTAAATCATCAATAGTGTAGCCTAATGCTCTCCTATGTTGCTTCAAAACATGCATGAGTTTTTCTAATTCATCATCATTCAAATTCGCATTGACTATAACCGGGTATGTGGAATTAGTGCCAAGGAATGCGTACCTTAAATGCGTGGGAAGTTGCTTCAATTCTAATGATGGAGGTACTTTGGTTGATGATGAATCGTGGCCTTCGGGTGTTGTGGAAGAAGTTTCTAGAGGTGGGGGCATTTCATCATTAGATTCGGAAGCGGCTGCGGTGGAGTTTGGAGAATCCAGAGAATTACCCATTGAATCGACCTTCCCTGTAATAAATCGGTCGATCTGCTGTACGATTTTTCTTTTTGTCGGAAAAAATCGGGTTGCCTCTTCATGAATCGGGCGATTTAATGTTGTCAGGTCGATTTTTGTTTCTGTCGGAAAAAATCGGATTGCATCTTCATAAATCGGACGATTTATTTCTGGCAGGTCGATTTTCTTCACAGTTTCCGGAGTCCACTCTAGTTCTTCAATTTTTGCTCCTAGTTCTTCCTCCACCTCATTTAATGCTTTCACATCCTCATTGCAGTCATGTTCCACCCCTTCCTCCATGATGCTCATACTAAGAACCTTTTGAAGAGGGTCTTTCATCAAGATCGAACTTACTACCTCTCTAGACTCTGCTTCATCAATAATTTCAAAAGCATCATCTTTCAAGGCTGGCTCCTTGATTAAGGAGGAGAGTATGAATTCTATCTTTTCTTCACCAATATGGAAGGATAGCTGGCCGTTCTTGCAATCTACCATGCATCCGGATGTGGCAAGGAATGGTCTCCCAAGAATGATGGGAACCGGATAATCTGCAGGTATGTCAAGAATGACAAAATATATAGGGATGTAAAACTTACCTAGCTTTACCGGAATGTCTTCTAATATTCCCACCGGTTTGGTGGTGGAACGATCAGCCATGTAGAGTGTGATCTTCACCGGTCTAGGCTCTCCTAGACCAACTGCCTTGCATAGAGCGAGAGGGATGATACTCACACTTGCTCCAAGATCACAAAGTGCATCATAGGTAGCTTCTCCCAAAGTGATGGGTATGCAAAAAGATCCTGGATCACGGAGTTTGGGTGGCATATTCTCCGTCATAGTCTTGAAGAGTTCGGATGACTCCATACTCATCTTGACTTCTCCTATGTCTTCCAATTTCCTCTTGTTAGAGAGGATCTCCTTGAGGAATTTCCCGTAAGCTGGCATACCTAAAATCGCATCCATAAAAGGTATGTTAATATGGAGCTTACTCATAAGTTCAACAAACTTACCAAAATGTTTATCTAGGCGTGCACGCGCTCTAGATTGAGGAAAAGGTAGAGGTGGTTTGTAAGCGGGAGGAGGAACATAGACTTCTTCCTTCTCTTTTGCCTCTCCTTCTTTTGTGGTGGTATCAGCTACTTTGGGTTGAGGATCGGTGGTTGTCTTGCCGCTCCTAGTAGTTATTGCCATAACCCTTCCCTTTGGGTTATCTTCCGTCTTCCCGGGAAGTTTCCCTTGGTCTCTTGGAACTTCTCCGGCTTTGTTGAATACTTGGTTTTCTAAAGCTTTGTGAGCTTTGTCAACCGAAGTTATGTAACTTTCCAATCCTTGTAGCTTGCCTAGGATCGTCTCTAGCATGGGATCCGGTTTGTTTGATCCGCTTGATTGTCCCTGGCTTGTTGAAGGAGTAGAAGAGGATGGAGATGTTAGATCCTTTTCAGCATGAGAGTAAGGATTACCTGAATTTTGCTGATTTGGCCTCCAATTGTTGTTATTGGAGTTTCTATTATTGTTATTATTCCAATTGGAGTTCCGGTTATTATTGCTGTTGTTGTTCCAATTGGAATTCCGGTTATCATTCCTTTGGTTGTTGTCCCGCCCCATGTAGTTGGCTTCTTGCTCCTTAGTCTTTTGAAGACTCGTTTTGAGCACTTCCCTCAATTCTTTGATGTCATCTTTGAGGGAAAATATTTGTGTTTGAGCGGCTTGATTCAACTTCGCTCCCGGATCGCTTTGATTCCGGCTATTTGAGTCCACCTTCCGGTGGGAATACTTCTCAATCACTTGGGCTTGCTTCTCAATGAAGTCCCAAGCATCATCTTCTCTCATGTCCATGAATGTGCCACAAGAGAGAGATTGAAGGTTGAATTGTGTTTCTACATCCAATCCTTTGTAGTAGATCTCCAATAGTTCCAACTTGGAAATGCCATGGTGTGGGCAATCCAACAATAGATCTTGAAACCTTTCCCAAGATTGAAACAAACTTTCATTAGGTTTCATAAAAAAAGCATTTATTTTACCTCTCAATTCCGCCGTTTTGGATGGCGGAAAGAATTTGGTGAGGAATTCCGAAGACAATTCCTCCCATGTAGCTAACTTCGCAGCTGGAAGTGTTTGGTACCAAGCTAGAGCTTTGTCCTTCAAAGAGAAGAAGAACGGCTTGATCTTTTAATTGCTTGTAATCGCCTTCTTCGGCTTCATAGTCTCCATGAGAATCTCGAAATTCTGCAAGTGTTGATGTGGAGATTCAGTACTTGCTCCGCCATATTGATTTTGGCAAACCATGGTGATGACTTGTGGTGAGAAGCTAAACTCTTGGATGTCTTCAGCTCCGAAATCCACTCCTAGGCGGCGTGGTTGCTGAATTGGATCCATCCGTTGCCCCAAAGTTCGGGGCCTATCACCGTCACTAACGGCTCTTACGTTCCTAGTTGGAAGGCGAGGAACAACTCGTGGTTTTGGGGTGTTCCGAATATGACGAAGTGATGGATCAATTTCTTCAAGTTCCGGCATGTCCGGATCAATCTCCTCATCATCGGATGAGTCATTCCTAATGGATTTAGTTGGTGTTTTGACCTTCTTCTTCTTCCTAGATTCGTTCAACTCCATCTTCATGTCTAACATCATAGCTCTTAGTTCCGAATATGACGAAGTGATGGATCAATTTCTTCAAGTTCCGGCATGTCCGGATCAATCTCCTCATCATCGGATGAGTCATTCCTAATGGATTTAGTAGGTGTTTTGACCTTTTTCTTCTTCCTAGATTCGTTCAACTCCATCTTCATGTCTAACACCATAGCTCTTAGTTCATCAATCTGAAATTGATGACTCGTTTTAGCATCTTTTCGTGCTTTCTCACTCAACTGGAGTTGGCATTGAGCTTCATGCAGTTCAGCCTGATAGTTTCTCTCATCGTTTTCAGCCATTTTCTTTTCTTTCAACTTTCTTCTCAAAGTTCTCTCCAATTCGGGATCGAAAGGAACTAGATCTTTAGTAGATCTAGTCTTTCGCATATACCTAAAGAACCTGCAAAGATCACTCAAGTAGACAAATCAAATCACAAGAGCAAGAGCTCTCAAGCTAGACAACCGAAAACCGAATTTGGTCTAGACCAAATCCCCGGCAACGGCGCCAAAAACTTGTTCGCTCAAAAGGGTGTGCGTCAAAGTCTTAATATTTATATCTAGAATTCGAAAGCAAAGCGAACCCGCAGTGTACGGATCAGCTGTAGAAAGGTAAGAATTCCATAGTCGAACTCAGGGATTTGGTGAGATTAAATTCAGTTTCTATTATCTAGCAAAAAGTGCAAAAAGCTTTTGTGATCAAATAAGGGAAGAATGATTCTAAGGATTCAAGTATCCGATTTCGGCTTTCGATTCAAGACACTTCTATAGATATAGGACAAAGTTTATATTGCCAAGATTAAATGTTCAAAGGTAGATATCGTACGGTGAAGTTCCGAAATCTATATATCTAATCTAAAGGTTCTCTCTATAAGGGTTGTTGAGGCTGCAATATAGAATGATCTAAAGACAATAATTATATTCAAACTAACTATCTAAAACTCCAGGATATGACTCTCCAAAGTAAAGATTAGAAAGCACACTTAGAATCTTAATAAAGGATGTTGAGTCTCTTTATTAACCAAATCTTATAACCTTAATCTATTAAATGTAGAATCAAGTTTGAAGTCTCTTCATACACTCTATTAGAGGTTAATAAGGTTAATCAATATTGGGATTTAGGCAAAGATTAGTTTTGATTAAAGATTAATTCAATTATAGTTCATCAGGGGAATAAATCGGGTTGTTCATGAGAAAATCGGCCGATTTATTCAAGAACACACCGGTTTTCCTGTTTGTCGCAAAACTAAAATCTAAACTCTCAGGGTCCTAATGTTTGAATGAGTTCAGTCTATCATCATCTAAGCCTTAATCATCAACTATTCTCCCCAGAATCACAATGGTTTTAGCCAACCATTTTCAAAATCGAATCAAACTAATTCTTGAGTGAAAAATCGCAAAGAAACCAAATCTTGAATGAAAAATTCAATAACTTTCAAATCTGTAAACAATTGTCAAATCTGCTCAATGTATATCTCAAACAACTCAATATCGTGTTCACAAACCACAAACAATGCAATGGATAAAGAAATCTCACAATCAAAGATCAAGAATAACTTTCCGGCAAAAGCTCTTCAATCTCTCTCCAAGAATCGTCGATTTCTCCAAAACGTGTAAAGATTTTCCAGTCTGGCCTCCTCGTCTTCGTTCCTAGGGTTCTCCTCTATACTTTCTTGCAGATGGGCCGTTTGGCAAAACTCTCCTCTAGCCCAAAATAATCGGGCTTTGTGTCGTCTTTCCATTTGGCCGAATCGTGAAGAAAATCGACCTAGTCGATTTAGGTGCAAAACCGTTCGATTTCAAGGTATGAAAATCGTCCGATTTATATGTATATTGGCACGATTTTCTTCAACAGAAAGTGTTCTTCCTTTGGTTCGTCTTCTATGCTTCTCCTTTGCAATTCCTTAGCTCTTTGTGATCCTTCTAAGACTCCTTTAGCTTCCTTAACATCCTTAGATGCTTCTTGCTCCATTTTTGCTTCCAATTCCGCTCCATTTACCTACAATTCATTAAAATCTCGTGTAGACCTCTATTTCCGACAATTGATTGAATAGAACATAAAAAGCATACAAAATCTCTCTAAATGCAAGGTAAACTGAGACAATCTTCTACAATATGCATGAATATGATGGTACATAATTCATGTCATCACTTAGCTCAACCAGAGGGAGGATTTTATGGCTTACAGCGATGTATCCAAGCTAGGCTTGAGATGTGTTCTTATGTAGAGGGATAAGGTGATTGCTTACGTGTCAAGACAACTAAAGGCGTACGAGAAGAATTACCCTGCCCATGATGTAGAGTTGGCTGTTGTTGTTCACACCTTGACGATTTGGAGGCATTATCTGTACGGAGCTATGTCTCAGATATTCACATACCATAAGAGTCTGAAGTATATATTCACTCAGCGGGAATTGAATAACTGTCAATGCGGATGGTTGGAGTTGATCAAGGATTTCGACCTAAGGATGTTATACCACCCGAAGAAGGTACTAATTCTATGTTTGGAGACATGAAAATTGGTGTCATTTGCTGTTGGATCTTCCCATGTTCTATTCTGTTTTCCGAGCTATATTCATCTCCCACCAAATAATCAATAGCAGGTGTTCTCATTCTCTCAATGTGTTCCAATCTCAGTATAAAACTTATGACAGCAGATTTGTTTGCGGTCAAGTTTGCAAGTATGGCAACAATTTTTTGGGCTAACTCTGACAAAGGAAGCTTGCTATTATCTGATCAAACCATATAAAGCAATTTTCATGATATAAGTGATGTGTGGTACAACAGTGTAATCATAAGTAATGAAGAAAATAAACAAGGATCAAACGAAATGCTTACTTCTCTATTGGAATGTGCTCAAAAGGACGAGTAGTAGGAATTGTTCCGCATATATTGTTGTTGGTAACATCCCTGCAACAAAAGATAGATACAAGATGAGCAAAAGAATATACGAAAATAGTTACAAAGGTAGGTCTGAACTATTAGACAATAACTTACACAACTGATTCAACTACAGAGGCAATGGAGAAACAAGTCTCAGGTATGGAAGTTGTGAAACATGGTGGAATTTGGTCAGGGTTACCATGACAGCATCACTAACTGATAGTTGAATATCATATTTAACAAATATGTGATATGGCTTCTCAACAATTCCAAGGAGGAAACATAACAACTTCGATAAGCAAATAGCAGACGGATTAATTGGTTTCATGAAGATTGAAGTGTCATGCTTTATTATACTAAGAATTAAACATTCAACATATATATCATAACACAAATATGTTTTACTAACATTTGACACTCTAACAACACATGAAAATCGATTATCATCCTTTTTGATGTAACAAGGCTTTTCACTTACCATGGATAATAATTTACCATATTTACCCTATTAACTTATCAACCTTCCTGTTGAAATGTATAAACAAAATATGAAATGAATTTCATTCAAGAGAGCAAACCACCTTTCATTCAGGCATACAGTAATCACATTAACACTTTAAACAAGCCCTCTCGGTGCTAGATGATCCAGGGGCTAAACCTTAAACGATGGGCTGCATTTATGAACAACACAAAATGACAAGCCATATTATAACTCTAAACAATGGGCTACGCATAAAAATATAAACAAGTAAAACACAACACACCAAAAAGACAAATCAAATTACAGCATTGAGACTTTGAGTCCAATTTTTTATAATTTGTACAAATATACTTACTTTGATGGCGTTGAGTGATACTAACTATTAAAATTTATTAAATATATATCATGGATAGTAGATTTTATTAGTCACACGTTAATTGCATCCCCTCGTAAACAAATACATGTACAAGAGTTTTGGCTTACCTCAACATGTTATTAATGGACACTTGACGTTTCAATAGCTTCTAAATTTTTATTTTGTAAAACGAATTTTTTCTCACGCCAAACTCATGCTGAATTCGAAATTTGGGTTTAAGGTCTTGTCCGTATCCGTTTAAGTAGGACTTCATCATAGATGTGGCAGCAATAAGCTGCTAGTTGATTTTGGTAAACTCCATATGGCAATAAAATTTGCCAAAGCATGAATGCAGAAATAAGTGTAGTACTGCAGTATTAAACAATACAAAATTCATTCACACCTTTTGTAGTCCTTCATCCTTGCCAATAACCACATCTGGCTTCCCCTTCCCTCCAGAAATACTTACCTGAGTGTCGCAAACAACTCATAATAAGTGAAGCTAAAATTTTTTATTGGTCAAAAACATTTTTGCATGCATGATACAAGGGATATCTTACTGGAACCATTTCCCACAAAAAAGCACAGCTTTGCTGTGCAGAGAGACCACGTTGACAGCTACTTATAGCATAAGAATCCTGATCACCCCAATACAAAAGATGCATTAAGTAAACCACACAAGAATGTACCACCAGAGAGGAGACTCGAGAAAGAAATTCGAAACCACAGTGATAAATAGTTGTCTCGTGTTGCAACCATCCATGAGAGAAAGAAAGGAATAATTATGAGAAGCCTCACTTGAAATCAAAAGATAGATTCACGAGAAAACAGATTTTTTGAACATAACTCATTGATCTGAACTGGCGAATAGAGATTTACACAACATCACTAAGAAAAGGAAGACAGAGAGTAATGTCATAAGAATGGCATTCACAAAGAAAAATATATATTTCTTATCTGCTCGTGGCATGTTGGTGTCAGACACGATACAAGCTTTCATTATTACGTATTACAGACTAAATCATATATCAATCAATCTCATGTAACAAAGTAACTCTGAAAAATATGCAAACAATGCTAAAAAAAGAACTCTTTCTTTTTCGAGAAAATAAGAAAAGGATACAGACTAACAAAAAAAGAACATGAAAAACACCAGTACCTACTCCTCTCTATAAGTCATGTGTTTAAAGAGAGTTTATTCATAAAATAAGCAATAGATTATGGTACTTGATGCCACTAAAATTCATAGATAAAGATACACAAAGTAGGTGATTTAGGAAATGATAGTCAGCGTTTTGGAATTTCAAAGATGATGTTACATGATCAATTTAATATGCATCAGTCAGCAACAATATGGCTTCAGAATTACTTTGGTTAGGAGAACAAAGTTGCAAACAGTGAGCATAAATTTCCAAACATAAAACAACTAGAAAAACCAAGTCAATCTGAGATGCTAGCCAATTCACAGCTTATACACACAAATAGTCTACTGCCAAAAAGAATATAAGACAACAGAACAAGAAATAAACTGAAGGGAATAATAAGCAAGGAAGATGAAGTTTGAAAGATGAGCAGCTACACAAGATGCAGGATTCAACTAATACAAAAATCATATAACAATTTACAAACCTGTCAGAATCTAAAGTTTGAAAGCCTAGAATCTCCAACATCAATATATGTACAACAGATGACATCAACACTCTTAGTTATCTCCCTCTCTATTGTTCGTTTCAGGGCTTTGTACTTATTCTCATTGCTGCTAGATAACTCTCCTGGAAGAAGTATAAGGCATGAGCAAAAGTTTGTATAAATAGAGATTTGAAAGGAGAGGGATATTGTTACCTCAGGCACACTCCATGGCTTTTTGTGTGCAATTACATTGCACGGGCCAATCCAAAATCACAAATCCGGAGAAGAGTTGAAAAGGAGAGAATATTAATACATATGAAAGAAATCAACCAACAGAAAGTGAGTTTGAGTGAAAATACTGTGGTATTTTCCTTAACAATACATGGTAGTATGGTGTACATCTAGTGTGCAAAATATGGTTATTTGTACAAGGTATTGATATAAAGTCTCAACACCTGTTCAAGTTCAAGTCTCAGATCTAGCGAAATTAACCCTAGAAGTAGAATAGATGTAAATTAGTTTCAAACCAACTAAAGGAGATGAGAAGGACTCGATTGAAACAAAGCTGGCAGAGAAAGAGATAAAGATACGTTTGATCAATTTAGACTCGAGAAAATAGGTAAGAGCCTAACCGCAATCGATTTTGAAGGACCACCAAAACAGGAAGAAGAGTCGGGGTCAAGAATCGCCCGCCAGTCGTCGTCGTCAGTCACCGTCGCTAGTCGCTACTGAGATGTTATCTGATTGCCGGTTGGGATATCTCCCTTGAACACGAAGAGGAGAGTCGGGAATAGGTTAGGGCTAACTAAGAGGTGCATCAATGCGCTTGTGTTACTATGCTCAAAACGACGCCGTTAATTGAGGGTTTTTTTACCACGGTTATTAAAAAAACCGGGGTCCGAGCCTTTAATATCCCGGTTAAATCAAATAACCGGGGTTTAAATTTTTTTTTTAAAAGTAAAAAATAATGGACCTCGGTTATACATATAACTGTGGTCCGAAATTACCTTTGATCACGGTTCTTTCAAACCGCTCCAACATAAGAGAGGTCTAGGGGGGGTCTTTGTACTAGTGTATCATCCTCAGACCGATGGTCAGACTCTGGAGGACATGTTGAGAGCATGCGTGTTGGACTAGAGACAGGTGTGGCCAAGTGACCTTCTCTTAGTGGAGTTTTCGTATAACAATAGTTGGCACGCATCGATCAGGATGGATCCTTATGAGGCTTTATTTGGGCAGAGATGATGTACGCCGTTGGGTTGGGACGAGCCTAGTAGTGCTAGCGGAGTAGCACCTGAGAAGATTCAGGATGACATGACACGAGTAGCAATGATCCGAGAGCATATCTTATCAGCATAGAGTCGGCAGAAGTCTTATGTATATAAGAGGCGCAAACCTTTGGAGTTCAGAGTTGGAGCCCAAGTTTGGTTGAGGGTATCCCCGACATGGGGCGTTAGACATTTTGGTGCCAAGGGGAAGCTGAGTCTCAGATATGTCGGACCGTTTAAGATTCTAGAGCGAGTTGGAGAGGCAGCATACATACTTGCTTTGTGTTACGCTAGAGATGTAGCACACAAAGCTTTACATTTATAAACTCGATCTAATCTCCTAAACTACCTAGCTAAACCCGCATTGTACGGATCGTTATGTAGAAAGGAAAGTATGTCGAGGTCGAACACAAGGACTTAGGTGAAATCAAGTCATTCAATGATCAAAGATAGTGCAAATCTAAACTAAGATGAGATGAGGAATAAAGAAAGTGCAAAACACAATGTTTTTGGTTGGTTTTGGGGTGATCAAACAAGGATCACAAATTATGCAAATCAAACAAGCAAAAAAACACACAAATGCAAGATAAGAGATAAGAGGTAAGATAAGTGGATTCTAGAGATCAAGATTTCCGGTTATGGCATTGGACTCAAGCTTCTAAACATCTAAGGACAAAGTTGCGGTTGTTGGGAAAGGGTGTTTCTCTAATGGGAACAATTAACGGGTAAGTCTCATGTTCCACTAGTCCTTCACCAAACTCCTATTACCGGGTAGGTCTCAAGGAGCTAAAGTTGGGAATTCTACACAAACCGGACACTAATTAAGGGGCAAACCTCTCCTTACCGGGTAAGTCTCGGAAAAGGTAAGTCTCAAGCAACAATCCTAGCACACTCAGTCCAATAGCAGCTTTTTTGGCTCACTACTACCTATAGTTCATCATCTTCTATACCTAAGAGCGGAAATCACCAGGTAAGTCTCATTCCACAATTATCTTGCTAAATTTAGGTCACCCTAAGCTAGGTTATGCTCAACAAACACTAGGATTTCAACAATCTAAAATCCTAACATACAGATTCATCAATTAAAGAGCAACAAAAGGAAAAATCGGGTGGATCATCTAGTAATTCGGTCGATCTGGGCTATGAACAGGTCGATTTTTCTGTCTGGGTTAGGTTTTGTGCATACAAATCATCCTAAACTAACATACAAGTCCGTTCTATCATCACCCAAGCCATAACCATTAATCCATTACCCTAGAATCACAACTATTCAGCCAACAACATACAAATCTAGATCAAACTTCATAAATAGAGCATGCTTGCAAGTCATAGCTGGATAATGAAGAATGAACCAAAGAAAATACATTATAAAGCTAGAATTGAAGTTACCAAGTCTTACAAAGGCTCCAAGAGTTGCTCCAAGTTGTCAACAATGGAAACCTCACTCAAAACCACTCAAATCTCACTACAAAACTAAAATCTACACTAATCTCTCTCAAGACACCCACAAGGGTCGATTTTCCTGAGTGTTAGGTCGATTTTCTTCAACAGAAGCTTGTTATGATCATCTAGCCATGAGTTGCTCCATTGCTTGCACCAATAAGGGTCCTTGTGTCCTTCATTGCTCCAATTGTGTTCCTTCAAAGCCTCGGATAATTACCACCATGAGGCTTGACCCTCGAATGTATCGATTAATGTCCGAAAGATCCCCGAAATACCTACAAAATCGACAAAAGCTCGTGTAGACGTCTTTTCTAGAGATATGAGTCAATTAAGAAATAAGCGTCACGAACTAACGTACAATCATGCATGAATGAAAGGAAAAACTATCTAAAAAAATAACGTCATAAATCATGTTATCAAAATACCCCATACTTGTCACTTGCTCATCCCCGAGCAAGGTCCAACTATAGGCTACGAGATGGCATGATTTATGAATGCAGAAAAATAGAAAATATTTTTGGAATTGTGCTTCTAGAATTGGATCACCTTCATAGTCATGCTTCATAGAAATGGACTAGCAATCATGTATTAAATGAATGAAAACACGGAAAGACAATTATACTTACCTCGAAAGCATGCATGAAAGGTGAAAATGAAGAAGTCAAGATGATCATGAGAATATCCAATCTAGATCACTAAGTCATACACATAAGCAAATAGGTCTTGAGGACTTGAGAAAGAAGAGGCCAAGAAACGTTGTTATAGGTGGGAACTTTTTTTAGGTCATGTGATGCTAATCCGCGAAAGGAACTAACTCCACAATTTCATTTTTGATCAACTTCCCCACAAGTGTATATTTTTCTCCATCTTTTATTTCTTTTATTTTCTTTTTCATTTTCTTTTTTTCTTTCACTTATTTTTGAGACAATGGCAATGGTGTACAAAAGCTGAAACCTTGGTGATTAGCTAACCTCGGGATTTTTCCGAGGTGGCTCACACCAGGCACACATACCAAGGATCGTTAGGACATTCGGTTTATCCGACTTTGGCAAGGCACAAACACCCGATTATGTGAATAGTGCCGAGTTACGCGTCATCAAAACCGAAGTCCCCAAACCTATATTTTTTTTCTACACTTTTACAACAAATTCAGCACTACATTCACAACATTCATTCATCAACAACTTCACCCCACACTTGTTTTTAACACACTCAACAGACTAGCATACTCCTATTCCCGGATGGGTCAAAAGAGGTCAAATTTTTAATTAAGTGAGGTGCTCAAACAACATGATCAAGATGAGAAGAAGAGAGATGAATTGCCTTAATCATTCCTAGATGATGTGCAAGAACTAGCATGTAATTTCGACAATTGATAGGTGATGGAATCACTATCATTTAGGATAGTTTTTAGAGTCTTTTTATTGCATTTGTGTCGGTTTATGCTACTAACTCCTTGGTCCAGAAGAAGAAGACCAAAAGAAGCTAAGGAAGGAGTTATAAGCACTTAGGAGTGAAGATCGTTCACGAAGCAAAGCTTCTATTGCCTCACCACTGTTAGCATGAAATATTGTGATATTTTAGGCACGTTTTCTAATCGAATTTGATTCATATTGATAGTCTTTGATTGAACTTTGCTGCATATGTGAGCTAGTATTACCTATATTGTCGATATGGATGTCTACACTAGTTCTATGTTGATTATAGGTGATTTGGAGCTATTTCCGAACGGAATCGAGCAAAAGAAGAGTTGATTGAGTTGTCCATAGATTGAGGACATTCTTTGGAAGCAAATTGGAGCTTTAGCTTAAGGAATGCACGAGGCTAGGGAAGAATCACGTTCTTGCCCTAAATTTACGCCCTAAAATACGACCGTATCACGTTCCACGTTCAATTCCACGACCGTGGATTCATAGTCAGAAATTGAAGTTCATTCCAGAGGATATTACGGCCGTGGAACATATGGTGCAAACCGTATTTGTTTCCACGCTCTAAATTACGGTCGTGGAACACTTCCACGACCGTGATCTTGGCGAATCTTTTCGCCACACTTCGAAGCCACGATCTTTTGAAGATTTGGGCCGGGCCGACATTTTGCCCTACATTATAAAAAGACGGAAGAAAGGAGATTTCGTCATGCCTGCTTACAATCATCGCATATCATCGCATATCCCCGCATACGCTTGCAAAGATCGTTTAGCCCTAGCTTGGAAGCTTGAGATCTCATTGGAGATCAAAAGTTCGCATCGGAGAATAGCCCTAATCTCGCACTTTTGGTGAAGATTGCTGTGGTGATCTTCGGATTGGCGGAAGATCGAAGCTTTTGGAAGATTTTGCAAGAAGATCTCTCTTCTTGTTTAGGTTTGCTTTGGAAACGGATTGACATCCCGTTTCCTTTCTTCCCTAAGGTTGTGATTGTTCACTTTACTTTTAATCCTTTGACAACATTCATTCTTGATTGTAATCTTGAGATTGGTTTGAAGATTATTGATAGTTCTTGAAAGTTTTCATCTTTTTATCTTTTAATTCTTGAATTAATATCAATATGACTGTTATTGGCTAAAAACCCTTAACAATTCTAAGGTGAAGGGTTGATAGTTGTGGCTTAGATGATGATAGATCGATCGTAAACATATTAGACCCTGAGAGTTAGAGAGAATTGTCGACGAACCCTAAATTACGGGCTGTTCTTGAGTTCCACGACCGTGGAATCTCAAGATCCAACCGTAATTTCCCTCTAGTTTATGAGCCTGCTTTTACTTTAATCCAAAGTTAAAGATTTGCTTTAACTTAGTTTAGACTTGTCTTATCTAGGTGGTAGTGAGCCTCAACAACCTCTACCTCGATTGTGAGCCTCAACAACCTCAATCGGTTAAGTTAGTCTTGATCTTTAGGTTATAAGTTTGGGTATTTGACACTAATCCTCATCTTTAGAATCTTTCTATATTGAGCCTCAACAACCTGTATAGAGAGTGCCTTTTAGGTGGGTTACATAAGGTTTTTGGAACTTCACCGTACGATTACCTTACATTAGTATACCTTTGCATATCTCGACTCTGTCTTTATATCATTAGTATATCTTGAATCGATTCCCACAACTGGATACCTGGATCTTTAGGATTGTTGTTTTCCCAATATTTTCAAAACTCTCATATTTATTCGCTTGACAATCTATAACTTAATTTGTTCCCACCCAAATCCCTGTGTTCGATACTCTGGAACTCTTGCTTAGCTACGTCGATCCGTACACTGCGGGTTAGCTGCTTGATTCTAGTTTTATAAATTTAAAGCTTGATTGCACACACCTTTAGGGGCGAACAAGTTTTTGGCGCCGTTGCCGGGGATTTGGTTTCGGCCGAATTCGGTAACCGGTTGTCAAGCTTGGGAGCTTGCTCTCGTTATTTGATATTGTTTTGAGTGTATGCGCAGGTCTAGGAACACCGAAGATCTCTTACCTCTTGATCAAGAGCTAGAGAAAACCTTGAGGCAAAAGCGCAAGGAAAAGAAGATGGCCGAAGGAAACGAACGTAATTTTTAGGCGGAGTTAACGGAGAAGGAAGCTCAACTCCGATGGAATGAGAATCTTCGCTGGGATGAGATGGAGCGCCATCAATCCCAAGTTAACACTCTACAGGATCAGATGTTCCAAATGAGATTAGAAATAAGCGACCTTAAGAATAAAGGAATCAAGAAATCCTCAAGAAGGACATCAAGATCTAGAAGAAGAAGAAGTCATTCATCCGCTGATGATAGTGACTCTTCCATGCCACCGTTAGAAGAGATTGATCCTACGGTCAATATAAATCCTTTCAATCCACAAGAGGCTGCTAATCGTCGTGCTCCACCTAGGAACGCGAGGGTCGAACGTGTGGATAATGAGCCAAGAACTCTTTGCCAACGAATGGATCCAACGCAACAACCACGCCGTTTGGGCGTGAACTTTGATGCTGAAGATGTACAAGGGTTTAGCTTCAACCCTCAAGTTATTACTCTTGTTCGTCAAAACCAGTTTGGCGGTACAAGCACCGAATCTCCACACCAGCACTTGCAGAACTTTGAGTGTATGATGGAGACGATGAGACCGAAGAGCGCTACTACCAACAGCTACAAGCTTAAACCTTTCTTCTTCTCTTTGAAAGGGAAAGCGTTGTCTTGGTATCAAGCTCTTCCTAATGGGAAACTAGACACGTGGGAAGACCTTTCCGCAGAGTTTCTCACCAAATTCTTTCCGCCTTCCAAAACGGCGGAACTTAGAGGTAAGATTAATGCTTTTTCCATGAGACCTAACGAAAGTTTGTTTCAATCTTGGGAAAGGTTTCAGGATTTGCTCTTGGATTGCCCTCATCATGGCATATCCAAGCTTGCCTTGCTGGAGATTTACTACAAGGGGCTGGATGCGGGAACGCAATTCAACCTCCAATCCCTCTCATGTGGAACGTTCATGGACATGAGAGAAGATGACGCTTGGGACTTCATTGAGAAGCAAGCAAGAGTCATAGAGAAGTATTCCCACCGGAAAGTGGAGGGAAATCGTGTGGAGCAAGGAGCAAAGCTCACACATGAAGCTCAAAATCAGATTTTCTCCCTCAACAATGAGATCAAAGAGTTGAAGGAGACTATCAAGACCAACTTCCCAAAGCAACAAGGGAAGGATGTTGGTTATTTGGGCAATAATAATGGCGGCAACAACAATAACCGGAACAACAACTGGAATGGAAACAACAACAACCGGAACAACGATTGGAACAACAATAGGATTTCAAACAACAACAATTGGCGCCCCAATCAACAAAATTCCGGTAACTCTTATCCTTCCAATTCTAATTCACTAACTCCACCTTCCTCTTCCTCTACTCCTTTGAAAAGCCAGGGGCAATCATCCAATGGAGGAAACACTTCGGGGAAGGAGAAGCCCGATCCCATATTGGAAACGATTTTGGGAAAGCTTCAAGGGTTGGAGAACCGCCTCATCAAGGTTGATGATCAAGTCTCTAAGGTTGATAAAGCTCAAAAGGTTTTAGAAAACCAAATGTTCAACCACGCGGAGGAAGTTCCTAGAAATCAAGGGAAACTTCCAGGCAAGACGGAGGACAACCCTAAGGGAAGGGTAATGGCGATAACAACTAGGAGCGGAGTGACTACCACCGATCCGCAGCCTACGTTCATTGAAGTCCCCGTAGAGAAGGACAAGGAAAAGGGGAAGGAGAAAGAAGACATCTATGTTCCTCCTCCAGCTTACAAACCTCCCCTACCATTCCCTCAATCTAGAGCGCGAGCGCGCCTAGACAAACAATTCGGTAAGTTTATAGAACTCATGAGTAAGCTGCATATTAATATACCATTCATTGATGCTATTGTAGGTATGCCAGCTTACGGCAAGTTCTTGAAGGAGCTTCTCTCTAACAAGAGGAAGCTAGAAGATTTCGGAGAGGTCAAGATGAGTTCGGATTCTTCGGATCTCATCAAAACCATGAAGGAGAAAATGCCCCCAAAGTTGAAAGACCCGGGGTCATTTTGCATTCCCATTGGTGTGGGAGAGGTCACGTATGACGCTTTATGTGACTTAGGAGCAAGTGTGAGCATCATACCACTTGCGTTGTGCAGGAAGATCGGTTTAGGCGACCCTAAACCGGTGAAGATGACGTTATACATGGCGGATCGATCCATCACTCGCCCCGTCGGTATTGTAGAAGACATCCCGGTCAAGCTAGGTAAATTCTTTGTCCCCATTGATTTTGTCGTGCTTGACATTCCTGCAGATAGTCCGGTCCCGATCATACTCGGAAGACCGTTTCTTGCAACTTCCGGCTACATGGTCGATTGCAAGAATGGAAGACTCGCTTTTGATATTGGAGAAGAGAAAGTAGAGTTCGTTCTTTCCACTCTAGTGAAGGAACCAATCTTCGATGAGGATATTTACGATATCCAAGATGAAGAAGGTTTATCTAGGGAGGAGGTAAGTGCGATTCTCTTTAACGATCCTTTACAAAAAGTAATTACTATGAGTCTAACAGATGTAGGGGAAGAAGAAGAGTGCAAAGAGGAAATTGAAGCCTTGGAGGCACAAGAGGAGATGCATGAAGTGGAGTTTGAGAAACTCCACGATGAGGCTGAGAATACTAGAATCCATGGTCATACCCTGTATTCCACGACCGTGGATTTCACAACAAAAATCGACCCCCATTCCAGAGGATATTACGGCCGTGGAACACATAGGGGGGCCGTAATTCTGACCGTGGAAGAGGGTGATCGGCATACTTCTTCAACTTCTTCTAATTCTTCTCCAACTCACTCAACATCCTTAGAAACTTCTAAGGAAACATCGGATGCTCCTCGAGGATCATTGGAAGCTCCGAAAGTGATGGAACTCAAGCCACTTCCTACTCATCTAAGGTACGCTTTTCTTGGATCTAATTATGCCTTTCCGGTTATCGTTAGTTCCGAACTAAGCATAGATGAACATGAACAGCTCTTGATTGTCCTTAGGAAACATAGGAAAGCTATAGGTTATACTATTGAGGACTTAGTAGGAATTAAACCCTCCCTATGCATGCATAAGATACTAATGGAGGAGGACTTTAGAACTTCAAGACAACCTCAAAGGCGGTTAAATCCGACCATGAAGGATGTTGTCAAGAAGGAAATTCTTAAACTTCTTGATGCAGGTATCATCTACCCTATCTCCGATAGCAAGTGGGTGAGTCCAGTTCAAGTAGTTCCGAAGAAGGGAGGAATGACGGTCATCACCAACAAGAACAACGAACTCATTCCTACCCGAACCGTGACTGGATGGCGAAAGTGCATAGACTACCGCAAGCTCAACAACGCAACGCGGAAGGATCACTTTCCATTGCCATTCATCGATCAGATGCTTGAAAGGTTAGCACAACATTCACATTTTTGCTACCTTGACGGTTATAGTGGCTTCTTTCAGATTCCGATACATCCGGATGATCAAGAGAAGACCACATTCACGTGCCCTTGGGGTACGTCCGCCTATAGGAGAATTCCGTTCGGGCTTTGCAACGCCCCAGCCACCTTTCAACGATGCATGATGGCCATCTTCTCCGAATACGTAGAGGAAATCATGGAAGTCTTCATGGACGACTTCTCCGATTACGGTTCCTCTTTTAACGATTGTCTTTCTAACCTTTCTCTTATTTTGCAAAGATGTGAAGACACTAACCTAGTTCTTAATTGGGAGAAGTGTCAATTTATGGTTAAGGAAGGAATCATGTTAGGTCACTTAGTCTCTAGTAGAGGGATATAGGTAGACAAGGCTAAGATAGAGACATAGAGAAACTTCCCCCCCCCCCAATTTCGGTGAAAGGGATAAGAAGTTTCCTAGGACATGCTGGATTTTATAGACGTTTCATTAAAGACTTTTCTAAGATATCAAAACCTCTCACTAATCTATTGATGAAAGATGCGGTTTTTGAGTTTTCGCAGGAATGTTTGGATGCGTTTAACACCATTCGACAAGCTCTAATTTCAGCACCTATTATCCAACCTCCGGATTGGACTCTCCCCTTCGAGATTATGTGCAATGCTAGTGACGTAGCTATTGGAGCTGTTCTTGGACAACGAAAGGAAGGACGAACCCATGCCATATACTACGCTAGCAAGACGCTAGACGAAGCACAGCTCAACTACGCCACTACAGAGAAAGAGTTTTTAGCCATTGTCTACGCTATTGACAAGTTTCGCTCTTATCTTGTAGGTGCAAAGGTGATTGTCTACACGGATCATGCTGCGATCCGGTACCTCCTTGCGAAGAAAGACGCGAAGCCAAGGCTAATTAGATGGATTCTTCTCCTACAAGAATTCGATCTTGAGATCCGCGACAAGAAAGGCTCGGAAAATTCTATTGCGGATCATTTGAGTCGTCTAACACATCTAGAGGACGACCATTTGCCCATTGATGACTCCTTTCCGGACGAACACCTACATATCATAGAGGAGTGCATCAAGGTAGTCTCCAAAGGTAACGAACCATGGTTTGCTGATTTTGTTAACTATTTGGTTTGCCAGGAGATACCGCCCGGACTATCATACGCACAAAAGAAGAAGTTCTTCAAAGACGTCCGGGAATACCATTGGAACGAGCCTCTCCTCTTTAAAAGAGGCCCGGATGGCATCATTCGGCGATGTGTGCCGGAAGATGAGATGCAAAGTGTCATCCGCCATTGTCATTCACTACCTTGTGGAGGACACGCTAGTTCGAACAAGACTAGCGCAAAGGTATTGCAATCTGGATTCTATTGGCCTACTTTATTTTAAGATGTGCAATCCTTTGTTTCTTGTTGCGATGCTTGTCAAAGAACAGGCAATATTTCTAGAAGGAACGAGATGCCCCTCAACAACATCCAAGAGGTGGAGATTTTCGACGTATGGGGAGTAGATTTCATGGGACCATTCCCATCTTCTTGTGGAAACCAATACATACTATTGGCGGTAGATTACGTCTCTAGATGGATGGAAGCAACTGCCTCTCCCACAAATGATGCCATGGTGGTGGTTAAGTTCTTCAACAAGACCATTTTTCCGCGATTCGGGACGCCAAGGACGATCATTAGTGATGGAGGTTCTCACTTCATAGTCCGTCGCTTTGAAGCTCTTCTAGCTAAGTATGGGGTTACTCACAAGATTGCTACCCCTTACCATCCACAAACGAGTGGACAAGTTGAGATCTCAAATAGGGAGATCAAAGGCATTCTGGAGAAGACGGTTTCAAGGACTAGGAAGGATTGGTCCTTGAAACTTGACGATGCATTGTGGGCGTACCGGACTGCGTACAAGACTCCCATAGGAACCACACCATACAACCTCGTGTATGGGAAGTCTTGTCACTTACCGGTAGAGCTGGAGCATAAAGCGTTTTGGGCTATCAAATGGCTGAATTTCGGCATGAAAGAAGCGAGAGAGAAGCGTCTCCTGGACATCAACAAGCTGGATGAACTCCGTTTGAAGGCCTACGAAAACGCTAAGATCTACAAAGAGAGAGCAAAGCGTTGGCATGATAAGCATATCATTCCAAAGGACTTCAAAGAAGGAGATCAAGTTCTCCTCTTCAATTCAAGACTTCGCCTCTTTCCAGGTAAGCTAAAATCTCGTTGGAATGGACCTTTTCTAATTAAGCGTATTTTCCCCCATGGTGCAGTTGAAGTATGGGGTGAAGCTAGCGGAAGTTTTAAGGTGAACGGTCAACGACTCAAGAAGTATACGCCGGAACTCCAAGCTGAGGAGTTTGCATTTACCGCACTCGAATAAGTGCGAGATGGTCTAGCTACGGACCTTAAACAAAGCGCTTCTTGGGTGGCAACCCAAGGTATTGCATTTTCGTTTTTGTTTTCGATTCATTGTTTAGTTTAGAATAGACGTTTTTCGCTTTATTTTGCCTCGATTTCTTCCGGTATGTTCGTGTTTTTGGTTGTAGGATCGATGGAAAAGGAGAAAGGGAGAATAATGTCGAAGAAGAGTGACGAAATTTGGACTTTGAAGCTTTACAGAAGGTTCCACGGTCCAAATTACGGTCGTCATAGCTACAGTGACCGTAATTTCCAAACGCCTTTGAAAAATCACAAAAACCACGGTTCCGTACATTTCCACGGCCGTGGAACCCCCCGATGGACCGTAATTTTTGGAAATTTTGCCGGCCACTATATAAGCCACATTCTTCACAAACTCACCCAAAAACTTACCCCTTTCCACGACCTAGACACCGAAACCCCACGACCTCCTCCAAATCTTCGTTTTCTAATCGTTTTCAACGATTCTTCATCCTAAACTGCAGCAAATCCAACCACGAACAAGATCCAAGCCACAAACCGAGCGGAAATCCATCAAGAAACGCGCATTTCGGGTTTTTCAATCCGAAAAAGAGGTTTATTCTTTCTTCTTGATTTTCGCGGATTGTGTTCGTTTTTGCTATAGATTTTTAGGAATAACTGACAAAGACCGGAAGGAATTAGATTAGGACTGCTTGTTGTAGTGATTGTTGGTGAATTTGCTGAGATTTACGAGATTCTGAGACGAATCACGGTCTCTGGGTAAACCACGGCCGTAATTCTTCAAGAACAGCCCGTAATTTTGCTACATAATGGATTTTGTAAGGAGAGTGTCGGGAAGGATAAAAGAGAAGAAGGGAGAGCAGAATAAGAAAAGGAAGGGAAACCCTTCCTCCTCCTCATCCTCTAGGGCACCACCACCCTCATCTCCTTCACTACCATCTTCACCTTCACCTCCATCCTCACCTCCTCACCCTAGCATTCCGACCATACACGAGAACCACCTTGCTGCATTCGAGAAGATACAGAAGAGGGCAGTGATTGGCCCTAGGTATTTGTTGTTGGAGGATCTACATCCTCTCAACATAGTTGATGATCTTACATGGCTCTTGGATAGAGCCGGATTACTTGTCTTCACGAACATTCGTGAAGACGCCTATGAGGAGATCACCCGGGAGGTTGTGACATCTTTCGAGCACAGCCACGTAGATAGGACCGTCTCTTTCCGTCTCATGGAACGAGACTACCATTTTAGTATTGTTGAGTTTGGGACTATCTTTGGGTTTCATGAGACCTTCAATGGTCGACTTCCGAGAGGCGTTTCCGCCAAGGACTTTTGGGCCGAAGTTGCGATGATTTACGCCGACGAGGACCGTTGGCAACCCGCCGATACCAAGGCTAAATTGATGTACCATTTAGCCTTGAAGATAGCTCACCGCGTTCTTTCGGAGTGTCTCTTTCCTAGGACGGAGACGCCCCAAAAGATCAAGACGGATGAGCTATTCTTGCTCTATTGTATGCTTTATGGACGCCGTGCAGATTGTGCTACTCTCTTGGCTGCTACGATGAGCAAGCTCAAGAACAAGTCGAAGGGGAACATCGGATATGGTGGGATAGTTACCCACATTGCTAGGAGTTTTGGTGTAGATTTTTCTGCTTGCACCCGCATACCCGCCGTACCTTTAGGATTACATGCATTCATGGTTAGGGGACTCATTTTCCCCACACATAGAGGTCCGCCTTATGCGGGCATGCCTTGGGAGAGCAGGACAGGCAGGGGTATTGAGTGGCTGCCGGAATATTCCATTGTGGCGGGACGCCATAATTGGAAGGAGACGTTCGCTGCGGTGCATGCGAACAGGTTAGTAGCTCCCCCTTACGTCCCACCACCGGTTGTGGAGGAGGAGGAGATGGGAGATCAGTACGAGAGTGGAGGAGGAGCAGAGCAGGAGTTTGGCACGTTTCCGGACCAGCCGGAGGCGGCCCCAGATGTACCTAGACGCTCTCCACGTCCAGCTAGAGCCTCAGGCTCGTCATCTCGCCGCGCTAGCGTGAGTGAGAGGCCCACGTGGATGACCACACCTCCCACTTGGTATGCCACCCCACCTCCTTGGTCCACGGAGCAGCCAGCAGCACATCCACCACCACCAGCACCTTCCGACGCCCCATCATGGTACAGTCAGGCTCCAGGATGGTACGAGCAGATGCCGGATTGGGCCACCGGACTTTCAGAGAGAGTTGGAGCGTTGGAGATCCGAGCCGACGCTAGAGACGGACGCCTCGACGACCTCGACCACATGATGAGGGACGTCTACCGCCAGCAGTTTGGGCGGTTCTATGACTCCAGCTTCTCCCCGTTCCCACCTCCGCCGGCGCCGCAGTGATTCGATGCAGGACCGTTCGTTTTAGACATTCCCGCCACCACTTGTGAGTTTCTTTTTCTTTTCTTTCTTTTGTTCTTTCTTTTGAACATTAGGGACAATGTTCGTCCTAAGTATGGGGTGGGATGTACTAAAAGTTTGTAATAACTCTACTCTCTATGTTTGCTTTCATTCGAGACTATCGTTGCATGTTCATTATGTGTTACACGTTTCATTTTCGCATTGCATGAAAAAGAACTTTAAAAACCCATAAAAATTGAAAAATTTTGAAAATTTTTGTGCCTCTAATGAATTGAGATGATTTCCATGATAATCATTACTTGTGGATGGAGTTTGATAACAATTGCATGCTCAAAAGAATAGTGAATCGAAAAGAATGTGAATGAATGAATTCTACCTCTTTTGCAAGTTTTATAATGTGAAAACGTTACCTAAATCATGTTGAGAAATTGAAGTTGAAATCACATTATAAGTTCCTATACTTCTTGTTGAAATGATTAAGGCAATTCGATACTTTCTTTCTTCTTTCTTTGATCATCTAGCTCCTCATTGAAATATTAGCCTCCCTTACCTATCCGGGAATTTGGAGAAGTGAATGAAAAAGGCACGTTTGATGTGGGAGGGCCATGAGAGCAATTATTTGCAATCAAATGAATAGAAAGAAATTGTAGGTTTGGGGAAGTCAATCATGACGATGAGTAACTCGGCACCATTCACATAGCCGGGTGTTTGTGTCTTGCCAAAGTCGGATTGAGCGATATTCCTAGCGGATTATGGTATGTGCGCTAAGGGTTTGAGGCATCTCTTGAAAAATTGAGAAACGCCGATCTCCTAGGCTTCGGTTTTTGTGCACCTCTATCCATAACTCCAAGAGTAAAGTCGAAAAATGAAAGGAAGAGAGCGAAGCTCTAAATTGAAAATGCTGCGGGAACCGCATAAGAAGAAGAAGGTAGTTGTCCACTTTCCCTTAAAGTTTTCCCTTCCCTTCCACATTCTAGACCTTTTCTTTGATAGTCCTTAAGATCGAAAGAATGTTATATGGCTTGGTGATCTATATTGAAGTTTCTTATGATTGATTTTATAAAGTTTGAAGGTTATGATGCTTGTTTAGAGGTTAAATTGATTCATGAACTTTCTTTACTTTTTACTCTTTAATTGAGTGTGTGAAAGTTTTATGAACGATTGAAGCAAGGTTTGAGAATGATCTATTCTTTAGAAGTCACATTCACCCAAAGAAGGTACACATATTTCATCCTAACTCTTGTTTAAAGCTTTTTGAAAGACCTTGCTTAGGGACAAGCAAGTGTTAAGTATGGGGTTATTTGTTAGCATGAAATATTGTGATATTTTAGGAACGTTTTCTAATCGAATTTGATTCATATTGATAGTCTTTGATTGAACTTTGCTGCATATGTGAGCTAGTATTACCTATATTGTCGATATGGATGTCTACACTAGTTCTATGTTGATTATAGGTGATTTGGAGCTATTTCCGAAAGGAATCGAGCAAAAGAAGAGTTGATTGAGTTGTCCATAGATTGAGGACATTCTTTGGAAGCAAATTGGAGCTTTAGCTTAAGGAATGCACGAGGCTAGGGAAGAATCACGTTCTTGCCCTAAATTTACGCCCTAAAATACGACCGTATCACGTTCCACGTTCAATTCCACGACCGTGGATTCATAGTCAGAAATTGAAGTTCATTCCAGAGGATATTACGGCCGTGGAACATATGGTGCAAACCGTATTTGTTTCCACGCTCTAAATTACGGTCGTGGAACACTTCCACGACCGTGATCTTGGCGAATCTTTTCGCCACACTTCGAAGCCACGATCTTTTGAAGATTTGGGCCGGGCCGACATTTTGCCCTACATTATAAAAAGACGGAAGAAAGGAGATTTCGTCATGCCTGCTTACAATCATCGCATATCATCGCATATCCCCGCATACGCTCGCAAAGATCGTTTAGCCCTAGCTTGGAAGCTTGAGATCTCATTGGAGATCAAAAGTTCGCATCGGAGAATAGCCCTAATCTCGCACTTTTGGTGGAGATTGCTGTGGTGATCTTCGGATTGGCGAAAGATCGAAGCTTTTGGAAGATTTTGCAAGAAGATCTCTCTTCTTGTTTAGGTTTGATTTGGAAACGGATTGACATCCCGTTTCCTTTCTTCCCTAAGGTTGTGATTGTTCACTTTACTTTTAATCCTTTGACAACATTCATTCTTGATTGTAATCTTGAGATTGGTTTTAAGATTATTGATAGTTCTTGAAAGTTTTCATCTTTTTATCTTTTAATTCTTGAATTAATATCAATATGACTGTTATTGGCTAAAAACCCTTAACAATTCTAAGGTGAAGGGTTGATAGTTGTGGCGTAGATGATGATAGATCGATCGTAAACAGATTAGACCTTGAGAGTTAGAGAGAATCGTCGACGAACCCTAAATTACGGGTTGTTCTTGAGTTCCACGACCGTGGAATCTCAAGATCCAACCATAATTTTCCTCTAGTTTACGAGCCTGCTTTTACTTTAATCCAAAGTTAAAGATTTGCTTTAACTTAGTTTAGACTTGTCTTATCTAGGTGGTAGTGAGCCTCAACAACCTCTACCTCGATTGTGAGCCTCAACAACCTCAACCGGTTAAGTTAGTCTTGATCTTTAGGTTATAAGTTTGGGTATTTGACACTAATCCTCATCTTTAGAATCTTTCTATATTGAGCCTCAACAACCTGTATAGAGAGTGCCTTTTAGGTGGGTTACATAAGGTTTTTGGAACTTCACCGTACGATTACCTTACATTAGTATACCTTTGCATATCTCGACTCTGTCTTTATATCATTAGTATATCTTGAATCGATTGCCACAACTGGATACCTGGATCTTTAGGATTGTTGTTTTCCCAATATTTGCAAAACTCTCATATTTATTCGCTTGACAATCTATAACTGAATTTGTTCCCACCCAAATCCCTGTGTTCGATACTCTGGAAGTCTTGCTTAGCTACGTCGATCCGTACACTGCGGGTTCGCTGCTTGATTCTAGTTTTATAAATTTAAAGCTTGATTGCACACACCTTTAGGGGCGAACAACCACCCCAGCGGAGCCTTGTCCCCGCCCTTGCGGGTGACACCTTACACCGGAGCGCTCCCTGCGCCTTCGCTAGCGCCGGCCATGAAGTGTGTCACCGCCCCTGAACCACTCCTTGGCGCCCCTGCGGTGACTTGCATTGAAGAAACGAAGACAAGCTCCTCTGCGCTTCCACTGCGCCTCAACCTGGGAGCTGGAAGACGAAGAGGTTTTGTCACCGCCACTGCGTTGATATGGACGCCCCGGCGGCTTGGCATCAGAAACGTCAAGAAGCCAAAGGGTCAGACGTTTGAAGAGCATTGAAGATCTGCCCCAGCGGAATTGCCTAGCCGCCCCTGCGGCCATGAAGAAGATCAAGCGTATTTGCCTTCACCGCCCCTGCGGAACTGAAGGCCGCCCTTGCGGTTTAACGTCAGAAGCTTTACTCCGGCTGTTTACACCACCTTTATGGCATTAAAGATGGTTGTTTTAGGCCGGCCATTTACTCCCATTTAGTGTCTTCTGTAGTATAAATAGTCCTTGGTTATTGCTAGAATCATGATCTTGTTAGCCAACAAATTATCCACTTAGATTATCTTACTTCCTTTGTAATGAGTTGATAACTGCCTTGCTACATTGGGTTGGTTTGAAGCTGTGTTGTTACTTTGGTTGTAAGTTCTTTTTAATATAAGTTTCTCATTCAGTAATGCTTTGTGTTTCCTTGATCTCCATTGTCTAATTGCATGTTTACTATTGCTTGAGATTGATCACCTTAGGTTCTAAAGTGCATGCAAATAACTAGGATTAATAGGTTCTGGGTTCGGGTCTTTAATCTAGTAGCAACTTATAGTAATAACGGGTTGTAATTACTTAAAGAAAAGGAACACAAATATAAAGATAAGTTTAACGGTTTTAATCTTCTCTTTATATCCCTTAGTCTTTGTTTGAAAGCTAACTTGTTATTTGTTCTTGTAGGTTTACGGAACACTAACCTGTTAAGTTGTGTTGATGCCGGTTGGCTCAACATATATATATGATCGAGACGGGAGATTACTTGAAAATTTTTAAAAGGAACTCACCAAAGTAGCAATTGCATGCTTAGAATCAACCTAGTGTGGATTCACCCATCATTGTCTTACTTGTCGCATTAATCGTTTTCATAAGTTTTTGTGCATCAATTCAACAACCCCCCCCCCCCTTTGTTACTTGTTATTATAATCGATAATTACATCTAAAACACCTTAACTCTCTTGGGCTCGACCCTAACTTAACGACTATACTTGTTTTTAGTGCTAAGTCGGGATTTACTTTTGATTGGGTATAGACG
This sequence comes from Fagopyrum esculentum, assembly GCA_033239045.1. Taxonomy (NCBI): domain Eukaryota; kingdom Viridiplantae; phylum Streptophyta; class Magnoliopsida; order Caryophyllales; family Polygonaceae; genus Fagopyrum; species Fagopyrum esculentum. Next base: position 137,866,606 of record BSUD01000001.1, on the reverse strand, counting down.
GCCATAGAAATACCATCAGTCAAATTTTGGCGCCGCTGCCGGGGATTTTAGTGTTCTATTGTTATTATTGATTATTGGTTTGAACCATTTTTGTGGTTTAAACCCGTGCTACTAACTCCGGCTTTGCTTCTTTTGATCCAGAAATTGAGAGGACGCTCATCCGGCAATGAAGACAACAACAACAACTTCAATAAGAGATGGCTGACCGTACTCTTCGTCAACTTACGCAACCCATCTTGGCTCAAAACCCTCTTGCGGTCACTATACCGGCATTAGGGGAAGGAGTCAATTTTGAGCTCAAGCCGGGCCTCATTCACTTGCTTCCATCCTTCCATGGGCTAAGTGGTGAAGATCCAATCAAACACCTTGGGAAGTTCCATACCGTGTGTATGAGCATGAAGCCGGCCAACATTACCGAAGAACAAATCAAGATGAGGGCATTCGGCTTCACACTCAAAGATTTTTCGGATGATTGGTATTACCAGCTTCCATCCGGGAGCATCGACACTTGGGAGAACCTTCACAAGGCGTTCCCGGAGAAATACTTTCCAGCCGAGAAGGCCAATAGCTTGAAGAAAGCTATAATCAAAATCGAGCAAGAGGCGAACGAAACTCTCTACGAGTACTTCGCGAGGTTTGCACGCCTCCGATCCAGCTGTCCTTTTCACGGATATTAAACTCAAGATCTTGTCTTGTACTTGTACAATGGCTTGCTAGATAATGAAAGGAGGATCGTCGATGCGGCTTGCGGAGGTAATATTCTTAACTCTACTCCTGACCTTGCTTTGGAAAAGATACAGGAACTAGCGGAAGGTACTCGAAACTTTGGAAGGACTCCTTCCAAGAAAGGAGTTCATGCTGTGAGTTCCGGGAAGAGAGAGATTTCCACCGAGCTCGCGGAACTGAAGGAAATGGTGAAAAGGATAACACTTATGGGAACCCCACAACAGCTCAAGGCTTGTAGAGTTTTTGCTGACCCATATCATCCTACGGACATGTGTTCACAAGTCCAGGATAACGATGCTGAGGTGAACGCAATGGGTTATGGACAACCACAACAACAAAGGCCTAGGAACGATCCCTATGCCCAGAATTTCATTCCAAACTGGCGTGACCAACAGAACTTTCGTTGGAGGGATCAACAAAACCAACAACAGCAACCCCGTCAAGGTAAGTATCAATCAACTGAAGATATGTTGCAGGTTTTGACTAAATACTTTGCTACTCATGTCCAAACAACAGAATCTAGCATCAAGAACCTTGAAAAACAGGTTGGTCAAATGGCGGAAGCCATTACAAGAATGGAAACTAGGTCCTTCGGAGGATTACTTTCACAAACGGTTATAAACCCAAAGGTGATGCTGGAGGAGGCTTAATCATACAGGTGGAATCCTTACGTCGAGCCAACAACGTGAAACAAAGGCGCTGATTCCGGAGACAACCCGAAGGAATAAAGAAGAGGAGCTTCTGTCAAGAAAACCGCCCTTGCGGCTGGGTGACCCCGCCCCCGCGGTGACACCCTTGCCCAGCGCCGCCCCCGGCGCTGGGCTAGCATCTTCAAAATACCTGCCACCGCCCCCGCGATGACACTCCACGCCCCTACGGCGGCCATCCTTGACACGTATCCTCAGCGCCGCCCCCAACGTTGAGGCTGCATACCCCCCTCTTCCTTGTCACCACCCCCTCAGCGACAAACGCCGCCCCTGCGGTTTTGTTAAGGAAAGAAAAAAAATACACTTCCCAAAAATAACCTACTTCTACCGCCCTTTACATTCCCCCTCCATTCACCCTTCGAAACCTAGCCACCTCGCCTCCATACGCCCCTGTGCCCTCCGGAAGCCCTCGCACCACCCTGTCCAAACACTCTTGCACCTGCTCCGACGACTACCGCCCCCTTTGCGACACCAGCCCTCACCACCACCACACATAAACATCCCCTCAACCCTCTCACTCTCGCCCTCCACTGCCCTACCTCCGGCGACGTCTACAACAACAAGGAAGACGCCGGAACAGCCCCATCACCACAACCTTTGACGAACCCCAAAAATCTCCCTCTATTCTTCGACCGGCCCTACGCCTGCAAGCACCCGCCCCTGCACCTGCTTCAGCCGCCCCTGCGGAAAACACAACAGAGGGTTCGTCTCTTACTCAATTTTCTAAAATTTCTAATTCCTTTGATTGTTCAAACTGCAAGAGATGGAAGACCAAAGAAAATATAAGTTATCGGAAGCTAAGAAGGGACGATATAGGATTGTACAAGGCCGGGATGTGTATGCAACCCGGTTTTTGGACGTTCCTACTTTGGAACGTTTGGGCATGCTGGAGAGTATGTAGGAATTCCTCGAGCTCAGCCGCCAGTTCATTGCCACCTTCAAAATGGAAACGGTGGACCACGGGTGTGTTGGACTTACATTTAAGTTCAACAAAAGAAAGTACACATTGCACTACACCCAGCTGCAGGAGGCATTAGGGGTGACTATAGCCGCTTCCGACGACTAGTGGGAACCCATCCCGACACCTGATTTGATGGAGTTTTGGCAGGCCGCCACCAGGTCGTAGTTTCATGTAGGGGGTGAGTACTCCAACAAATTCACTCACCCCTGTTTGAGGCTCATCTCGAAGATATTCATGAGTGTCTTCTGTGGACACAAGGAGGAGAATAAGGTTGCTCTTAAGGACCTTCCACTGCTATACGTCTGCCTCTCCATGAACGACTGGGTACCGGATTGGCCATACCTCTTCCTTACCGCTTTGAAGCGGATTATGAAGAATGAGCCACGAGATATTGTGGGAGGAGGGATCATCTCCTTGTTAGTTGTACGGGTGATGGATCTCTCTACCTTGGAGGACGGATTAGAGGCCCCACTATATACAGAGGGTATGTTGAGGAGGTGTAGGCTCCTCAGGAGAGACGGGGAGAACCTCTTTTGGCTCTCCTTGGCAGATGGGAGTCACATTACTTACCTTCCCCGACGACTTCCACTAAGAGACGAGCTCTCCGACTTATACGTACCAGCTGACCCAGTTCCTCCGAGACGGCCTCAGGAGGATATTGTTGGGAGATACGCAGAAGGCTCCAGCCGGGCCCCCACCACTAATGAGGAGATGCCGACTGCAGCACACGACAGTCGGGCCATGGAGAGTTTGCAAGCTCAGATGGCAGCCTTGACTACACAGCACCAGGCATGGCAGACCGAGTACCAGCGGTCCGTGCTTGAGCAGCAGCAGGCGTGGCAGTCCAGCTTTGCCTCCTCCATGACCACTCACTTCGACCGCCGTCAAGATGCTTGACAAACGGCTTATCAGCAACAGTTGGAGACTCAGCAGCTGGCTTGGCAAGCTAGCTATGAGACTTCATTTAGAGAGAGGATGGAGGCTCAGGAGGGCCGCATCGACACGCTCTACCAGCGGCAGGAGCACTTCTTCCGCCATTTTCCTTACCCATCGGAGGAGGGTCCAGGTGGTCCATCCGGACCATCCCACTGAGGGGTACATTTCTCTTCCCTTTCCCACATTTATCTTTGCCTCATTTCCACTTTGAGGACAAAGTGTACTTCAAGTATGGGGGAGGGACATATCATTGCTTGTACAGTTTATTTGATTTGTTTTGTTTTAAGTTGTCTTGCATTTGAATTTAGATTGAAATTCACAAAAAAAGGCAAAGAAATTGAAAAGAGGCATGAAATCCTTGGATAAACCGAAAACCCGAAAGGGCGGTTTAGGCAAAAAGAAGGTAGTCCGACCAACCTTAGGTTGCTGCAAAATTGGACTTGAGGGATGTGAGTTAAAAGTGAGATCATCAAAAGAAGAAGAGTGACAAGGTGAAAACCCGAAAGGGCGCCTTGGCAAAATGAGCGACATTGAGTGTAGGTTTCCCTTCCGGCGTTTGGCGACATAAGAAGGTGAGTCATAATGAGGTTGTCCGGGTAGGCCACTCTTGGAGCAATAAGGATGGTAGTTTCTCCCTTTTCTCACATTTCCTCTCTTTTCCTTTTTTCTTTCTTGGTTTTTCTCTTGTTTTCATTGTCTTTTCTGCTTGTCCATGCTTCCTGAGGCCTTTGAGTCTAATTGCTGTCATTTGTTTTACTCGGGATGACTAAAAGGTCTAAGTATGGGGGATTTTGATAGGTGATGGAATCACTATCATTTAGGATAGTTTTTAGAGTCTTTTTATTGCATTTGTGTCGGTTTATGCTACTAACTCCTTGGTCCAGACGAAGAAGACCAAAAGAAGCTAAGGAAGGAGTTAGAAGCACTTAGGAGTGAAGATCGTTCACGAAGCAAAGCTTCTGTTGCCTCACCGCCCCAGCGGAGCCTTGTCCCCGCCCCTGCGGGTGACGCCTTACACCGGAGCGCTCCCTGCGCCTTCGCCAATGCCGGCCATGAAGTGTGTCACCGCCCCTGCGCCACTCCTTGGCGCCCTTGCGGTGACTTGCCTTGAAGAAACGAAGACCAGCTCCCCTGCGCCTTCCACTGCGCCTGAACCTGGGAGCTGGAAGACGAAGAGGTTGTGTCACCGCCCCTGCGTTGACATAGGGATGCCCCGGCGGCTTGGCATCAAAAACGTCAGGAAGTCGAAGGGTCAAACGTTTGAAGAGCATTGAAGATATGCCCCAGCGGAATTGCCTAGCCGCCCCTGCGGCCATGAAGAAGATCAAGCGTATTTGCCTTCACCGCCCCTGCGGAACTGAAGGCCGCCCCTGCGGTTTAACGTCAGAAGCTTTACTCCGGCTGTTTACACCACCTTTATGGCATTAAAGGTGACTGTTTTAGGCCACCATTTACTCCCATTTAGTGTCTTCTGTAGTATAAACAGTCCTTGGTTGATTGCTAGAATCATGATCTTGTTAGCCAACAAATTATCTACTTAGATTATCTTACTTCTTTTGTAATGAGTTGCTAACTCTCTTGCTACATTGGGTTGGTTTGAAGTTGCGTTGTTACTTTGGTTGTAAGTTTTTTATTATAAGTTTTCATTCAGTAATGCTTTGTGTTTCCTTGATCTCCATTGTCTAATTGCATGTTTATTATTGCTTGAGATTAATCACCTTAGGTTCTAAAGTGCATGCAAATAACTAGGATTAATAGGTTCCGGGTTCAGGTCTTTAATCTAGTAGCAACTTTAAGTAATAACGGGTTGTAATTACTTAAAGAAAAGGAACACAAATATAAAGATAAGTTTAACGGTTTTAATCTTCTCTTTATATCCCTTAGTCTTTGTTTGAAAGCTAACTTGTTATTTGTTCTTGTAGGTTTACAGAACACTAACCTGTTAAGTTGTGTTGATGCCGGTTGGCTCAACATATATATATGATCGAGACGGGAGATTACTTGAAAACTTGTAAAAGGAACACACCAAAGTAGCAATTGCATGCTTAGAATCAACCTAGTGTGGATTCACCCATCATTGTCTTACTTGTCGCATTAATCGTTTTCATAAGTTTTTGTGCATCAATTCAACCAAACCCCCCCCCCCTTTGTTACTTGTTACTATAATCGATAATTGCATCTAAAACACCTTAACTCTCTTGGGTTCGACCCTTACTTAACCACTATACTTATTTTTAGTGCTAAGTCGGGATTTACTTTTGATTGGGTATAGACGACCATAGAAATACCGTCAGTCAACAATCAAGTCTCAATCCAATCAAGGCAAGCATCATAATCACAATTCATACATAGGATTCAAGAGAAGTATTTCAAGTCCACATATGCATAAATCCACTCAACACACAAGGTCATCCATAGCCAATTCACAAAACAATCTCATCATAAGGGTCATATCCAAACTAGAAATCACGGTTTTTTTTTAATTGTCTGATTTGTTTTGGAATTTTTGAGATAAATATGTGCAATGCAAAAGGTAATGAAACATGTGACAATAATATGAAACTATCCTAGATGAAATCATGCAAATAATTATGAAAACCCCACCCCATACTTAAAACCACAATGTCCCCAATGTGAGAGTTTAAACAAAGAGTGAAAGAAGGTCTCACAATGTAAAAATGGTGATGCTTTGGTATTTCGGTTCACATCGAATGATGATGGTGGATGATCGATCAAGGATAGTAGCGTGCTCTTGATATTCATTATGGTGTCGGAACCCGCACTTGGCAACACAAGCCGTCCAAGTTCTACGTCCGCTTCACCCATGTTTGACTGGAGATCATCACTTTGCTTGACAGAAAGAAAAATTGGACTACAAGCCCAGGAAAATCGGCCGATTTCTGTGCAAGAACAGTCCGATTTTCCTGGGTGCTTTCTTCCTTGTCCATGTGCTCGGATCTTGTACCTTGTTCTGAACAGTTTCATGAGGTTTTCACATGACCTCCAACATCTCATCACACATGACAACAACAAGATCTAGCACCCAAAAACACAAAAGAAAAACAAAGCACACCGAGAACAAAATGAAACAAAAACAAGAAAATAAAAGGGAAAGATATGTACCAATGGATTGCCTCCCATTAAGCGCTTCTTTAAGGTCAATAGCTTGCCCAAATCCGGGAGCGTTTATCTCAAGGTGAAGTGGGGCAATCACTTCCACCGGAGCTTCCGGGATGTACTTCTTCAAACCGTGCCCATTCACCTTAAAATCTCCACAATGCTCCCCACCTATCTCAACCGCTCCATGGGGAAATATCTTCTTCACCACATAAGGACCCGTCCATCTTGACTTGAGCTTTCTGGGGAAGAGCCGCAACCTTGAGTTTAAGAGAAGCACTAAGTCACCTTCACTCAACTCCTTTGGGATGAGACGCTTGTCATGCCAACGCTTGGTCCTTTCCTTGTAAATCCGGGCATTTTCATAAGCATCCAACCGGATCTCCTCAAGAGCATTAATGTCTAGCAACCTCTTCTCACCGGCTTTCTTGAGGTCAAAATTTAGCCACCTTATGGCCCAATATGCCCTATGCTCCATCTCCACCGGAAGGTGGCAAGACTTGCCATAAACTAGCTTGTAGAGAGTGGTGTCAATTGGTGTCTTAAAGGCGGTTCTATATGCCCACAAAGCATCATCAAGCTTCATAGCTCAATCTTTTCTTGTCCTAGAAACCGTCCTCTCAAGTATTCCTTTTATGGGAGTTCTATATGCCCACAAAGCATCATCAAGCTCAAGCTTCATAGCTCAATCTTTTCTATATGCCCACAAATCATTAAAGCATCTAGTTCTATATGCCCACAAAGCATCATCAAGCCAAAAGTGTCCCAAAGTTCTTATTGGTGAAATGCTTCCCTCCATCACTTATGATCACTCTTGGTGTTCCAAATCTAGGGAAAATGACTCGGTTGAAGAACCGCACCACTACTTTGGCATCATTTGTGGGAGAGGCGATTGCCTCCACCCATCTTGACACATAATCCACCACCAATAGAATGTAAAGGCTTCCACATGAAGAGGGGAATGGCCCCATGAAGTCCACACCCCAAACATCAAAGACTTCAACCTCTTGGATATTGTTCAAGGGCATCTCGTTCCTTCTTGAGATGTTGCCCGTCCTTTGGCAAGTGTCACATGCCACAATGAAATTCTGCACATTCTTAAACAAGTTAGGCCAATAAAAACCGGATTGCAATACCTTTGCACACATTTTTGTGTGAGCTAGCATGGCCTCCACATGGCAAGGAGTGGCAATGGCGGATCACACTCTCCACTCATCATCCGGGATGCACCTCCTATTGACTCCATCCGCTCCTCTCTTGAACAAGAGAGGCTCACTCCAATAATAATGCCTCACATCCTTGAAAAACTTTTTCCTTTGGGCATATGATAAACCGGGTGACACATCTTCACACACAAGATAATTCACTATGTCCGCATACCATGGCTTACTCTCTCTAGACACTTGAAGTAAGCACTCCTCCATCACTTGCAATTGTTCATCCCGGAATGAGTCATCAATCGGGATGTCATCTCTCTCAACACCCAATGGTGGTAGCCTACTAAGGTGGTCCGCTACTGCATTTTCGGAGCCCTTCTTGTCCCGAATCTCCAAGTCAAATTCTTGGAGGAGAAGGATCCATCGAATGAGGCGAGGCTTGGCATCTTTCTTTGTGAGGAGATAACGGATCACAGCATGATCCGTGTACACAATAACCTTTTCCCCAACGAGATATGACCGGAACTTCTCAAACACATACACCACCGCTAGCAACTCCTTCTTGGTTGTGGCATAGTTAAGTTGGGCATCATCTAGCGTCTTGCTAGCGTAGTATATGACATGTGTACGCTCATCTTTCTTTTGTCCTTAAAAAGCCCCTATAGCCACATCACTCGCATCACACATTACTTCAAATGGTAAGCTCCAATCCGGAGGTTGCATGATAGGGGCGGAGATCAAAGCATCCTTCAACCTACAAAACGCTTCAAGACAATCTTTGGAGAAAACAAACTCAACATCTTTCATTAGTAGGTTAGTTAGAGGCTTAGAAATTTTAGAGAAATGTTTTATAAACCTCCGGTAAAAACCGGCATGCCCTAAGAAACTCCTTACCCCTTTCACCGAGGTAGGTGGTGGCAACTTCTCTATCGTTTCTATCTTTGCTCTATCAACCTCGATGCCTCGGTGGGAAACCAAATGTCCCAACACTATGCCTTCACTAACCATGAAGTGGCATTTCTCCCAATTCAACACAAGATTAGTTTCCTCACATCTCTTCAACACCAAAGACAAGTTAGCCAAGCAATTATCAAATAAAGAGCCATACACCGAGAAATCATCCATAAACACCTCCATAATGTTCTCAATATATTCAGAAAAAATAGCCATCATACACCTTTGGAAGGTGGCGGGTGCATTACACAACCCAAATGGAATCCTCCTATATGCAAATGTTCCCCAAGGACAAGTAAATGTGGTTTTCTCTTGGTCATCCGGGTGAATCGGGATTTGAAAGAACCCGCTATATCCATCAAGGTAACAAAAATGTGAATGTTGAGCTAACCTTTCTAGCATTTGATCAATAAAGGGAAGAGGGAAGTGATCTTTCCTAGAGGCCACATTAAGTTTCCTATAGTCAATACACATTCTCCACCCCGTAACCGTCCTAGTAGGGATTAGTTAATTGTTCTCATTAGTTATTGTTCGCTCAAAACGGTGTATGCAAGCTTTAAATTTATAACCGAAGAAATATGCTTAAAACAAGGATGCGAACCCGCAGTGTACGGGTCAATTGTAATAAAAAGCAACAATTCCAAGGGTCGATCACAGGGACTTAGGTGAAACATAAGCAAGTATAGGTAGTCAATGTAGTTACTAACCACAAAAGCGATTAAAGCGATCAAAGATGATAATAAAGTCAATTAAAGGAAATACGCAATTCTAAAGATTAAAGCATCTAGTTGTGGTTCCAACTCAAGATCTAAAGATAAGCGGACAAAGCTGAGATTTTGCAAAGGGAAGGTGTTTCTAAAGTGGCAATAGATTACCGGGTAAGTCTCACTACTCACTAATCCCAAACCAAAGCTCCTATTACCGGATAAGTCTCAAGGTACTAAGGAAAGGAATTATAATCTCAAACCAACACACCAACTAAGGGAATAGAATCAACCTTTACCGGGTAAGTCTCAGGCTAACTCACAAAGATGGGATGAAGGCACACTCAAACCCCAATAAAGGATAAACCTTTATTACCTATACTTATGATCTTGGGTAAACAAACTAAGGAATCAACAAACTCGAGGTATTTTAAAACATTTTTGGTGTGCTCCACTCATAGATCACTCTAAGAGAATGCTTCATGGCAAATAAAATCAAGACATGATCAAAACATTTTATAAATATAAGAAAGTTGTTCATCTTTGCATAAAATCATAGAATGCATATTAAATCATAATGATCGAAATTAATCATGTATAATCCAGTTTAAACCACCAAGTCAATCAACAAGCTCGGGGTCTCAAGGGCTTCCAAAAGAGAAAGTAAAGAAACGTGTGAGGGTGAGATGTATATAGGGAATGTGGTGCTAGAATCCGGGAAAAGGATCTTACTTCACTTTCTTTTGAACTTCAACATCTTCCACAATAAGCTTTGCTTATTTTACTTTCCTTTTTTTACTTTTTGGGATGCATGGACAGAGGTGCACAATAACCAAAGCCTAGGAAATCAACAATCATCAATTTCTCGAGATGCCTCAAGCCCTTGATGAACATACCATGACCCGTTAGGAATATTGTTCAATCCGACTTTGGCAAGACACAAACACCTAGCTATGTGAATGGTGCCGAGTTACTCATCATCATGATTGACTTCCCCAAACCTATTTGTTTCTTTCTAAAACTTTCAGCCCACATCTCAACTTCACTTTCACTTGCTTTTCTTTTTTCTTGCTTCCAAATTCCCGGATAGTTAAAGGGAGGCAAATATGTATATGAAGGGCTAAATCATGATCAAGAAGAAGAAGAGAAGAGAATCAATTGCCTTGGTCTTTCCAGGAAGAGAGTGAGAGAACTCATAATGTGGTGTCAACCTTCAAATTCAACATAATTTGGATAAAAACAAAGTATTAAACATGCCAAGAATTTCAAACAAAGCATTTTGCAACTTAAACATATTATAAAACCTTTCAAGCATATAAAGATTTCAAAGCCAATCTGCAAACAAAAATTTTCACTGAGATCATATCTAGAAAAGAAGCATAGAAATCATTTCGAAAACATTCAGTTAAACAACCTCGGTCGAGATGTTCTAAGTCAACCGAGGTGCTGCACCTCGATTGGTTAGAATCACTTCGGTCGAGGTCATAAATTTTTTTTCTTAACCAGTTTTTGACGTTTTTTTCAATCAAATAACCTGTATGCATGCATGTAGTCTCAAATAAACACGTAGAGCAAGATAAAACATAAATATCCAAACCGAAGTCATACAAGCATACACATAGTCAAATCATACATCCAAATACCCCATACTTGGGACACATTGTCCCAATGGGTCAAAATAAGTCTGAAAGAGAGTACTCACCGAACATAAGCTGAGCTGCATAATAAATAAATAAATAAAAGAAATCCAGCAATCTCTAGTCCTGATCTGTTGGTGGTGGTGGTGGATGTGGTAAGTACAGATGTTGTGATGGGTCAAAAGGATACCCCATCATGTGCTGGAACTGGATCTCCATCATCCGGCGCTGGTAGTGCTGGCTCTCTAGCATTTGGTGTATCCGACTCTCCATCTCTCGGCGATGGTCGTCAAGACGCTCACTGATATCAAATGTCAGAGCGGCGTAGGAGTCGATCATCTGGTCGGTGAGGTCATCAATCCTCTTATGTGCTGCTGGATCCCGCTGCCTTCGGAGTCTGTGCCTGGCAGGACATGGTGGTGGTGCAGCTGGCTCCTCCTTTGTCTCCTCGTCGTCTAGATCGACGACTGGTACGCTGGGACCGGATCTATCCGTCCTTGTCTCCATCGCAGCACCGCCATCATCCTCCTCATCAACCTCTTCATCATCATGTACCTGAGCTGCTGCCGCGTCTCTAGTGTCCTCAATGTAGGGTATCCACGCAGTGGGCCAGTATTGAGGGTCAAATACGAAGAACTGAGTTGGCCACTTGATACCTTGAGGGGCAGTCTGCTCCCAAGGCATCGCCACATATGGCGTAGTAAGTCCACGAGGAACTAGAATCCTCCTGGTGAAGGGCGGCGCAATCACAGGGCGCGCATAGATGCGGTCGTAATCAGCCTGGTGACGCTCATGTATCACCGGTATGGAAGGTCTAGAAGAAGAAGGAGAAGGGGCTGATCTATCTCTCAGGACAATCTGGCGATCTGACCTAGAACTCATTTTCTCTTTCTTGTCTGACAATTCACCTCGGTTGCTTGTCAGAACTCAAGAATCACCTCGGTCGAGGCGTAGGTCGACTGGACCGAGGTGCGAAGCTGTTTGATTTCAACTCTTTGGATTTCAGATCTTTTCCCCTGATTTCACTACAGATTGTTCCTAAGGGGTACTTAATCCTTTTCCAACAGAAATCTATGGCAACCAAAGCCACTAATTTCCAAAATCAGTAAAGAAAGAGGGAGTTAGGGTTTCGACTGTTTTACCCCGAATTTGGTCAATTCGAGGCGTTCTTGTTACAGATTGTTGCTTGCAATTGGTTCCCCTAGCCTTTCCTCGCAGAATGGGAGCAAGAATCGTCGAAAACGATCGAGAAACGAAGAAAACGAGATGGAAGAGCACCGCGGTCGAGGGGTAAGTTAGGAGGGAAGAGAAAGAAATCGTTCCCCTTTTATACCCCTCGCCGATTCTTCTGTCACCTCGGTCGAGATGGTCCCGACTGGACCGAGGTGTCTGGACCGAGGTGAATTGTCGTCAGCCCTAGTCGCCTCGGTTTCTCAAGAATCATCTCGGTCGAGGTGCTTTGACTGCAACCGAGATGTTTCTCAGTCAAACTCCGTCTTCTCAAAATCTCAAACTTTTGTCCTTCCAGTATTGCTCCTGGGTTGTGTTCCTTCCTTAGAAGTACCTGATTTCTGTCTAGGACGCCAAAACAAAACAAAGCAAGGCAAAAGCAAACTATTTAAAGCTAGACTAGAAAAAGGGAAAAGAAAGCAATACATTGGGTTGCCTACCAAGAAGCGCTTGGTTTAAGGTCCTAGCTGGACCGTACGATATCCCTAAACATGCTGGAAAGTATCCTCACCCCATACTTCACCTTCATCATGGGGTGAGATAAGGAAGTATATCAAACGTTCCAGCAAATGCAAGTGCTCATCCGGGAATGAATCGTCTATGGGTGGTTCGTCTTTTTCCCGTGAAGAGAGAGGTAGCCGGCTGAGGTGATCCACAACAGAATTTTTGGATCCCTTCTTATTGCGGATCTCTAGGTCAAACTCTTGAAGCAAGAGAATCCATCGAATAAGACGTGGCTTAGCATCCTTCTTAGCAAGTAAGTAACGAATAGTTGCATGGTCAGTGTAAACTATAACTTTCGCTCCCACTAAGAGCGAAATTTCTCAAAAGCGTATACAACCGCCAATAGCTGCTTTTCGGTGGTGGCGTAGTTACGTTGTGCTTCTTCTAGCGTCTTGCTAGCATAGTAAATGGCGGTGGTCTGGCCATCCTTCTTTTGTCCAAGCACCGCTCCTACCGCCTCATCACTCGCATCGCACATGATTTCAAAGGGCAAGGTCCAATCCGGAGGTTGAATAATGGGAGCGGAGATCAACACTTCCTTAATCTTGTAAAATGCATCAAGACACTCCTGCGAAAACTCAAAGACAACATCCTTATTCAAGAGTTTAGTTAGTGTTTTAGAAATCTTCAAGAAGTCCTTGATGAATCTCCTATACAAACCTGCTTGCCCGAGAAAACTCCGCACACCCTTAACAGAACAAGGGGGAGGAAGTTTCTCAATAGTCTCGATCTTAGCTCGATCGACCTCAATACCTCGGTTGGAAACGAGGTGTCCTAGCACAATGCCTTCATTAACCATAAAATGACACTTCTCCCAATTCAAAACGAGATTAGTGTCTTCACATCTTTGTAGAACTAGAGAAAGGTTAGATAGACAATCATCAAAAGAGGAACCATATACTGAAAAATCATCCATAATACCTCCATGATCTCCTCTATATACTCGGAAAAGATAGCCATCATGCATCGCTGGAAGGTAGCGGGTGCATTACATAATCCAAATGGCATCCTCCTATAAGCGAATGTCCCCCATGGACAAGTGAAAGTGGTCTTCTCTTGATCATCCGGACGGATAAGAATCTGAAAGAAGCCACTATAGCCATCTAAATAGAAAAAATGTGAATGCTGGGCTAACCGTTCGAGCATTTGATCGATGAAGGGAAGTGGAAAATGGTCCTTCCGAGTGGCCACGTATAACTTCCTATAGTCGATGCACACCCTTCATCCCGTGACGGTCCTAGTTGGGATTAACTCGTTGTTCTTATTCGTCACTACGGTCATCCCTCCTTTCTTCGGAACTACATGCACTGGGCTCACCCACTTGCTATCCGAGATAGGAAATATTATACCTGCATCCAACAACTTAAGAATTTATTTCTTCACAACCTCTTTCATGAACGGATTTAACCGTCTTTGAGGTTCCCGTGAAGTCTTATGATCATCCTCCAATAGTATTCTATGCATGTAGAAAGAAGGCTTAATACCAATAAGATCATCAATAGTATAACCCAAAGCCTTTTGATGTTTACTCAAGACATGCATCAGTTTAGATAATTCAGTTTCAGAAAGGGAAGCGCTAACAATAACGGGATAAGTAGAATCCGGTCCAAGGAAAGCATACCTCAAGTGACTTGGAAGTTGTTTAAGCTCCACAACTGGGGGTGCTTTCTGAGGGGGATTCTTGCTTCCTCCTTCTAGTAGAGTAGACTTAGATCGAAGGGCTGGACTTTCAGAAGTCTCAGTTGTCATCATCTCGCTTGCGACCTCGGTCGAGGTGCAAAGTGGGTGACCGAGATGTTCTTCAGCTAAGAACGACTCACTTGGTCCAAAAAGTGCCTAGGTTGAGGTACTGCAACTGGGACCGAAATTGGAGATCTTCTTCTCCTGGATTAGTTTTTCAATCTTAGCTCCTGGATCTTCTAGTGCCTTTAAGCTCCGTATAGTTGCATCACAAGAAGCTTCTATACCTTCCTCCATTGAGCTAAAGCTAATAACTTTTCCAAGAGGGTCATTAATAAGGATAGAGCTCACCAATTCTCTTGATTCTTCTTCATTATAGATGTTGAAGATATCATACTCTAGCGGCTCTCCTTTCATTGCAGCTAGCAATGCAAACTCCACTTCATCACCGCCAATGTTGAATTTCAACTTGGCGTTCTTACAATCCACATTGCAACCCGAAGTTGCTAGAAATGGCCTCCCAAGAATGATAAAAACTGGATAATCTGCGGGAATATCAAGCACAACAAAGTCTATAGGTAAATAGAAGTTACCTAACTTCACCGGAACGTCTTCCAAAATGCCCAAGGGATGGATAATGGAGCGGTCCGCCGTGTATAACCTTATCTTCACCGGTTTGGGCTCTCAAAGTCCGATCTTCACGCATAGCTCCAGCGGGATGATGCTCACACTGGATCCTAGATCACATAAGGCTTCACAAGTTACGTCCCCAACTTGTATGGGAATGCAAAACAAGCCGGGATCCCTTAATTTGGGTGGCATCTTCTCCTTCATGATTTGAATAAGTTCTGAGGATTTAGATGTCATCCTTACTTCACCAAAGTCTTCCAGCTTCCTTTTCCTTGATAGAATCTCTTTCAAGAACTTTCCATATGCGGGCATCCCTAGAATAGCATCAAGGAAAGGGATGTTATTATGTAGTTTATTCATCAAGTCAAGGAAATTACCAAAGTGCTTGTCTAGATGTGCTCTAGCCCTTGAATGGGGGAATGGAAGTGGTGGTTTATAAGCAGGAGGTGGAACATAAACTTCAGATTTCTCCTCCACTTTCTGAGGCTCCACATCGGTTGGTACCTCGGCCGAAGTGTTCTTCGACTGTACCTGGACCGAGGTGTTCTTCATCTGCACTGGCATCGACCGAGGGACTGGATCTGCAGTTTTCAGTCCGCTTCTCGTCATTATTGCCATGATTTGTCCCTTGGGGTTTCTCTCTGTACTTGCTGGGAGCTTCCCTGGATCTCTTAGCGCTTCATTCGCCTTATTAAAGAATTGTTGTTCTAAGGCTTTTTGTGCCTTCGAAAATGAAGTCATGGATGTCTCCATAGCGTTTAGTTTGATCAAGATGGCCTCCAACACTGCATCTTTCTTTTCTGGTTGGGACGAACTTGATCCTTGTTCCTGGCTCTTCAATGGAGTAGAAGAAGAAGAAGAAGAGATAAAAGGATTAGAAGAATTATTTGAATTGGAGTTAGAGTAAGAGTTACCCGATTTTTTATTGTTGGATCTCCAATTGTTGTTGTTGGATCCTCTATTGTTATTGTAGTTGTTGTTCCGGGAACCTTGATTGTTGTTCCTTAACCCTTGATATCCTCCCTCTTCTTTCTTGGTTTGAGCAACCAAAAGGTCCTTTAATTGCTTCACGTCATTCTTTAGTGAGGTGAGTTGATCATTGTTTGATGGAGCTTCTTGGAAGTTGACCCTCCTAACTCCACCTTCAGCTCCTTGGTGGGAGTATTTCTCCATGTGCAAAGCTTGTTTCTCAATGAACTCCCAAGCTTCATCAATCGGCATGTCCATGAACATGCCGGAGGATAGTAATTGAAGGTTGAATTGGGTATTTCCATCCAATCCCTTGAAGTATATCTCCAACAACTCTATCTTTGGAATCCCATGATGTGGGAAATCCAAAAGAATGTCTTTAAATCTCTCCCATGACTTGGACAAACTCTCTTTGTCCTTCATGATAAATGCATTGATCTTCCCTCTCATTTCAGCGGTCTTAGAGGGGGAAAGAATTTAGTTAAGAACTCCATTGTCATCTACTCCCAAGTGTTGATCTTTCCGGGAGGAAGATATTGATACCAAGTAAGCGCCATATCTTTCAAAGAAAAGTAGAAAGGCCTTAGCTTGTAATTGTTGTTTTCCAACCTTGAAGTCTCAAGGTCTCCATCAAGATCTCATAGTTTTGCAGATGTTGATGCGGAGACTCCTCTCTAAACCTCCAAACTGGCATTGGCGAATCATGGAAAGAAGTTGCGGTCGATGTTCATAATCATGCTCCGCTGGAACACCTAGGTTGACTCCTGGACGCCTCACTTGCTGGTTTGGGTCCATCCTCTGCCCTAGGGTATGTGGAATACCTACAAAAAGAGCATCTCGGACAGGCATCCGAGGTGGAAGTATCTCGGCCGGGGTAGTTGGAGTTGGGTCCTGCCTCGGTCGAGGGTCTGGAACTAGATCTTGCCTCGGTCGAGGATCTGGATTCGGTCGAGGTAGATATTGGTCCCGTAAAGCTGCCATATCTGCTTCGATCGCCTCCGTCCTTATGCAAGTTTCTTCCTTTTCAAGCCGCAGTTCTTCTTTACTGAGGCGTAGTTGTTCCAATGTTTCCTTCAATTCGGCCTCAAGATCGTGATTGTCTTGGTTGGCCATTTTAGCTTCTTTAAAGTGTCTTTTGTATGTCATTTCTGGTTCGGGATCGAAAGGAACGATTTCCTTCCCAGCGCGGGTTCTTCGCATAAACCTAAGAGAAACCTGCGAAAGTCACTCAAGTAGAGTGGTTAGTAGCAACAGGGGCAATTGCCCGAAAGACTACCGCAACCGGCTCGGTCTAGACCAAGTCCCCGGCAACGGCGCCAAAAACTTGTTCGCTCCAAACGGTGTGTGCAAGCTTTAAATTTATAACCGAGGAAATATGCTTAAAACAAGGATGCGAACCCGCAGTGTACGGGTCAATTGTAATAAAAAGCAAGAATTTCAGGGGTCGATCACAGGGACTTAGGTGAAACCTAAGCAAGTATAGGTAGTCAATGTAGTTACTAACCACAAAACCGATTAAAGCGATCAAAGATGATAATAAAGTCATATAAAGGAAATATGAAATTCTAGGGATTAAAGCATATAGTTGTGGTTCCAACTCAAGATCTAAAGATAAGCAGACAAAGCTTAGATTTTGCAAAGGGAAGGTGTTTCTAAAGTGGAAATAGATTACCGGGTAAGTCTCACTACTCACTAATCCCAAACCAAAGCTCCTATTACCGGATAAGTCCTAGAGTACTAAGGAAAGGAGTTATAATCTCAAACCAACATACCAACTAAGGGAATAGAATCAACCTTTACCGGGTAAGTCTCAGGCTAACTCACAAAGATGGGATGAAGGCACACTCAAACCCCAATAAAGGATAAACCTTTATTACCTATATTTATGATCTTGGGTAAACAAACTAAGGAATCACCGGGTAAGTCTCATCCTAGGCTTGCATTGAACCAGGAAAGGTATAATAAAAATAGGATTTGGCAAACTCTAACACTTAACTCTCAGTTTTGTATCAAAAGGTCACCTCGGTCAAACAAATTCCACCCCGGCCGAGATGTTCATCGACTGAACGAGAAGTTCTAGGGTTAAGGATAAAGACTCGAGCTTTCAGGGTCCGACTGGGATTAAGATCATTCTATCATCGTCTTTCCCACAACTTTCAGCCAATCACCCTAGAATCACACAAAGAAATTAGCCACTCATCATCATGAAAGCAATAATCAAATATATATGAGAAGGGAATGGATATTTGAACACAAGAACCTTAAGAACAAGACTTCAACAACTGAATCAAATACCACACAAATAAGCGTTCCTTGGATTAAAAATCCAACAAGACAATCGAACCAAAGGGAATCTAAGAAAGTCTTACAAATCCCTTTAAAAGCTATATCCGAACTATCAATCCTTTCTTGAATTATCTTCGATCTTCCTTCCTTCCTTCAAAGCTTCCGAAAAATCCCTTAATTGTTGGATGCTCTAAACCTCTAAGCATGCCTCAACCTGTGGAAAATCAAGCCCTTTTATAGGAGAATTATCTTCCAAAGATAAAATATCTTAGAAAGATAATTTCCTAATAAAATATATCCATATCTCAAAAATAGATCTCCCAAATATATGATCTTTCTTCCAGAAATCCAGCCCAAAAATAAAAGATCTTTCCTTCCAAAAATAAAAGATCTCAGCCAAATAAAATATATCTCGCCGCGTCAGGGTATTCGCCTCGGTCGAGACGCTCCTCAAGATCACCTCGGTCGAGATGGCATTGTAGCTGACCGAGGTGAATCTCAGCTGAATGTGAAATCTCTCAAATCTGGTCCAAGGTAAATCTTCTTTGTTAATTCCAATCTTTATGAGCCCCTCTTTAAGCTCCTGAATGTAGCTCCAATGACTCATCAGCTCCTTTTGCTCCATTTTAATCCAAAATGTGCCATTTTACCTACGATTACAACGAAACTTGGTGTAGACCTCGATTCCCGCAAAAGTAGATGAAACAACAATATAATCACATAATATACATCCAAACATGCAGATTATTGAGGATAAAACGTCTAAACAAGTCCCAAAATATAGACTATAATACATGCTATCAGTTACTACGGTCATACCACCCTTCTTAGGAACCACATGTAAGGGACTAACCCATTTACTATCCGAAATCGGGAAAATGATTCCCGCTCTAGCAACTTAAGGATCTCTTTCTTTACTACCTCTTTCATTATAGGATTCAATCTTCTTTGATGTTCAATAGAGGGTTTCTGATCATCTTCCATCAATATCTTATGCATTCACAAAGAGGGCTTAATGCGAACAAGGTCATCAATGGTGTATCCTATTGCCTTTCTATGCAATTTCAATTCAGTCAACAATCTATCAAGCTCATCATCGTTCAAAGATGCATTCACAATCACCGGATAAGTATAATTTGAACCAAGGAAAGCATACTTTAAATGAGAAGGAAGAGGCTTTAGATCAAGTTTAGGAGGACCTTTATCGGTTGGAGATGATCCATATAATGTAGGTTGAGATGATTCCAAAAGCCATGGAAGCCTCACCTAAGTCCCTTGATGATTGCTCACAAACACTTGGATGATGCTCAAAAGACTCAAGAAAATAGACCCTCTGTGAAGAAAATCGGACGATCCGAGGGTCGATTTCAGGTACGACATTTGCAAATTTGGATGAAAATTCAGAATTAATGCAGAAATTGGCCGATTTTTGGCCTTCTGGTCCGATTTTTCTACAGGAATTTGTCCCTTCTTCTAGAACTTCAAATTCAACACTTGGTAGCTCTTCAAATGCATTCAAAGCCTTGATCACTTCATTGCTACTCTCCTCAACTCCTTCCTCCATCAAACTCAAGCTAAGAACCTTTTCAAGTGGATCCTTGATCAAGATCGAGCTCACAACTTCTCTAGAGTCCTCTTCCTCAACAATGTTGAAGACATCTTCACCTAGGGCTGGCCCCTTTACCATTATGGACAAATTAAACTTGATGTTCTCCTCTCCAATGTTGAATGAGAGGGTTGCATTTTTACAGTCCACCAAGCATCCCGAGGTGGCTAAGAAAGGTCTTCCCAAAATGATAGGAACCGGGTAGTCCGCCGGGATGTCCAAAACAACGAAATCGATTGGCACATAGAACTTCCCAAGTTTAACCGGTATGTCCTCTAGGATCCCCACGGGGTGAGTAATGGATCGGTCCACCATGTAGAGGGTCATCTTGACCGGCTTTAGTTCTCCTAACCCAACCTTTTTGCAAAGTGCAAGCGGGATTATGCTTACACTAGCACCAAGGTCACAAAGGGCCTCATATTGGACTTCTCCTACTCCAATTGGCACACAAAAAGAGCCCGGATCTCACAGCTTAGGAAGCATCTCCTCCTTCATGATTTGAATCAACTCGGAAGACCTCTTTGTCATTATAACTTCTCCATACTCTTCCAACTTCCTCTTGTTGGAGAGTATCTCTATCAAAAACATTCCACAGGCCGGCATACCTAGAATTGCATCCATGAACGGAATGTTAATATGTAATTTAGGCATGAGTTCAAGGAATTTACAAAAATGTTTATCCAAATGAGCTCTTGCTCGTAATTGTGGGAATGGTAGTGGTGGCTTGTATGGAGGAAGTGCCACATATGTTGGCTCATCATCTTTGCTCTTGCCTCCTTCTTGCAATGGATCTTCCTCCACTACTACTTGCTTTCCCTTTTCATTCTCCTTGGGTAAGGGATCTTTCATGCTCAGCCCACTCCTTGTGGTAATGGCCAACACTTGGCCTCATGGGTTGTCCTCAGTCCTTCTGGAAAGCTTTCCCGGATCCCTTTGTGCTTCACCCGCCTTTTGGAACACTTGTGCTTCTAGCACCTTTTGAGCCTTTGAAATGGATGTCACCGTGCTCTCAAGTCCAGTCAACCTTCCTAGCAATTGTTCAAACATCATTTCGGTCCTATCCTTAGGAGGTTGAGCAAAACCGGGTGGAGGCTCTTGTGAAGCCTTAGCTTAGGTGGTGGGGTTGCGCTTGTGGAAGCGGGAGGGTTCAAGGAACCATCCGGGTTAGAATAGGAGAACCCGGGATGGTTGTGATTAGGCCGGTAATTGTTATATTGCCGGCTGTTGTTGTTGAATTTCCTAGGGCCTTGATAATTGTTGAAGTTACCCCTTCCCATGTAGTTAACATCCTCCTCTTTGGAAGCCAAATTGGCTTGCCCTTGCACTTGAGGACTTGCTTGATTCTTTAAGGTTGTGGTACACAACTCTCTCAAATACTTAAGCTCATTGTTGATTGCATCAAGTTTGTAGTTGCTCATGGTGACCTCACTTACTTCATATACTTCCGGTTTCCTCCCATCACTCTTCCTATGGGAGTACTTCTCTATCACCAAGGCTTGCTTCTCTACAAACTCCCAAGCCTCATCCACATTCTTCTCCATGAATGTTCCTCCGGAAAGCGATTGGAGCTTGAATTGACTATCCTCATCAAGCCCTTTGAAATAAATCTCCAATAGCTCTATCTTTGGTATCTCATGGTGTGGACAATCTAGGAGGAGGTCTTTGAACCTCTCCCAAGATTTGAATAGGCTCTCTCTATCCTTCATCACGAAGGCATTGATCTTCCCTCTTAGCTCGGTTGTCTTGGAAGGTGGGAAGAACTTTGTCAAGAACTCAGTTGTCATCATCTCCCAAGTACCCACACGTCCTTGTGGAATGGATTGGTACCAAGCCAAGGCTTTATCCTTAAGTGAGAAGGAAAAATGCCTAAGCTTGTGGTTGTTGCTCTCCAATCTAGGATGCCTTAGAGTCTCCATCAAGATCTCATAATTCATCAAGTGTTGATGAGGAGACTCTCCTTCCGTCCCTCTAAATTGATTGTGCCGGATCATTTGTAGCACTTGAGGGCGGAGCTCGTAATCATGGGTTGCGGGATCTCCTAAGTTTACACCCGGACGGTGCACTCTTTGGGCTGGATTCATACGTTGCTCTAGCGTTTGTGGCTCCTCAATGATGATCGGCTCAAACCGAACATTGACCGCCGGCTGCGGTGGTGGTGGAGGTTGTTGACGATTAAGCTCCCTTTGCACAAGAGCTTGCCTAATCTCTTCAATTTCCCTCCTAGTTGCTTCTTGCCTCTCATTTGCAAGTCTCCTCTCATTCTCCAAGGCTTTATCCCTTAGCCTAATTTGCTCTAAGGCATCATTCAACTCAGCTTGAAGATCTCTTTTGGCCATCTCCTTCTTCTTCTTAATGCTCTTGGATCTAGTCTTAAGGGTTTTCTCCAGTTCGGGATCGAATGGAGCTAAATCCTTGCCACGAGATCTTCGCATGCACCTAAAGAGTGAGAGATGTCTTGAAAATCCAAAGACACAAATCAAACAAGATCAAAAGCAACAAGAAAGACCTACACTATAAACAATCACACAAAATGATTCAATCTAGACCTAGTCCCCTGCAACGGCGCCAAAAACTTGTTACGCTAGAAACGTATTGAAAAAATGTCTTACAATTTATAACTCGATGTAATTTCCTAAATGCTAGCGAACCCACAGTTTATAGGTCGTTTTGTAGCAAGGATAGTATTCCGAGGTCGAACACGAAGACTAAGGTGAAATTAAATCAAACAAGTGATCATGGATAAGACAAATCTAGTATAAGAAAAGATAAGGGAATAAAGAAATGAAAATCATGATATTTTTGGTTGGGTTTTTGTGGTGATCAAGAAAAGATCACAAATCATGCAAGATTACAAATCAAACAAGCAATACAACTAAACAACACAAGATATGTGATCAAAGAGAGAAAAGCGGATTCTAGAGATCAAGATTTCCGGTTATGGCATTGGACTCAAGCTTCTAAACATCTAAGGACAAAGTTGCAGTTATTTGGAAAGGGTGTTTCTTTAATGGGAACAATTATCGGGTAAGTCTCATGTTCCACTAGTCCTTCACCAAACTCCTATTACCGGGTAGGTCTCAAGGAGCTAAAGTTGGGAATTCTACACAAATCAGACACTACTTAAGGGGCAAACCTCTCCTTACCGAGTAAGTCTTGGAAAAGGTAATTCTCAAGCAACAAATCATCCTAAACAATTATCGGGTAAGTCTCATCATCTTCTATACCTAAGAGCGGAAATCACCGGGTAAGTCTCGATCCACAATTAGCTTGCTAACTTTAGGTCACCCTAAGCTAAATTATGCTCAACAAACACTAGGATTTCAACAATCTAGCATCCTAACATATAGATTCATTAATTAAAGAGCAACAGAAGGAAAAATCGGGTGGATCATTAGGTAAATCGGTCGATTTGGGCTATGAACAAGTCGATTTTTCTTGTTTGGGTTAGGTTTTGTGCATACAAATCATCCTAAACTAACATACAAGTCCGTTCTATCATCACCCAAGCCATAATCATTAATCCATTACCCTAGAATCACAACTATTCAGCCAACAACATACAAATCTAGATCAAACTTCATAAATAGAGCATGCTTTGAAGTCATAGCTAGATAATGAAGAATGAACCAAAGAAAAGACATTATAAAGCTAGAATAGAAGTTACCAAGTCTTACAAAGGCTCCAAGAGTTGCTCCAAGTTGTCAACAATGGAAACCTCACTCAAAACCACTCAAATCTCACTACAAAACTAAAATCTACACTAATCTCTCTCAAGAACACCAACAAGGGTGCCTTGAAGAGAGGCTACAATGGGAGAGTGTTGGAGAAGAGCTAGAGGAGAAGGGTCCAAAAAGGAGAGGGATCCTCAAATCAGCCTGCAGGACCACTTAAATACTCCACCAAGAAGCAAGGGCTGGACAAAGAGATCGTGGGACACGTGGCACAAGCTGTCAAAGGCCAAAAAAATCGACCTAGACAGAAAAGTCGTCTGATTTTCCTGAGTGTTAGGTCGATTTTCTTCAACAAAAGCTTGTTATGATCATCTAGCCATGAGTTGCTCCATTGCTTGCACCAATAAGGGTCCTTGTGTCCTTCATTGCTCCAATTGTGTTCCTTCAAAGCCTCGGATATGTACCACCATGAGGCTTGACCCTCGAATGTATCGATTAATGTCCGAAAGATCCTAGAAATACCTACAAAATCGGCAAAAGCTCGTGCAGACGTCTTTTCTAGAGATATGACTCAATTAAGAAATAAATGTCACGAACTAACATACAATCATGCATGAATAAAAGGAAAACTATATAAATCAATGCCTAAACTAACGTCATAAATCATGTTATCACTTTTCCACCGAGGCTTGAGGGTGTTCACCCCGTCTTCCATGTGTCTCGGTTGAAGGAGTACATACCAGATCTGAGGCACGTCGTCAATCACGAGGATCTAGTGATCGAGCCAGACCATACTTTTGAAGAACATCCGGTAGCTGTCTTTTTAGAGCGTAGTACGAGACGCTTGCATTAGAAGGACATACCGATGATGAAGATTCAGCGGTCGATGTGAGGAACTTATGAGGTGACTTGGGAGACAGAGGATAGTATCCAGGGGAACTATCCGGAGTTTTATGCTGAGCTTGATGCACCTTTAGCTTAGAGTTTTGTGTTGTAGTTTTCGTTGTTGTGTTGTACACGCTTTTGTGACGTTTTGAGTTTTGTGCCTCGAGTGAGAATATATGCGTTTAGTTAAGATTTTCTGTGTTGTCCTCGTGTGACCTTTTTGGCTATCTTTTTTTTGGGGGGGGGGGATCTGATGTAAGATCCCAGTTTTTACCTTCACTGCCCCGATGTGAAGAAGGCCGCCCCAACGGCAAGTTGTCTATCACTGCCCCCGCGGTGACAAGGGGCCACCCCTGCGGCCGGCCACCCCTGCGGATTTGCCTCAGATCGCGAAGATCTTCTTTCCTTTTCGGTTATATCCTGTTCCTATCTTAGAAGATCCGATTTTCTTATCTTTGGACGACTTTCATGGATCTTCTAAGCCCTAGGGCGTCCTTCCTTTTATTTTTTCTATCTCTTCTATAAATCCCCTTCTTTCCCCTCTTTTTCGCGTTTCTTACATACATTTCTTCACCCTTGAGAGCTGCAGCCGCGTTTCCTTCTTCCCTTTCTAAACGTGTAAGTTCTTCCCCTCTTGTTCTTCATCACGTTAAGGTGTTGCTGCAACTTCCTTTTGTTTTGTTCTCCCTTTGTTTCCTCTTTTCTTCTTCTCCAAGTATCAAGTTTGATCCTTGATTTTTGTGGAGCGTTCTGTTGGTGATCCTTTGATGTTCACTGGTGATGTGATCGAACTCGATTCGAACACGACGATCCATGACACAAGTTCACACTCAGATTGGAATTGGTGAAATGGAACTCTTTTTTTTTGGATTTTGTGTTTTTGGATATGAAAAGAAAATTCCCTCGGCCTTTCACTTTGGGAATCCCTCAACTCGAACGAACTACCCTCAGAATCTTACTTTGGTTCAAATCTTCGTTCGTCGGCCTCTCAACTTAAACCCACCTAAGCATCTCTCCTAGATGTTTGAAAACTAAACATCACACCTAGAATTCGGGTTTTGTTTTAAAGCAAACAACGACTTTGAAAGCACAAAGGCTAACTTACTTCATTTAACTTGACTTCCCTTACAATGGGGGGATACAAGACTTTATATAACCACAAAACTCAGCCTAGAAACTCCCTAATTAAGTGCTAGAAATATCAAATATTTATCAAAAGGAAATGCGAGAAATTCAAGAGTTTTTCTAGGAAATTCAAAACATAAATGGCCACATTTGGCCTTTATTCAATAATGACTCTTGGATCTTATTCTCTTCACTTGGACCACACATCAAGGAGGGTAAAATCATGTCTTGGACATCCATATTGAAGGAGAAGAAGACCATTGAACTAACTTGGCCTCCATTCAATGTATTGTGTGAAGATGTCTTCAATGTTTGATTGATTGTTGACTTGTTGACCTTCACATGATTAATACATAAATTCATGCATGATATATGAATAATATGAGAATGGTATGCTGCATGAAATACGTATTGGTTGGACGTGCATATGTTTTGTATAACCATCTTTCATGCCTCCATGCACGATCTTGCCCAACAATCCATACAAGTACCGTAGTTGCTGTAATGTAGGGTCATTTTCACTCTCTACCTCTTTGAATCTCGACTTTGTGTAAACTAGAAAGTTGTAGATATTGAAAATACATTTCAAAGTAGTACTTATCGGTATTTTAATTCCAAGAATTGCCTCATTTATAGGCGTTTTACTAAGAGTGCGCAAACTTGACAGCTTAGCCGGATAGAGTGAAAATTGGCTTGCAATGGGCATGCTCGGAGCAAGCATTTTCGGCTTAATTTCAATAGGTTTTGGCTCAATTTTAGGCATGACCTCCAATACATAAGTATTGATTTCGATAGGTGCCGGCTGAGTTTTGACATGGACGGTTGGTGGAAAAACGATTGGTTCCGGCATATTGACGATGATTTCTTTTCCGGTGAGGATCACATCAACTGGCTCCCTTGGTTGAGTTGTGAAGTGTGAGAGTGTTGGAAGAGCAAGCTTTGGCCTTTGTCGTGGTTCTGTTGTCGTCGAGATGTCGATAGACGCTTCTGTCAAGGATCCGCCCCCGTGCCTGCACAGAGCCGCCCCTACGCCTCTGTCACATGCCGCTCCGATGGACCTCTCACCCGTTCCCGTGCTAAGGCAATCGCCCAAGCTACCGGCTCCATCATTGGCCGCACCGTTGCTTGTCACGGACCCATTGGTTGCAAACCGTGCCTCTATGCCACCATGGCATGAAGCTTGTCAAGCCAGCACCGTACCGGCGCATTTTCCGCATTTTCCATATTTTAGCGTTTTGTAATAATAAGTCTTTTTATTTTAGGAATATTAATTTCCGGGACTTTATTTCCGGGTAATAATTTACCGAATTTAAGATTAGACTTTTGGTTTCGGAATTTAATTCGAAAACTTAATTCCAAACTTAAATTTCCAACCTTTCATATTTTTAGGCTTTTCATTTTCGGAACTTTAATTCCGAATTTATTTCCGTCATTTATGTTCCGACCCTTTGTATGGCCTTCATCCACTATATAAGGGGATGCTTGACTCATTTGTAAAGGATGTTCAATTTGATTAAGTATTGAGAAGTATTTTCCTCCTACTTACTTGAGCATCAATCTCTCTTCCATCCTCTCAAAGTTCTTCTTTTTGATCTTCAATCCAAACTCATTCACATTCGAGGATTCTTCAAGAATCAACTCAATCGATCAACTTCAAGGCTTGATTGATCAATCTAGATCGACTCAACCATTCAACTTCCGCCTCCATCTGCAAGCTTCCGCAACCCATCTTCAAACGCATCCGCACTTCAACTAAGGAGTACTTGAGCTTAAGCTTGATTTAGATCCGGAATCTTTCATTGCCGTGTCCAAGGATGCATCAAATTGGCATCAGAGTAAAGGAATCCAAGCTAAGTTATCTTTACTCTTGTTTTTGTGTGTTATCACATTCATCCTTTTTGCCTTTTGTTCATCATCATCTTCATCTCGTTCTTCGCATCTTCATCCACGTTCTTGAAAAAAAAAAATTCGATCCATTTAGCAAAGCAACCTTAGGATATTTTTTATTTGCCATAAAAACCATTAATAAAAAATAATTTCCTCACCCAATCCGACAACTTTGTTAATCAATTTCACCAAAAACAAGCAAAAACTCTTCAAAAAACGGATTTGTTTCAAAAGAAAAAGTTTATTCATCTCTTGCATTCAAAAGTTTCAAAAAGAAACAATTCCACAAAAACAAAGTTAAAAAGACGTCCGGTAAACCAGTCCATCCGAAAAATCGGATTTTTCAAAAAGTTCAAAGACCAAGGAAGTAAAACTTGCCACTAAACAATCCATCCATTTCCTATCTCTCCATTTTCTTACATGTTGCAAATGATCTCTTGATTTTGTGTGCATTTTGGTTCAAATTTGTTGGGTTTGCCTTCCTTGCCTAACCGCCACACGGCCTTCCCAAAGGTAAAAACCTTAACACACTTGAACTTGGGTAAAGTTAGACTTAACTTGTCACCTTTCTTATTTGATTGCTTGCAATTGTGTGTCTTAAATTGGAGTTATGACTAACGTCGAAATGGAAAATTCTCAGGACCCTCGTGAAAGGCAAGAGCTCACTACCTTAACCGAAGAAAATGCCTCTCTTCGGCAAGAAATTGAAGCTTTGAGGGCCCAAGTGCTTACCCTTATGACTGCCCCAACGAATCCAAATGGAACCTTGGTTGATGCTTCCACATCCGATGGACGTCGCAAAGGCAAAAGCTATATTGGGAGCCGAACCATCTAACGGTCGACGGCTTGCCTCCGTCATTGAAAATCAAAGGCCCTTACAAGATAACGGTCATGAGTCCCACAATGAAGGTGACATGAACCTTGACCCTTCTCTGAATGATTTGTTACATGTTGACACTGAGAATCGGCACAAGCGTTATGAGCACAAACGACGTAGGTATGGCACTTCCCCTCCTCCATTGATAGCATGTATTATAGTCTATATTTTGGTGCTGGTTTAGACGTTTTATCTTCGTAAATCTGCATGTATGGATGTATATTCTGCTGTTATATTGTTGTTTTATCTACCTTTGTAAGAATCGAGATCTACACCTAGTTTCGTTGTAATTGTAGGTAAAATGGAACGTTTTGAACTAAAATGGAGCCAAGGAAGCTAAGTAGTCATTGGAGCTACGTTGAGGAGACATGAGAAGATCTCATGAAGCATGGAAATGATTTAGAGGATTGACTTTGGACCAGATTCGAGAGATTTCAAATTCAGTTGAGATTCACCTCGGTCAACTACAGTACCACCTCGACCGAGGTGATCTTGAGGAGCGTCGCGACCGGGGCTAACACCATGTCGCCGGTGATCTATTCCCACCTTATAATCACCTTCCCTTTGCAAACCTCAGCTTTGCTCGCGTTATCCTTTGAGATCTTGAGTCGGAACCACAACTAGATGCTTTAATCCCTAGAATCCGCATTCTCATTATATGACTTTATATCATCTTTGATTGCTTTAATTTATGGTCATTAGCATATTTGACTACCTGATTTCGTGCTTTGTATCACCATAGTCCCTGTGATCGACCCCCGGAATTCTTGCTTTTCCATTAATTTGATTATTGTTATCATGATGATTGTTGGCTAAGTTTCTTATGCGATTCTAGGGTGATTGGCTGAACTTTGTGGGAAAGACGATGATAGAATGATCTTAATCCCAGCAGGACCCTGAAAGCTCAAGCCTTTATCTTAACCCTAGAACACCTCGCTCAGTCGTTGAACATCTTGGCCGGGGTGGAATCTGACTAAACGAGGTGAACCTTTCCTGATCCAAAACTGAGTTAAGATTGTAGTTTGCCAAATCCTATTCTTATTACACCTTTCCTGGTTCAATGCAAGCCTAGGATGAGACTTACCCGGTGATTCCTTTGTTTGTTTACCCAAGATCATGAGTGTAGGTAATAAATGCTTATCCTTTATTGGGGTTTGAGTGTGTCTTCATCCCATCTTTGTGAGTTAGCCTAAGACTTACCCGGTAAAGGTTGATTCTATTCCCTTGGGTGGTGTGTTGGTTTGATATTATAGTTCCTTTCCTTAGTACCTTGAGACTTACCCGGTAATAGGAGCTTCGATTTGGGATAGTGAGTAGTGAGACTTACCCGGTGATCTATTCCCACCTTAGAAACACCTTCCCTTTGCAAACCTCAATTTTGTCCGCGTTATCCTTTGAGATCTTGAGTCGGAACCACAACTAGATGCTTTAATCCCTAGAATCCGCATTCCCTTTATCTGACTTTATATCATCTTTGATTGCTTTAATTTATGCTCATTAGCATATTTAACTACTTGATTTCGTGCTTTGTTTCACCATTAGCATACTTGACATGAACCTTGACCGTTCTCTGAATGATTTGCTACATGTTGACACGGAGAATCGGCACAAGCGTTATGAGCACAACCGAAGTAGGTATG
This sequence comes from Fagopyrum esculentum, assembly GCA_033239045.1. NCBI lineage: Eukaryota > Viridiplantae > Streptophyta > Magnoliopsida > Caryophyllales > Polygonaceae > Fagopyrum > Fagopyrum esculentum. Next base: position 137,836,717 of record BSUD01000001.1, on the reverse strand, counting down.
GCACTTCCCCTCCTCCATCTAGTGCACAACGTACTAACCGTCCCTCTTGTAAGATCCCAGTTTTGCCTTCACCGCCCTTGCAGTGAAGAGGGCCGCCCTTGCAGGTAATGTGATCCGCCCCTAGGGATGACGACAAATCGTGCCCGATCTTTTGTCCATTCTTTTTATCTTTCTTCCATAGATAGAATGTCTAATATTATATCCTATGGGTCGGTTCCTGATCTTCTTTCTAAAACCCTAGACGCCTTTCCGTCTATCTTTCCAGCCCGTTCCTATATATTCTCTTCTTTTCCTCCTTTTCCCGTCTCTTGCTATCGTGTTTCAAACCCTAAGAGCTGCAACCATTCCTTTGCTTCTTGCGACCTTGCTGAACGTGTAAGTTTTTTCCTTCTGGTTTCTTCATCACGTTCTTATAGTTGTTTCATGCCTTCTCCTTCCATTTCATTTTCTTCTCCGTTCTTCTCTTTTCTTCTTCTCCAAGAATCAAGTTTGATCCTTGATTCTTGTAGAGCATTCCGTTGTTGATCCTTTATTGTTCTCAGGCTCCCTAGAGTGTTGCCGCCCTTGTTGTGAGTTATGTTGGAGAGAAGCCCGACATCACTTCTGTCGTGCAGCCACCCCTGCGCCTGCACCTGGCCGCCCCTGCGTGTTGCCGCCCCTACACCCTGTCCAACCGCCCCTGCGGTTTTCCCTGTTGTGACTCCCGTCTTTGCTGAGTTGCTTCCTTCCTTTCCTCGTTCCTTTCTTGGTTCCTTGTGGTTGTTCCTTGTTCCCGGAGCTGTTGTAAGACTAAGGTCGAGCCCTTCGCTTGTGGAGATCTCTTAGAGATCGTTGAGACTAGAAGTTATAGACTTCTAACAACCGTTCCGTTCCTGATCCGTGATACTTGTTCGTACAGGATTTTCTTTGCTCCTTTCCTGAGGGAAATTGAGCTTTATTGTGTGTTCTCTGAGTTGTTGTTGAGACTTTGTGTTACCTTCGAGTGAGTTAAGTCCCTTGGACTTACTTAGCTTCATTCCGCGTATTGTTTGAGTGTTTTGAATTGTTTCTCTTATTTATTCATGTTATAATGGATAACCGGACTAGAATTCACCCTTTATAACCTTAACTAACCCAAATGCATTATAACCGGGTGGTGACCACTTGTCTAGTTCTATAGGAGACTAGAATCTGCTCTTGCAACCCAGGCCCGTACGTAACGGATAAACTGATCAATTCCTATTGGTAGACGGAAGCGGAGGTGAGTTTTGGGAGATTCTCGTGTGATAAAAGAAGTAGAATTAGTAATGGATAACCTTAATGAAAGATAATAATCGGTTGAGTGCAAGCATGCTATATGTTTATCTTACCTTATGTGTGGTTGTACCTTTACGCTCTTGCTTATACTAAGAATGTTAGCTAACGGTTTACCGTCGTTGTAGATGTTCCGCAGGTTCAGGATGCTGTTTGATCCGAATGGTGTGGTCAGCCGGGGTTCCCGTACATTATAGGACGGGATCGGGTTTATGTTTCTTTCATTGTTTCCCTTTTGTTTTGAACTCGGCTGTGAGTCTTTTCCGTTTTGTTTTGTTTAAACCTTTGGTTTTATTTTTAGTTTTGTCATTCATTCGTCTGTGCCTTGTTGTAAGATTCGTTTGTTGTTGCTACTCTGAGGGTTGGGACCCATTGTGAGGTCCTATCCCGTAGCGCTTCGAGTTCCCAGAACTTGGGGTGTTAAAATATGGTATCAGGGCCAGGTTGGCAACAATGGCACTCGAAATCTTCTAAAGGTCGGATGGATAAATAAATAGAACCTACAAGGGGTCTAACGTTTTCAAAAGGGGGTTTTTGTTTTAAACCGTTGGTCTGGGATATATGTACAGGCGACTGCTACTACCTCCGTGGATCTCAACAGTGTAGTTTCTTATATGTTGGCCTTTATATGTGCTTTTCTTGGATTTGTGCTTTAGAGGTAGTGTGGCCTTATATCAATATATACATAGTCTTATATATCTATCCTTATAGAAGATAACGCGTACTAGAGCTACATCTGCTATAGGGCGAGGAAGGGGTCAATTACCTCTTCCACATGCCGTTCATGGACGAGAACGTGGAGAAGGACCTCCACTAGCTAGAGAACGGGGCCAAGCCCCAGTTGTTGATCCGCCTATCGTCGAGGCATTCGTTGAAGAAGTTGCTGAGAGAGGTGTTCACGAAGCAGGAAACGGGACTATCAAGAAATCCGGAGCACAGAGAGCACAAACGATCGAGTCCAGTCAAGTGACCTTTGGAGTATTTGCATATCGCGACTACGTGCAGAGAGTTGAAGAAGCTATCAAGCCTGGAGGACCTGCACTAACACCGCCAGTACCCGTGAGATCAGTTGAGACTGTCAAAGCTCAAGATGGAGCAAGTTCGGAAGTTGAGCTTTGGCTAGACCACAAGGATTCAGCGTTAGAGTCAATAAGAAGTATGCTAAGGAAGCGACCGAATTTCAAGAGAGATCTTCAAGTAGGAGGTCTTACGAAGAGACAAAAGACTGGACCAACCAGTGCTGGAGATGGAGCATCAGGATTCGTACATGTTCAGACGATAGGTCACTTTGGGATCCAGCAAACAATACGGAGTTCCGACAGAGGACGATAATGTCATAACTGCGGAGGTGTCGAACACATCTGAGCAGATTGTGAGAAGCCTGCAGTGACTTGCTTTTCTTGTGGCATGTCCAGACATAGAGCTGCGTTCTTCCGTTAGAGCAGAAGACGAGGAGGTGGTACGCTTGACACTAGAGATGCATCAGCTAGAGTGTATGAGCTGAGGAGTGTTATAGAGCCGACAGCGCCAGCAGCCACATGTACCATTCATATTAATGGTTTTCTTGTCAGAATTCTTTTCGATACCGGTGCTACGTATTCTTTTATATTTGATGCATGTGTTGATAGATTAGCCTTAGTTACTGTAGAAGGTAGACCTTTCTTTATAGAATTACCCGATGGGGGTTAGGTTTGAGGTACACGAGAGGTTCGCGACTGCCCTATTAGATTGGGAGGTCGCGATGACCAGCTGACTTCTTCGTCATGTACTTAGTACATGAAGAAGTTATTTTGGGTATGGATTGGATGGATCGACATCGAGCAATTTTTTCCATCGACAAGTGTAGTTCGAGCCGCGAGACTTATTAGTGAGGGATGTGAGGCTTTTTGGTGCTATGCCATGAAGGATAGTACGAGTCCGGCTTTGGAAGAGATTCCAGTAGCTTGCGAGTTTGCTGACGTCTTTGGAGAGCCCGCAGGTTTACCTCCACAAAGGAGTGTAGACTTTGGCATTGAGCTACAGCCCGGAGCGAGACCGATCTCTAAAGCTCCCTATCGTATGACACCTATCGAGATGCTTGAGTTGAAGAAGCAGCTCGAGGAGTTAGCTGAGAAGGGCTTCATCCGCCCTAGTGTATCTCCTTGGGGCGCACCAGTTCTCTTCGTCGGGAAGAAAGACGGTTCAATGAGGTTATGTATTGACTACCGGGAGCTAAACAATGTGACAATCAAGAACAAGTACCCATTGCCCCGTATCGACGATCTTTTGGATCAAATGCATGGAGCTTCAGTGTTTTCGAGGATCGATCTGAGATTTGGATATCACCAGCTGAGAGTGAGATAGCAGGACATAGCCAAGACAGCATTTCAGACTAGATGTGGACACTACGAGTTTGTAGTGATGCCATTAGGGCATACGGAAGCGCCCGTAGTCTTCATGGAGTTAATGAACAACATCTTCAGCGACTTCCTAGAACAGTTTGTAGTTGTCGTCATCGACGACATTGTGGTTTACTCTCGCAGTAGAGAGGAGCATGTTGGACACTTGAGCACTATTCTTCAGTTCTTACATGACAGAGAGCTTTACGCTAAGCTCTCTAAGTGCGAGTTTTGGATGACCGAGGTAGCATTCCTTGGTCACATTTTTTCAGCTGAAGGGATCAAGGTAGATCCGGCGAAGATCGAGTCAGTAGCATCTTGGCCTCTACCTAAGAACGTCAAGGATGTCCGCAGCTTCTTAGGATTGGCGGGATACTACCGGAGTTTTGTCGAGGGCTTTTCAGTTATTGCCCGACCGCTCACTTCCTTGCTGAGGAAGTCTACGAGGTTTATGTGGTCCGAGTCATGCCCACAGAGCTTCGAGGAGCTGAAGAAGAGGTTGACCTCTGCCCCTATACTAGCTCAGCCAGAGGGCATTGAGGATTTCGTGGGTTACATCAACGCATCCAAGTTGGGCTTCGGATGTTTTCTGATATAGAGAGGTAAGGTAATCGCTTACGCCTCTAGACAGCTGAAGACATACGAGGAGAATTACCCTACCCATGACTTGGAGTTGGCTGATGTGGTTCACGCTCTAAAGATTTCGAGGCATTATCTGTACGGAGCTACGTGTCAGATATTCACCGATCACAAGAGTCTGAAGTACATATTCACTCAGCGGGAGTTGAATAACCTCCAGCGCAGATGGTTGGAGTTGATCAAGGATTTTGACCTTGAGATATTATATTACCCGGGGAAGGCTAATGTGGTAGCAGATGCCCTTAGTAGGAAGACTCCCCGAGAGATGGCGATTGCTGGGCTAAAGGCTCAGCCACAGTTACAGCAAGACCTTGTGTGGCTAGAGATGGATATCCACTTTCCGGATTACGATAGCTACCTATCCACCTTGGAGATAGTACCTGATTTGTTGGCCAAAACCCGACGGAAGCAGAAGAGTTGCCCAACTCTGACACAGATTTGAGACCGATGTCTCGAGGAGAGGCACCACGGTTTGTGGTTGGTTTTGATGGAGTTTTGAGACGGAAGGAGCGTGTTTGTGTGCCTTCAGATCGAAAGTTAAGACACATGATCCTTCAGGAGGCTCACTCTTCACCTTACTCAGTACACCCTGGTGCGAGGAAGTTGTATGAGGATATCAGACGCTCTTTCTGGTGGGGAGTTCTGAAACCAGACGTCATGAGATATGTAGCTTAGTGTGCGACCTGTCAGCAGGTCAAGATCTAGTTTCACAAACCAGGAGGCGAGCTACACCCACTTCCCGTTCCTCAGTAGAAGTAGGAGGATATCTCTATGGATTTCGTTACCGGTTTGAGACCGAGTCCAGGCTTTGATGCTATCTGGGTGATAGTAGATCGATTGACGAAGACCGCACGGTTTCATTCTGATCAAGAAAACGTGGCCGGTGAGTCGATTGGCAGAGGAGTTCACGAGACAGATAGTGAGACTTCATGGAGTACCTAGGACTATAATCTCTGAAAAAGACGGACGGTTCACATCGAGGTTCTGGTAGTAGGTTCATGCCGCCCTAGGTACGAGTCTACAGTTCACGACTGCTTATCATCGTCAAACCGATGGTCAGTCTGAGCGGACCATCCAGACTCTGGAGGACATGTTGAGAGCCTGCGTGTTAAACTGAAGACAGGTGTGGCTAGATCACCCTCCCTTAGTAGATTTTCCGTACAACAATAGTCGGCACGCATCGATCAAGATGGCTCCTTATGAGGCTTTATACGGGTAGAGATGTCGTACACCGTTGTGTTGGGATGAGCCGAGTAGTGCTAGCGGAGTAGCATCTCAGCAGATACAGGATGACATGGCTCTTGTACAAGTGATCCGCGAGCGGATGTTAGCAGCGCAGAGTCGAGAAAAATCCTACGCAAATCAGAGGCGCAGACCTTTGGAGTAGAGAGTTGGAGCTCAGCTTTGGTTGAGAGTATCCCCGACATGAGGCGTCAGATGTTTCGGTGTCAAGGGGTAACTGAGCCCTAGATACGTCGGACCGTTTCGAGATTCTGGAGCGAGTGGGAGAGGCAACATACCGACTTGCCTTGCCACCGAAACTCGACGGTGTTCACCCAGTCTTCCATGTGTCTCAGCTACGGGAGTACATACCAGACCCGAGACACATTGTAAGTCATGAGGATCTAGTGATCGAGCCAGACCACACGTTCGTAGAGCACCCGGTGGCTGTCTTAGAGCGTAGTACGAGAGGCTTATGTTCGAAAGATATACCGATGATAAAGATTCAGTGGTCGATGCGAGGAGCTGATGAGGAAACTTGGGAGACAGTAGACAATATCCAGAGAAACTATCCGGAATTTTACGTTGGGCTGGATGCACCGTTAGCATAGTTAGTTGTTTCAGTTTTCCTTTGTTGCGTTACGTACGCTTTTGTGTGACGTTTTGTGTTACATGCCCCGAGTGGGAATATATGAGTTATGTTCTGTTTCTGTGTGTTGTTGCGATCTTTAGGCTTTTGCAAGTTTCGGGACAAAACTTCTTTTTAGAAGGATCTGATGTAAGATCTAGGTTTTGCCTTCACCGCCCCCGCGGTGAAAAGGGCCGCCCCTGCGGTCGCCCGCCCCTGCGGCTGATGTGATCCACCCTTGTGGATGACGACAGATCGTGCCCGATCTTTCTTCTATTCTTTTTATCTTCATTTCATAGATAGAATGTCCGATATTCTATCCTATGGGCTGGTTTCCTGATCTTCTTTCTCAACTCTAGACGCCTTTCCGTCTATCTTTCCAGCCCGTTCCTATATACTCTCTTCTTTTCCTCCTTTTCCCGTCTGTTTCTATCGTGTTTCAAACTTTCTAAGAGTTGCAGCCATTCCCTTGCTTTCTACGACCTTGCTGAACGTGTAAGTTCTTTCCTTCTGGTTTCTTCATCACGTTCTTATAGTTGATGCATGCCTTCTCCTTCCGTTTCATTTTCTTCTTCGTTCTTCTCTTTTCTTCTTCTCTAAGAATCAAGTTTGATCCTTTATTCTTGTGGAGCATTCCGTTGTTGATCCTTTTATGTTCTCAGGCTCCTTGGAGTTGAGTCTTGACGTGTTGGAACCAAAGGTTCGAGCTTTGATTGCCCTTGTTGTGAGTTCTGTCGAAGAGAAACCCGATAGTGCTTCTGTCGTGCAACCGCCCCTGCCCCTGCACCTGGCCGCCCCTGCGTGTTGCCGCCCCTGCGCCCTGTCCAACCGCCCTTGCGGTTTTCCCTGCTGTGACTCCCGTCTTTGGTGAGTTGCTTCCTTCCTTCCTTTCCTCGTTCCTTTCTTGGTTCCTTGTGGTTGTTCCTTGTTCCCAGAGCTGCTGTAAGACTAAGGTCGAGCACTTAGCTTGTGGAGATCTCTTAGAGATCGTTGAGACTAGAAGTTATATACTTCTAGAACCCGTTCCGTTCCTGGTCCGTAATACTTGTTCGTACAGACTTTCCTTGCTCCTTTCCTGAGGGGAACTGAGCTTTCTTGTGTGTTCTCTGAGTTGTTGCTGAGCCTTTGTGTTACCTTCGAGTGAGGTAAGTCCCTTGGACTTACTTAGCTTCATTCCGCGTATTGGTTTGAGTGTTTTGGTTTGTTTGTGTTATTTATTCATGTTATAACGGATAACCGGACTAGGATTCACCCTTTATAACCTTAAATGACCCAAGTGCATTATAACCAAGCGGTGACCACTTGTCTAGTTCTAGAGGAGACTAGAATGTGCTCTTGCAACCCAGGCCCATAGGTAATGGATAGTACTAATCTATTCCTATTGGTAGACGGAAGTGGAGGCGAGTTTTGGGAGATTCTCGTGTGACAAAAGAAGTTGAATTAGGAATGGATAACCTTAATGAAAGATAATAACCGGTTGAGTGCAAGCATGCTATATGTTTATCTTACCTTATGTGTGGTTGTGCCTTTACGCTCTTGCTTATACTTAGAATGTTAGCTAATGGATTATACCGTCGTTGTAGATGTTCCGCAGGTTCAGGATGTTGCTGAGTGATCTGGATGGTATGGTCAGCCGGGGTTCCCGTACATTATAGGACGGGATCGGATTTGTGTTTCTTTCGTTGTTTCCCTTTTGTGTTGAACTCGGTTGCGAGTCTTTTCCGTTTTGTTTTGTTTAAACCTTTGATTTTATTTTGAGTTTCAGCTTTCATTCGTCTGTGTCTTGTTGTAAGATTCGTTTGTTGTTGCTACTCTAAGGGTCAGGACCCATTGTGCGGTCCTAGCCCGTAGAGCTTCGAGTTCCCAGAACTTAGGGTGTTACACCTCCCGGGTTGAGGACCGGTACCAGCATCAAACAAACGATCGCTCTCAACGTCCCGAGAATGATCGGTCCAGGACAACGCCGCCAACGGCATAGCCGGCAACCTATGTATCATGATTATGAAGAGTATGACGAGAGGGGTCACATTTAATGAGTTCTCCGACGATGATTCGGACTTGGACCGGGTGGCACATGTCCGTCCATGGCACCCACCCATCCGAGAGCCTTTTGAGAACCATGTTCGCCACTTAGCGTGCGTGCAAATAAGCTTTAAATTTATAAAACTAGAATCAAGCAAGCGAACCCGCAGTGTACGGATCGATATAGTTAAGCAAGAATTCCAGAGTATCGAACACAGGGATTTGGGGGGTTAAATCCAATTATAGAGTTATCAAGCAAGTAAATGTATGAAGCTTTGTAAATATTGGGAAAACAACAATCCTAAAGATCGAGGAATCCAACTGTGGCAATCGATTCAAGATATACTAAAGATATAAGGATAGAGTTAAGAGTTGCAAAGGTATACTAATGCAAAGCAATGTACGGTGAAGTTCCAATGCTTTATGTAACTTAATTAAAGACACTCTCTATAAAGGTTGTTGAGGCTTCAGTATAGAAAGGACCTAAAGTCAAGAATTAATCTCAAATACCCAAACTTAATTGTAATTCAAGGATCAAGACTAACTAAACCGATTAAGGTTGTGACACTCGGAATCGAGGTAGAGGTTGTTGAGGCTTCACTACCACCTAGAAAAGGCAAGCCAAGACTAAGTTAAAGCAAATCTTTAACTTTGGATTAAAGTAAAAGCAAGGTTCGTAAACTAAGGGAAATTACGGGTGGATCTTGAGATTCCACGGCCGTGGAACTCAAGAACACACCGTGATTTTGGTTCGTCGGCGATTCTCTCTAACTCTCAGGGTCCAATCTGTTTACGATCGATCTATCATCATCTAAGCCACAACTATCAACCCTTCACCTTAGAATTGCTAAAGGGTTTTAGCCAACAACAGTCATATTAATATCAATTTCAAGATTTTAAAAGAATGAAAGATGAAAACCTTCGAAAACCTTTGATAAATCTCAAACAAATCTCAAATCCACAAACAAGAACAATGATGTAAGCAGATTCAGAATAACACAAACAATCACAATCCTTGATAAGAACCAAGAACGGGATGTAAATCCGTCTACTAATCAAACCTAAGGACAAAGGATGCAATCTCCGTACGAACAATCTTCCAAATCTTCACTCTTTCTCTAAGCCTTTCCGTCAATTCGGAAATCTCAATAGGGCTAAGCGCAGTCTCTAAGCGGAGGTGACGGAATCTCTCTTCTTCCGTCCTTTTATAGGGTAAGATAGAATAAGTGTCCAGCCCATTGTGTAAAAGATCGTGTCTTTAATTTGTACATTAAAAGATCGCCTAAATCACGGTTTCATAGGATTCCCCGGCCGTGGTTTAGAGCGTGGAATTTCATTACGGTGTCTCACAACTTCCACGACCGTGTAACTTGCTGGAATGCTCCACGCTTGTGTTTCCAAGGTTCCACGGCCGTGGTTTAGAGCATGGACTCCGTTACGGCCGTAATTTAGAGCGTGGAACGTAGATTGCTCGTAAATCTCCTTTGTTTTGTGTCAGTCTTCATCCTAGCATCCTCCTTAGCTCCTTTGTGGTGCCCTCAATCCTTAGACATGCTCAATCCATCTCCATTCTCTCTTATTCCGTTCGGTTTTAGCTCTTATTTGCCTACAATCAACACAAAGCTTATGTAGACCTCTATATCGACAATGTAGACAAACTAGCTCACAATTGCTTCAATGCTTTATCAATAAACACTAATATGGATGAAATACACTTAGAAAACGTGCCTAAAATATCACAATATTTAATGCTAACAAACCAAGATCGAGGAGAAGAATGGTTGCCTCCTCCTAACCAACCAAGGCGTGCACAACCTAATCATGGGCGCCAACGGCATAATGATGGCCACCCGCGAGCCCATCACGAAGAGGCCTACATGGCACCACCCCAACCGGATCCCTACCGAGCTCGTAGGGAAGGTAAAGTTAAATTTCTGATATTTTATGGTGAATATGATCCTTGTGCATTTCTTGATTGGGCACAGGATATGAAAAGAGCTCTAAATCATTGCCATTATGAGGAGTATGAGAAAATCAAAGCGGCGACCCTTTACTTTGAAGGTGATGCAAAATCTTGGTGGAATCGGTACGAGACCAACCGTGAGAACCGAGGATGGGCATCGGTTGCGACATTTGATCAATGGATCTATGTCATGACTAAGAAGTACGTGCCCGACGACTTCAAAAACGGCATGCGGTTGCAAATTGTCGAATTCCAACAAGGAAGTCTTACTCCGGTGGCTTACTTAGCCAAGCTTGAGGACATGCATATGAAGGCCGGCATCTCGGCCTCCGCCTCTGCCCTTCAAACCAAATTCATGAGCGGCCTTAATCCGTCAATCCGACGTCTCCTCGAGATTGTCCCATACAAGGACTTGGGAGCCTTATGTCATGCCGCCATGAAACTTCACAAGCAACAACTCGAAACACCTCGATATTCAAGGTATAATTCTTCATCTAGTCAATATGCTTATACCTCTAATCCCTGTTCTCGATATATTTCTAGTTCTCAAGATTTCGGCGCCGCTAAAGGATCACCACGGATGGGTCAACCCACCCGGCAAGCGGCTACCGAGAAGGCACCATACCGTGGCCCCGTTTCTCTAACACAAACGCCTCCGGGCCGAACCCAACAAGGATCTTATACGGTGGCCCGCCCAAGAGAACCCGTGCGTTTAAAATGTAGTGAGTTTGGTCATGTCCAACATGATGTTGGTCAACCCATCATATGATGATGGTGAAGACGAATATAATGGTGATATCCTCTTGGAAGATGACCAAGATGCCGACCCCTACTATGGCATGGAGCCCTGCAACGAACAACTTGCTTGCGGTACGGCACAACCAGGTAAGTTTGCTCTTGTCTCTCGTCGTATTTTGGCTATCAAAGAGCATCTCCATATTGACCAACGCGAGAATCTCTTCCACTCTCGTTGCTTGGTCAATAACACTAGTCTCTCTCTTATCATCGATGGGGATTTATGTTGTAATATTGTCAACGAAAAAGTGGTAAAACACTTTAAGTTGCCTACAACCCCCACCCACAACCTTACGGACTCCAATGGATTTTCGATACGACAAGTGACACCGTCACACAACAAGCGTGGGTGACGTTTTCTATTGGCGCCTATCTTGACAAGGTCCTTTGTGATGTTATCAAAATGGATGCCACACATGTATTGTTGAGACGACCATGGCAATTTGACCATAAAACATTTCATGACGGTTATCTCAACCGGTACATGTTCCAATATAATGGAAAACGGATCACACTTTTGCCTATGCCTCCGCAAGAAATTTTCGTTGACTATGTAGAACGAAAGAGGCAACAAGTTAACGATGACACATCTAAGGTGCCGGAAACATCGGACTCTCCTCGAACCTCTCCCGATGTTGTGGATGCTCATACTTCCGGATCCCGTACCTCCGGCCCTAAGATTCATGCTACCGAATCAATAGGTAGTAAGAGTATTGTCCCTACAAATGCACCTCCCGCTCCTACCATTCAAGGGCGATGTGAGCCACGAATCCTATTGGCTTGACGGCATGATTTGACACCGGTCATGGAAGGTAAGTTTCCTTGTTTCTTACTTGTCCCTTTTTGTTTATCCATTTATCATGACCCAAGTAATGTGCCACACGAGGTGTCCTTGTTGTTGTCCGAATTTCAAGACATTTTGACCGACAAATTACCACTCGGCTTGCCACCAATCCGAGAAATTGAGCACCAAATCAACTTGGTGACCGGCGTGTCTTTGCCCAACCGTGCCGCATACCGTGCAAGTCCGGAAGAGACCAAGAGCTCCTAGACCGGGGATATGTCCGTGAGTCCTTATCTCCATGTTCCGTCCCGGTCATACTTGTGCCCAAAAAAGACAGATCTTGGCGGATGTGCGTAGATTGCTAAGTCATCAATCAAATTACCGTCAAGTACCTTCATCCGAAATCGCGCCTCGATGATATGTTGGACGAGCTTCTTGGTGACACCATCTTCTCAAAGATCGATCTCCGGAGCGGATACCATCAACTCCGCATGGCCAAAGGTGATGAATGGAAGACGGCTTTCAAGACGAAGCATGGCCTCTACGGGTGGCTTATCATGCCATTTGGTCTCTCCAACGCCCCGTCCACATTCATGCGCCTCATGAACCATATCTTTCGCCGATTTTTGGGTATTTTCGTAGTTGTATATTTTGATGATATTCTAGTTTTTAGCAAGTCTTTGGATGAACACATCGAGCACCTTCGCCAAGTGTTCGAGTGCCTTAGACAAGAGCAATTGTATGTCAATTTGGAGAAATGTGTCTTTTGCTCGAATACCACAGTTTTTCTTGGCTATGTCGTGTCTAAGGACGGACTATGAGTGGACGAATTAAAAGTTCGCGCCATTCGGGAGTGGCCTACTCCTACTACGGCCACCATGGTTCGAGCCTTTCTCGGCTTAGTGGGTTTCTATCGACGCTTTGTCAAGGACTTTAGCTCGATAGCGGCACCGTTACATGAGCTTACTAATAAAGGTGTCACATTTGAGTGGTTTGACACTCATGCTCGAGCGTTTGAGTCTCTCAAAGACCGTCTTTGTAATGCGCCACTACTTCAACTCCCAAACTTTTCGAAAACCTTCGAGGTGAAGTGTGACGCATCTAATGTGGGCATTGGGGAGGGGTTCTCCTTCAAGAGAATCGGCCCATTGCTTAATTTTGCGAAAAACTTTCCGGTCCCTAACTCAACTATCCAACTTAGGACAAGGAACTACATGCTTTAGTTCGTTGTCTAAAAACATGGCAACATTACTTGTGGCCGAAGGAGTTCGTGATTCATTCGGATCATGTGGCTCTTTCGTATCCCAAGGGTCAATGATAGCATGTATTATAGTCCATATTTTGTGACTTGTTTAGAAGTTTTATCTTCAATAATCTGCATATTTGGATGTATATTATGTGATTATATTGTTATTTCATCTACCTTTGTGGGAATCGAGTTCTACACCAAGTTTCGTTGTAATCGTAGGTAAAATGGCACATTTTGGACCGGAATGGAGCTAAGGAGCAAAGGAGTCATTGGAGCTACATTCGGGAGCTTAGAACAGAGCTCAGGAAGCATGGAATTAATGAAGAAGATTTACTTTGCACCAGATTTGAGAGATTTCATATTCAGTCCAGAGTCACCTCGGTCAGCTACAATACCACCTCGACCAAGGTCATCTTGAGGAGCGCCCCGACCGAGGCGAACACTCTGGCGCGGCGAGATATATTTTATTTGCATGAGATCTTTTATTTTTGGAAGGAGAGATCTTATATTTTTGGGTTGGATTTCTGGAAGGAAGATCATATATTTGGGAGATCTATTTTAGAAATAAGATATATTTTATTAGGATATTATCTTTTTAAGATATTATTATCTTTGGAAGATAATTCTCCTGTATAAAGGGCTAGATTTTTCACAATTCAGCATGATCGCATCACCGAAAACCCGCTACCAGTGCAGTACAAGGAAGATTGAAGGAAGGAAGTTCATAGCTTGTTATAGCTTTTGAAGGAGTTTGTAGATTTTCTTAGATTCCTTTTGTTTCATTGTCTTGATTGGATTTGTGATCCAAGGAACGCTGATTTGTTTGATATTTGATTCAGTTATTGAAGTCTTGTTCTTAAGGTTTTTGTATTCAAATATTCATTCCCTTCTCATAAATTTGATTATTGCTTTCATGATGATGAGTGGCTAATTTCTTTGTGCGATTCTAGGGTGATTGGTTGAAGGTTGAGAGAAAGACGATGATAGAATGATCTTAATCCCAGTCGGACCCTTAAAGCTCGAGTCTTTATCCTTAACCCTAGAACATCTCGTTCAGTCGATGAACATCTCGGTTGGGTGGAACTTGACTGACCGAGGTGACCTTTTCTGATCCGAAACTGAGAGTTAAGTGTTAGAGTCTGCCAATACCTATTCTTATTACACCTTTTTTGGTTCAATGCAAGCCTAGGATGAGACTTACCCGGTGATTCCTTTGTTGGTTTACCCAAGATCATAAGTGTCGGTAATAAAGGTTTATCCTTTATTGGGGTTTGAGTGTGCCTTCATCCCATCTTTGTGAGTTAGCCTGAGACTTACCCGGTAAAGGTTGATTCTATTCCCTTAGTTGGTGTGTTGGTTTGAGATTATAGTTCCTTTCCTTAGTACCTTGAGACTTACCCGGTAATAGGAGCTTTGGTTTGGGATTGTGAGTAGTGAGACTTACCCGGTGATCTATTCCACTTTAGAAACACCTTCCCTTTGCAAAGTCTCAGCTTAGTCCGCTTATCTTTAGATCTTGAGTTGGAACCACAACTAGATGTTTTAATCCGTAGAATTGCATATTTCCTTTAATTGACTTTATTATCATCTTTGATTGCTTTAATCGCTTTTGTGGTTAGTAGTTACATTGACTACCTATACTTGCTTTGTTTCACCTAAGTCCCTGAGATCGACACCCCGGAATTCTTGCTTTTACTATAATTGATCCGTACAATGCAGGTTCGCATCCTTGTTTTAAGCATATTTCCTCGGTTATAAATTTAAAGCTTGCACATACCGTTTGGAGCGAACAGTCAAACTACTTTGAGTCGGCGCCATGCTAGTTGGGTAGAATTTCTTGATACCTTTCCTTATGCCATTCGACATAAGAAGGGTAAAGAGAATGTGGTAGCCGACGCCCTTTCTCGACGATATATCCTTCTTGTGCATATGGACGCCATGATCCATGGATTTGGTCTTATCAAAGAATTATATGCCACGGATCTTGACTTCAAGTATATATTCGCTCAATACCTTGACCTCCGAGAGCATGAGTCTTTCTTATTAACATGGCTACTTATTCCATGCGGGCAAGCTTTGTATCCCGCGCTCGAGTATTCGTCATTTGTTGATAAAGGAGGCCCATGAGGGTCATGGTCACTTCGGTGCTACCAAAACTCTCGCCGCTCTACAAGAGCACTTCTTTTGGCCCCGAATGCGCAAGCATGTGACACAATTTTGCACAAGTTGCATCACATGTCACCATGCAAAATCGCGCCAAGGTCCGGATGGATTGTATTCTCCTTTGCCTATGCCAATGGGACCTTGGGAGGATCTTTCTATGGATTTTGTGGTTGGCCTACCAATGTCAAAACGAGGCAAAGACCCTATTTTCGTGGTAGTCGACCGTTTCTCAATAATGGCCCATTTTATCGCTTGTAAGAGCACACAAAATGCTAGAGAAGTCGCTACACTTTTATGTGACAACGTTGTGCGCTTACATGGGATACCACGTTCCATCCTTAGTGATCGGGACATGAAGTTTGTGAGTCATTTTTGGCGAACTTTGTGGGGAAAACTTGGAACCAACTTGTTGGTCTCAAGTAGCTATCATCCCCAAACCGATGGTCAAACGGAAGTGACCAATCGGACTCTTGGCGCTCTACTTAGAGCGATCCTTAGGAACAACCCACGCAAGTAGGAGGACTTACTTTCTGTCGTGGAGTTTTCTTATAACAAGTCTTGACACTCGGCAACAAAGCTTTCACCTTTTGAAGTTGTCTACGGCCTTAATCCACACACCCCGCGATGGACTTCACTCCGCATCCACTCAAAGATGGAGAACACATCACTGGAGCAAGTCATTCCGCTCACATCATTGAGCTTCATGAGCGAACTAGGACACAACACCAACGGCGTTCCGATCAACTTGCCTCACAACGTAACAAAGGTCGTCGTCTAATCTCATTTGAGCCCGGTGATCTTGTTTGGCTCCACACAAGGAAGGAGCGTGTTTCATCTCGTCACAAAGGCAAGCTCTCGGACCGCGGTGATGGACCATTCTGCATCTTATCCCTCCATGGCCCGAATGCATACAAGTTGGAGCTTCCGGACGACTATGGCGTGCACCCAATGTTCAATGTCGAGGATCTTGCACCATACATTGAGCCCCTATTTGACGAAGGTGAAATGGGGATGTTTCACATACAAGATGGGGTGATTGTTGCGCCCTTGACCCCTATGTCCCAAGATGATGAAGACGAGGCATTCCGGGTTCGCTCCGATGGACCGCTTACCCGTTCCCGTGCTAAGGCAATCGCCCAAGCTACCGGCTCAATCATTGGCCGCACCATTTCTTGTCACGGACCCATTGGTTGCAAACCGTGCCTCTACGCCACCATGGCATGAAGCTTGTCAAGCCGGCACTATTCCGGCGCATTTTTCTGCATTTTCCATATTTTAATGTTTTGTAATAATAAGTCTTTTTATTTTCGGAATATTAATTTCTGGGACTTCATTTTCGGGTATTAATTTTCCGAATTTAAGATTAGACTTTTGGTTTCGGAATTTAATTCGAAAACATAATTCCGAACTTAAATTCCCAACCTTTCATATTTTTAGGCTTTCATTTTCGGAACTTTAATTCCGACTTTATTTCCGGTATTTATGTTCCGACCCTTTATATGGCCTTCATCGACTATATAAGGGGATTCTTGACTCATTTGTAAAGGATGTTCAATTTGATTAAGTATTGAAAAGTATTTTCCTCCTACTTGAGCATCAATCTCTCTTTCATCCTCTCAAAGTTGTTCTTTTGGATCTTCAATCCAAACTCATCCACATTCGAGGACTCTTCAAGAATCAACTCAATCGATCCACTTCAAGGCTTGATCGATCAATCTAGATTGACTCAACCATTCAACTTCCGCCTCCATCTGTAAGCTTCTGCAACCCATCTTCAAACGCATCCGCACTTCAACTAAGGAGTAGTTGAGCTTCAGCTTGATCTAGATCTGGAATCTTTCATTGACGTGTCCAAGGACGCATCATTGTGTAGATCTCTTAGACATCATGGAGACTAGAAGTTATAGACTTCTAGAAATCATTTCGGTTCCTGATTTGTGATGCCTTATGTGAACATGTTTTCCGTTGTTCTTTCTTGAGGGTTTTGAGTCATTTGCTGAGTTATCTGAGTGAGGTAAGTCCCTTGGACTTACTTAGCTTCATTACGCGCATTGGTTTGATTGTATTGGTTTGTTTGTGTTGTTTATTATGTTATAACTAATAACCGGAAATAGGATTGACCTTGTCATACTTTAATCTTCCCAAGTGTATTATAACCGAGCGGTTATCGCTTGTCCAGTTCAGAATGGGGAAACTGGGAGGTGCTCTCGCGACCAGTCCAACAGGTGACAGAAGGATGCATACGTTCTATTCCTGTTGGTGAAAGGGGACGGAGGCGAGGTCGTAGTAATTCTCATGTAATAACCTTAAGTTGAATTAGTAATTGGATAACCTAATGAAAGATAGTAACCTATTGAGTGACTTTACCTTATGTGTGTTTGTGCCTTTACGTTCTTTCTGATACCTAGAATGTTAGCTAACGGTTTATACCGATGTTGTAGATGTTCCAAAGGTTCAAGACGCTGCTGAGTGATCCGGATGGTGTGGTCAGCCGGGGTCCTCGTATATTATAGGACGGGATCGGGTTTATATTTATGTTTATGTTGTTGCTTTCCCTTTTGTTTTGAACTCGGTTGCGAGTCTTTTAAGCTTTCCTTTGTTTAAACATTTGGTTTTATATTGAGTTTTGGTTTTCATTTATTTGTGTCTTGTTGTAAGATTTGTCGTGTCACTGCTACTTTGAGGGTCGGGACCCATTGTGAGATATTAGCCCGTAACGCTTTAAGTTCCCAAAATTTGGAGTGTTACAACAAATCTTTGATTAAAGCTTTGTTTAGCCTTACAGGGTCTATTTCGATACCTTGTTCTTCTTGCGTTGTTATTGTTCCGCAGAGGTAGGATTTTAACACCCGAATTACGTAAACAACTTCTGCCGTTGATCTTTTAATTTCGAAAATAATCCATACTTACATGATAACAAATATTACAAACCCAATTGAATGTTATGAGGAAGATACCGGAGGATTTTTGTAGAGCGTCCGGCTAAAGAGTTAGCCTCTCTAAATCTTGCCTATTTGTTTCGGAAAATGTCCAAGGTGATCTAAAGAATGTTTTGAATGGTCTATGTGGTCCCTCATACCCGACACCTTGGGAAGTACCTAGATATACCGTTGTTTCATGAAAGGTATATTCAAATATTATTAGGAGGGTGACGTTGGTCAAATCAATGTTGTCGGCACTGCCCATGCATTATATAAATAGTGTTCTTCTCCCTACTGGTGTGTTGAGTTCTTTCGACAGGTTATGCAAGAATTTTTTGCGGGGAAGTTGCTCATGCAACTGCAGGATTTGTTTGATCATATGGGACAAGTTCTGCTAGGATAAAATAGCAGGAGGCTTGTGAATCAGGAGAGCGGGTGATTATAACCTAGTTATGCTTACAAATTAGGGTGGCAGTTTTTCACAAATAGAGACCAGCTGTGGGCAACAATTTTGTGAGAATATGTTCGCTCCAAACGGTGTGTGCAAGCTTTAAATTTATAACCCTAGACTTAAGCTTAAAACAAGGATGCGAACCCGCAGTGTACGGGTCAATCGTAGTAAAAGCAAGAAAATTCCAGGGGTCGATCACAGGGACTTGGTGAAACAAAGTCAATAACGGTATGCTTAAGTGAATACTAACCACAAGAGCAATTAACACAATCAAAGATGAATAAGAAGTCAATAAAGCAAACATGCAATTCTAGGGATTAAAGCATCTAGTTGTGGTTCCAACTCAAGATCTATAGATAAGCACACAAAGTTGAGATTTTTGCATGGGGAAGGCGTTACTAAAGTGGAATAGATCACCGGGTAAGTTTCACTATTCACTAATCCTAAACCGTAACTCCTATTACCGGGTAAGTCTCAAGGAATTAAGATAAAGAACTATAATCTCAAACTAACACACCATCTAAGGGAATAGAATCAACCTTTACCGGGTAAGTCTCAGGCTAACTCACAAAGATGGGATGGAAGCACACTCAAACCCCAATAAAGGATAAACCTTTATTACCTACACTTATGATCGTTGGTACACAAACTAAGGAATTACCGGGTAAGTCTCATCCTAAGCTTGCATTGAACCAGAAAGGTGTAATAAGAATAGGATTTGGCAAACTCTAACACTTAACTTTCTGTTTAGAATCGGATAAGTCACCTCGGTCAGAAGAATTCCACCCCGGCCGAGATGTTCATCGACTGAGCGAGATGCTTAGGGTTAAGGTTAAAGACTCGAACTTTCAGGATCCTACTGGAATCTAAGATTATTCTATCATTGTTTTTTCCACAACCTTCAGCCAATCACCCTAGAATCACACAAGGAAATTAGACACTCATCATCATTATGAAAGTATTAAATATATGGGAAGAAGATGAATATTTGAACAAAGAAGAATTTAATGAAAAGACTTCAATAACTGAATCAAATATCACAACAAAAGCGTTCTTTGGATAGCAATCCAAAAAGACAAGACAACAAGGGAAGGAATTGAAGACAATCTTACAAAACCCTCCAAAAAGCTATATAAAAGCTATAGACTTCAATCTTCCTTCAACCTTCAAAAAGGTTCTTCGAATCTCCAAATCTGGAGTATGCTGCTGCTGCTGCGTGCTATAAACCCTGATCGACGGTATAGCGTGATAAGCGAGATGTCGGAATTGTGGAAATCCGACCCTTTTTATAGGAAAATAACCCTCCAAAGATAATAAATCTTAGAAAGATATTTTCCCATAAATATAGGTAAAATATATAATTTTGCATATCTCCTTCCTTCCAGGAGCCCAGCCCAAAAATATAAGATCACTTTCCAAATTTAAAAGATCTCATCCAAGAATAAAATATTCTTGCCGCGTCCTAGGTGTTCGCCTCGGTCGAGTCGGCGTCTCTGGATCACCTCGGTCGAGATGAATCTCTGGTCAACCGAGGTGATTCACAACAGAATGTGAAATCTCTCGAATCTGCTCCAAAGTAAATCTTTAATCGATGGCTATGCTCCCTGGATGTAGCTCTAATTGACTCATGACTCCTTTTGCTCCTTTTTGATGCAAAATGTACCATATTTCCTGCAATTACAACAATACTAGGTGTAGACCTCGATTCTCGCAAAGGTAGGTGAAATGGTAGTAAAATCACATAACGCACATGCAAACACGCAGATTATGAAAGATAAAACGTCCAAACAAACCCCAAAATATAGACTATAATTCATGCTATCAAAATACCCCATACTTAGCCCTTGCTTGTCCCCAAGCAAGTTCCTCATATAGAAGACAAGATAGAATGGATTATAGGTCAATAAAATCAATGAAAAGTCTTTCAAAAACATTTTATGGTGTGCAACTATCGTAGATCACTCTAAGAGAGTACTTCCTGGAATTTAAAAACTCAATATGCTCAAAACATTTTATAAACATAGGAAAGTTGTTCATCTTTGCATAAAATCATAGAATGCATAATAAATCATAATTATCAAAATTAATCTTGTATAATCCAGTTTAAACCACTAAGTCAATCAACAAGCTCAAGGTCTCAAGGGCTTCCCAAAAGAAAAGGTCAAGAAACGTGTAGGGTAGGGATGTATGTAAGGTAATGTGGTGCTAGAATCCGGGAAAAGGATGAACTTCACTTTCACTTTGACTTGCAACATCTTCCACCAATAAGCTTTGCTTATTTCACACTTTTTCTCTTTTTACTTTACTTTTTGGGATGCATGGACAGAGGTGCACAATAACCGAAGCCTAGGAAATCAACAATTATCAATTTCTTGAGATGCATCAAACCCTTGATGCACATACCATGACCCGTTAGGAATATCGCTCAATCCGACTTTGGCAAGACACAAACACCCGGCTATGTGAATGGTGCCGAGTTACTCATCTTCATGATTGACTTCCTCAAACCTATTATTGCTTTCTAAACTTTCACTTCCAGCCACTTCTCAACTTTAACTCCACTTGCTTTCACCACTTCGCTTGCTTCCAAATTCCCGGATAGGTAAAGGGAGGCAAAATGTATATGAGGGGCTAAGCATGGTTAAGAAGAAGAAGAAGAAGAAGAAAATGAATTGCCTTGGTCTTTCCAAGAAGAAAGTGAGAGAACTTAACCTGCGGTGTCAACCTTCAAATTCAACATAATTTGGATAAAAACAAAGTATTAAACGTGCTAATAATTTCAAACAAAGCATTTAGCAACTTAAACATATTATAAAACCTTTCAAACACATAAAGAATTTTAAAACCAGTAGGTAAACAGAATCTTCACTGAGATCATATCCAGATAAGTAGCACAAAATCGTTTTCGAAAACTTTCTGTTACGCACCTCGGTCGAGGTGTTCTTGGTTCAACCGAGGTGAAACGCCTCGTTTGGCCAGAATCTCCCCCGGTCGAGGTCAAAAAAATTTTTTAAAACTATTTTTTTTCGGTTTCGACGTTTTTCTCAATCAAATAATCTGTAAGTATGCATGTAATATCAGATAATCATATAAATGCAGAAGTGAAGCATAAATATAAAATATCCGATAAATAGTAATGTGCGTCATACATCAAAAGAAGTCACATAAATACATCACGTAGTCAGATAAGTACAAATACCCCATACTTGAGACACACTGTCCCAGTGGGTCAAATAAAAGTCTGAACATGAGAGTACTCACCGGATAAATAGCCGAACTGCATAAAGAAAAATAAAGAAAATCCTGCAGCTCCTCAGTAATCCTGATCCGGTGGTGGTGGTGGTGGCACGTACGGATACTGTGTCGGGTCAAACGGGTAACCCATGACACGCTCGAACTGCAGTTGGGCCATGACGTGCTGATAGTGCTGTCGCTCCTGCATCTCGCGGATATCCAGCGATAATGCAGCAAGAATCACCTCGGTCAAGATGCAGTTCGACCGGACCGAGGCGCAGCAGTTACGATTCCAATTCTCAGAATTTCAGTTCTTTTCCCCCTAAAATCACTACAATTGCTTCCTAAGAGGTACTTAAGCCTTTCCTCAGCAAAATCAGGGGCAACCAAAGCCCAAATCGAAGTGAACGAACGAGTTAGGGTTTCGACTTGTTTTACCTTGTTTCGGTCGATTCGCTCGAAATCTTCGCAGATCTGTTGTTGCAATCGGTTCCTCTACCCTTCAATCTCAGTTTTCAAGCGGAAATCTTCGAAAACGAGCAAGATTTGAGAGAGAGCGAAGTGGAATATCGCCGCGGTCGAGGTGGGTAAAGTAAAAAAGTGAAAAATAAAAAAAAATTTCCTTTTTATACTGTTCCTGGATCTGCTGTCACCTTGGTCGAGATGGTCTCGACTGGACCGAGGTGGTACGGACCGAGGTGGTTCTGCAGAAACCCTAGTCGCCTCGGTTGCTCAAGAATCAACTCGGTCGAGGTGCTCTGACAATAACCGAGGTGCTTCTGTCTTCTCAGAATCTCGAACTTCTGTCCTTCCAGTTATGCTCCTTCCTTAGATATTCCCTGTTGTCTGTCCAGAACGCCAAAAACAAAGCAAAGCAAAGCAAAAACAAAAACTATCTAAGCTAGACTAGAAAACGGGAAAATAAAGCAATACCTTGGGTTGCCTCCCAAGAAGCGCTTGATTTAAGGTCGCTAGCTGGACCATGATGCGTCTCAAACAAGGTGGGAGGTGCCCTCACCCCATACTTCACCTCCATCGTGGGGTGAAGTAAGTAAACCCATCAAACGCTCCAACAAGTGTAAGTGCTCATCGGGGAATGAATCGTCTATGGGTGGGTTATCCGTCTCGCGGGAGGATTCCGGTAGCCGGCTGAGGTGATCCGCAACTGAGTTCTCGGATCCTTTCTTATCGCGTATCTCTAGGTCAAACTCTTGGAGCAAGAGAATCCATCGAATAAGGCGCAGCTTGGCATCTTTCTTAGCTAACAAGTAACGAATGGCTGCGTGGTCGGTGTAGACAATGACCTTCGCTCCTACTAAATAGGAACGAAACTTCTCGAAAGCATATACAACCGCCAATAACTCCTTCTCGGTGGTAGCGTAGTTGTGTTGTGCTTCATCTAGCGTTTTGCTAGCATAATAATGGCGGTGGTCCGTCCATCCTTCTTCTGTCCAAGCACCGCTCCTACGGCTACATCACTAGCGTCACACATGACCTCAAAGGGCAAGGTCCAATCAGGAGGCTGGATAATGGGAGCGGAGATCAACGCTTCCTTAATCCTGTAAAAAGCATCAAGACACTCCTGCGAAAACTCAAAAACAACATCTTTATTCAAGAGGTTAGTTAGAGGTTTAGAAATTTTAGAAAAGTCCTTGATGAATCTCCTGTAGAAACCTGCATGCCCGAGAAAACTCCTCACACCTTTAACAGAACAAGGAGGAGGGAGTTTCTCAATAGTCTCGATCTTAGCTCGATCGACCTCAATACCTCGATTAGAAACGAGGTGTCCTAACACAATGCCTTCATTAACCATAAAATGACACTTCTCCCAATTTAAAACAAGGTTAGTGTCTTCACATCTTTTAAGCACTAGAGAAAGGTTAGATAAGCAATCATCAAAAGAGGAACCATATACAAAAAAATCATCCATGAATACCTCCATGATCTCCTCTATGTACTCGGAAAAGATAGCCATCATGCATCGCTGGAAGGTAGCGGGCGCATTGCACAATCCAAATGGCATCCTCCGATAGGCAAACGTTCCCCAAGGACAAGTGAAAGTGGTCTTCTCCTGAACATCCGGATGGATAGGAATCTGGAAGAATCCACTATAGCCGTCCAAGTAGCAAAAGTGTGAATGCTGGGTCAACCGTTCGAGCATTTGATCGATGAAGGGAAGCGGAAAATGATCCTTCCGAGTTGCCGTGTTCAGCTTCCTATAGTCGATGCAAACTCTCCAGCCCGTAACGGTCCTCGTTGGGATCAACTCGTTGTTCTTATTCGTCACAACGGTCATCCCTCCTTTCTTCGGAACGACATGCACCGGGCTAACCCATTTGCTGTCCGAGATAGGATAAATAATACCTGCATCCAACAACTTAAGAACTTCCTTCTTCACAACCTCTTTCATGATCGGATTTAACCGTCTTTGAGGTTCCCGTGAAGTCTTATGATTATCTTCCATTAGAATTCTATGCATGCAGAAAGAAGGTTTAATGCCAATAAGATCATCCGTGGTGTAACCTATAGCTTTTCGATGCTTTCTCAGGACATGCATTAACTTAGACAATTCAGATTCGGAAAGGGAAGCACTAACAATAACGGGATAAGTAGAATCCGGTCCGAGAAAGACGTACCTCAAGTGATTAGGGAGTTGTTTAAGCTCCACGACTGGGGGTGCTTTCTGAGAGGGATCTTTGCTTCCTCTTTCCAGTGGAGTGGTGTCAGAAACTGGACTCGATGAAGTCTCAGTTAGAATCGTCTCGCCATTGATCTTGGTCGAGGCGCAGAGGCGTTGACCGAGGTGTTCTTCAGTCGCCTCGCTCTATCCAGAAAGTGTCTCGGTCGAGGTACTGCTGCTAGAACCGAGACTGGAGATCTTAGTCTCCTGGATTAGCTTTTCAGTTTTAGCTCCTGGATCCTCTTTCAGTGCCTTCAAGCTCCGTACATCTGCATCACAAGAGGCATCTATACCTTCCTCCATTAAATTGAAGCTAATAACTCTTTCAAGTGGATCGTTAATAAGGATAGAGCTCACCAATTCTCTTGATTCTTCTTCATCGTAGATGTTGAAGATATCATCAGTTAGCTGCTCCCCTTTCATGGCTGCAAGTAGTGCGAACTCCACCTCATCACCACCAACGTTGAATTTCAACTTGGCGTTCTTGCAATCCACGTTGCAACCCGAAGTTGCTGGAAATGGCCTCCCGAGAATAATAGGAACAGGATAATCTGCGGGAATGTCAAGTACAACAAAATCTATGGGTAGATAGAAGTTACCTAACTTGACCGGAACGTCCTCCAAAATGCCCACGGGATGGGTAATGGAGCGATCCGCCATGTAGAGTCGAATCTTGACCGGCTTGGGCTCTCCAAGACCGATCTTCGTGCATAGCTCCAGCGGGATGATGCTCACGCTGGCTCCTAGATCACAAAGGGCTTCACAAGTGACATCCCCAACTTGAATGGGAATGCAAAATGAGCCGGGATCTCTCAACTTAGGTGGCATCTTTTCCTTTATGATTTTGATAAGCTCCGAAGATTTAGATGTCATCCTAACTTCACCAACATCCTCCAGCTTCCTCTTCCTTGATAGGATTTCTTTTAAGAACTTCCCATAGGCGGGCATACCTAAAATAGCATCAAGAAAGGAATATTAATATGCAGCTTATTCATCAAGTCAAGAAACTTACCAAAGTGCTTGTCTAGATGTGCTCTGGCTCTGGACTGAGGGAATGGAAGTGGTGGTTTGTATGCAGGAGGTGGAGTATAAGTTTCAGTCGTCCCTCCTGTTTTCTGTTGCTCCGCCTCGGTTGGCATCTCGGTCGAGGTGTTCTTCGACTGGATCTGGACCGAGGTGGTCTGCGTCGAGCGAGGTACTGGATCTGCAGTTTTGAGTCCACTCCTCGTCGTTATGGCCATGCACTGGCCTTTAGGGTTGCTTTCCGTCTTTGCTGGAAGCTTCCCTGGATCTCTTGGCGCTTCATTCGCCCTATTAGCAAGTTGTTGTTCGAAGGACTTTTGGGCCCTCGAAAATGAAGTCATAGAATTCTCCATGGCGCTAAGCTTGATCAAGATTGCCTCCAGAACCGCGTCTTTCTTTTCCGGTTGAGACGAACTTGATCCTTGCCCTTGGCTCTTTAATGGAGTAGAAGAAGAAGAAGGGGAAGAGAGGAAAGGGTTAGAGGAATCGTTAGAGTTGGAGTTCGAATGATTGTTACCGTGATTTTGGTTATTCGCTCTCCAGTTGTTGCTATTGGATCCTCTATTGTTGTTGTTGTAGTTGTTGTTTCGGGGACCGTTGTTGTTGTTACGGTACCCGTTGTTGTTGTTGTTCCTTTGCCCTTGCTCTTCCTTCTTAGTTTGAGCCATCAAGAGCTCCTTCAATTGCTTCACGTCATTTGTCAAAGATGTGAGTTGATTGTTGTTGGATTGAGTCTCTTGAAAGTTGACTCTTTTAACTCCACCTTCAGCTCCTTGGTGGGTATATTTTTCCATGTGCAAGGCTTGCTTCTCAATGAAGTCCCAAGCCTCATCAATCGCCATGTCCATGAAGGTACCGGCGGAGAGTAGTTGGAGGTTGAACTGGGTGCTTCCGTCCAGCCCTTTGAAGTAGATCTCCAACAACTCGATCTTTGGAATCCCATGATGTGGGCAATCCAAAAGGATATCATTGAACCGCTCCCAAGATTTGGACAAGCTCTCCTTGTCCTTCATAATGAAAGCATTGATCTTCCCTCTCATTTCGGCGGTCTTTGAGGGGGGAAAGAATTTGGTCAAGAATTCCGTAGTCATCTCCTCCCATGTGCTAATTTTTCCTGGAGGAAGAGATTGATACCAAGTAAGAGCTCTATCTTTTAAAGAAAAGTAAAAAGGTCTTAGCTTGTAGTTGCTATTTTCAATTCTGGAAGGCCGCAAGGTCTCCATCAAGATCTCGTAGTTTTGAAGATGTTGATGCGGTGACTCCTTTTCTAGCCCTCCGAATTGGCATTGGCGAATCATTGATAGAACTTGCGGTCGAAGTTCGTAGTCATGATCCGCTGGATCTCCTAGGTTCACTCCTGGACGCCTCAGTTGTTGATTAGGGTCCATCCTTTGACCTAGGGTTTGAGGGATTCCTGCAAGAAGAACCTCTCGGACTGGCATCCGAGGTGGAAGTACATCGGCCGGGGCGTCAGGTACTGGAATCTGCCTCGGTCGCTGGTCAACTACTGGATCCTGTATCGGTCGAGGATCAACAGGGGGATCTTCCCTCGGTCGAAGTAGAATCTGGTTTCGTATGACTGCTATCTCAGCTTCGATTGCTGCAGTCTTGGTGCGATTCTCTTCTTTCTCTTGCCTTAGTTCTTCCTTGCTGAGACGTAGCAGCTCTAACGTCTCTCTTAATTCGGCCGCAAGATCGCGATCGTCTTGTTGGGCCATCTTCGCTTCTCTTAAGCGTCGCTTGTATGTCTTTTTTGGTTCGGGATCGTAAGGAACGATTTCCTTCCCAGTGCGGGTTCTTCGCATATACCTAAGAAAGAACCTGCAAAAGTCACTCAAGTAGAGTGGTTAGATAAAACGGGGCAATCGCCCCAAGAGCAAACCGTACCGGCTCGGTCTAGACCAAGTCCCCGGCAACGGCGCCAAAAACTTGTTCGCTCCAAACGGTGTGTGCAAGCTTTAAATTTATAACCCTAGACTTAAGCTTAAAACAAGGATGCGAACCCGCAGTGTACGTGTCAATCGTAGTAAAAGCAAGAAAATTCCAGGGGTCGATCACAGGGACTTGGTGAAACAAAGTCAATAACGGTATGCTTAAGTGAATACTAACCACAAGAGCAATTAACACAATCAAAGATGAATAAGAAGTCAATAAAGCAAACATGCAATTCTAGGGATTAAAGCATCTAGTTGTGGTTCCAACTCAAGATCTATAGATAAGCGGACAAAGCTGAGACTTTTGCATGGGGAAGGCGTTAATAAAGTGGAATAGATCACCGGGTAAGTTTCACTATTCACTAATCCTAAACCGTAACTCCTATTACCGGGTAAGTCTCAAGGAATTAAGATAAAGAACTATAATCTCAAACTAACACACCATCTAAGGGAATAGAATCAACCTTTACCGGGTAAGTCTCAGGCTAACTCACAAAGATGGGATGGAAGCACACTCAAACCCCAATAAAGGATAAACCTTTATTACCTACACTTATGATCGTTGGTACACAAACTAAGGAATTACCGGGTAAGTCTCATCCTAAGCTTGCATTGAACCAGAAAGGTGTAATAAGAATAGGATTTGGCAAACTCTAACACTTAACTTTCTGTTTAGAATCGGATAAGTCACCTCGGTCAGAAGAATTCCACCCCGGCCGAGATGTTCATCGACTGAGCGAGATGCTTAGGGTTAAGGTTAAAGACTCGAACTTTCAGGATCCTACTGGAATCTAAGATTATTCTATCATTGTTTTTCCCACAACCTTCAGCCAATCACCCTAGAATCACACAAGGAAATTAGCCACTCATCGTCATTATGAAAGTATTAAATATATGGGAAGAAGATGAATATTTAGACAAAGAAGAATTTAATGAAAAGACTTCAATAACTGAATCAAATATCACAACAAAAGCGTTCCTTGGATAGCAATCCAAAAAGACAAGACAACAAGGGAAGGAATTGAAGACAATCTTACAAAACCCTCCAAAAAGCTATATAAAAGCTATAGACTTCAATCTTCCTTCAACCTTCAAAAAGGTTCTTCGAATCTCCAAATCTGGAGTATGCTGCTGCTGCTGCGTGCTATAAACCCTGATCGACGGTATAGCGTGATAAGCGAAATGTCGGAATTGTGGAAATCCGACCCTTTTTATAGGAAAATAACCCTCCAAAGATAATAAATCTTAGAAAGATATTTTCCCATAAATATAGGTAAAATATATAATTCTGCATATCTCCTTCCTTCCAAGAGCCAAGCCCAAAAATATAAGATCACTTTCCAAATTTAAAAGATCTCATCCAAGAATATAATATTCTCGCCGCGTCCTAGGTGTTCGCCTCGGTCGAGTCGGCGTCTCTGGATCACCTCGGTCGAGATGAATCTCTGGTCAACCGAGGTGATTCACAACAGAATGTGAAATCTCTCGAATCTGCTCCAAAGTAAATCTTTAATCCATGGCTATGCTCCCTGGATGTAGCTCTAATTGACTCATGACTCCTTTTGCTCCATTTTGATGCAAAACGTACCATATTTCCTGCAATTACAACAATACTAGGTGTAGACCTCGATTCTCGCAAAGGTAGGTGAAATGGTAGTAAAATCACATAACGCACATGCAAACACGCAGATTATGAAAGATAAAACGTCCAAACAAACCCCAAAATATAGACTATAATTCATGCTATCAGAATAGAAAGAAACCTTAGGGTTTCCGTCATCAGACGGCTCATATTAATAATAAGCGAGTTTACATAATTACATTTAGGCACCCTTATATTTACAATAATTACATAATATATCATACCCCCGTAGTCGAAACTGGAGGAGGTTGAACAGTGTAACTGGATCTAAAGTCAAGAAATAACTGTCGGGGAAGACCATTTGTAAAGATATTTGCGTACTGATAAGCCGAAGATACGTAAAGAACTCTAACGTGACCACGGGCAACCTTGTCGCGGACGAAATGGATGTCGATCTCAATATGCTTAGTCTGTTGGTGTTAAACGGGGTTGTTGGCTAGGTAAGTAGCAGAAATGTTGTTCGTGTAGACAATGGATGCCTTGGTAAGGGGACAATGTAACTCAAGTAAGAGGTTGCGCAACCAGGAACATTCTAAGACAACATCGGCGACTCCTCTGTACTCTGCCTCTGCACTAGATCGGGAGACGACAGATTGCCGTTTGGCAGACCATGAGATTAAAGTGTCATTGAAGAAAACACAATAACCTGATGTCGAGCGGCGTGTATCAGAGCAGCCTTCCCAATCAACATATGTGTAGGCAATAAGATCAGTCTTCAGAGAAGAGGAGATGGTGATAACTAAGAAAGATGTCCCAGAAATGTAGCGAATAATACGCTTGAGAGTGGCAAAATGAGCTTCCCTGGGGTCGTGCATAAAGAGGCACACTTGTTGTACTACAAAACTGATGTTAAGACGGGTGAAGGTGAGGTACTGCAGTGCTCCAGCGAGACTGCGGTAAAGGGTTGGATCACTGATAGCAGGGTTGGATGAAGCACTTAACTTGACAGACGTTTCAGCCGTTGTAGCAGGCGGTTTGCAGTTAGACATCTTTGATCATTCAACAAGTTCGCGAGCATATTTATCCTGAGACAAGAATAAGCCAGAGGATGTCCGACGAACAAAAATGCCGGCAAATTCCTTACTCAGAAACTTGATCATATGCTTGCGCAGGGCGTCAGAAGAAGTCGTAAGGACAATGTCATCGACATACAAAAGCAGATAGGCAGTGTCAGATCCTTGATTATAAATAAAAAGTGAGGAGTCACTCTTACTACTTATAAATCCAATGCAATGTAGGAAGCCTTCAAAGCGTTGAAACCATGCCCGGGGAGCTTGCTTCAGGCCATAGAGAGACTTCTGCAAAAGACAAACATGATTGGGTTTGGAGGGGTCGCGGAAACCGGGTGGTTGAAACATATAAACTATTTCGTTCAGATGGCCGTGGAGGAAAGCATTTTGAACATCCAATTGATGAATAGACCAAGATCGGGATACTTCAATATTGAGGACCATGCAGATGGTTGTTGGCTTAACAACAGGACTGAAAGTCTCATCACAATCAATTCCAACCTGTTGAGAACAACTTTTAGCAACTAAACGAGCCTTGTATCACTCCAGGGAACCGTCAGACCTGTACTTATGCTTAAAAATCCACATACATCGCACAATGTTAGCATCCACAGGACGAGGTATCAAGACCCAAGTCTTATTCCGCATAAGGGCTCGATATTCATCGAGCATGGTAGCGGTCCAATACGGGTCTTGAAGGGCTACATTGTAGGATTTGGGAATAGGGGATAAAGGTGCGGTCAAAATGGATAGGTCAAAAATCGCTTTCGGTTTCACAATGCCGGATTGACTCCGGGTGTGAGGTCGGTCCGACAACGTAGGGGTTGTGGAGGTGGAGCTGGCTCATTTATGGAGTAGCCGGCTGGGTTGGAGGCCATAGTTGGGCGATGTGGGATATGGGTAATAGTAGGCGGAGCAGCTACTGGGCTAGGTGAAGAGCGTTGGTCCGGATGGGATTGGGCCGGATAGGGATATGGGGAAGAGGCGCTGGGCCGGGTGGGTAAGCTGCTATTGCAGCGTGTGGAAGAGGCAGGAGAGCGTTGGGCCGAAGAATTGGGCTGTAGTGGGCCAGCACTGGAGGACGTGGATGGGCCTGCAGGTGAAAAGCTGGGTGAGCTGGGCCGGGAAAAACGCTGAGCTGATTGATCAGCAGCTTGTAGATAGTCAAAAAAATACTCAGAATATGAATCATCATTTGTATGGATCAACGTTTCTGGGGAGACTCGAGAGGGAGTAGCCAACGGAAAAACGCTCTCGTCAAAGGTGACATGACAAGAAATGATGACTTTATTTATGGTTCTATCTAGACACTTGTAACCCCTATGATGGGTTGGGTACCGAAGAAACACGTACGGTGTTGTGCGGTGTTGGAGTTTGTGAGAGATAGTGGCGCTTTGATTTGGGTAGCAAAGGCAACCAAAGACTCAGAGATGGTTGAGAGTTGATGTTGTAAGATACAACAATTGGGCGGGAGATTTATTTTGAATGGAGACCGATGGAAGTATGTTAAGAAGATAACATGACGTTTCCACGGCATGAGACCAAAAAGACACGGGAAGAAAGGCATGAAACAAGAGGGAGTGCATCATATTATTGATCGTCCGGATAACACGTTCGGCTTTGCCATTTTGAGGGGAGGTGTGAGGACATGAAAATCAAAAAACAATGCCATGATCAACAAAGAACTTGTGAAAGTTGTTGTTGTTGAATTCACGGCCCATGTCACACTGGAAGCTTTTGATATTGTGGTGAAATTGTGTTTTGACTAGTTGATGAAATTGCACAAAGAGATCAAAGACTTGAGATTTAAACTTGATTGGAAAAATCCATAAATAATGTGTGAAATCATCAAGAAAAAGCAAGTAATATTTAAAACCTTCCCGACTAGGGATAGGAGAGGTCCAAAGATCACTTTGAATGATATCAAAAGGTGCAAAAGAACTAGTTTGTGAGCGCTCAAACGGTAACCTATGATGTTTTCCTAATTGACAAGCATGACAAAGAGGAGACGAGGTTTGTTTGTTACACTTTAAAAAAGAAGAATTCCTAAGAAAATCCAAAACAGGCGCGCCGGGGTGACCAAGACGTTCATGCCAAAGACCGGATGACTCGACTGAAAGGGCTTGATGTGAACGGGTAGAAGGACGACTGATTGGATAGAGCTCCCCGGAACTGTTACACCTCAGACGAGTTGTCCCCGTTTGTAAATCCTTCATGGAAAAGCCAAAAGGGTCAAACTCCACAGAAGCATTGTTATCAATGGTAAAACGACGAACAAATACTAAGTTTTTGACAATTTTAGGTGCGATGAGGACATTGGATAATCGGAGAGGGTGGCTATCGGTTTGGAGGGTGGTTTCTCCAAGACCTGTAGAAGAAATACGCATGCCATTCCTAACAATTATCGAATTTGATAAACCATTATGAGAAAAAGACGAGAGTGAACCTGAATTATTCGTCATATGGGATGTCACACCTGTGTCCATATACCGGTAATTATCCGTCGGATTGAGGGACATGGTAGCAAATGAATGGTCCAGCGCAGTGGGCTGGAATTATGAAGCCAGATGGGCCTGTGTAGTGGGTTATTGAGGTGCAGGCCCAAGAATTCCTTGTTGAGGATAGGGGAAAGGAGGCCGGGCTGGACCCGCTGCATACTGGGCTGGAGTTGCTGCGTACTGGGCTGGAAACCAAGCAGGAGGGGTAGGCCCATTAGGGTTGTTGGAGTTGTTGGGCTACACAGGAACCCATCCGAAGGGCTGGCGGAAGACGTACCACTGCGTCTGGGGCTTGGCACTACTGGAGTTGCGGCTGCAATTTTTTCGGCTACGACCACGCCGCCCAGTGGAAGAGCAAGCGGCGGTTGGAGGTGGCGCCGTCGAGCCAGTGACCGGAGAAGTAGGCGTGGATCCAGCTGCAGTGAGGACGGTAGAGGAGCCGGAAGTGGAATCTGACGCCATTCGAGTTTCTTCTAGTAACAATTGAGATCAAGCTTTTGTGAAACTCGGAAGAGGATCTGTTTGTTGAATAAAACTCGCAGCAGCGTTGTATTCGGCAGGTAAACCCGAAATCAGTTGAAGAACGAGACGGGTTTCAGAAACCGGTGAGCCAACTCCTTTGAGTTGATCCGCCAAAGACTTGAGTTGAAGACAATAAGCTTTAATGGACGGAAAGCCAGATAACTTACAATTTGAGAACTCGTGTTCGAGGTAGACGGCACGAGTGTTTTTGTTATCTTTAAAAAAGTCTTGTACTCGATTCCATGCCTGAAGAGGAGTATCATCCGAGTCAAGGATTTGCAATAGAATATCCCGAGAAACTGTACTGTAAATCCATTGGAGAACCGCAGCGTCGACTTGAAGCCATAAGGAATCATCAATATCCGTTGGTTTGAGAACCTTCGCATCGATATGATCAAGAACATTGTGTACTTTTATAGTGACACGAAAAAGGGTAACCCAAGACGCATATGGAGTGTCATGGTCAAGGACGAGAGCGATGTTGTTCTTGATGTTGGAGATCCCAAGGGCAGAATGGAATAAAGGTTTCCGTTCGGCGGCCAACGAAGAACGTGTTGGAAGGGGAACGTGTTTAGGGTTTGGAAAAGAGCGGAAGAGTTTAGAGGAACGATAAGTCTGATACGATGTGAGAATAGAATGAATTCCCCTTGGGGTTTCCATCATCAGACGGCTCATATTAATAATAAGCGAGCTTACATAATTATATTTGGCACCCCTATATTTACAATAATTACATAATCTATCAAATTTTACTCGAGAAGTACTTTGTCCATGGAAGTGGTTGGCCTCGTGTGCTGATTTGCAAGGGAGGAAGCTCTTTCATATGAAGGGGTTTAGTGCATACTTATATCAAGATTATTGTTCCAAATATTGGGTGGAGTGTAACTAATGGATGTAGGGCTTTATTTTGGACGAATTGTTGGCTTGGAAACGTACCTCTAGTTTTGTTTTGTCAAGTATCTCTAACCCAGAGGGACCAAGCTTTAAATGTCAAGGACGTTTACCTTGCTTTGGGTCATGGAATTCGGACTACTTGTCTACTTGTATTAACAATAATGGCTTTCTTAAGATTATTACAATATCTCTGTTGGGCGAATCTAGTAAGGGGGATTCGGTTTGGTGGATAGGATCAAAGAATGAAAATTTTATAGTTCATTCGACGTACACATTTATCCAACAGGGTGAGATAGGTTTCAAGTAAGGGAGGAGTTATTTACACAAATATGGTAGCTTCAAGTCATTGAGAGAGTTCGTTATTTTATGTGGCTTCTTGCGTGGGATATTTCTTTGACAACCTCTGACAAGTGTAAACGACATTTGGCGATGGATCCCTGTTGTCAGTATTGTCTTAACTCTGAGGACGCACTGCTACACCTGTTTTGGGACTGTCCAATGGCAAAACAAATTTGGGTGAAGCTAGTGCCGAACCATCACAAGTAGGCATTTTTCAATCTTACTTGGGAAGAATGGTTGTATGTTAATGTCAACATGGACAAGAGTTTCCTACGGGAATTACATGGAATGCTATGTTTGCATGTCCGGCTTGGTGGTTGTGGAAATGGCATAACACTAGGGTGTTCACGGGGAAGGAGATGATCCTGGATAAGATGAGTTTTCTATAAGACAAATTCAAAGAGGTTGGCATTGCTATGGGTAGGCTGATGAGTTTGGGACTGAAACCTAAGACTGAGAGGTTGGTGTGTTGGTACAAACCAAGGAATGCTTGGGTAAAGATGAAAATACGGATGATTCATTAAGGGGAGAAGACGGTAGGGCTTCAACGGGAACAGTGATAAGGGGTGAGAAAGGGGAGTGGGTACAAGTTGTAGCGGTTAACCTTGGTTGTACGTCGGTGCCGGCAGTAAAGTTGTAGGGTGTCTACCATGGCTTGGAGCTTGCTTGGGAGTGTGGTTTCCGTCGGGTTTGTGTGGAAGTTGACTCGATAGTGGTGGTTGATCTTATTAGCAAGGGGTGTGTTCTTCACATCCCTTGTCTAGCTTAGTGATTCGTTGTCAATGCTTTTTTTTTTAACCCGGGATTGACTTATTAGTCTCGATCATGTATTTAGGGAAGACAATAAGACGGCGGATTCGCATACAAATTTTGCGTTTTCTTGTAACGTTGGGGTCCAGAGGTTCGGGGTTAGTTTTCCCCGCTTCTTGTTTGTAGTTTTTGCTTAATAAAACGCTTTAGCGTGGAGGGTTATACTCCTCGCAACCCAAACAAAAATCACGGTATAGATTAAAATTTTGCCTACCTAGCTTCAATTTAAAATTTCTGAGTAATGAATTCATATCAATTATACAAGCTGAAAAAGGTAAAATGAAAAATTAATTAGTTATGTAGGACATTTTATATTTTCTAGATAATGATTTACGATAACTTTAGTTTATGTATTTTTTGTGGTTTTACTTTTAATTGATTTTTTTAGAAGGACAATGTTGATTAATAAGTATATTTTATATTATTTGTAATTTATCAAGATTTTTTTTGAAAATTTTTTTATTGGATTGGAGAATGTCTTATATTATGGATTGGAGGAAAAAGATGAGATAAAATGCTTTAAAAATCTGGTCTTTGTTAAAACAATTGTAATCACGTTCTTATTTTTTTTTTATCAGATCTCTGACATACATCATGAGTCATGACTCATCAAATCTTTTAAAATCTCCACCATTAAGCCCATGTTTTATTTGTAATTTATTAAGCTTTTTATTTTTATTTTTTATTGGACTGGAGAATGTCTTATATTATTGATTGGAGGAAAAACATGAGATAAAATGCTTTAAAGATCGGGTCTTTGTTAAGACAATAGTTATTACGTTTTTTTTTCCCCTTTTTTTCTTTTTATCAGATCTCTGACATACATCATGAGTCATAACTCATCAAATCTTTTTAAAATTTTCATCATTAAGTCATGTCTTATTAGGGTTAATGTTATTAGTAGCTCATAAAACACATTATTTGTACAACATTATCGACTACGCATTACATAACCGTAGTAACAAGTTCATTTTGTTCGAAAAATTAAAGAAAAAATGGTTAGAACTACGCATGCCGTATACGTAGGCGTAAATATGATACGTTTAACATGAAACATGTGGTACGAATAGCAAAAAGGTCTTACAGTAAGGGTAGATAATACGATGGAGCTACTTTATTGGATTTTTTTGAAACCTATGACAAATGAAGGAAAATAATATATATATATATATATATATATATATATATATATATATATATATATATATATATATATATATATATATATATGTGTGTGTGTGTTATTATGAGTATATTCATAATTTGTGTCGACTATTGTGCACCAAATATGTATAAATAATAATACATATCGTGACGGTATTTTATTTTTTATTTGGTTAGAATTTACAAAGAAAATCATCACTGTTCCCGGATCCGTAACCGTGACCGTGAAAAAATTTGTTACGGATTCGGAACTCGTAACTGTGACGGTTACGGGATCCGTAACCGCCGTGCATTTGTAAATTTCATTGTGCGTTTACGACTTACGTAAAAAAAGAGATATGTTAGAATTGTTAAAGATGTGACAGGGGATTAGTTTTAAAAAATTTATATAGGTAATTAAAAAAAAAGGTGATTAGTTTAAAAAATTATATAGATAATTTAATATAAATTTTTTTTATGCCTTTTAATAAGAGATCTGAATTTCAATTAATGAGAGATCTAAGTTTCAAATATTAACACCATAAAATGTCACGTTAGCATTTAAGTACTTTACTAGATATAGTAGATATATATTAATTAAATAATTGTAACTCAACCAGTGGGATAAAATCACAACTTTATTGAATTCCATTTAGAAACCTTGCATTCCCACTTCGTCGATTTAATACAGAACAGCTGTAAACAAATTTTTAAATGATTATCATAGAAACTTTAATTCGAATAGTATGTTCATAAATTTTAAAAATTTGATGTAATATAATACCTTTCTACCATCAGTCAATTATGATTTCAGTAAAAAAAAAATCATTAATACTAATAATAGTATTTTTAAACGTATAGATTATTTGTTAGATGAATAACATTTTTTTTTTTTGAAAATGGAAAGCGGTTAGGAAAGACTAACTTATCGAGGCAGTCCATCCTAATGCATCCTTGCGAATGAAAACACGAAGTTCGGGATCGTCAGAAAAAGATGTGTTAGGGTTCGAAATTTTCAGATGGATCAATCGGTCATCAACACAGTTGATTTCTCTGAACACATACCTAACCTGGACTTCCTCAAAGAAGCGAAGATCCAGTCAAAAGTCGGATAGAATCCCCTCGACCTCCCATGGACATTTTGTTCCTCCCCACAAAAAAACAACATTATCTTCCTATAAAATATTAACTTATGGATGCATGTTCTCCCACTTGGGCCCCACCCACTCTGTCCCATTCATTCACATGCGTTTGACTTCTCCTAACCTTCCAACCTTAAAAAGCTCTACTCGTAACACTCTCTATTTATATTTATAGCCAACTTTTCACTTCTCCCATCTTATATCTTATATACACACCACTCATATATAATGCATCCGGGTAGCACCGTCTCCCTCGACGATCAGGACCTCGAATCCGGCCCGGCCAATGAAGCCAAACCCACCTCCACCGGTGCCAATGGGTCAACTTCGAAACCCATCACCACCACTATGAGCATTGCCAAGGGGGAGTTCACTCAACTCTTACAAAACGCTGAAAAAAGGGATAAACACGATGACTTTTCTAATAAGCCGCAAGTTTACTGGAAGCTAATGAACTGTCTTGACGACGTAGAGCAGATTCACTGGAAGTTCAACTCCACCCTTATCGTCGTCGAGTTACTCGTCTTCTCCGGGCTCCTCTCCGCCCTCGTATGCTCACTGACAATGAACCGCCTCCAGCACCACCGGATCCTCCGATTAAGGATCTGGCAGTACCTAACCATGGCCATGATGCTCGCCTCGGGTCTCTCGGTTATCCGGTTTTTAACTGCGGTGGTGTTATATCCTGTTCAGCGGATTTTCCGGGTCCATAAGTACGTGGTGTACTTCACGCGTCAACTCAAGCGTTGCCTGGACGTCACGCTCTGGTTTTGCATAGTACTTCTGGGTTGGTACTTGTGGTTTCGCCCTCGCCTGAAGCACGTCCACGGTGACGTTTCCGTCATAGTATCCCATCAGGTGACTCGCTTCCTCATAACTCTATGCCTCGGCTCCTTCCTCTGGCTCCTCAAAAACATTCTTTACTTGAAGCTTGAAGCCGACTTGCACTACGACCAACTCTTCCATCGGATTCAGTTTTCGGTGATCTATCTCCATGGACTCCAGATCATTCATAAACGAGCAATGTGGAAGTTCTTGACGGATAGCAAGAACAAGAAAAGGCTCAAGCAAATGAAGA
Organism: Fagopyrum esculentum; assembly: GCA_033239045.1. Lineage (NCBI taxonomy): Eukaryota > Viridiplantae > Streptophyta > Magnoliopsida > Caryophyllales > Polygonaceae > Fagopyrum > Fagopyrum esculentum. The sequence goes on along the minus strand of BSUD01000001.1, from coordinate 137,798,261 downwards.
AGGAGGAAGACAAGGAGGAAATTGAGAAAATTCTAATGAAGGGAAATAATATATGGATGGAGGTGAAGGCCATGGAGAAGGAGAGCGTTCCGATCTGGATTCTCCGGCGACTAGCGGAGGAATATCTCGAGGAGGTCAAACTCAACCCATTGCCGGGGAATAGAGATCTAACGAAGGATGATCAGAAGATCCTCAAGGAAGCTGTTCAGGCAGCTCGTCAAAATCAATATCAACAAAAACAAAGGCGTGGCTCATGCCGATCTTCGTTCTGAATCTTCTTCTCAACTCAACAGCAAACCGATCCACTTCAGGTTTCAAAATTCTCACCACCTTCTCCATATCATTGTCAATTCCTGTAATTATTGTTTGGTATGTTTTTGTCCCTACTTTGTGTTTAATAATTTAAAATGACTAAACTATTGGATTCAGATGCATTATTATGTAAAATTAGTTATTGGCTGGATCCGGATCTTCGATCAATAAACAAACAAATATATATAAATAGGTAGGCTACTGTAGGAAGTTGTTGGTTATTGCTAGGTATGTATTGATTTGTGAAAAACTTTGACAATATATTGTTCTGTTAAAACCAAGATAAATATTTTTCCTAAAATATGGGAATAGTTATTGTAATTTTGAGAAGGTAAGAGAATAATTTTGTCAATTTGAAAATCTATTTTTTAAAAGATGGACGCAGTGATATTTTTGTAATTTTTATGAGAAAATAAGTCATGTAAAAATAAGTCATGTAATTACTTATCATTCTTTAAATAAATAATTTCTGCTGAAGTTCATAAATGATAGCTCTACTTTAATGTTTCCAAGTGCAATATACGAGCCTTCTGTAAGTAAATAAATATCCAGTCGTATCATAAACTAAATTATTCTTGTGGCAATACATAAAATGCAGTGATCATGAAATTAAGAGGGATGACCTGAAGGAGTATGGACTGTCACTTGATGAGTTGGATTTCATATTCAAGCGTACAATACAAGAAGAAGAAGACGAGGATGACGAAACAGACGACGAAAGCAAGAAGCAAACAATTAACAGCGGATTAACTGAAGACAAATCCATTAGCTATGATGAGTTCCTCAACTGGGCTGTATGTTTTCCTCTTGTACTAAATAGATCGAGTTAATTTGTCTGTTTTCTTAGAACGTAACAAGTGAAAATGGAGTTTGCAGGTTCGGGCATACAAAAACTGTTGGGGATTGGAACAGACTTTGTACAGCTCTAAGAGAGTGTTCATCAAATTGAACAGGCTGATGAGTACATTTCTGCTCATGGTGATGCTTATTATATGGCTTCTCCTCTCTAAAATCGTCAACACCGGTCAACTTGCTCTCTTGTTCACTCCATTTTTAGCAGCTAGCTTCATCTTTGGAGAAAGTTGCAAAAAGATGTTTGAAGGCCTCATTTTCGCTTTTGCCATGCATCCTTTTGATGTTGGTGATCGTGTTATCGTTAATAATGCACAGGTAAACAACTAATTATATAATTTAGACGAAGTAATTTTAGATTTTGCTATTGAAGTTATGAATAATGTGCACTCTTTGTTTGGTTTGGATTGGACAGATGAGGGTTACAAAACTGAACATTTTAACATCAGTATTCTACAAGTATGACACAGGAGAAGAGGTGATTTTCCCCAACTCAGTGCTCACGACCACAAGTATTATTAACCTTGATATCACTCCCGACCAAAGTGACAAAATTGAGTTTACTATCCCTGCAAAGACTACTTCTCTAGAGGAAATTAAGGATCTCGAGATCAAAATCAAGAAGTAAGCTCATATATGTTAACTTATTGTGTTACGTACTTTCTGTCTCTTAATTGTGTGAATTGATGATTGTATTGTACTGTCCTTAGGTGGTTGGATGATGACATTGAATACTCGTCTAACAACAAGGTGGTGAAATCAGAAATTACGAATGAAGACATGAAGATGACCATATATTTCAAGTATTTGGTTTCCTATCTTACGTCGGAGACAAAAGCTGTGCATAAATCAAAGATCTTGAGTATGATAATGCAATATCGAAAGAAAATGGAGATGAACAAGAAAGAGTTCTCGCCATCTTATCAGCCTTACAGTGTTGTAATCCATCTACGTGAGGTCATCAAGTTGAAGGACATTGAAGAGCTCGAAGACGAGATAATGGGGTACGGTAGGCTTAAAATCAAATATATAAATCATTCTTATCCTGTGAAGATTCAGAAATTTTAGTAACATGATTGTATGTATGATGTAGGGGTTTAGAGCCGCGTTACGCTCCCTTTTCCAAAATTCTGCTTGTTGAGCTTACAAAATCAAGAATCGAAATGAACATATATGTGGGACATCCACCATATATTGGCAAAGACGATGGATCTGCGCATGATATTTATATACTAAGGATGAAGTTTTTGAAGTACTGTAAGGAGAAAGAGAAGAAGAATCTGGAAAATATCTCAGAGAGAGTTAAAAGGAAAAAATTTGTTAAAGTAGTGGTGATAAGCGAACCGACGAGTGTCAACAATGGTGATGATGAAGTAATTGGTCAAGGTGGTGTAGGATGGGGCAGTTTTCAGGTAAGTTATATTATATTTGTAGTTTTTACATATGAGCTTGACTTTGGTCACTCATTATTGTATATTCTGTTACAGGCGCAGGATGTGATTCAAACCCTAGATAGCCCGACGGAACCTTTGGAGAAAATAGATAGTGGAGGTGTAGAACTGGAAAAAGAAGTAGTTAAATCGCTAATGGCTCAAGAGATAATAGCAACAGCTGCTCAAAGTCATGATCAACCACCTACCACTGTGTGAGGAGCTATATGTTATACTTATACAGTGTGTCAGTGTGTGATTTATATCTGTTTTTTGTCTTCTCATATTTGGATCCAATAGTTCAAATAAAGAAACTATCTATTACGAGCGTTCTTTTACCCATTTGACAAAGATGATGATGTATGCTAATTAACCAAGGAGGCAAGGACCTTACCAAAAAAAACCACGGAGGCAAGCTGCTGAATAAAACCTATAGTGAAATGTCTTTCCGCTTTTTCTTGGTGAATTATGGCTTTACTGTTGCCTGAAGAGATTTGTGAACTGAACCTTGTTTATTCCATTGGTAAAAAAAATGTTTATATAGGAAAATATAAAGAGATAAAATAATAAACTAATACTAAAAGATAAGATGAAAAGATATCCAATATACTAGGCTCATATTCTAACACTCCCCTCAAGCTGGAGGTGTGATCCAACAACTCCAAGCTAGTGGGTTGGACCATGACGCAGTAGAAACTTGAAGAAGAACAGCTTGATGTAACTTCCTTCATCATGATGTAACTTCCTTCATCATCGGTCTTTGTATTGACGTCAGTGGGTTGGACCCTGACGCAAGTTGATTAAGTTTTTGGCCCTAGGACGCACGTTGATTAGCATCTTAGGGTTCTAGGACGCATGCAGATTAGCGCCATAAGGTAAGTTTTGGGCCCTAGGATGCAGGTTGATCGCTTCCTAGGGTCCTAGGACGCAGCTAAATTTAGCGCCCTAATATAAGTTTTGGGCCCTAGGATGCAGGTTGATCGCTTCCTAGGGTACTAGGACGCAGCTAAATTTAGCGCCATAAGATAAGTTTTGGGCCCTAGGACGCAGGTTGATTAGCGGGTCCTAGGACACAGATAGTTTAGCGCCCTAAGGTAAGTTTTTGTCCCTATGACTAGGGTCCTAGGACGCAGGTAGATTAGCGCCCTAAGGTAAGTTTTGGACCCTAGAACGCAGGTTGATTAGCGTCCTAGGGTCCTATGACGCAAGTAAATTAGCCCCCTAAGGTAAGTTTTGGGCCCTAAGACGCAGATTGATTAGCGTCTAGGGTCCTAGGACGCAGGTAGTTTAGCGCCCTAGGGTAAGTTTTGGTCCCTATGACTAGGGTTCTAGGTCGCATGTAGATTAGCGCCCTAAAGTAAGTTTTGGGTCCTAGCACACAGGTTGATTAGCATTCTAGGGTCCTAGTACGCAAGCAGATTAGCGCCCTAAGATAAGTTTTGTGTTTAGGTAGGCTTTGTGTTTAGGATAAAAAATAGAGGGCAAAGTATTTTCTGATACCGCGGACAAAGTATTTTCTGATACCGCGGCCAACGTCTCACGTGATACCGCCGCCATCACCGCCGTGATGACGGCGCAACTAGGGTTTTGTTTTGTGCGGAAGCGTATGTTAACGAAAGTCTTCAGATACCATGAAGAGATTTGTGAATCGAAAGCTTAGAGATTTGTGAACCGAAGGCTTGTTTATTCTATTGGTCAAAGAATGTTTATATAGGAAAATATAAAGAGATAAAATAATAAACTAATACTAAAAGATAAGATCAAAAGATAAACTAACAAAAGATAAAATAACAAATAAAGGATAAACCCAACATATGATCAATATATTAGGGGCATACTCCAACAATACCAAACTATTGGCAACTATAACCAAAGGCATTATCTACATCTATGATAGTTTCCATAAACTAAGCACAAGGTAATTCACAGCCGCGACTACGCCGACTAGAGTTACGGATTTTCCAGTACCATATTTTTTAACCATAACTTAAAAATAATAAAATAAAACTTGTGTTTTGGAAAAAAAAACAATTATAATGGTGGCTAAACTTACCACCAAGCTTGTTGGAAAATACCGCCAACCACCGCCATATTTGCACTTGTAGAAACGCTTTCGCTTGTTCATTAAATCGGAAGAAAAAAAGAAGGTTAGATTAATCAATTCTCATTCTCTTATGGGAAGTTTTAAAATAGTGCTAAATACCCTAATGGAGATTTTGTGTTTTTCTCCTCCATCTTAGTTGTTGACTACATTACAACAAAAAATAGTGGGCTTTCCATTCGAATCGATATCTTCGGTTACCAATTTTATTTTCCAACCCTCTTTTAACCATTTTTCCTTACAAATCGTTAATTTTTAAACCATCAAGTTTTACACATTGATATATCATGATACCCGTTTTTGGCAGTTTTGTCTTCCGAGGTTTGATGATGTCTTTTGGTGACGTTTTGAGTGTTTTTCGAGAAGGGGTCGTGGATTTGTGATCGACCCCTATAGCTCTATTGCAGTTCAAATCCAAGGTGTCAATATTTGTTCCCCAAGCTTCTTGCCTATGTACTTCCTTCGAAGACGGACGTTTATCCTCATTGCCTCCTGTTGGTTGGATCATCTTGCTTTCCATTAAATACTTTTTTGCTTTCGGGTTCCTTTTGATATATTTTTTTGTGTATTTCTTTTCCCCTCTGTTGTATGCCCTTCATGACGGCGTTTCGTCTATTAATTCGAACCGCTTTCCATTTTCCAAAAAGAATGGCCAAATTTGCGAGGTAAGCTTTTTTTTGTTGAGATTTTGCTCTATTAACTAAGATTTATATCTTAAACACATTTAGTAAATGTATCCAATTTATCTTTTTATATTGTTCAAGGCTTCGAAGAATCAAATGAATGAGTATAGCATCCGTATTTAAGACGAAACCTACCGGTTTTTCCATTTGACCCTCTGCATCTTAGTAAGACCTGCATAGCTCCTGAAGTATAATATACTAAAAAACTCAGTTAGATCATAGATCTGTAACAGATTTAGAGAATGTTATAATCCAAGAAAAAACCAAGTATTCTGGAATGCGCAAAGATCCGAAAATTAACCCAAAGAAATGTCGACAGCTCAACAAACACCTACAAAGTCGGAGGAATCATGTCAACGCCTTCAATGATGAAAGACAATTAGCCGGTCGAAGACTTACCACTTTGCAAGCTAAAACACCGCCAAGGATTGAAGTGCACGGCACTAAAGAATCCCCAAATAGATCATTCTTCACCAATACTTCAGCTTGACTTTGGTAAGACTTGATAGTCATTATCTTCTTACAAAATATATGTAATGGCGTTTACAATGGCAATCCAATGATGACGTTTTTAATAAAACGTCATAAAAAAATATATGTAATGGCGTTTTATTTTATAATCGTCATTAATTTGTTAATTGTCAAATTAATTATGGCGTTTGCAAAAATGTCGTGCGTTTATTGGCGTTTATAAAAGGCCATACATTTAGATGACGTTTTTCAAACGTCATGAAAAGTCACGGATTTTCCCCTAAAGTATTTACAGCGTTATTAAAATGCCATTATAGTATACGACATTTTACAAACGCCATACAATATTTGTGAACTTTTAGCAGCCAATTTATGACATTTTTCCAAGACGCCATAAATTAGTATGAAAATATTGACCAATTTTTGCGGAATATGGCGGAACTTGCCTCGTTAAAATTTCGCTGGAAATTTGAAATATGCACCAATTTTAAAGAAAAGAAATGTTAATTACAAAATTTCTCTTCTTCATCTAACCGGTCAGCAAAGGAAACCCTAATTTAACTTCCAAAAAATCCTAAAACCCATCGACTCACCATTGTCGCCGAGAGACAGGGTTTTCAATCCAAATTTCGTTTCATCGTCGGTCACCATTGTCGCCGCCGACCATCGACTCACCGGACCGCTCACTTGTGTCGCACCTCCCGCCAACTCAGGTAAGTAGTGAAACCTTCTTCTTTCCGGTCTTAAGTGATCAAATAGAGGCATGTTCATAGAAAATTATAGTCAGCTTTCTGGAAGGCAACTAGGTAAGGTAATTTCTTCAATTGTTTAAGAAATTAGATAAATGAGGTCATTGCTGTACATTAGACCCATCAACATTTTTTTGTACATGCCTAAAATCATCATCTGTCTGTGCTCATAGCCGTATAACCTCCATGAGAGGAAGTTCTCTCATTTCTTTGCATTAGAGTTTGATTTTAAAAAATAGTAGTGTTGTTTGTCTTTATCTATACAGTCAAATATTTAATTTGGTGTTTAGATTAACCCTTAGTTGGTTTGCATCTACAAGGATTTTTAATTTTGTAATTGTAATTTCTCTTTTTAATTTTGTAATTGTAATTTCTCTTTTAGGTTGGAAACTTGAGAGTAGAGCCTCGCTCCTGGATTGTTTGAGGTCATGACGAGCATCCCAAGGTATCCCAAGGTTCTTCTTGCATTTGTAATTGTTATCAATTTTAATATTCATCATAGCTGAGATTTATTTTGGATTTATGTTGATATTCATGTTGAAGGGTCTTTCTTTTCAATTGGTAAATTGTGGCAATTAGTTGTTGTTTGGTACATGAACCTGTTATGGATGTTGTGGTGAGTTCATAGGTGATTTTTGCTTTTCATATCAATCTCTGCTTTGTAATTTTTATATTTTCTTTGCCTTTAGATATTGATATGATCAATATAGGAGAACAAAAAGCTCAATCTAAAACTAACAGTAGGTGGTTAATTTAGTCCATGATTAAAAAAATGAAAGAATTAATGCACTGTACTAATCTAGCAAAGAAAGAGTTCATAAATAATATAAATGCACACTCTCCCTCTTTTTTATAAGTGAGTGTTTCGCAACCCCATTCTTTATTTTGCTGAATTTTTTTGGTGGTTTTAAAATTGCCTAACAGAGATATCATCAATTTAAGTGGATTAGATTTATTATCCCCCTTTGGTTAAACTTCTTCATTTGTTTCATGTCATAAACTCTAACGAATTGCTATAGGAAGTGTTGCTCACCTTTGTTAGAGAACTTTTGTTGCATACAGTGAAATATAGTCCACTCAAATCCACTTAAAGAGGATAATAAGTATAGTCCACTTAAAGTGAATTGTGTTTGAGTTGCTTGCTGCGATTTTGTGTGTGTTTGCTTGGTTGACCTGTTACATTTGAGCTGGTTGTCTAAGGTTTTTATTGTTTTGAAGAATATTAGTGGGAGAAAGAGACGAAATGAAGAGTCAAATGCGGTTGGTACAGAAGGGGACTCTATGCAAAGTGGACAACCCAATGATGTGTCTCAGAAGGGTAGAAAACCAAGAGGACGGACATGTTTGCAAGTTATGGCAACAGGAGAAAAGGAGAGGAAGACTATAGAGTGGAATGCAAGAGGGCAACCTGTTGGAGATGCATCTGTGAAATTCTCATCCACTATTGGGGTGATAGTCCGAGAGCAAGTGTCAATTGTCATTGACAATTGGCATAAAGTTCACGCCACAGATAAGGAAAGTCTTTGGAAATTTCTCCTGGTAAGTTCACAAATTTTAAGTGTAACTTTCTTATTCTTTGTTGTCAATCTACTGGTATGTTTTATCATTGATATGTAAACTTTATTTGTGGTCTGAATTTCCTACTATATGTGCATTTTTATTTCATAGTTTTCTACTATTTGTGGTTGGTGCCCTATCTACAGCAAAAGTACCAAATCGATTCAAGCTACAAGATATTCATCATGCAACAAATGGGAAAACTTTGGAGGTCTTGGAAATCTGGACTTTCAACTGAGATAAGAAGAATTCTGGAATCAAGATCTACTAATTATTTGGAGAGAAAAAGTCTTATTGTCAAACTAAGGCCTCTTGATGTGCCCATAGTGGAGTGGGATAAATTTGTTGAACAACGAATATCAAATGAATGGCAGGTAAGAAATATTAGAAAATGTGTACGAATTTTATAATTTATTTCATTGAGCTTGACATTTTATTATACTAATCAGGCCAAAAGTTCGAAGATGAGAGAGATAAGGGCGAAACAGACTCTTACCCACACATTGAGTCGGAAGGGGTATGCGCGAAAGGAAGATGAGTATGTAAGTATTTTAAAGAGTTATGATCTTATACATTATCTTTAAATATACATATCAATTTAAAAAATATTTTTGCATAATGAAATGTTTTTACGACTTCCTTTCTATCTAGAACAAAGAACACCCGGATAAGCCCTTAACTAAACCACAACTATGGATTGAAGCACATGTGTCAAAGAACAAGACAAGCGAGGCTAATGCTGCTAAAATTGTATGTAGTGTACACCTTCAAGTATGTGAATTGAGTTTAATTTTTCCTGCAATTAGTTGAGTTCATTGTTTGTTTATTGTTATTTACTATAGGATGAGATAAAAACGAAGATGATCGAGAATCCATCTACTGATGGAGATGATATTCTAACTCAATCACTTGGTAAGGAATACCCTGGACGTATTAGAGGTCTTGGAGCAGGGGTTACACAAACCAAGATATGTGCTCAATCACAAAGGGACTCAAAGTATGTCAAAATGGAGGCTGAATTAAAGCAAGTGAATTCAAGGTACAAGAAAATGGAGGCTTTTTTAAGTTCCAAATTTGGAATAAACTTCAATGATGATGATGAGGACAATGATGATGATACACCTATAGTTTCTAAGGTATTTTATCTTTTTATATATTTTCACTACTTATATCTTTTAATTTGTATGATACATGCTTATTTATGGTTTGTCACAATACATAGAGCAAAGTTCAATGTGATGCAAGTGAGAGTGCAAATTTAGAGACTACAACAACTCCAAAGGTATGACTATAAAATTAGTATGTAGTCTATCAACATAACATAGTAAGTGTCTTACAACTATGTTTTATACTTCGTAGTCGGGACAAGGAAGCAACCATCAACTTTCAATTAATGACAAGTGCAAGTTGATAAATTGGAATGGGAATGGAGAAGAAGTGGGAAGAGGATTCATCTCATCAATGAATCCCAAAGATACATGTCATGGGTGCGTGCTTGGGCCTGATTGTTATAGAGTAGGTATTGAAGAAGTATTGGTGGTTGACTCTGACTTGTATCGAAATGAGCCTGAAATTGGAAACCTTGAGGATGCACTTGGTAGCACAGTTGCTTGGCCAATTAAGTATGTCATCTACGATGAGCGAGTTTAAGTTGCATCTTATTTTACATCACGAGGTAATTAACCATCATATTTTACTCATTTTAATCGTCTTTCTACTGAAAAGGGAGTAGTTTATATTAGTATGACAGAGAGTATAGTAGGAGTTTTCATATCTTTCATACAAGTTCAGCAATACACAAAAGACTGTTGTTGCTTGGAATTTTATTCGGTTCACTGTTCACATGCATGTTACTCAGACAAGAGAAGATGTTGCTTAGAGATAAGTTGATCTAGTTTGTGTGAATGTTCAATAAGTTGAACAAGTTCACTAATGCATAGAAGATGTTCACGTGCATGTTCTTTTTGCTTTGCATACTTAAAGTATCCTCTAAGGCCACTTATTCTACTTTGTTTTAATACTTTAGAGTTGCCTTCTGCATAATTAAAAGCTGAATAATGTTTGTGTTGATAGTGTTGTGTTTTCTAATGTTACAGGTTGTCAATGAGCGTGTCTTGGTTCTCGGTTGTTGAACTGAATAGCAAGATTGAAGCATTTGGCATGCGTTCATGATTTAATTTTGGAATGTGGAACATATTTTGTGATGGTCAAAAATTATAACACCAGAATTGTAAGAATCGTGCAATGTATTGATGGTGAATGAATTTATGATATCATTTGTTTTAGTGATCTTTTGTGATGTTACAAAACAGGTTATTTTAGTATTAGGATAGTGATTCAAAACAGGGAATTTGAATGTTGTTTGTGTATCAAATTCTATGGATATATGATAAATTTTTAATAAGCATGACGTTTTTAGCAGTCATGGATAGACAAATATGTTTACGACCGTATCATTAATGGCATTTCAAACGTCCTGAATGATGTATTTATGGCGTTTTTAAACGTTATTGATTAACAGAACATGGCGTGTCTCAAACGCCCTAAATGGTATATTTATGGCGTTTTACAAATGTCATAGATGATATATGCATGGCGTTTTCAAACGCCATGGTTTGGATTTATGACGTTTACGAAATGCCGTCAACATCAAGTATAAGCAATGGTTTACATCATCTATGGCATTTACAAAACGCCATGAATGAAATTTCTATGGCGTTTGTTAAAACGTCATCAAAACCAATTATCTAAGATAAAGTCCATTTCTATGGCGTTAATTCATGGCGTTGAAAAACGCCATGCATTGATATCCATGGCGTTTATGAAACGCCATTGATGTGCGCATTTGTACTAGTGTATATAACTTATCAAAATTTTTAAGGTTACAACGTCTTATATAAACGAAGGAAGTATCATTTTACCTTTTTCAGCTTGAATAATTGTTATGAATTCATAAGTCTAAATTTTAAATCGCAACTAGACAGTTTTTTGACATACACCGCGATTATTATTATTATAGAACCAATAGAGATGAACTCGGTTTAGTTATAAATCTGGTTCTTTAGTAGTGATATAAAAAAAAGTCAACAAATCAAAAAAAATATATTTCCATTTGATGCATAATGAAACAAGTAAAAGACTAGTAATGTTCAACACTAGTGTGACCACAATGAAAGACATATGCCAAATTTGCATAAACTATTAGTTTCCTTAGTTGTTGGTACTTTCTAACACGGCTTGTGTTGGTGATTCTCGTGAGCCACGGTCGTTGGACTAGATTGAAGGCACGAGCAACACCACCATCTCAAAGGATCTTTCCAACAGACTGCTTGACAAGATCCGAGTTTGCGAGTTCTCCTCCATCCTCTTCTACTCGTCGCTAGCTGTTGTCACCAACGATGAGTTCATTTTTTCATGGGCTTGAATCACTTTACTTGCCTACAAAGAAAACGTAAAGAGAACTGTTAAAATCAACTTCATATGAAAGACATCAAACTATAGGGTTTCGGTTTTTTTAATACCTCATAACTTCCCCATACTATGCCACCTTGAGCAATCATTTCACCATTACCATTGTTAAAGGACGGGTAAATTTTCACACCTCTAACCCCTTCATGTCTTTTGAGTCTCTCACACATGACTTGCAACCTCATTTCGTCTATATTTATCTCATCCTCTTCGTTCCACGCCTTTTTATCCCCGTCTCTCTTCTTCTCCTTCTTAGTATAAGGTCCATCACGTACATATAAACCCATTTTGATCTTCGATTTCTTAAGCTCCATCACCACAACTTTAGAATAAGGACGAGACCACTTGTCTATAACCCTACATTATGCAATTTTATTGCACAACAACTAAGTCTTTCATGCTTATAAGTTATAATAAATGATAATGTTGCACTAGATTGATGTTTACCGTAGTATATCGTCTCGGAGCACTTCAATATCCTTCTGCTTGAACTTACCTTTGAAATCGATTTCCACAATTATTGGTTGATAAGAAGGTGGATACTCTTTCTTATTCATCTTCATATCCTTTCGATACTTTATTATCATACTCAAGATCCTTGACTTATGCACAGCTTTAGAATCCGCGGTAAGATAGGAAACCAAATACCCAAAATGTATCGTCATCTTCATCTCTTCATTCCCAATCTCCGACTTCACCACCTTGTTGTTGGATGAGTATTCAATATCATCATCCAAACACCTAATAATTCATAAGATGAGTTTAAATGAAGAAAGAAGCATCATAGTATGATTAAGCGGAAATATATTATCTCACTTCTTGATTTTGATCTCGAGATCCTTCACATCCTCTAAAGGGGTTTGAGCATTGATAGAGAATTCAACTTTATCGCTTTGATCCGGAGTGATATCAAGGTTAATAACAGTCGTGGTCTTTAGTGTTGAGTTTGGAATGATGACTTCTTCTCCGGTGTCGTACTTATAGAAAACGGATGTCAAGATGTTCAATTCAGTAACCCGCATCTATTCACCCAAAGAGTGAATATATCGATTAGTATTACTTCAAAATATATATTAATGAAAAAAGTAGATAGGTCAAGTACCCGTGTGTTGTTGATGATAACACGGTCACCGACATCAAAACGATGCATGACATAGGCGAAAGTGAGGCCTTCAAACATTTTCTTACAACTATCTCCAAAGATAATACTGGTCGCTAGAAATGGAGCGAACAAGAGAGCGAGTTGGGCAGTGTTGACAATATCGGAGAGGAGAAGCCATATGATAATCATGACCACGAGTAGAAATGCGTTGAGTAGTCTGTTCAAATTTAGGAATACTTTCTTTGAACTGCGTAAAGTTCGTTCTAAGCCTCAACAATTTTTGTACGCCCGAACCTACATAAACATTCAATTGTACATTAATCAAAATAAACACATTATGATCGATGATTTCGTAATAGAAGAGAAGATGATACCGCCCATTCGAGGAACTCATCATAAGCTATGGTTCTATCTTCAATGGATGATCCAATACTACTTTGTACTTGTCTTCCGGTTTCGTCTTCATCCTCGTCTTTTCTTTTTTCTTAGACTTAAATATGTAATATAATTCCTCTACTGAAAGCTTAAACTCCTTCAGGTCATCTTGCTTTATTTCATGGTCACTATATTTTAAATTAGAAATATATCAGAAAGTTGACATGAAAATAAAGGTTAGGTTGATGACAACTTTTATTTTAAATTATATTTTATTTATTGCAAACTCATTTTTTTATTTTAAAAATAAAATAAAACAACTCTATTAAATTAGATTAGATTGTAATTTTGTTATAAATATAATCTTTATATAAATTAGATATCACATTATATATATTTTTTCGAATATTTATAAAATCATATACATAAACTTTAGTTCCATAACCTTTTAAAAATAAAATAAATTTGATCAACCATACAAATTACGTCGAATTAAACTAGTTTAAGTTAAAAATTGGTGAAATATCATAATCAAATTAATTTCAATTGACTCTTCAAAAAGAATTAATTTCATTTGATTTTTTATTCTAATAAATTAACTAACTAACCCTTAATGACAATATCCTTGTAGTTAGGGGGAGATATAAATCCCGCAAGTCCCGTCCCGATCCTGACGGAATTTCATTTAAACTAACAATCTCGTCCCAAACTCGTCCCATCAAAAAATATCTGGGACATGATACGTGCTTTAGTTTCTTCATTCCACTAGGTCCGTTCGGTCCCGTATATAATAAAAAAATGTATTTTTAAATATAAATAAAATTGAATCACTAAGCCTAAAACATTAGTATATTTTAAAATTTAAATTATGTAAACCCAAATAACCAAATGACATAAATACATTTTGGATTTTTTTATAGTTTGGACTGTTAAATACGTTGATTTTTAAATAAAAATTAATTGTATTTTGAGGAGATTATGGTTTACGTTGTTATGTATATTGGAAAATTTAACGTCTTTCGTTTTAAGTATGATATATCTAAATATTTTTGTGTGTAAATGTAAAATCAAACACTATAAAAAGCTATGGGTCAAATGAAATTAATCTCCTCGGGCCTGTCTCGTCCAATCCCAACCGTGATAAGACCGACGAGATTCATCTTAAAAAAAATAAGTCCCGATCTCGACCCATATATAATAAAATAGATAGGACATGACGTGAGATAACCTCATTCATGTCTCATCGTCCCATATATAATTACTCCCACTTAGACATGGTCATATCCGGACCCGGGACGGGCTTTATAAAATATTGAACCCGTTTAGCCGGATCCGGGTCGGGCTAAGCCCGGCTACCGAGGCGGGTATGGATACCGTACCGGTGTAGGCTCGCGGGTACCCGTTTTCCAATTATTATAAAAAATATTTTAAATTTGATTTTAAAAAAAATAAGCTATATTTAAACTAATTAACTATTCAATCCCTTCTAAAAAAAACAATTATTTAAGTAGACCAGTTAAAGATTATGTAATACGTTATTATGCAAGATTCAAACCTGAGATCGAGATGATCCACATTCTCGATCCTGTGGATGATGAGCTGCCTGAACAGCCTTTTAGCTTCGTTCAGGATCTTCCGATCATCTTTAGTGATATCGCTGTTTACTGGCAAAGGCCGGAGCTTGAACTGTTCAAGGTACTCCTCGGTAAGACGCCGGAGGATCCAAACCGGAACGCTCTCCTTTTCCATTGCCAACACCTCTATCCATATATTCGTCCCCTGCATTGCTTGATCCGTACTAACCTTAGCCTCGTCATGAATTTTCTTTTTGTTTTCTTTTATTTTCTTCCTGAGTTTCCTTTTGCATTTGTTATCCGCCAAGAAAATCCACGTGCCCCGATTATGAATAATTTGCAGACCATGAAGATACACCACGGATAGTTGTATCCGTTTAAAGAGATGGTCGTAGTGCAAGTCAGCTTCGAGCTTTAAGTAAAGAATGTTCTTCAGAAGCCACAAAAAAGACCCCAGACAGAGGGCAATTAGGAATCGGGTAATCTGGTGGGCCAATACCACCGAGAGTTGTCCATGCACGTGCGTTAACCGAGGCCTAAACCACACGTACCAGCCGAGTAACACGATGCAAAACCAAAGTGTGACGTCCACAAACCATTTAAGCTGACGGAGAAAGTACACAACGTACTTATGGACCTGAAACAACCACCTCACCAGCCACGAGACTACGAACGTTACAAACCGGATAACCGATAAGCCCGAGGCAAGCATCAAGGACATAGTCACGTATTGCCAGATTCTCAGATGGAGGATCCGCCGGTGCTTGAGTCGGTCCATGGTCAAGGAGAAAATCAAGCCGGAAAGGAGTCCGGAAAATACGGCGAGCTCGATGACAATGGCGATGAAGTTGCACTTCCGGTGAGTCACCTCAACGGCATTCAGGTGGTGCATTAGTTTCCGGTACACGTCCGGCTTATTGGAATAGTCCACATGGTAGTCCCTCCGACGAATGGTGTTGAGGAGTTGGACAAACACCTCCTTAGTGAAGCCTATCGATCGGTGGGTGGTGATGGATTTGCTGGCGCCGGATTCGATGTCGGGGTTCGGTCGACGTCGTCCCTTTGGAGGGAGTCGCGAAGGATTAGAAACTTGTCTTTTGCACTACTCGCTTTGAGCATTGTTGTTGTTGGGGTTTTGTAGTATATGAATTTTCGTCGAGGAAATTGGAAGTTTATATAGAGGATTAAGATAAGCCAATATGCAAGCTTAATGATTTAGTCAGAACATGCATCCAAGTAAGCAACATAGTATTAGTACGGATAGGGAGGAGTTGTTGGTTTGGTGTATTTTTTTTATGGAGTAATATTTAATCTAGCTAGTGTGTGTGTATATATTGGTGAGATAATATATATAATCTAGCTAGGGATCATTTCATCGATTGAAAAGTTGTTTTCCCGTTTACCGATGATGGTATGCTTACAAACTATATCTTTGACTTCATCAATACAGAATCGACAAATGAAAAACAAATTACATTTAATTCAAGTGTTTATAACATGTAATCATTTTCTTTTAATCAAGGAGTGAATTTACTCTTCATAGCTAATCTAATCATTTTCTTTCAATCATTGAAGTTTGTTTTATTAGAATAAAACTAGTGGAATTTTTTGCAAAAAATAAAAAATTAAAAAAAAAATTAAAAAGTAGGTATGGATAAAAATAGCGATAATATGAAGTGTTTGAGGTTCAGAATCCTTGAGACTTTGTTGAGGATTCCGAAGAGGAGGAAGACAACGAAGATGAGAATGAAATAGATCTTGATTCTGATAATTAATTTTTGACAATATAAATTTTTTTTACAATGTATAAAATCACAGTATTAGAAAATACTTATATTACCTAATTTAATATTATTTTTTCTAATTTAAAATTATTAATTGCATTTTCAAAATATCACAAAAGTGTACATAAAATAACGAAATGCAAAATTGGAAAGTAAAAAGTTTAATTAAGGGTGCATTAATAAAAACATATTTATACCATAATAACTAATTTGAACATTTTTTTGCGTGAACAACGTATATAAATAATAAACGTTGCATGCTACAACGTTGCATAAATATCTCCCTGTATATTTGTGTTAGTAGATTTGCCACAGTGGTAAATATTTTGAAACTTTTGCTATTTTAATAATATTTTTTTAATTTATTTTGTTACCTTTGTGAAAAGTCCATGTTAAAAAAGATTTTGAGACTAGTCCTACTAAATCATATCTCTAAGAATATAAAATGATAAAAGTCGAATTATATCTTCAAACTAACATTATCTCTAAGGGAATATATGAGAAATATAAAAACGTTCAATTGTCGGACTAAAACATAGCATAAAACAAAAATTGTAAAGGAGAAAGCAAGAAGATATAGAACCATATCTGTTGACGAATGTATCATCTCGATCGGCCCGATCATTGAAACTATCAATGTTTGTATATGTCAATCACATGTTGAAAGATTGGTCTTAGTCTAGCCAAATGATGGGTCAATCGGGCCGACGGGTACACAAATCGGGTTGATCGATAAAAATTGACACTTATGCAAAATTAAATTTTCCGTTGTTGTGGTAAGACAAGAAAACCCTTAATTACTACTTCCGAAGGTAATTCAAAACTCTACCACTTTGTAGTTTATATGAAAGTTCATAACTGATGGGAAGATGGTAAAAAAAAACTGTGATTTCTACATCCTTGTTGAGATTCTTAACTAGGTCCTTAGCTCTTGGTTCTCAATTGATTAGGTCTTTATGGAAACCTCCTCAATCGTAGGAAGAGTTTAGCTTGATGTAGGCATTCCTCCAAATTATATCCAAAATGTGATTTACATGGCCTTGAACATCTATAATTAATAGAAGTATGAGTATACAACCAAAATCACAAAACCCAACAAATTTAACTCTAATATATATCCTAAAAATCTATACCATATGCAAAGAATGTGGTTAAGAATGATGGTGAAAAACACACCAATTTGGATGTTATCAGATACCCCGTACATGAACGATATTTGTCCTCGAGTAAGATCCAAAAACACCTCTATCTAAAGGACAAATATACATATGTGTGCTATGAAGATATAACTCTTAATCATCACGGATATCATAGTTATATGTAAATGTCATAGCATCAAGAATTTCAAGATCTCTCAAGGTTATGTGTATAACTTTATTATATATTTAGGCATATTCAATAATCACTCAAACTCAATTCATAGGCAATGATTCATAACCATAAACTTACAATAATGTTTTCAATCTCCATCACCCGATTTCCAGCAATTACAATATAAATCAAGAAGTCTTTTATTGGTTTGTAACATGGTCAAGGGTAATGAGTATAAAGGTGAGGAATTACTTTGGTTCGGTTGAGCTAGAGATCCGGAAATCAAGACGCCTCAACGCTCCCGTTTCACTCGATCTATACACCTAATCCAACCGATCGTTTGTCTTTAGTCATGTTGACTACTCCTATTAATCAATTTGATTAAATCTTATTCTACAACAACTTGGTTTCTTCACACTTAAATCATAAACACATTACATTATCATTTTAGCACTTTATGCTTTGCAAAGTGATCCCCTTTTCTAAAGTTATGTCCAAGTGGCGCATAAATGTAAATATAATATAAATTTTCTTCTTTTCTTTATACACAACACCACAAAGAGTCATATTAAAATCATAACACTTAATAACTATGTGACATTTTTTATACACACAACCCCATACTCCAATATTTGTTTTGTCCTCTTGTGCATGGTTTCACCTCCTAATTCCTGGTTGGGTTAAATAAGGCTAAAGATGGGTATTGAAATTTATAGAGCTACAAAGATAGGTTACCAAAGATATGTCTTAATCATGTTCATATTTGTAAAAACAAGAACAAGCATGCAATCTAAAAAAGAGTCCATAGTAAGTTGTAGAGAATCAAAAGCACAGAGGAGATCACTTATAAAGAAGTGAGACAGATGTAAATAATGTCTTTATGGTAAAATAATATTCAATAGGTCATGTCATGGAATTCAATCACTTATGATCATACATACAACTCAATAGAATAAAAAAGATTGAAAGCAATATCTAAAGCACCGTTAACAAGTATAAAGTCATAGAATAGTATCTGATTTATAGGGAACATAATACTATCCGACTAGACATAGTATGCAAGTTAAAAAGATTATTGATCCAGAGGAGGAGTTGGACATATCGCAAGTTAACAAAGAGAGTAAGATGACAAACTTTATGCTCGATAGGGCCGATCCACAAGGGAAATTGGGCCGAACTAATGATATAACTCAAATTAGCGTCTTTTTCCATCATCATTCTAGTCCATTCTCTACCTCTTTGAGCTAAATAACATGTCTTGTTTGTCTATTTTGTTTATATCCGTGTTTTGGCTGGAGATCTACTGTTTGGTTTATGTAATTGCAAGCATTCTAGGCATTTGCAAAGCACAAATAATATTTATAGTTTAATGACCTGATACACACTAAGGGTTTCTTTGTAGTCAAAGAAGTCATGGTTAAGAAGAAAAAGATTGAAGTCCGAGAGTGAAGGGAAGAACATCGGAAAAAGTGTAGAAGTGCTTGACTAGGACCCCTGTTGGAGGACGAACCTCTCACACGAGACCCTAAAGACGACCTCAATCTTGTTGTGGCAAGAAAGATACTGGAGCAAATCTGGACCAAACGCATAATTTGAGCCTAGGAGGTCGGACAACGGCCAACTCGATCTGCTCACTTCGACGTCTTATTTTTTGGGAATGACATTATATCCTACTTGCTTTACAATTCTATCTTAACAGTTCGGTCCTATCTAAATAAAAGATAAGATTAAGTACATTTGATCTTATCTTAATAAAAATAAGATCGAGGGAGATTTAGGGGGTTTTGGCCCCTTCCAGACCCTATAAATAAGGCTCTTCAACATTTAGGTTAAATATCTAATTTCCCACGCTCATCGGTAGCTTCTATATCTTATTCTCTCTAGAGGTCGGACGACGAGATTCCATTTCGATCATTAATAAAGTTTTTTTTTTGTTATGAAGTTTGTGTGAGTAATCCTTCTTTGTTCTAAAGTCTAGTGAGCCCGATAAGCATTGATATATGATATTGAATTGATTGTATGTCTATTAGTTATGGTAGTATTATATATACTATATGTTCTATAAAGGGTGACCTGACTTTCGGTGACAATATAGTCTTCACACCTCCATGCTTCGTTTGATGTGATGATTAGACAACACCTTGATCATGTGACAGTCGATGAACATGACCGCGAGTTATAGACCCTGACCATGTCTGACAATCAACGCCAACTCTAGCTTACATTCAATATTGTGGAATTACCTTTTAAGATTTATTGTACGCATGTGTGGTGATATGGACTTTGGAATACTTTTATCGTTATTAATACTTGTTGCTTGACTATTCTCCCATATAAATATGTTTTTGAACGTTCCAATGAGCCAAACTTTCTCCCCTCTTTTATTATGTATTTTTAACCTATTTTATGAGCCAGTCGGAAAACTATCTCTATTGAGGTCGGATTACCTCTCCCATTTGACTCCCGAATTTTGCTCCAATTTCATGTCTAGTTGAATCCTTTTTGTTCTTTGATAATTTAACGGTGATTTTCCTCGGTTGACCTTACCCAAATTGGACGACCTAGGGTTGTTACTTTCGGTTTTTGGTTTTCTTTCGTATTCTTTATTATAGTACATATTCCGTTTAGATTATTTTTGTCTTTTGGTTTCTTAATTAATTTGTCAAAGTGAAAAATCGCTTCCTTGGTTGTGATCATGTCCCTCTATGTTACAACGAGTCTTGTAAGTATTTTCGAGACCTGAGACTAAAACACTTCAACCTCATCAAATTGACATCGTCGCCAGGGAAGGCTTTAAGTCGCTTTGACTTATTACTTTTGAAACTTATTTTTTGTTTTAATCCATTTCCCCCATTTTCTTTTTCTTTTTCTTCTTTCATTTTTTCTTTTTTTCTTTTTAGGTTTGTGTTATTTTAAGGATTTTTTTTAGCTATGGCTAAAACCAAATTGACCACAAAGAAGTCATGTCTTCCACTCCGTTCCATGCCACACGAGTTTTAGAGTTTTTCAAGGGAAGATATGGCTACAAATGATCCAGAATAGCTTTGATCTTGCTCTCATCTACTTGCAATCCTCGCGAACTCACTACAAAACCAAAGAAGGTAACTTCATTAGTACATAACTCACATTTTTGTAGATTTGCATATAAATGTTCAATGTGAAGGATAATGTACTTTCCTGAGATGGTGTTCATGTTCTTGGAGGTCCTAATTATAGATAAGTATATCATCAAAATACACAACCACAAATTCTTGTATAAGAGGGCCTAAGAACATAGTTCATAAGGCACATGAAAGTACTAGAAGCATTGATTAAGCCAAAAGGCATTACCAACCATACGTATAACCAGAATTTTGTCTTGAAAGTTGTTTTCTATTTGTCTCCCTCTCTCATTCAGATACGATGATATCCACTCTTGAGACCGATTTTGGAGAAACTACGAGCTCCATGTGACTCATCTAACATGTCATCAAGACGTGGAAGGGTTCCGTTACTTGACGGTGATATTGTTGATAACTCTACAATCGACACACATCCTCCAACTTCCATCTCTCTTCGGTACTAAGAGGACAAGTACCTTTAGGGTTCATTTTGTAGGCAGGGCAATTTGGTAAGATATTTCGGGTATAAGGTCGATTTGGTGTTCAATCCCTCTAATCAGCGGTAGGTCAAGTGGTAATTTGTTGGAAAGACATCTTGAAACTCAACCATGACTTGTTGAATATTTTTTGGTAATGGTTGGTAAGTAGCGGGATGAGAAGGTTCGCAATCTTTGCCCAATAGCATGAGGTTGGTTTCCGAATCAACGAATTCTTCATGGAGCGCGTCCCAAGATCAAATACAGTAGCTTGCGTTGTCCTCGACCTCGGTGTTTGTTAGCTGGATGTCTTTGATCATGGCCTCTTCTTGAGGCCTCATTTTTAATATGGTGGAAATCTCTTCGGGACTCGTGGGCTTAAGAGTAAAGGTGGTGCCCTAAAACTCAAAAATATAATGATTAGTTTGTCCCTTATGACTCACGTCTCTATCATATTGCCATTTGTCAGCGTTGACATAATAAAAGAAATGACAAGCTTCCATCGGAGCAACATCCCATAAAATAGTATCTTCATATCTCCCTAGAAGGAAAGTCCCTTCTACTTGGTTATCTACTCTCACTTCTCCACTTTCATTTAACCAAGAGAGTTTGTAAGGTTTTGGGTGATCAAATAAAGTGAGTTGTAGTTTGGTAACCATTTCAAGACTATCAATGTTACGACAACTTCCCCCATCAATGATCATGTTACACACCCTATCCTTAATCATGCATCTAGTACGAAAAATATTCTTTTTATTATAAATTCAAAAAATGTCATTGGAAAATTCAATATTCTCATATCAACCGAAGATAAAGATGAGTTAGGGGCTACTCCTTGTGGGTTTTGGGGAGTTTGGTTGTATCATCTTATTTCGGCTATCCTTCCTTGAAGTAGACATCACTCAAAACAAGCAAACACGTCAAGTTAGTGAAATCAAAGAAAGGTACGCTCACAAGTGTATCTCTTTTTCCCCTCACCTTCTCGTTTCCGTCTAGCTTATCTTAACCGGTTGGAAAGTCCACCTACGAATCTTCAAGTAATACTTAAAAAAAAGCACAAGTGAATGTGCTCATGAGCTACAATCGAATAAGATGAACAAGCCTTGATCTCAAAAATGAAACAGATGTTTAGAGTGGTGCTATAATAGGAATTAACAAAACTAGACTCGCCTAATTTTCTCAACAAAAAACAATAACTTATAAAAGACAAACACAATCTTAAAACAAGATGGAGATATGGTAGAGTTATGGATAGAAGTTGGGTCAAGTCTCAGCTTCGGAACAGTCTGGGAACAGCACACAAAATGTAATAACGAAAAGAAATAAAAAAAATAGAACTTTCTATACTTTTTTTTTACTGACTTTCAATGTTCTTCTTTAGATTGAATTAAAATAACAATATTACTAAGATAAGATAACAAGAACCCAACTGTAACACCCCGAATCCGCGGGATATCGGAATGCTACGGGTGAGACCTCACAATGGGTCCCGACCTTTAGCTTAACAACAATTTCTCCGGACCTTTCCAACATGGCACAACTAAAGAAAAAACCGAAATTCATTTTTATGCAATGCACATGATATGAAACCCGAAAAAATATAACAAAAGACCTTAGCCGAGATACAATCCAATAATAAACGCCATACACGCGGCATACAAAACACAACAACCGAAGGACAAAACAACTCAACTCCAACCAAAAAGCCTTCCTAAAATGTACGGACCCCGGCTGCCCACTCTTCTGGATCTCTCAGCCGCATTCCTAACCTGCAAGGCAATCTACAACAATCGGTATAAAACCATTAGCTCATATTCGAAGCATTAGAATCAATGGGAAAGGCACATCCACAAGTAGAACACCACAATCACACAACATACTTAAAAGCACACCAGGATATTTTAAATAAGTTTTTTCCCTATACAAACAAGGGGCTGGCTTTTCCCCGGTTATTATCTTTATTATTATTAAGTCGTATCCCGTTCTAATTCAACTTATTTTTGTGACACGAGACCACCGTGGTCCCGCCTCGGTCCCTACTTACTGGCATGAAACGGTACGGATACCTCCAACCGTCTAACCAGCACGGGCTAGTCGCCGAGAACCTCCTAGACTCTCGCAAGAGCTAGGCAGATGATGTCACCGCCCGTTATCATACACTTGGGCCAAAATAATATAAGGTCGGTGGTCCTATTACCGGTTTAGTTGTTATAAACAATAAAGAATATAAACACACACCACCAAACAAACATCAATGCTAATACAAGGAATACGAGCTAAGTAAGTCCGGGGACTTACCTCATCCCAAAGCTAAACCGATCAACAATATCTCTCAACTCCTGGCCAAAGCAAGGCACACGATCAATATCTATCTCTCATGCTAGAAGTCCTTAGACTTCTAGCCCAAATGACCTCTATAAGGTCATACAACTCACATGTTAGGATCACGTTCCTAGTCTCGATGCTCTCACAACAACATGTAATCCCAAACCTCAAGTCTAATGATTCTCACAAGATCAAACCATATACTCGAATCCTTATAACAACCTCACTAGACTGCAATATCACCTCAAGCTTCGGATCAATATCAATCCACCAAACAATATCAAATCCTAAAAACTCACCTAAGGTTCAAAGCCACTACTTGGCATTCTCACTAGGTTATGCTAGATCCAACCGAGCATGATACTAATACTAAACATAATAAGATTGAGGTAAGATCATAAGCTCGGGGAAGAGGGTACTCACATGACGTCAAAAGACGGAAGTCGTTCAACAGATGTCGACTTGGACTCGTTAGGCCTTTATCGGGACTCTTCCAAACCTAACACCAAAACAAAGCAAGTTTAGCTCATACGCTAAACTTAAACAGAATATATAATATAAATAAATCCAAGGAAAACCCATTTTCAAAAGCCAACGTTAAAATTCGTTAAACCCTTCCGGGGGGAAAATATGAAATCAACCCACTTGGTCGTAAACTCGAAATTACAACTCGAACCATAAACTGAATTTAAAATTTGTAATTATATTTTCCGGGTAATCTAAACAACATCATAAACCCAATGGTAAAACTCTTTCTGAAAGCCAAGGGTAACCAAAACCGTTCAACCATTTTCCGGGCAAAATATACAATCTTGTGAATGCGGGCCATAAACCGTAAATAAACCTTGGGCTATTTTTCGAAAATATCACAACAGAGGGCATAATTTCACATTCCAAAATTCTGTGTTAAATTTGTGAATACAAATTACTGGGTCACTTATGTAATTAACCACAAATGCAGGTGTTCGCTCCAAATAGTGTGTGCAAGCTTTAAATTTATAACCGAGGAAATATGCTTAAAACAAGGGTGCGAACCCGCAGTGTACGGGTCAATTATAGTAAAAAGCAAGAATTCCAGGGATCGATCACAGGGACTTAGGTGAAACCTAAGCAAGTATAGGTAATCAATATAATTACTAACCACAAAAGCGATTAAAGCAATCAAAGATGATAAAAGGTCAATTAAAGGAATACGCAATTCTAGGGATTAAAGCATCTAGTTGTGGTTCCAACTCAAGATCTAAAGATAAGCGGACAAAGTGATATTTTGCAAAGGGAAGGTGTTCCTAAAATTGAATAGATCACCGGGTAAGTCTCACTACTCGCAAACTCCAAACCTAAAGAACCTATTACCGGGTAAGTCTCAAGGTACTAACGAAAGGAACTATAATCTCAAACCAACACACCAACTAAGGGAATAGAATCAACCTTTGCCGGGTAAGTCTCAGGCTAACTCACAAAGATGGGATGAAGGCACACTCGAACCCCAATAAAGGATAAACCTTTATTACCTATACTTATGATCTTGGGTAAACAAACAAAGGAATCACCGGGTAAGTCTCATCCTAGGCTTGCATTGAACCAGGAAAGGTGTAATAAGAATAGGATTTGGCAAACTCTAACACTTAACTCTCAGTTTCGGATCAAAGGTCACCTCGGTCAGACAAATCCCACCCCGGCCGAGATGTTCATCGCCTGAATGAGATGTTCTAGGGTTAAGGATAAAGACTCGAGCTTTCAGGGTCCTACTGTGATTGAGATCATTCTATCATCGTCTTTCCCACAACTTTTAGCCAATCACCCTAGAATCACACAAAGAAATTAGCCACTCATCGTCATGAAAGCAATAATCAAATATAAAGGAAGGAAATGAATATTTGAATACAAAAACCTTAAGAACAAGGCTTCAATAACTGAATTAAATATCACACAAATAAGTGTTCCTTGGATCACAAATCCAATAAGACAATCAACCAAAAGGGAATCTAAGAAAGTCTTACAAATCCCCTTTAAAAGCTATAACAAGCTATCAATCCTTCTTAGATTGATCTTCAATCTTCCTTCCTTCAAACACTACAATGATAGCGGGATTTTCGGTGATGCGCCGATGCTGAATTGTGGAAAATCAAGCCCTTTTTATAGGAGAATTATCTTCCAAAGATAAAATATCTTAAAAAGATAATATCCTAATAAAAATATATCCATATCTCTAAAATAGATCTCCAAAATATATGATCTTCTTTCCACAAATCCAGCCCAAAAATATAAGATCTCTCCTTCCAAAAATAAAAGATCTCAGCCAAATAAAATATATCTCGCCGCGTCAGGGTATTCGCCTCGGTCGAGACGCTCCTCAAGATCACCTCGGTCGAGATGGTACTGTAGCTGACCGAGGTGACTCTCAGCTGAATGTGAAATCTCTCAAATCTGGTCCAAAGTAAATCTTCTCTCTTAATTCCTTGCTTCCTGAGTTCCTTTTTAAGCTCCAGAATGTAGCTCCCATGACTCCTTTGCTTCTTAGCTCCATTTTAGTCCAAAACGTGCCATTTTACCTACGATTACAACAAAACTTGGTGTAGACCTCGATTCCCGTAAAGGTAGATGAAACGACGATATAATCACATAATATACATCCAAACATGCAGATTATTGAAGATAAAACGTCTAAACAAGTCCCAAAATATAGACTATAATTCATGCTATCAAAATACCCCATACTTGTCCCTTGCTTGTCCCCAAGCAAGTTCCAAATCTAAAATACAAGATAGAATGGATTATAGGTCATAAAAATCAATGAAAAGTATTTCAAAACATTTTTGGTGGTGTGCTCCACTCATAGATCACTCTAAGAGAATGCTTCATGAAATTTAAAATCAAAATATGATCAAAACATTTTATAAATATAAGAAAGTTGTTCATCTTTGCATAAAATCATAGAATGCATAATAAATCATAATCATCGAAATTAATCATGTATAATCCAGTTTAAACCACCAAGTCAATCAACAAGCTCGAGGCCTCAAGGGCTTTTTAAAAGAAGGTCAAGAAACGTGTAAGGGTGGGATGTATTTAGGGAATGTGGTGCTAGAATCCGGGAAAAGGATCTTCACTTCACTTTGCTTTGAACTTCAACACCTTCCACAATAAGCTTTGCTTATTTTACTTTTTTACTTTTTTGGATGCATGGACAGAGGTGCACAATAACCGAAGCCTAGGAGATCAGCAATCATCAATTTCTCGAGATGCCTCAAACCCTTGATGCACATACCATGACCCGTTAGGAATATCGCTCAATCCGACTTTGGCAAGACATAAACACCCGGCTATGTGAATGGTGCCGAGTTACTCATCATCATGATTGACTTCCCCAAACCTATTTGTTTCTTTCTAACTTTCAGCCAACATCTCATCTTTTCTTTCACTTGCTTTTCACTTGCTTGCTTCCAAATTCCCGGATAGGTAAAGGGAGGCAAATATGTATATGAGGGGCTAAAGCATGATCAAGAAGAAGAAGAGAATAGAATGAATTGCCTTGGTCTTTCCAGGAAGAGAGTGAGAGAACTCATCATGTGGTGTCAACCTTCAAATTCAACATAATTTGGATAAAAACAAAGTATTAAACATGCCAAAATTTCAAACAAAGCATTTAACAACTTAAACATATCATAAAACCTTTCAAACATATAAAGATTTCAAATCCAGTCTGCAAACAAAATCTTCACTGAGGTCATATCCAGATAAGAAGCACAAAAATCATTTCGAAAAAATTTCAATTAAGAACCCACCTCGGTCAAGGTGTTCTAACTCAACCGAGGTGAATCACCTCGTTTGGCCAAAATCATCCCGGTCGAGGTCAAAATTTTTTTTTATTTAAACTAGTTTTTGACGTTTTTCTCAATCAAATAACTTGTATGCATGCATGTAGTCTCAGATAAGCACATAGAGCATAAGAAACTCATAAATAGAAAGTCATACAAGTCATACATCAATGTCAAATAAGATACATCCATAAATACCCCATACTTGGGACACATTGTCCCAATGGGTCAAAATAAGTCTAAGGAAGCAAGATACTCACCAGACATAAGCTGAGCTGAATAATAAATAAAGAAAGAAATCCTACAAGCTCCAATCCTGATCCGCTGGTGGTGGTGGTGGATATGGCACGTATGGATGCAAAGATGGGTCAAACGGGTAACCCATGATCTGCTGGAACTGAATCTCAGCCATCTGGCGCTGGTAATGTTGGCTCTCCCGTATCTCCATCATCTCTAGGGATAAGGTGGCGTAGGAGTCGATCATCTGATCCGTCAGATCATCTATCCGTCGATGGGATACACGATCTCTCTGTCTGCGGGGTCGACACCTAGCAGGACGTGCTGGTGCTGCAGTTGGCTCATCCTCTATCTCCTCGTTGTCTAGATCGACGACTAGCACACTGGGACCAGCTGTATCTGTCCCTGTCTCCATGGCAGCATCGCTATCATCCTCCTCATCAGCCTCCTCCTCATCCTGCTCCTGGGCTGCTACTGCTGCGTCTCTATCGTCCTCAATATACGAGATCCATGCAATGGACCAGTACTGAGGGTCAAACACTGAGAACTGAGATGACCATCTAATACCCTGAGGGGCAGTCTACTCCCAAGGCATCGCCACATATGGCGTAGTAAGTCCACAAGGAACTAGAATCCTCCTCGTGATCATCTCCTGCAGACCAAGCGGTTTGGCAGCCGCCACCATAGTACATGCGCTCAGATCAAGTCCCATCACTGTAGCAAGATGAGTCACTAAGCCGCCACAGCAGATATCTCACTTCCCCTTTGCCTTGATCCTGTGAAGATCCTCAGCCAGCATCACTCCGATGTCGGGAACTCCTCCGGTAACCATACAAAACAAACTCAGAAGCTCATCCTGTCTAATCTTCTAGGGCGTCTCAGTACGCGCCAGAAGTGTCTCGCTAAAAATACGGTGAGCGAGTATGAAGGCGAGGTGGAAGATGATGCGCTCCTTGGAGTCTCTAGGTCTCCACCTATCAGCATGCTCAACTACGTGAGCTATCTGTCCCCAGAACTGTCGAGCCACGGCTCGAGAAGGAAAATCGGAAACTGTGGGGGTCGGGAAGCCGAAGATGTCCCTTCACTGATCCATCGGGACTAAGTAGTTCTGATTCAGCAAACGGTACTTGATGGCCCTCTCCTCAGGCAAGTAGGTCACAGAGCTCACAAACTCCATTGTGGGCTCGAGGTAGGCTGGAGCTCTAATCTCCATAAACTGCTCCAGCCCTACCATATAAATCATCCGCCTCAAGTCATCATCCATATAGAGGCAGTCAAAGGCAGCAACATCTAGGAACCACGGCGCAATCACTGGGCGCGTAGAGATGCGGTCATAATCTACCTGGTGACGCTCATGGATCACCAGTATAGAACGTCGGGAAGAAGAAGAAGGTGAGGATCCATCCCTCAGAACAAGCTGTCTATCAAATCTGGAACTCATTCTCTCTCTGTCAGACCACCTCGGTTGCCTTGACAATCCTCAAGAACACCTCGGTCGAGATGCAGGTCGATGGGACCGAGGTAGAAGGTCGTTCGATTTCAAATCTCAAATTTCCAGTTCTTTTCCCCCAAAATCACTACCAATTGTTCTTATGGGGTACTTAATCCTTTTCTAACAGAAAGAAATGGCAACCAAAGACAATTTCTTTGAAAATCAGTGGAAGAAGAAGAGATTAGGGTTTTATCAATTTACCCCAGATTCGACCGATTGGAAGCGTTTTTGTTGCTGATTGTTGCTTGCAAACTGATCCTCTACTCTTTATTTGCAGATTGGGAGCAAGAATCGTCGAAAACGATCGAGAATCGGGGAGCGAGGTGATTCTGTACACCGTGGTGGAGAAGGTGAGAGAGGGAAGAGAGAGAAATCTTTCCCCCCTTTTATACCCCTCACTGAAACTGCTGTCATCTCGGTCGAGATGGTCCCGACTGGACCGAGGTGATACGGACCGAGGTGGATTGTGATAAGCCCTAGTCGCATCGGTTGCTCAAAAATCATCTCGGTCGAGGCGCTTTGACAGCAACCGAGATGTGTCTCAGTCAACTCCGTCTTCTCAATTTCTCGAACTTTTGTCCTTCTAGTGTTCTCCTGAGTTGTACTCCTTCCTTAGAGATTACCTGGTTTTTGTCTAGGACGCCAAAAACAAGCAAAGCAAAAGCAAACTATCTAAAGCTAGACTAGAAAAAGGGAAAAAGAAAGCAATACCTTGAGTTACCCCCCAAGAAGCGCTTGATTTAAGGTCGCTAGCTGGACCGTACGGTATCCCTAGACATGCTGGAAAGTATCCTCACCCCATACTTCACCTCCATCATGGGGTGAGATGAGGAAATCTATCAAACTTTCCAGCAAATGCAAGTGCTCATCCGAGAACGAATCGTCTATGGGTGGTTCGTCCCTTTTGCGTGAAGAAGGGGGGGCCGGCTGAGGTGATCCGCAACATAATTTTCGGATCTCTTCTTATCGCGGATCTCTAGGTCAAACTCTTGAAGCAAGAGAATCCATCAAATAAGACGTGGCTTAGCATCCTTCTTACCAAGTAGGTAACGAATAGCTGCATGGTCGGTGTAAACAATAACTTTCGCTCCCACTAAGTAAGAACAAAATTTCTCAAAAGCATATACAACCGCCAATAGCTCCTTTTCGGTGGTGGTGTAGTTACGCTGGGCTTCGTCTAGCGTCTTGCTAGCATAATAAATGGCGTTGGTCCGGCCATCCTTCTTTTGTCCAAGCACCGCTCCTACCGCCACATCACTCGCATCGCACATAATCTCAAAGGGCAAGGTCCAGTCTGGAGGTTGGATAATGGGGGCGGAGATCAACGCCTCCTTAATCCTGTAGAATGCATCGAGACACTCTTGTGAAAACTCAAAAACAACATCTTTATTCAAGAGTTTAGTTAGTGGTTTAGAGATTTTCGAGAAATCCTTGATGAACCTCCTGTAGAAACCTGCATGCCCGAGAAAACTCCGCACACCCTTAACACAACGAGGGGGAGGAAGTTTCTCTATAGTCTCGATCTTAGCTCGATCGACCTCAATACCTCGACTGGAAACGAGGTGTCCTAACACAATGCCTTCATTAACCATAAAGTGACACTTCTCCCAATTCAAAACGAGGTTAGTGTCTTCACATCTTTGTAGAACTAGAGAAAGGTTAGATAGGCAATCATCAAAAGAGGAACCATATACTGAAAAATCATCCATAAATACCTCCATGATCTCCTCTATATACTCAGAAAAGATAGCCATCATGCATCGCTGGAAGGTAGCGGGTGCATTACATAATCCAAATGGCATCCTCCTATAAGCGAATGTCCCCCATGGACAAGTGAAAGTGGTCTTCTCTTGATCATCCGGATGGATAGGAATCTGAAAGAAACCACTATAACCATCTAAATAGCAAAAATGGGAATGTTGGGCTAACCGTTCGAGCATTTGATCGATGAAGGGAAGCGGGAAATGGTCCTTCCGAGTGGCCAAATTCAGCTTCCTATAGTCGATGCACACCCTCCAGCCCGTGACGGTCCTAGTTGGGATCAACTCGTTGTTCTTATTCGTCACAACGGTCATCCCTCCTTTCTTCGGAACAACATGCACTGGGCTCACCCACTTGCTATCCGAGATAGGAAATATGATACCTGCATCCAACAACTTAAGGATTTCTTTCTTCACAACCTCTTTCATGATCGGATTTAACTGTCTTTGAGGTTCCCGGGAAATCTTATGATTGTCCTCCATTAGTATTCTATGCATGCAGAAAGAGGGCTTAATACCAATAAAATCATCAATAGTATAACCTAAAGCCTTTTGATGCTTTCTCAGGACGTGCATTAGTTTAGATAATTCAGTTTTGGAAAGGGAATCACTAACAATGACGGGATAAGTAGAATCCGATCCAAGAAAAGCATACGTCAAGTGATTTGGGAGTTGTTTAAGTTCCACAACTGGGGGTGCTTTCTGAGGGGGATCCTTGCTTCCTCCTTCCAGTGGAGTAGATTCAAATCGAGGAACTGGACTTTCAAAAGTCTCAGTTGTCATCGTCTCTCTTGCGACCTCGGTCGAGGTGCAGAGTGGGTGACCGAGATGATCTTCAGCTAAGAACACCTCGCTTGGTACAGAAAGTGCCTCGGTCGAGGTACTTCAACTGGGACCAAAACTGGAGATCTTCTTCTCCTAGATTAGTCTTTTAAATTTAGCTCCTGGATCTTCTTCCAGTGCCTTTAAACTCCGTATATCTACATCACAAGAAGCATCTATACCTTCCTCCATTAAGCTAAAGCTAATAACTTTTTCAAGTGGATCATTAATAAGGATAGAGCTCACCAATTCTCTTGATTCTTCTTCATCATAGATGTTGAAGATATCATCTTCCAACTGCTCTCCCTTCATTGCAGCAAGCAATGCAAACTCCACTTCATCACCGCCAATGTTGACTTTTAACTTGGCGTTCTTACAATCCACGTTGCAACCCGAAGTTGCTAGAAATGGTCTCCCGAGAATGATAGGAACAGGATAATCTGTGGGAATATCAAGCACAACAAAGTCTATAGGTAAATAGAAGTTACCTAACTTAACCGGAACGTCTTCCAAAATACCCACTGGATGGGTAATGGAGCGATCGGCCATGTATAGCCTTATCTTCACCGGCTTGGGCTCTCCAAGTTCGATCTTCACGCATAACTCCAGTGGGATGATGCTCACGCTGGCTTCTAGATCACACAAGGCTTCGCAAGTCACATCTCCAACTTGTAAGGGAATGCAAAACGAGCCGGGATCCCTTAATTTGGGTGGCATCTTCTCCTTCATGATTTGAATAAGTTCCTAGGATTTAGATGTCATCCTAACTTCACCAAAGTCTTCCAGCTTCCTTTTCCTTGATAGGATCTCCTTCAAGAACTTCCAATATGTGGGCATCCCTAGAATAACATAAAGGAAAGGGATGTTAATATGTAGTTTATTCATCAAGTCAAGGAACTTACCAAAGTGTTTGTCTAGATGTGCTCTAGCCCTTGACTGGGGGAATGGAAGTGGTGGTTAATAAGCAGGAGGTGGAACATAAACTTCAGATTTCTCCTCCGCTTTCTGAGGCTCCACCTCGGTTGGTACCTCGGCCGAAGTGTTCTTTGTCTGTACTGGCATCGACCGAGGCACTGGATCTGTAGTTTTCAGTCCACTTCTCGTCGTTATTGCCATGATTTATCCCTTTGGGTTGCTCTCTGTCCTTGCTGGGAGCTTCCCTGGATCTCTTGGCGCTTCATTCGCCTTGTTAAAGAATTGTTGTTCTAAGGCTTTTTGTGCCTTCGAAAATAAAGTCATGGATGTCTCCATCGCGTTTAGTTTGATCAAGATGGCTTCCAACACTGCATCTTTCTTTTCTGGTTGGGACGAACTTGATCCTTATTCCTGGCTCTTCAATAGAGTGGAAGAAGAAGAGGAAGAGAGGAAAGGAATAGAGGAATTGTTTGAACTTGAGTTAGAGTAAGAGTTACCCGATTTTTGATTGTTGGATCTCCAATTGTTGTTGTTGGATCCTCTATTGTTATTGTACTAGTTGTTGTTTCGGGAACCTTGATTGTTGTTCCTTGACCCTTGATATCCTCCTTCTTCCTTTTTGCTTTGAGCAACCAAAAGGTCTTTCAATTGCTTCACATCATTCTTCAAAGAGGTGAGTTGATCATTGTTTGATGGAGCTTCTTGGAAGTTGACTCGTTTAACTCCACCTTCAGCTCCTTAATGGGAGTATTTCTCCATGTGCAAAGCTTGTCTCTATGAACTCTCAAGCTTCGTCAATCGGCATGCCCATGAACGTGCCGGCGGATAGTAGTTGAAGGTTGAATTGGGTGTTTCCATCTAATCCCTTGAAGTATATCTCCAACAACTCTATCTTTGGAATCCCATGATGTGGGCAATCCAAAAGGATGTCTTTAAATCTCTCCCATGATTTGGACAAACTCTCCTTGTCCTTCATGATGAATGCATTGATCTTCCCTCTCATTTTAGCAGTCTTTGAGGGGGGAAAGAATTTAGTCAAGAACTCCGTTGTCATCTCCTCCCAAGTGTTAATTTTTTCGGGAGGAAGAGATTGATATCAAGTAAGCGCCTTATCTATCAAAGAGAAGTAGAAAGGCCTTAGCTTGTAATTGTTGTTTTCCAGCCTTGAAGGTCTCAAGGTCTCCATCAAGATCTCATAGTTTTGCAGATGTTGATACGGAGATTCCCTCTCTAGCCCTCCAAACTGGCATTGGTAAATCATGCAAAGAACTTGCGGTCGAAGTTCATAATCATGCTCCGCTGGATCACCTAGGTTGACTCTTGGACGCCTTAGTTGCTGGTTAGGGTCCATCCTCTGCCCTAGGGTCTGTGGAATACCTGCAATAAGAGCGTCTCGGACTGGCATCCGAGATGGAAGTATCTCGACCGGGGCAGCTGGAATTGGGTCCTGCCTCAGTCGAGGAGCTGGATCTGGGTCTTGTCTCGGTCGAGTAGCTGGATCTGGTCGAGGTACATATTGGTCCCGTAAAGTCACCATATCTACTTCGATCGCTTCCGTCCTTGCGCGAGTTTCTTCCTTTTCCAGTCGTAGTTCTTCTTTACTGAGGCGTAGCTGTTCCAATGCCTTCTTCAATTCGGCCTCAAGATCGCGGTCGTCTCGGTTGGCCATTTTCGCTTCTTTCAAGCGTCTTTTGTATGTCTTTTCTGGTTCGGGCTCGTAGGGAACAATTTCCTTCCCAGCGCGGGTTTTTCGCATAAACCTAAGAGAAAGAACCTGCGAACGTCACTCAAGTAGAGTGGTTAGTAGCAACAGGGGCAAGTGCCCCGAAAGATCACCGCAACCGGCTCAGTCTAGACCAAGTCCCCGGCAACGGCGCCAAAAACTTGTTCGCTCCAAATGGTGTGTGCAAGCTTTAAATTTATAACCGAGGAAATATGCTTAAAACAAGGATGCGAACCCGCAGTCTACGGGTCAATTATAGTAAAAAGCAAGAATTCCAGGGGTCGATCACAGGGACTTAGGTGAAACCTAAGCAAGTATAGGTAATCAATGTAATTACTAACCACAAAAGCGATTAAAGCAATCAAAGATGATAAAAGGTCAATTAAAGGAATATGCAATTCTAGGGATTAAAGCATCTGGTTGTGGTTCCAACTCAAGATCTAAAGATAAGCGGACAAAGTGATATTTTGCAAAGGGAAGGTGTTCCTAAAGTGGAATAGATCACCGGGTAAGTCTCACTACTCGCAAACTCCAAACCTAAAGAACCTATTACCGGGTAAGTCTCAAGGTACTAACGAAAGGAACTATAATCTCAAACCAACACACCAACTAAGGGAATAGAATCAACCTTTACCGGGTAAGTCTCAGGCTAACTCACAAAGATGGGATGAAGGCACACTCGAACCCCAATAAAGGATAAACCTTTATTACCTACACTTATGATCTTGGGTAAACAAACAAAGGAATCACCGGGTAAGTCTCATCCTAGGCTTGCATTGAACCAGGAAAGGTGTAATAAAAATAGGATTTGGCAAACTCTAACACTTAACTCTCAGTTTCGGATCAAAGGTCACCTCGGTCAGACAAATCCCACCCCGGCCGAGATGTTCATCGCCTGAATGAGATGTTCTAGGGTTAAGGATAAAGACTCGAGCTTTCAGGGTCCTACTGTGATTAAGATCATTCTATCATCGTCTTTCCCACAACTTTCAGCCAATCACCCTAGAATCACACAAAGAAATTAGCCACTCATCGTCATGAAAGTAAGAATCAAATATAAAGGAAGGGAATGAATATTTGAACACAAAAACTTTAAGAATAAGGCTTCAATAACTGAATCAAATATCACACAAATAAGCGTTCCTTGGATCACAAATCCAACAAGACAATCAACCAAAAGGGAATCTAAGAAAGTGTTACAAATCCCATTTAAAAGCTATAACAAGCTATCAATCCTTCCTAGATTGATCTTCAATCTTCCTTCCTTCCTTCAAACACTACAATGATAGCGGGATTTTCGGTGATGCGCCGATGCTGAATTGTGGAAAATTAAGCCCTTTTTATAGGAGAATTATCTTCCAAAGATAAAATATCTTAAAAAGATAATATCCTAATAAAAATATATTCATATCTCTAAAATAGATCTCCAAAATATATAATCTTCTTTCCAGAAATCCAGCCCAAAAATATAAGAACTCTCCTTCCAAAAATAAAAGATCTCAGCCAAATAAAATATATCTCGCCGCGTCAGGGTATTCACCTCGGTCAAGACGCTCCTCAAGATCACCTCGGACGAGATGGTATTGTAGCTGACCGAGGTGACTCTCAGCTGAATGTGAAATCTCTCAAATCTGGTCCAAAGTAAATCTTCTTTGTTAATTCCTTGCTTCCTGAGTTCCTTTTTAAGCTCCAAAATGTAGCTCCCATGACTCCTTTGCTTCTTAGCTCCATTTTAGTCCAAAACGTGCCATTTTACCTACGATTACAACGAAACTTGGTGTAGACCTCGATTCCCGTAAAGGTAGATGAAACGACGATATAATCACATAATATACATCCAAACATGCAGATTATTGAAGATAAAACGTCTAAACAAGTCCCAAAATATAGACTATAATTCATGCTATCAGCAGGGGGCCGATTTAATTGAAGAAAAGGGTTTCTTTTAGCCCTACAGATGCAACATCATGGAGGAGGAAAGCAGGCACGGCAGAGGAGGGAGGCGGCGCCCAGGGCAGTGTCGGCTCCGATGGAGAGGGCACCGGAGCCTTCTTCATGGCGGCGATGAGGGCGGTCCTTCTCCGGCTGGCGGCGCACACCAGAGCAGTTGCTGTGCAGGCGAGCAAAGAAGATGGGCGAAGAGGCAGTGGCGTACAAAGAAGCAGGGATGGCTCCGGTGTAGCTCGGGGCTGAAGGAGGGTGAAGACGAGGGAAGCGGAAGCACTCTCCAACGAAAATGGAGGTATCCCAGGTGGCGCCCTTTTTCCAGTGGTTGTAGTGGCATTTCCCCGACGTAGCATTTCTCCCTAGCGCCCTTTTCCGGTGGCTGCAAGTCCTCTGTTTCCTCAATCGAAGTTCGATGGCGGAGGACAAGGGAGGGTCGGCTTTGTTCCTAGCGGCATCGAGGGCAACGCGGGGCTGTTGGGCTAGCCTTCCAGGGAAGGTGAGGGAACATAGTCTTGTAGTTGAGAGAGGGAAAAGAAAGAGAGGTTGAGGAGTAGAACAGGTTGCTTGTTGAATGCAAACGAGAGAGCGAATTGATAGGAGATTGAGGTAAACGAAGGGTCAGGTGCAGACTGCCGAGGGAGCAAGTCACGCTCATCAACCAAGGGAAGGGAAGAGGGAGAAAAGAAATAAATAATAAAAATAAAATAGGAAAGGGAAAATGATTACTATATAAACTCGATCAAACTTAAATCCGAACGGGATTTACGAATCGGAACAGCCTTCCGACCTTTTCCGAAAGTAAACCCAAATAAAAGAAAAATATAAAAATAATATACGGAAATTAATATGTATACAAACTCGCAAAAATATACTTCGCGATATAGAAGCCAATCTCGTAAATAATCTACGAGATTAAAACAATACTATATATACGGGTAATAATACATATCGATATTTGTATACTCGTAAATCTTAATTTAAGACGTAAAAATATTCGTAAAAATACTTAAGCTATAAAAATATCGATAAAACCGGAAAAAAATATATCAAAAACGCACCCAGTAAACGGGGCGTTACACCTACTAGGGTTTATGGTTCTAATCATCGGCGCTCCACGACTCTAACAGCGGCGGTGCAGCTCAATTGTAGTCTGATGGACCAAGTGTGGCTTGATATCCAGGAAGCAGACCCAGTCTAAGTGTGGGTTTTGGTTCAATCAAGATCAAGAACCGGTTGGAGAGAGATGATCAAGAACTGATCGGGTTTGGTTCTGCAAAATGGGTCCAAGTCCGATCTAGGTGTGGTTCGACCGGTTCAGGGGTGTGAATGTGGGTTCGAGTCGAACCAGGTCGCGTGGGTGGGATAGGCTATGTAATATCCGGAAATTTTATTCTGTTTATTTCCGAGTAAAATCGGATTTCGATCAGTTGGCTTTTTCTCATCCTACCTAGTATGCACCCTATCACAAATTCTATCATTTTATGTAAGCTTTAATTAATATAAAATGATGAAATTACACCAAACCCTAATCTTACAAACCCTAGTTTATGTTGATGTATTTTGACAAGGTCATGACATCCTTTTGACATGATGATGACTTGCTTTTGCCAAGGTCATGGCATGTATTTGACAACCCATGACAAGCTCTTGACAAGGCCTTACAAAATTTCAGCTCACTTCTTCCCTTAGCCTTGCACGTTGATTTTTTTTCTAGCCCATAAAAAACCTTGTTTTAGCCCAGCCGCAACCTTCTTCAGCCCGTCCAGCCTCTCCAAGTCAGCCCAACAAATGAAGAGAATAGCCGTTACACTACCTCTTCCCTAACCCCCGCTTCTATCTCGATTCATTTTCCTTGTTGAGCATCTTTACCGTAAATCTCGCACATCCAGATTCACGCTGCACTCCACCTTCCCTCTCTCTTCATCGATACCGGATCAGCAATGTTACGCTTCTCCCTTGGACCATCCATCTTCAACGAGATCTTGCCGCTGCAGCCTTTTTGCACACCATACCGGACACCTTTGAGATTCTTTGTTTCTGCACACAGTAGCCTCTTCATAGACAGCAACACCAGCAAGAAGATTCCCTTCATTTCATCTGCTATACAAGACAGCAACACCAGCAACAAGAGCCTCCCTTTCCGGTTTTGCACGCAGGAACATCGAGCCTTGTAAGTCGAGTAAGATCCACACCACTCTTCATTATCCTTTCCGTCGTTGATATGTGCTAATGGATGCTCTAAATCTGTCCTAAATTCGCACA
Organism: Fagopyrum esculentum; assembly: GCA_033239045.1. NCBI lineage: Eukaryota > Viridiplantae > Streptophyta > Magnoliopsida > Caryophyllales > Polygonaceae > Fagopyrum > Fagopyrum esculentum. The sequence goes on along the minus strand of BSUD01000001.1, from coordinate 137,759,614 downwards.
TAACAGCCAAGAGAAACCGCAAGGTCTGCTGTTTTTTTTTTCCAGAATTTTCAACAGTGATAAACATCCAACTTTGAGGCCCGATTTAGGTAAGAAATACTCATCCTTTTTGGCTGAAATTTTGATATGATATAGTCGGCATATTGTAGTAGATCATACTAAAGTTTGAAAGGAATCCGAGTTACAGTTTAAGAGTTATGGTGCCCCAAAGTAGAGACCTTGAGCAGTTTATAGGTTGTGCTGAATTGTTGAGAAAACTGCTTGTGATGCAGCTTTGTGGTGCAGATTTGATTGGGTTATATTCCTCGGTTAGACTTGAATTTTGGATATGTTATATTTAGGATTTCATAGTTGAATATATCAAATTTTCAGAGGATTTCATCGAGAGGTTTAGGAGTTATAATTTTTTGAAGTTGGAACCTTAAACAGTTTTTCTACTGTGTGTTAAAGCAGTCTTTGGATCCAGATTTGAATGAGTTAAATAATTCTGATGAACATGAAATTTTGATGGATTATAGATCATATACTGTAGTTTGTCTTGTAAAGTTTTGAGGATGATACAATGGTTAGGTTCGAACTTATGATGTTCCAAAGTAGGGTAGTAACACAGTTTTTGGGAAAAGAAGTGATTATTTGGCTAAGTATAGACCTTCTGGATGTTATACCCAACTTTAAGAATTTATGTAGGAGTTGTGGCTGCGTAGTTTTGAAAGATCTTTGCTTCTATGAGTAGATGACATAGCATAGAATACCTAGAATATTTTGATGTAATTTTTATATTTTTATTTGAGCCTCTTATCTTAGTCCAAGTTAGTTCCTAGTGACTTTTCGCAAAAGTCAAGAAAGTAGAAAATCTTCCAAGTGTTATCCAATTTTCCTTGTGAGAGTTAGAGGGTGGTTTTGTGCTCCAAAGGTTAGTTCGGAATTTCTTTATGGAATTTTTCTCGAGTTTTGGGACCAAGGGTAAAATAGTCATTTTTCCTTAGGAGGGTATTTTAGTAATTTCTCTTGATGAGTTTGTGTATCTTAGAAGTTCTAGACTTCTAAGAAAGGGGGATACATTATTGATCCACTTGCCTTTTATAACAGGCGGTTGAGTTCCCACGATTACAAAATGATTCGAGATTTTGAGATTTAATTCAGGTAATTCCTTGGGACTTACTTAGCTAGTTTCTAGATGTTAGCTGAATGATGATAGTGGTATTTGTTGATTGTTTAATAATTACAACATGCATAGGACGACCTTTATTATTGTTATGGCCCAAGTGTTTGTATAACGGACGGTGACATCACTGCTCAACTCTGAGATGAGACTGAGAGGTTCTCTATACCCAGACCATACAGGTACAAGGTGAGGTGCATCGGATCCATTCCTGATGGTTACACGGGGACGAAGGCGAGGTTTAGGAATCCCTCGTGCCACGATATAAGTATCATTAGTAAGAGTGAATGACCTAAATAAAGATAATAAAAATGGATTCTCTGAAAGCATGATGTGTGTTTAGTTTTTCTATTGTGTGTGTGTGCTATTTTCATTTGTCTATCGTTTAGATAGCTAGCTAACAGTTGATTTTATTTGTTGTTTAGACTTACCACATGTTAGAGCAACAGTTGAGTGATCCGGAAGTAGTGGTCAGCCGGGTCTCTGTACTCCCTAGAATGGGGTTGGGGGTTTTATATTGATGTTTCCTTTATAGTATGATGACAATTAGACTTCTAATATCTTAGGTACTTGTTGGTTGTTAGACGTATGATGTTACATTCATATCATTTAAACCATCGCTTTATGAATTTCGGTTTTCTTTATTTGTGTCTTGTTGTAAGATCCTAGTAAAGTTGTTGTCAAGTTGAGGTCGGGATACATTGTGAGGTCCTAACTAGTAGCTCCTTGAGTTCTCAGAATTCGGGGTGTTACAAGCTAGGGTCTGGTTTAGTGGTTTGTGGTTAGGGTTTACGTAAAAGGTACGCAACAGTTTAAGGTTTTGTGGAGTTCCGATTCGGAACAGCGGTTGTTGGGGGTTTCGAAAGGGATCTGACAAGGGTGAAGCCACCAAGGTGTTAGCTGTGTGAACAATGGGTGGAGTTGGTTGTTGGGGGTTTCAAAAACCGGTCTTGAGGAGCCGGTTTTTTGGCAACCCGATCGAGGATCTTGTAGGATAGTTTTTTGATCAAGAACGGGATAATAAGATTGAATCTTGGCCGGCGTATGGCGAGTTAAAAAACAGGCCAAAAATTATACTTGTAAAAGAAATTGAAATCGGAATTGAAAAACAGTAAAGAACAAGAATAGTAGAACTAACCAAAACGGTGAATGCTTTGGTGACTCTTTTTTTGTTGAACTTCTTGACGGATGTTTAAGTTATTGTTTTTTTCTTGATGGATTGGTTTCGATAAACACATCTCTCATACCAATTTTGATACGGGAATTAGTTGTGTGGTTGCATCCCGATCTTTTGACACCAAAGACTATTTTCAATCCTTATTATAAGGATCGAGCAAACGAGGTGTGATTGTATATAGAGGGGTGGTGGCTGGATTGGAGGAGGTTGAGGGGTGGTTGATGATCCGATGATGGTAGTGGATCAGTAGTTGGATATATCAAGGTCGAACCCTATGAAACAACTTGGAACACACTAGGGAAATAAGGCTCTAACACACAACCATGAATGATCGTAGAACCCTACCGCTACAATCTTACACTAGAGGGAAAACAATTGTCCTTAGAGCACAAGAAGGAGGCTTGTGAATGATTGAGGGCATCAACTTCGAATTCAAGGTGACACAACAAAACACAGACAAGCTATAAGGTTGAACAAGAATCCACTAGCTCTCTCTTCCCCGGGAAGACAAGCGAACTCCGTACAGAGAATACTAAAAAGTATAAATGTGTTTATTCAAAAATTGGCCGCCAAAAACGTCTCTTCTCAATGCCTTATACAAGAATCGGATCCTAACCCTACTAGATAGGATGTTAATTAAAAATATGGGCTTAAAATATAACTAAAAAACCCCAAAATAATAAGCAAAGCCCATAATAAAAATTGTCCTTTGTGGGCTGAAAAATAAGATCAAATTAAAACACAAATTAGCCACTTACGTGTAACACTTCTCCTTCTACACACATGCATGCATGTCCTCGTGGTTGGACGTGTAGAACCATTCTCGAGCTTTCTTCAAATGCTTCCATCTTGTTATAGCAATTCTCTAGTTCATGCATGGGTTTGTCTAGTTGTTCTCCCGCATGAACACTTGTGATTGGTCTTGTAGAAGATAGTTGGGATACTCCCGCATCACAAAGTCAAACTGAAAGCTGATGGAAGTTTGGAGAGATACAAAGCTCATTTAGTTGCTAAAAGTTTCAACCAAAAGGAAAGTGATGCGTCCTTGACTATGGCGTGAGCGAGACGTCGAGAACGCGCGCGATCTAGACTGGGCAAAGATTCGACTACTCCTTGTGTGCGTAGAACCGAAGGGTGTTCGACAAATCGGGCGGAATCGGTTGTCAAAAGAAGTATAGAAATGGATTGGGATGTGTTGAACAAAGATCAAGATCGATCTAGAGTGATCGAGGTTGATCGAAGAACTGTTGTAACGTGTTTGACAAAACCCGGGCTAAAGGAGGTGGCAATGTCACTTCGACTAGCTTTAGCTTAAAAGGGTTCGTGCTTAACAAATGACACGAGCTTCTCTTATATAGAGGAGCCGGGACAATTAAACGGAAATTACAAAATATCAAAAATAGTTCGGAAACTTAATAAAACGAGACAATAAATAAACGGAGCAAAAATTAGGCGGAGGAGTCATTGGTGCTGGTGCCAGTGCACGATCGTGTGGTATGAGTGCACGATCGTGCATCAGCATAGGGGATGAGGAGACGCTGGCGCTAGTGCCAGCACACGATCATGCGGTCTGAGTGCACGATAGTGCATCAGCGCAGGCGTCCTTGATTTGTTTCCGCTATCTTGGTGAGGTGCTGAGGCTCGGGAGACGAGACGTGGTCGGGATGAATCCACGTTCGAGCCATGAAGGATTGAGTGGATCTTGCAATGGCTTTGGCTCGTGCTTGAGTGAAAGGTCCGTCGGAGCGCACACTAAAGGCTTGGTCTTTGTCCTCGGGTGTCATAGTATGCGGGGGTGCATCAGTCTCCCCACTTGGTTGTGAAACGTTCCCGTTTCACCGTTGTCAAATAGTGGCGCTATGTATGGTTGAAGATCAACGACGTTGAAAGTTGGGTGTTTCCCATAGCTATCTGAAAGCTCCTATCGGTAAGCATTTGACCCGATCCATTCAGTCACACATATGGGCCATCTCCTCGGGGGGATAATTTGGAGTGTCACAAGGCCGGAAATCTCTCCTTGCGGAGGTGCAACCATACCAAGTCCCCGGGTTGGAAAACAATATCCTGGCGGCCCTTGTTGTGTTGCTCCGCATATTGCTTGGCTCGGCGTTCCAGCTGGAGCTTCATCTTCTCATGAAGCTCGCAGACCAATTCAGCTCGGTTGGCGGCCGAAACATGGTCTCCATCCTTCAGTGGGTGAGGTGTCAAGTCCATAGGCGTATGCAGGTTGCGCCCATAAAAAACCTCGAATGGCATCAATGTTGTTGTCGAGTGCCTGGACCTGTTATAAGAAAACTCGACAATAGAAAGTAAGTTTTCCCACCTACGTGAGTTCGCCCTAAGCATAGTCATAAGTAGAGTGCCCAATGTACGGTTGGTCACCTTTGTTTGACCATCCGTTTGTGGGTGGTAAGAGCTCGAAAACAACAAGTTGCATTGGTTCCAAGCTTATCCCACAAAGTCCACCAAAAATGGCTCACAAACTTCACGTCCCTATCGCTAACAATGGAACATGGAATCCCATGCAATCGTACAACATTATCAAAGAATAAGGTAGCGATCTCCGTCGCATTATGTGTACTCATGCATGCAATAAAGTGTGCCATTTTTGAGAACCGTTCGACTACCACAAATATGGAGTCTTTGCCTCTCTTGGACATAGGTAACCCCATAACAAAGTCCATAGACAAGTCCTCCCCATGTCCCATTGGTATAGGTAGGGGGGTATACAAAACCATAGACACCTCGTGTGGCACACTAGAATTGTCATGAGCTACATGTAAACATATGGGCACCAAAAGAAAGCATGGTGATTTCCCGTGATCACGGGTGCCCAATCACTTTTTCGAGCAAGAAGGGTACGGGGAGCACAACTACCTTGTATAGTAGTCGTGGGGACTGTTTTAGCATGGGCTTGTACAACTCCATTTGTTCCCTCCTCACGAGAATACCTATCCTGTCGTCCGGCATGTCTAGCGGAATGGCTAGACTCGTCGTCAATCGGTGTGATCCTCTTGTTTCGTTGACCCAAATTGGCGTCAGGTTTGTCCTTATCGGATCCCGACGTTGATTTAGTCAACTTGACCTCTTCAATGGCCTTTTGTCGCTTACGCTCGGCATAATAGACAAGAATCTCATGTGGTATCATAGGCATGAGTGTGATTTGTTTACCATTCAAGTGAAACATATACGTATTAAGATATCCGTCGTGAAACGATCAACGATCGTATTGTCACGGACGTCCCAATAGTACATGTGTTGCGTCTATGTTGATAACGTCACAGAGGATGTTATCAACATACCCACCAATTGAAAACTTTACCCATGCTTGATGGGTGAACGTGTCGCTCACCTTATCGGATATCCATTGGAGTCCATAAGATTACGGGTGTGCAATCGTTGGCAACCTAAAGTGAGTGACCACTCATTGGTTAACAATGTTGCAACACGATCCCGAATCAATTATTAACGATAAAGTTGTGTCATTGACCGTGCACCGAGAATGAAATAAGTTCTCGCTTTGATCAATAGGCACAATTTGCTATACCGACAACACACGCCTATTAACTAAAGTTAGAAACTTACCTTGAGGAGGTGCACATTCTTCATGGTCGTCATAGGGCTCCATCCCGTACTCGGGATCGGCATCCTCCTCGTTTTCCATGGTTATCTCGCCATCTTCGTAAGGACCGAAATCCTCGCGTTCGTGTTCGGCGAAGAAGACCTTCTTCTTGTTCGGGCAATCTCGTTGCACGTGACCCATACCGCCACACGATCGTGCATTTTGGTCCCCGGCCCCAGCGCACGATCGTGCGTTGCTGGCGCACAATCGTGTGAACGAGCAGCAAGTCGGGGCTGCTCGTTTGGGCGTCTTGTCCAACTGTCTCGCTCCCTGCTGGTTCCGTCTCGTGTATCCCTAGGTCCCTACGAAGAAGAACCACTCGACCCACGATAGTTAGTGTGAAAACCGTATTTATAAAGGGTCGAACCATACCTTTTCGAAGCTTTAATTTGAAGCTTCTTGTGGACTTTATTAGCGGCGTGGACCAATGAGTTGAAGTCGTTGTACGGGATAATCTCCAATGTCTCCTGAATCTTCGCGTTGAGGCCCGTCATGAACTTTGTACGGAGAGCCGATTGAGATGCCGATATTCCCGCTTTTTCATATAAGTCTTCCAACTCGGCTAAATAGTCATCCGGAGACATGGTTCATTGTTTGAGGTACGCTATTTCCATTCGCATATCCTCCTTGAACGTATCCGGCACATACTTCTTTGTCATAATATGAACCAGTTGGTTCCAACTCACAACTAGTGGCCAACCTTTCCTAGTTCGGCTAGCCTCATTGCGTGACCACCAATTTTTCGCCCTTTACTCAAAGTGCATGGTGGCAACGTCAACCTTCTCGTGAGCCATGTAATGGCAATGTCTGAAGACTCTCTCAACACCCTATTTCCAATTAATAAAATAAAAAAACATTATTGGTACCATAAAAAGAGGGAAACTTAATCTTACGTTCCCGACGCGATTGACACGGGTTCGGTCGGGGCGCGTAGTCATCCGGATCATGATGATCCTGTCCTCCGCGATTACGGTAGCGACGTTGTTGTTGGTGTTGATGACGCGGTGGTGGACTCATCAAGTACCTCTCTTGGCGTTTAGCATGAGTCCTACAATCCGTTGTATCTACATATCGTATGTGCTTCTTTGTCAACGCTAGCACTTCGTCGTCTTCTTCGTAGTCATCGGTGGTGTGACGGTCAAAAGGAGACTGATTATGTTCAATTACTGAATGTAGTCGAGGTTTCTCGGCTTGTTTTGATGTCCCGGATGGTTCTTTTCTCTTTTCCATTCGTAGATTGGAGGTAGTGGTAGGATCAACGGGAGTTAGAATCGGGGGGGG
>BSUD01000001.1:137674728-137724853 GCA_033239045.1 Fagopyrum esculentum | reverse complement strand
AAACTTAATCAACCGATAAATAATCTAAAATTTTAATATACTATTAGTAAGGAATTTAATAATTTTTTGTATTCTAATAATAACTTATCGGTGATAATAAAAGATATTATATTGAAAAATGTATTAAAAATTTTAAATCATGAACACGCTGTTCGAAAGCCAAAAAAAACTCATTGACAATTTATATGACAATTAATTTAAAAAAATGTTTACAACTATTTTGTCCTAAACTAGTTTAGAATTCATACCGTGTACCGGTATTTCAGTATTCGTAAGATATATATATATATATATATATATATATATATATATATATATATATATATATATATATATATATATATATATATATATATATATATATATATATATAGTATTTTGAGTATATTAAAAGAAATATATGAATGTCCTCCACGATATGAGAGAATATTAAAATACATAATGAGGTCCGTGATGAAACTATGATTACATTTGGGGCGTTGTCAAGCTAGAAAATTACACAATATTTGTTGTCGTAATTAGATTAATAAAGAGAGTATTGATTAAAGAAATTAATTTATAAATTTAAATAAATATTTTCATTACTAAATAATACAAGTTCTTATGAAGATATAAAAATATTACACCTACAACAAACTTAAATTTCGAACATCATGATCCCGTCTCAATCCCGTCTCATCCTGCCAAACTCGGTCTCATCCCGCCAAACCCAGTCCCGTCCCGTCCAGATCTTGGCGGTAATTAATTCAAAATTAGAACTCTCGTCCTAAATTAGCCCCGCTAAAAACTATTTGGAACGGTATATGAACCTTAACTTCTTCTCCTGCTAGGCCCGTCCCATATAGCTTTTTATCATAAAATAATAAATAAATAAAATTCATAAGCATTAGTAATATACATATATAATTATTATATAGTTATGCGTATATATTAAAAAAAATTCATGTTGGTCAAAATTGACAAATGACCCAAACACAGCCGGAATATGGGCATTAACTTATTTAAGTACGATATATACGGATACTTTGTGGATAAAGTGTAAAATTCAAACACAATAATTAAGGGTTAAGCAAGATTGAGCTCGTCCCGTCCCGTTCTCAACCGGGACAGGACTGATGGGATTCAATCTAAATTAAAATACCCAATGTAAAATAGCCGGGACGGGACTGCAATGACTTCAATTCCATCTCATCTCATCCCGTCCCTTGCCCACCCCTAGGTTAACATAAAAATATTTCTAAACATAGATTTTAATTATTTTGGTTTAAAAAATTAAGTCGATTAATAGGTTCATTCATAATCGAGACTATCGAGTAAGTAAAGTGTTTAATTTACAATTTATCGTCAAATTTTAGTTAAATTAATTTAATATGTAATTGTCTTACAAAATGTTATAGTGGTGTAACATTGATTCAATTAAAAATATTATTAGTGACTAACTCCATAAAATCTTTCATTGAAAAGAAAAATATTTGGTAGTATAATATTGAATAAAGAAAATCATAATTGTATTAGGCTAGTTACTTTTTTGATTAGTACGATAAAACTAATAAAATTAAATGAAAATACGATCCGTTAAATAAAACTGAAATTCCTAAATTTTGTATTATAAAGTCTCAATCTTTCATGAATTGCATATATATTACGACTTTTGTTTGGTTATTCTCATTTTTTTCACTTTATTGTTTAAAATCTAAGGTTTAGTTAACATAAAACAGAATTTCGTATTAAAAAAATATTTATAAAAGTAATTAGAAAATGACAGTATGATAATTTAGTTAATGAATTTTTTTTTGATTTTGGGTTAATACTGATGGGGATTAGGTAGTTGTAATATTAAAAATCTGCACAAAAATTGAAATGTTTTATAAAATACCGAGATTAATGGAAGTTTATTAAAATCAATTTATTTTGTAAACAACTAGATTTAATATATATTAATTAAAAAATAAATAACTGAATTTGGTTAAAATTAATTTTTAAAAGCACAAATTTAGTAAATAGGCTTTTTCTAGTTTTTGCTTTAGTAACCATTACGAGCCCCTTCTCTCGCTTTTCTCTTCTGCAATCGGGAGAAGCTCTCCCTCGCTTCCACTATCGAGTCGCCGGAAGCAGCTGCCGCCTGCCGGAGAAGCCTCGCCTACGCCACCGGGGTTCCACTTCTTCTAACTTGCTTGTTGTACAGACGGGATGTGGCTTGTCTAATACCCTTCTTGAAAGACACAAACGTAGCAGAAACATAACGCTGGAAAGGGATACTACAGAAGAGCTAAATAAAGATGATTAGGCAACTTCTAATTCTGCATCTAAAACAATTGAACATGTTTTTAAGTAGTTTTTTAAAAGTGGATCAGGGTAATGATACATGTTTTGAAAAAACTCAAAACACTTTGCACAATATAGAATTTGTATCAGTTATTTGATTTCTAGTTGATTAGCCTCACAGTCACTCAAGTAAGTTTTTTTTTCTTTACTTGAGTGAATTACAAGCCATGCTACAAAATGGGTCCAAAGAGGTCAAAATAAAAAAAAATTATAAAAAAAAAATTCATACCAGAAATTCATTAATTAGAAACGCATACCAGAAAATTATAAAATAAAATAAAAAGGACAAAAAAAAAACAAAAAAACTTCTGGTTTAAAAAAAATTTTAGTATGAAAAAATTCTGGTATGAACTTCTGGTATGAGAAAATTCTGGTATTAAGATTTTAGTATGAAATTCTGGTATTAAAAGTTCTGGTATGTTAATTTTTGGTATGAAAAAAATTCTGATATGAAAAATTTCTGGTATGAATTTCATACCAGAAATTAATCCTAAAAAATAATAAATAAAATAACATAAAATAAAATAAAATAAATAAATAAATTCAGTAATTAGAAATTAAATTTTACACATACCTAACAACTAACAAACATGTATTGTTATTTTTATTTAAAATAGAGGGGTTAAATACTTTTACCTACTATTAAATGAAAGTGGTAAAAAATAATGGGGTACATTTACTAAACACAAAACTAAAAAAGATCTAGTAGGTCAAATTCTTCTTTTTTAAAATAGATAAGTGTAAATAATGGTAATTTATAATATACTAGTTCATATCTCGCACCTTGTGCGGGTATATTTAAATATTAATGTTTTTTTAATAAAATATCATCAACTTGTGTATGTGGGAACTAATGATATATTTATGAAAAAATATTTTTTTTAATTTACTACTGACACAAACTTTGTAAAGAAAAAAAGAAATATAATTTTTAACTTACAAAATCTTACCTTTAGATCTTTCGGCACGATGAAAAATAATTGTAAGAAAAAAACATAAACAAAACATAGATATTTTAAAAAATGGATTTGATCAATTTTTTTTAAAAACTGTTGCTTATGAGATGATGTTGTACGCCCAAAATTTTGGCGCGTTTTCGTTATTTATTTTTTCGACTTTTATCAATAATTTCTAGCATAAATATTTTTATTAAATGTATTTTAAGACGTAAAATATGTTTCCCCAAGTATTTTTATATTTTTGTATACGTTTACATGTATCCGTCTTTTTGTTTCTCAAAAAAGTGCGGAAATATTTTTTGATCTGAAAATCCCGTTCCGGTTATATTTGGGCAATTTTGATAACTAGGCATTTTTGAAAAACTATAGTAGTAAGTAGGCTTTTTAATGTTTCAATTAAGTAAATATACCCCAATCTTTTGTATTTTTTCTCAAACTTTACACACTCTTCTCTCAAGGGATACATTTACTAAACACAAAACTAGAAAAAGCTAGTAAACCAAATTATTTCGTTATATTTAATCTATTTATTCCCAAATTTTTTTTTATTCAGCCTTCTTCCTTCCTCACTTGTGTCGGTTGCCTTATCCGGATACCATTGCCGACCAACCTACAATGCCATCCTACCCTAGCTCCTGCAACCTGTGGCTTTGACCCCTCGTTTCCAGCCTGAGTTGAACCCTCACGCCATCATCTGTCCCTCTGCACAGCTACACTCACCACATCTCTTCACCTCTCAGTTGTTTCTTTCTCACGAAGCCTCCATTCTCCCCCACCAACTGTGCACTGCATCTCTTTCTCTTGCCTTTGTGCAACCGCCCGCAATACCTGGGAACCGCTAGAGGAGGAGAAGCCGCCTCGAGCTACCGGAGCCACCAGCGAGCTGAACTCACGCCGTCTCTCCTTCCTCTACTCCCTATCCATCTTTTGTCACCTTCCCGTCGTCGACTCCCCCTCGAGCCATGTCTTTGCTCACCTGCCTCCACCGGAGAAGCTTGGCAGCCACCGGAGAGGCCCTCCCGTACCCTGTCTACTCGAACCTTGTCGGAGCCTTGCAGCCGCCTCCTTCCCCTCCGCTTGCCCTGCCTTCCCGCCGTTGGAACCTCCTTGCTCTACCTCCACTGAGTCGGAACAGCACCCTCATCGACGCCGAAGAAGCTGGTAACCTGCCTCCTCCTCACTTCGCTCGCCGGTGCCCTAACTGCCGCGGCTGGATCGAGTCTCCCAGGGCTGCCGCCGGCTGAGAAGGTTTCAAATGAAACCCTTTTGATTTCACAATCGGGACCCCACATTTTTGGTTTATTACAGATTGTGCCCCATAGTATATAATGGCAGTTTGGAACCACATTTTTTGAAGCTTTCATTTATGACCCCTCCAAGAAATTAATTACAGAATATGACCCATACTCAAAAATTGTATAATTTGCCTAGAAAATGTCTTTGCGGGTTTTAACCTTGGTTTTGGAAAAACGAGTTTTACCTTAAGTTTTATATAAGTTACATATCCCGTTCAAATTTAGCATATTAGATAAATTTCTTAGCTTTGGTTTTAGGTCCGGAAGCGCCAAACAAAGGCCTAACGAGTCAAAGTTCGACTTCCGTCTGTTGACGTCACGTGAGTACCCTCTCCCTTGAGATTATGATCTTACTCGATCTAGTTATGTTTTATGGTAGTATCATGCTAGGATGGATCTAGCATAACTTAGAGTGAATACCAAGTAGTGGTTATGGATCTTAGGCGAGTGTGATGAGCATGTTAGACCTCATAGACTTTTGCGTTGCTCTTGGTTGATGAGTAGGATCTTATGAGAGTTAGTAGGTTGTTGAGAGATCTCCTCATGCGTTGAGTGAGATGTGAGCGTTACAGATTCTAGGATGCGGTCCTAGAATGAGAGTCAAATGATCTTGCGTAAATCATTTGTGGAGAGGCCTTAGACTTCTAGAGTTGAGCAAGTTTTGATACGTATCTTGTTGTGAGCAAGTTGTGAGCTTCTTCCCAAGGGAAGCGAGAGTGCTTTGTGAGTTAGCATTTGGGACGAGGTAAGTCTCCGGACTTACTTAGCTCGTATTCCTTGTATTCGCATCTATGTGGTGTGTAGTTAGTGTTATGTTTGGTGTGTGTTTATTATTTATGTTATAACAACGAAACCGGACATAGGACGACTTTATATTTTGATATTGGCCCAAGTGTATGATAACGGGCGGTAACAACACTGCTTAGCTCTTGCGGAGAGCTAGGGGGTTCTCGGTAACTAGCCCGGACAGGTAGACGTCTAGATGCATCAGTGCCATTCCTTGACGATGAGTAGGAACCAAGAAAAGATCATGCGGTGATTCTCGTGTCACAAATCTAAGTTGAATTAGTAATGGGATATGACCTAACAATAATAAAAAGATAATGAACCGGATTTGTGTGCTTTCGAGCATGTTGTGTGTTTATGTTTATTTGTGTGTGTGTGTGTCATCACCTTGATTCTAATGCTTTGAATATAGCTAACGGTTTTATACCGAATATTGTAGATTGTCTTGCAGGTTAGGAATGCGGCCGAGAGATCCGTAAGAGTGGGCAAACGGGGTCCGTACATTTTAGGAAGGGTTTTGTTCGGAGTTGTGTTGAGAGTTTGTATGTTGTATTTTGTAGGCCGCGTGTATGGCTTTTGGTCTTTGGAGTTGTGTTTTCGGCTGAAGTTCGTTGTTTGTTGTCTTTCGGGTTTCTTATCATTGCATAAAAATGTATTTCGTTTTGACTTTTATTTGTGTCTTGTTGCAAGATCCGGTGAAATTGTTGTCAAGCTAAGGGTCGAGACCCATTGTGAGGTCTCCGCCCGTAGCATCCCGAGTCCCGCGGATTCGGGGTGCTACAGATGTTTAGTCCGATCGAAAAGAATCCAAACAGATTAGTTAGTCGGAATCCAAATGTATTTTTATTAAAAAAATAAAACGAAAAATCAGACAGTAATACAAATTTATTTATAAAAAGTAGTAAACTAAATTTAGTAAATATGTTTTGGAAAAAAAGAATCTAAACAGATTAGTTAGTCGGAATCCAAATGTATTTTTATAAAAAAAAATAGTAACACGGATTATTTATAAAAAAAACAGTAAACAAAATTTGTAAAACAGTTTTGTAAAAATAAAATCCAAATAGATTTTGCAAAAAAGAGTAAAACAAATTCAAATATATTTTTATAAAAAAAATAGTAGAATATCATTAAAAACAAAAAAAGAATCATTTTTTTTAATGAAGAGAAAACATGCCTGAGAAATATTGAAAAAAATAAATAAATCTTTAAATGTTAAAAAATCTTAAAGAATTATTGGAAAAAAAATAATGAAATCTACTAAGAGAAATATTGAAAAAAACAAGTAAACAAATCTTTTACAAATAAAAATTGTGGCACGTAAAATTTTTTTAAAGATACAGAATTTGTAGCTCATTTTTTTAAAATCAAATATTAACGGAAGCTATTGAAAATAAAATAAAATTAAAACTAACGTAAGTTTACACATATTCTTTGAAAAAACCAATTGAATAAAAAAAATTCTTGTAATCTGTATCTTTAAAAATTTTAAAGATACACATATTCTTGGAATCTAGATAAGGAAACAAAATAAAATTAAAAAATCCGAATTAGAATAATTTTTTTTTTTTTGTAAAAAACAGAAATTGAATAAAAAAAAGTAACGAAAGATTACACATATTCTCTCGAAAACAAATAGTGAAATAGAATCACGGAAGCTACTGAAAATAATCACGGAAGTACGAGAAATTCAAGCACATGGAGAAAATAATTAGTGTATTTGCTACAAATTTCACATATTCTCTCGAAATATAGATTACACAAAACACACAAATCGTGAAACAGGAAAGGCAGAGAAGATAAGGAGGCATCCGATTGTTTTCAAATTAATAAACGATAGCAAACGAATGCGACGATTGAAAATCGGTATGCAAAAAAAAGGAATGATATTAAGGGGATAACAACGTAGAGAATAACCTGAAAACGATATGACCAAGCAACTTATAAATTTCTTCAAATTATCAAAAGTCAAAACCCTAAAAAGGATGAAATAAATTTGATCAATATTGAAAAACAAGAGAAGTTTAGGTTTTATCCCAGCGTAAATCAATTTTAGGGGATAACAACGCAGAAATTTTGTAGATTTTGATGTTATTAGGTTTAGTTATAAAAATATTTGATTTTAATTTTGTTTCGTTCATTGATGATTTATTTTTTAATGTGCATGAGAAGTTTAGGGTTTATTCCAACGGAAATTGTGCTAGGGGACAAAGAAGAGATTTGTAGATTTTGATATTATTAGATTTAGTTTTAAAAAATATTAATTTGGTTGGGATTTGTTTTTAACGTGTAGGAGAAGTTTAGGGTTTGTTCCAATGTAAAAAGTGTCTTTGGGGATAATAACGCAAGATTTTGTAGATTTTGATATTATTAGATTTAGTTAAAAAAAATTAAAATTTTTTGTTTTCTTTGGATTTGTTTTTTAACTTGTAAGAGAAGTTTAGATTATATCCCAACGTAAATTGTTAGGGGATAATAACGCAGAGATTTTGATATTATTAGATTTAGTTAAAAAATTTTTTTTAAATTTAGTAAAAAAGATTTATTAGCTTAATTCGTAATTTAGTAAAAAAATTTAATCTGAGAAAAATCGTGGAGGGTTACGGCAACATTAGTGTAGTGTACTTTATTAAAGTATATAGATGGAGATTTGACTTAAATTCTCAATTTTTAGCATGTGTCACGTCATTAGATCGTCTTCTTAAAGTATATATATATATATATATATATATATATATATATATATATATATATATATATATATATATATATATATAGGGTGTGGTTCCATGAGAACAACCTCTAACGTGAGAACATGAGAACAATCGTACACCATTGGATTGTTTATTATTAAGGGTCGAGATTTAGGGTAAGTATCGTAATTATTAAGAATATTTTAACACACACGCGCTTCCCATATCTCAAAATTTGGAATCCCTAATTTCACTCCATACACGCTGCACATCCGGAAAGAAGATTTTAGGGCTGTGGCGGTTGAAGAGGAATTCTGACGCCGAATCTAGGGACCTCCGGTGTTGGTGACGCAGCTTAGACGGCGAGGAGCATTCCGGCAACTCATCTGCGGTTGTGGCGTTACCGGTTCGTTGTGGATCTGGATCTCCCAACGACTCGTTTGCCTTGTATTGTGCCCGGCGACTCGGTTGTGGCCGTACAACTAGCGGTTGTGCTCGCATTGTACTGCGCCCGGTGCCCTTACAAGCTGGCCGTTGGGGCTCCTGCTTACCCTAAATCGACGCCTCTGCCCCTTCAATTTCTCGAACGCTCTGCTCAAATCCGAGGTAGTTTCATAAAGTCAACTGATAATTTCTTTCGATCGGTTGCTTTCTTTACCATTCTTATTTCAACTTCTTTTTGACGGTTACGATTTCATTGAGGTATGTCTTCCTTGCCTTGCTTGGTTGAAAATTGTTGGTGGTTTTGTGATTGGTGTGTTGATATTTGCGCCATTGTTGTTTTTGATTAATTATGAATAATTTTTGTTACCTTCAAGTAATGTTGTTGGAATATGTTGAGAAAACATATTCTATAATTACGAATGATATTGATGCTGCATTTTTTGTTATCAACTTGATAGTTTGTAAATATGATTCATAGTTATTAAATTGTTTTATGAGTTTTCAGTTTATGTCCTCTTTGTTTTATGCTATTCTTTGAAAATTATGAATAATGCGAATATGAAAGTGCATTTTAGATTTGAAAACATAAACTAACTACGAATAATTATTGTGTAGACTATTTATGTATGTTAATACAGTAATTATATGGAACACATATTTGGTTTGAAAAAATTAAACTAACTATGAATAGTTATTGTGTATACTAATTATGTATACCTTTTGTTATAGTATGTACCGGTTGTGAAAGAAGTTGGGAAAGGGTTTGACCGCAGATATAAAAAATTTACTAGCGATTTGGATGTTGTCCTTCGCTTTTGTGAAGATCGTGTTGATTTGACTGATTTTGACATGGTCAGTTCTCATATTGTTAGTTGATTTATTGTATTTTCCTAAGCTTATACTGAGTTTTTTTTATTTCTTGTATTTGTTTCAAGATAATGTTCTCACTGAGTTGTAAGATGCATCACTTTGTGGTGTGTTTCCATATGAAGACTATTGTGGCTGAGATACTTGATATTCGTAGAGATTCCGACATTGATTACAACTACTTTGTCACTCGACTGGTACGGATTAGTTTGAAATATCAATTTAATCGTTGGATTCGTAATTATTCATTGTTTGTTACATTAATTTCAGGCGTTGCTCTTTGGTCTATACCTTATTGATGTTGGATTAGACGTGATGGATGAAGGATACGAGAGGTAGAGGAAGCCAAGGTTTTGAAGATGGCGTGAAAAGATAACAGGGTATCTGATGACAGTGGAATATATGCTATGAGACATATGGAAACATACAAAGGGAATGCTAAGTGGGAATGTGGCTTCAAGTATCAAAGAGTACATAGTCTAAAGACATTAAGGGTTCAATATCTGCACCGAATCCTTACTAGTGAGATTAATGAGGTTAAGGAGAACCTTTTGAATGCATTGGAGATGAGTGCTAAACAGATTGACGAGTGGACATCAAGAATGGATGATAATGATGATCGTTTAGATAGACTTCCTTGACTTAATGTAATCTACTAGTAGCAACTTGACATCTTCAAACTTAGTTTTGTTTTTGGTTTTTTTAGGACTATTGTTGGATTTATTTTGTTTATGTCTAATTTGATTTGACTGATTGTTAATCGATGTGGCGTGTGCTTTTTTAGGATATGTGTTTGACATAATAGCGATTATTCGTAATTACAACCGTTTTTTACGTGAGATATTATAATGTATACAAGCAATTATTCGTAATTACAAACGTTTTTTAAGTGAGCTATAACAATGTATACAAGCATTAAGTTCGTAATTACAAGCGTTTTTTTTAGTGAGACATAACAATGTATAGAAGCATTAAGTTTGTAATTACAAACGGCCAATGCTAAGATCGTTTAGATATACTTCATTTAGTTAATGTACTCTACTACTAGCAACTTGAAATCTTCAAACTTAACTATTTTTATGGTTTTTTAGGATTATTGTTTGACTTATTTTGTGAATGTCTACTTTGATTTGACTAGTTATTAATCGATGCGTCGTGGATGTTTGCATAATTTACACTATGAAGTTTCAAAACCAAAATGCCAATAATATATTATTTACTTGTGTTTGACATAATAATGATTATTCGTAATTACAAACGTTTTTAAAGTGAGATTTAACAATGTATATAAACAGAAAATTCGTAATTACAAACGTTTTTTAAGTGATATAATACATTGTTGATAAGCATTTATTTTTAAAGATAAAACAACAGCTATTAATCAAAAGTCTTAAGTCCTAAATGTTCTGAAATGTTTCAATAATTACGAATTCAAATAATGTAAAATAACACTAAATATATTCTACATAACTTCCTTGCAGTCGCTTACATTGACTTGACGAGCTATCAGCAAATCCTTGTCTACTACACATCAAAAGCATATGCTTCATTGTTCCATCCGTATCCTCACGAGAAGCTCCCCTTCTAACATCAAACCCAACTGTAGATGCATAGCTCTTATAAAAAGCTTCTTCATCCTCAATTGTTTTGAACCTCTTTCCAATTGTCGGTATCAATATTTCATCGCATGTTGGTATCCTCATCACATTCTAAATTTTGAAAAATGAAATCCATATATTCGCCTTCTTGAATTGCATTAGACTTATGAACCTCTCATTGTTTGGTTGTGCCTGAAAAATCAAATACTCTATTAGACGTCAATTTATTTTATTCGTAATTATAATGATCTTTTCAACAGAAACTACAATGATACAAATGTGTTATTCGTAGTTACTCTATTTATTATATTTATTATCAACCTGAAATTTGTTTATTCGTAATTATAATGATCTTTTCAACTAAAACTAAAATGATACAAGTGTGTTATTCATAGTTAATCTGTTTATTAGATTTATTATCAACATCGAATTTTTTTAGTCTATCGGTTCTTCGTACGAGTTTCAACAATGCAACTATACAATTTTATCGGTTATTCAAACGAGTTATGTCAAACCGATTTGAATTACAAAGAGTAAATTTGAATACATACGCTTACTCAGATTTGTATATGGAGAAACAAACTGCTTTCTTGACGAGATATGATTTTCTTGACTGGATATGACAACTTGTTGAATTCTGTTGTTATGATCTAGTTGAACAGATGTTGTAGAGAGATCGAATTGAATAAATTTGCAAATGCACACTCAGTCTGAGTTTTCCAATGTTTCGTTTTTTGATTTGACGGAATTGGGAGAACTGTTAATGGAGTTGAACGTATAATAGAGAGGAGGAAGGAGATATCTGGTGAATCTTTTTTAACTAACCGTTTCCTATAATACAATACATATTTTTAAAAAACAATTAAGAGAGAGTGGGTTCACTCTCTTTTAATGAGAGTGAGTAAGTATTATACATTAATTGGTTTTTTATTTATCATTTTCTATCATTAATCTAGACCATTGAATTTTAAAATTTGGATGGTCACGATTTGTTCTCATGTTATCACGTTAGAGGTTGTTCTCATATGATCTATCCTCTAGATATATATATATCAACGAAGTGAGAAAGCAAGACTTCTAAATGCATTTCAATGAAGTTGTGATTTAATCCCACCGGTAGAGTTACAATTATTTAACTATAATAATAAATGTCATTTTTTTTCTATTTATATGTCAACTAGCTGATTAAAATAAGAACGTAATAACTAGTGTCTTAAAAAATACCCTATTTTTAAAGTATTTTATCCCATCTACTTTTTCCTCCAATCAATAATATAAAGCATTCTATCATCCAATAATATTTAAAAAAAAAGATATTATTACGAATAATATATTATACTTCTTAATCAATATCATCCTTCTCATACAATCAAATAAAAAGACAAATAAAAATACCTAAATTAACGCTAGTTATTGTAAAATGAAAATGTAAAATGGGGCATATATAACTGATCAAATTTTTATGATTAAAACATCTTATATAATTGATCAAATTCATTATATATACACTTATATATTAGGCTCCTAACTTATTGTGTTATCCTTCTTTTTAAGGGTAAAGAATTTAATGTTCATAATTTTGAAGAATTGTACCATAAATTGGAAGGGAAAATAGCGACATTGAAAGTGAAATTGGGACAGAAAATAGATACATTGGATAAAAAATCATTAGCAAGAGAATTGAATCTTTTAATCGATGAATTTGCTGAAGAATCAACATTAAATTTGAAAGGAATTTCTTTATTTTCGGAACAAATACGAATTGATTCAGAAGATCCAGAAAAAGTTTTGAAATTTTTAATCGAAAGAGTCATAATAGATCCCATCATTCAAACAATATGCGATACAGCCATAATTCCTCCCATGGAAAAAACAAACCTGTATCCGTTACCTATCAACAAATATCAACAAAAACCAAACGGCTGAAAATTGTTAAAATCACAGCTAGGCAGTTTTTTGGCATTTACCATGATTATAGTTATAGAACAAATAGACATTAACATACCTACTTAGTAATAAACCCGGTTCTTTAGGAGTGATATAAAAGAGAATTCTTATATGTCTAATAAGTGAGATGAGATTGCATAAAACGGTGATTCTCAACTATTGGAGAATTCACTTCTTCATACAACCCGGTTGTAAGCCCATGTGAGAAAAGTCGATAAATCAAAGCAAAATTATTCCCATTTGATGCATAAAGAAACAAGTAAAAGACCAGTAATGTTCACAATGCAAGCGATATGCCATGTACAACAAGACACGAACACAAACTTTTCACACATGAACTTCTGAAAAACCGAAAGACCGATCTCTTTTGCTTACTCTTGTATAAAACGTATGTCAATTTGACATAAACCATTAGTTTCCTTAGTTGTTGGTAAGTTCTAACACGGCATGTGTTGGTGATTCTCGTGAGCCATCAGTCGTCGGACTAGATTGAAGGCACGAGCAACACCACCATCTCGAAGGATCTTTTCCAACATATTGCTCGACAAGATCCGAGTTTGTGAGTTCTCCTCCATACGCTTCTACTCGTCCACTAGCTATAGTCGCCAATGATGACTTTGTTTTGTCGTGGGCTTGAATCACTTCACCTGCCTAAACCGAAACCGTAAAGGCAATGGATAAAATCAAACTTCATTTGAAAAACATCAAATTAGGGTTTCAATTTTTTTAATACCTGATAACTTCCCCATACTATACCACCTTGAGCAATCATTTCACCATTGTCATTGTTAAAGGACATGTAAATTTTCACACCTCTAATCCCGTTATGTCTTTTGAGTCTCTCACACATGACTTGCAACTTCATTTCACCTATATTTATCTTCTCTTCTTCGTTACATGCTTGTTCATCCTCGTCTCTCTTCTTCTCCTCCTTAGTGTAAGGTCCATCGCGTACGTATAAACCCATTTTGATCTTCGTTTTTTTAAGCTCAGTCATCACAACTTTGAAATAAGGACTATAACACTTGTCTATAACCCTACAACGTGCAATTTAATTACACACCTAAGTCATTCTTGCTTAAAGTTATAATAAATGATAATGTTCTTACCCTAGTATTTCTTCTTGGAGGACTTTGATGTCCTTCTGCTTAAATTTACCTTTGAAGTCGATTTCCACAATTATAGGTTGATAAGAAGGCGGATACTCTTTCTTATTCATCTCCATATCCATTCGATACTTTATTATCATACTCAAGATCCTCGACTTATGCACGGCTTTAGAATCCGCGGTAAGATAGGAAACCAAATACCCAAAATATACAGTCATCTTCATCTCATTGTTCCCTATCTCCGACTTCACAACCTTGGTGTTGGATGAGTACTCAATATCATCGTCCAAACACCTGATCACTCATACGATAAGTTTAAATGAGCAAAGAAGCGCACAAGATAGTATGATTAAACGGAATGTTATTATCTTACTTCTTGATTTTGATCTCTAGATCCTTCACATCCTCTAAAGGGGTTTGAGCATTGACGGAGAATTCAACTTTGTCGCTTTGATCCGGAGTGATATCAAGGTTAATAACAGTCGTGGTCGTTAGTGTTGAGTTTGGAATGATCACTTCTTCTCCGGTGTCATATTTATAAAAAACGGATGTCAAGATGTTCAACTCGGTAACTCGCATCTATTCACACAAAGAGTGCATGAATAGATTAGTATTACTTCAAAATATGAATGAAAGTATATAGGTTAAGTACCTGTGTGTCGTTGATGATAACACGATCACCGACATCAAAAGGATGCATGGCAAAGGCGAAGGTGAGGCCTTCGAACATTTTCTTACAACTATCTCCAAAGATAAAGCTGGCCGCGAAAAATGGAGTGAACAAGAGAGCGATTTGGGCCGTATTGACGATCTCGGAGAGGAGAAGCCATATGATAAGCATGACCATGAGTAGAAATGCGCTGAGTAGTCTGTTCAATTTTATGAATACTTTCTTTGAACTGCATAAAGTTCGTTCTAAGCCCCAACAATTTTTGTACGCCCGGACCTACATAAGCAACATTCACTTGTACATTAGTTCAAATTCATACATTATGATTAATGATTTTGTAATAGAAGAGAATATCATACCGCCCATTCAAGAAACTCGTCATAGGATATGGTTTTATCTTCACTTCCGATTTTTTGTCCTTGCCTTTCATCTTCGTCTTCGTACGCGTCTTCTTCTTTTTCTTTCTTCTTAGACTTGAATATGTAATCTAATTCCTTCTCTGAAAGCTTAAACTCCTTGAGGTCATCTTGCTTTATTTCATGGTCACTACATTTTCAGTAAAAGTGGATTAAAAAGTTGAATTAATAAAAATAAAGCTTAGGTTGAGCATGCCTATTAAACTACATCAAAACAAAATTTAATCAAAATTCAAGACGTAGTTATCATCAAAGTGTCACCACAAGCGCTTACGGTGAGGGCTCATTGTACTACACAACTTACAAGTTTACTACTACTCTACACATCATCAAGATGTACTAGTGCATTCAAGGTTTTATTTACAATGGTTTGTTTGATAATTTAAGATTATGTCAATAAAAGATATAGAGGGAGGGAAGGGCTTTTGGTTTTTTCATGTTGTCAAAGAGTTGAACAATGGTTTTTTGGTATTGTCAAAGAGTTGAACAATGAAAATAGATGGCGAGTGCCTGATCGAATTGATCGGTCATATGGGAACTCATGGCTGGAAACAATCCTTATGGTTTTTATATCCGGTAGGAATAATAATAAAAAAAGTCCAGGTTGGTTGGTGAGCCTAGTGATAGGAGACTATCTAGCTTGGTTCGGAGAGCACTTGTTGGGTTAAAGATTTTTGGTATTAGTACTATGGCATTTAACCTAAACGGCTTCAATTTCAACCAATCTGTAGTTGATAGTCAAGGTCGTGTAATTACTGGGCCGATATTATTAACCGCGCTAACCTTGGTATGGAAGTTATGCATGAACGCAAAACAAAATAAAGATAAATGAAGGAACCATAGACGCCGAACTCTTGAAGACTAGAAAGAAGGGTCTGAAGGTGGCTGCATCTAAGATGGCTCCTTCCTCACGATCGATGGATTCGACGAAGATGATGGCCACTCCACTTCCCGGAGGAGCCAGTTTATGTCAACAAGATAACTCTAAGGTCGGGTACTCAATTACCTGACGTACAGCCTCCAGCACCTTCAGTGGGGGCATCCCAAGCTCCACCTAACCATTGGCTGTTCGGGAGGTTTCTGCAAGTGAATCAGAACACATAACAGAAAAGGAGCATAGCCTGGAAGCCATCCGGTCCCGGTGATCTACGACCACCCTTCCATGGCTTTCAGAATTCAACCTCGTCTTGCCCTTGCGAAAGATAGCAGGTATGAGAAAGATTTGGTTGTCAACATCCGTTATCGTCTTTCTGCTAAACAGGATGTATTGAACTCATAATTCATTAGATCCTTTTGATGAATGTCAGTTGAAGATGACGGAAATTATTTAAACGAAGAATTAAGAAGATGAAGTTGTTTAAAAAGAAGGGAAATGAGTGTTTGGTAAAATAAATATGATTTTGGTAAAATTATAAAAAAAAGAAATATGTGTTAATTTTTTTTTTTTTAAATGAAAGAGATTAAGAAAAAGAGGTATAAAAAAGAGATTTTAACTTTAATAATTCTTATAATCCAACTTCAATAGAATTACACAATTTTCATAATATAATTCCCTTAATTTTCATAATCTTTTGTTCTTCGTCTCTTATCAAACAATTGCTACCAAACGAAATTAAGAGAATTATTTTTGTTTTAATTCTAATAATCTTAATTTTTTCCATTTTTTCATTTTTCATCTACCAAACAGGCCAATATTTTAGGTGTGAAAACTAATTTGCTCCCAGACACTTAATGCTTGACTATTAATGTGTAATCAAAAGTGTCACCGTTCAAAGTGATTTAAAGTGTTATATATTAACGCTTAACATGCATTATTGTGCTCTCACACGCTTAAGTTAGGTTTAACCACTAATTTAATTTATACCGTGTTTAATTTAATTTACATCCTGTTTAACCGCAAGCTAAACCATGATCAGATAAAATAAGTTCTTTTTTATTCATTTTTCTGAACCGGACTCTAGCCTAACCCAAAATTCGAGCTTTGTCGATATCCACCTAAGCCGGATTTTAGACCATTTGTTAATTGAAATTAACTGTATAAAAAATTGGCCTCATAATCATTTAAGCCTAAAATTGATGAAGTAACATAATCAATTAATTTCATTTGACCCTTCAACAAAAATGTTAATTTCATTTGAATTTTTTAGTCTGATATATTTGTAGTATTTAAGTCCCTTTTTTCTATATGAGTAAAAGAGACAATTATTTGAGTAGATTAGTGGGAGACAATTATTTTGGTATGGTGTTGTGAATAGCAAGAGGGCTTTGGTGGCATGGAATGCCGTTTGTTCTCCGAAGGTTCATGGTGGACTTGACTTTCCTGACCTTGTTGCGAGGAATAAGGTCGCCCTCTCTAGTCTCATCTTTGAGTTGAATAGGGGTAGTCCAAACATTTGGGTCACGTGGGTGAAGCGCCATCTGATCAAGGGAAGTAGAAGTATCTGGAATTTTATCTCTAAGGCACACCACCCTAACCTCTTCAAAGCCATCTGGCTAAGATCCAACTGCCCTAAAAGCTGCTACATTGCATGATTAGCTTCTCTAAAACCCCTCCCCACACTTGAGAAAATCAGGTCCTGGTACATGATCAACAACAATTCTTGTAAGCTATGTAATAGTGCAACCGAGAACGATGATCACCTTTGGTACTATTGTATCTATGGTTTCCTGGTTTTGGATATTGTCCCTCACTGGAGCAGAACTCCTTATCCTGCTCCCTACATCAACAATCTTTGGCCTTGGCTTGAGTCGTGGACTAGGCTGAATCTGAGCCCGATGGACAGGATCAGGATAGCAGCTATCACTTCCTTCATATACCATGTCTGGAGGGCTAGAAACAACATGGTATATTGCAACACCTTCACTAGAGCAATTGATTGTGCTAGAGAGATCATTCGATCCTCTAAACTCCACTTCGAGCACAACTGGAATGATAGGTCTGCATCCACGTTTGAGATGGCCCGCATGTTGAACGTCAATTTCACCTAATCTCTCTCACTCTCCTTTAGTATCTGATCCTGATGTTGTTTTGATCCCTATTATTGATAATGCTCTATGCTTGTAGTCCCTTGGGATTGTACTTGTCCTCCTGTGTACATTCTTTCCATCCCCATTCAATACAATTAACATTTCAAAAAAAAAACTAAAATAATTCTGGCAAAAAAATAAAATTTGCAAGATGCAAACCTGAGATCGAGACTATCCAAATTTTCGATCCTGTGGATGATGAGCTGCCTGAACAACCTTTTAGCTTCGTTCAGGATCTTCCGATCATCTTTAGTAATGTCGCTGTTTCCGGGAAGGGCCGGATTTTGAACTGTTCAAGGTACTCCTCGGAAAGTCTCCGGAGAATCCAAATCGGAACACTCTCCTTTTCCATTGCCAACACTTCCATTCATACATTCGTCCCCTGCATTCCGTCATCCGCATTAACCTTGCCCTCATCATGAATTTTCTTTTTCTTTTTTGTAATCATTTTCTTTCTCATTTTTTCTTGCTCTTTATCAAGGAAGAAGATAAAACTGAATATTCTCACGCTTACTATTCCATTGAGGAGCTGCATATATATCTGAATATGACAGCTCATAGAGTTTGTTACATAAAACCCTCTAATTACATAAAAGATCTTGCATTCTACTTTATTACAATGTAGAGTATATAGTTCTATAACCCCCCTTCAAGCTGGACTGGATAGAGCAGGCCAAGCTTGCGAGACAGGAAGACATGCTGATGTTCCCCTAAAGCTTTGGTGGAAATGTCAGCCAACTGAAGCGATGAAGGGACATGAGAGGTAGAGATAACACCTTTTTGTACCTCATCTCGCCCAAAATGACAGTCAATACGCAAGTGTTTTGTGCGTTCATAAAACACTGGATTGGAAGCAAGGTGCTGAGCTGCCTTATTATCACAGTAAAGAGGAAAAGGTCAAGGGACAGAAAGATGAAGATCATGGAAAAGACCATCCATCCAAATAATTTCACTGGTTGTCATAGACATGGCTCGATATTCACTTTCAGCAGATGATTTGCTAACTGTGTTCTGTTTCTTAGTCTTCCAAGAGACAATATATTTACCAAGAAATAGACAGTAACATGTGAGAGATCGACAAGAAAATGTACAAGCTCCCCAATTGGCATCACTGTAAGCAGTGAGAGTGAGAGTATCTTGCTTAGGATAGAAAAGAGCCAAATCCATTGTGCCTTTGAGGTATCTGAGGAGATAATGAGCCGCTTGCATATGTGGCACACGAGGAAAGGCAAGAAATTGGCTTAACTGTTGGACAGTAAATGCAATGTCTGGACGTGTGAGTGACAAATAAAGGAGATGCCTAATAAGGCGATGATAGACCTCAGCATTAGGAAGAAGATCACCAGAATCAAGTGTAAGATGTAAGCCACGTTGCATTGGAAAAGTAGTAGACTTGCAATCCAGTAACTGAGAATCAAGCAGAATATCGTGAATATATTTTCTTTGATTGATGAGGATGCCAGAAGTGGTATAGTCAATCTCCATGCCAAGAAAAAAACGTGCAAGACCAAGATCTTTAATAGTAAAAGCCTTGTCAAGCTGGTGTTTGAGAGAAACAATTTCTGAAGGAACATCACCAGTGAGTAACACATCAACAACATAAATGAGAGTCATGGTGCTGCCTAAGGAAGAGTGTTCAACAAAAAGAGAATAATCTTGCTTAGACTGTATGTAACCAACATGTTTAAGTAATTTGGTAATTTCAATGTTCCACTATCGACTAGCTTGTTTTAGACCATATAAGGACTTCTTTAAGAAACATACAAAACCAGGAGGAACCTTGGAGTATCCCTGAGGTGGAAACATGAATACTTCTTCATCTAATTGACCATGAAGAAAAGCATTGTTGATGTCTAGTTGGTGAATTGGCCAATTACGAGCAGCAGCCAGAGCTAAAATGACCCTAATTGTAGAAAACTTGGCCACTGGGCTAAATGTATGTTTATAATCCTTATCTTTGACCAGATTATAATCTTTAGCAACTAACCTGGCCTTGTGCCTTTCAACAGACCCATCTGGTCGATATTTAAACTTGTAAACCCACTTGGAGCCAATAGCAGACTTGCTAGGAGGTAAAGGAACAATGTCCCAAGTATTGTTAAGCTTAAGTGCATCAAGTTCTTTCTGCATGGCTGCAATCCAAGGGGAAGAATCTTTGGCTTGAAGATAATGAGATGGTTCAAAAGAATGAATGACAGAGTTGAGAGCATGAACATAAGAAGGAGTATGACATGCAAGATTAAATTGTGGTAAAGTTTGAGATAAATTGCAAGTATAGTCCTGCAAATAAGATGGAGGCCTGGTGGTACGAGTTGGTCGAGTGGAAATAGCTGGAGGAGATTGAGGTGGAGAAATAATTAGGGGAGGAGAAATAATTAAAGGTGAAGAAGAGGTAGATGAAGAGGAAGAAGGAGAAACAAAAGGGACATGTATAGGTGTGGAAAAGGAGTCACTGACAGGAATAAGAGAAGTATGTGGACAATGACTGGTAGATAAAGATGGAGGGCAATCATGATATGGAGCAGGTGAAACAATGGGAAGGGAAGGAGATGGGACAAAAGAAGAGGAAGAAGAGTGGTTGTGAAAAGGGAAGATGGTTTCCTGAAAAACCACATGGCGACTGACTTGAATTTTTTGAGTTTCAAGATTGAAAAGCTTATAAGCTTTCTGACCAGAGGGATAACCAACCAGCACACAAGGAGAAGATATTGGCTCGAGTTTATCTTTGTGAGGTTTGAGGCTAAAACAAAGACAACCAATAACTCGTAAATTATGGTAAGTAGCTGGAACTTGATGAAGAAGTTCAAAAGGAGTTTTCCAAGAGATGACAGATGAAGGCATAAGGTTGATAAGATAAGTAGCTGTAAGGACACATTCTCCCCAGAAAGCAATAGGTAACTTGGCATGAATGCGAAGAGCTCTGGCAGTGTCTGTGCTTGCGTTCAACTCTTGCATTTTGATGAGGAACATAAGGGGCTGACCTCTGGTGAATGATTCCAGATTGGAGAAAGAAATCTTGTAATTGGTTTTGTAAGAATTCTGCTCCATTGTCAGATTTGAAGAATTGAATTTTGGACTGAAACTGAGTATTGAGATAAGCACTGAATCCAGTAACAAGCTTAAATACTTGTTGTTTATTTGACATAAGAAATGTCCAGGTGCATCGAGTGAAGTCATCAACAATGTTTAAAAAATATCTTGCTCTACCCAAAGCAAGGGTATGCTATGGTCTCCAAATGTCAACATGTATCAATTCAAAACGTGCTGATGCATAAGAGCTGCTAGGAGAAAATGGCAACTTATGCTGTTTAGCCAAAATACAAGTTTGACAATCAAGAAATGAAACTGAAGTAGTATAACAACTGTCAATGTGATGAAGTTTTGACAAAGATAAATGCCCTAGTCGAGCATGAAAAAGATGTACATCTGTCTTGGAATGCTTAAGTGGAGCAACTGCACAGGATAAGCTAGGGAGAATGGGAGAGCCAAGCTTGTAAAGACCATCTTCTTTATAACCAGAGGCCAAAATAGCATTATTGGTATGGTCTCGAAATAGGCAAGCAATATCAGTGAAAATAGTCTGCACATGTAGATCAGTGATCACTCGAGAAATGGAGAGAAGATTGTGCTTGAATTTAGGCAAATAAAGCACATCTTTGAGCATAATAAGAGGAGATAAAGAAATGTTTCCTCTGTGATGAACTTCCTTAACTGAACCATCTGGAAGTCCAATTAAAAAAGGTTTGTCAAGCCTATTTAATTCAGTAAAATAGTCCTTACAATAGGTGATATGTTCTGTAGCTCCTGAATCCAGAATCCAAGTGCAAATGTTGACAGTATTAGTAGCTAAATGACTGACAATACCTGCAAAATTAATGGATGCAGATGATTGCTTATCCATCATCATTTTAAGCACTTCTTGGTAAACTGCATTAATCATCCCTGGATCCATTGAAATTGAAGAGGATTCTGGAAAATCCAATGGATTGTCCTTCACAACAATGTCACAAGCATTGGCAGATCTAGAATAAGGAGATTGATTTACTGAATTTACTTTATCATCCTTGGCTTTTAAAATCTTTGTATCAGTCTGGTATGCCAGTGAGTTTAAAACATGACTCCTTCAAATGGCCCTTCTCTTTACAGTAAGTGCACAATCTATCCATTTTCTCCTTCTTAAAATCCCTCCTACTACCTCCAGCCTGTCGATAAGGAACATATCTACCAACTGCTAACACATCATGAGAAACCACAAAATGGCAAGTAATCTCCTTTTACTTTTCTACTTGAATAATCATGTGGAAGACACGATTCATAGTAGGCAAAACCTCCGGAGATAAAATATGACTTCTAACATTTTCATATTGGTCATTTAACCCCATAAGAAATTGCATAACACGCAATTTAGCTTCTCTATCTGTAATTTTCTTCAGAATTGCACAACTACAATGATTGATGTCTTTACAAGAACAAGTAGGAACTGGATCAACTGTGGTTAATTCATCCCACAGTTTCTTCATCTTACCAAAATAAATGGCAACAGAGGTATTATCCTGCTTAAGTGATGTCAGATACTTATGAATTTGATAGATTAGGGGTGCATTAGATACCTCAAATTGTTCGATTATATCATCCCAGAGCTCCTTGGAAGATTCCACGTATGTAAACATCTCAGCTAAGTCTGACTTCATAGAATGAAGTATCCAGCATCTGATCATGTAATCGGCCCTAGTCCAGCAATTGAATTAATCATTGTCTTCCTTCTTCGGCTTTACACAAGATCCATCAATGAATCCTGATTTCTGCTTAGCTCCTAAGGCCATCCGTATACTCCTTCGCCATGAAATAAAGTTGGAACCATTGAATAGCACATATACAAGCTGCATTTCTGGATTATCCTAGTTTTCCAAGTACAAGGGGTCATTGACATTCACAGCTGCTATTCGAGCTTGATTTGGATCCAAATCAAGTCCTCTAGATCTCAGCACTCCAGGATTAGCCATGACTTTGGTAATTAGTGAAAATTATTCCACGAATTGAATCTGGAAAGGATTATTGTATGAGAAATATATCTGTATTTGGAAGAAATGAAATCGTAAAGAGCATTATCCTTGCTCTAATACCATATCAAGGAAGATAAAACTGAATATTCTCACGCTTACTATTCCATTGAGGAGCTATATATATATACATATATGAATATGACAACTCATAGAGTTTGTTACCTAAAACCCTCTAATTACATAAAATATCTTGCATTCTACTTTATTACAATGTAGAGTATATAGTTATATACTCTTGTTATCCGCCAAGAAATTCCACATACCCCGATTATGAATAATCTGGAGACCATGAAGATACACCACGGATAATTGTATTCGCTCGAAGAGATGATCGTAGTGCAAATCGGCTTTGAGCTTTAAGTAAAGAATGTTCTTCAGAAGCCACATAAAGAACCCTAAACCGAGGGCGATTAGGAATCGGGTAATCTGGTGGGCCAACACCGCCGAGAGATCTCCGTGGACGTGACGTAAGCGTGGCCTGAACCACACGTACCAACCGAGTAAGAAGGTGCAAAACCAGAGAGTGACGTCTATACACCATTTAAGCTGACGGAGAAAGTACACAACGTACTTATGGACCCGAAATAACCGCCTCACGACCCACGAGATCACGAGCGTTACAAACCGGATAACCGATAAGCCCGAGGCAAGCATCATGGACATAGTCACGTATTGCCATATTCTCAGATGGAGGATCCGCTGGTGCTTGAGTCGGTCCATGGTCAAGGAGAAAACACTAGTACAAATACCCCCCCTAGACCCCGGTTATTTTGTACATGGGAACCCGGTTAAGGAAGCGTGATTAACGGGAGCGAGGTCCGACAGTTCGCACCCCGGTAAATGTCACCGAGTTAAAATTTTCGGACCCCGGTTTTTTAATAACCGGGGTAAAAGTCGGACCCCGGTTATTTTAAAATAACCGGGGTAAAAGTCGGACCCCGGTTATTTTAAATAACCGGGGTAAAAGTCGGACCCCGGTTATTTAAAATAACCGGGGTAATACTCAGAACACGGTTATTTTTAAATAACCGGGGTCTTACTTTTACCCCGGTTATTTTATAATAATCGGGGTAAAAGTCGGTAAAATTTATAATTTGGGGACCTCGGTTTTAGTATAATAACCGGGTTATTTTTACTAGTTTTAAAAATTTTATTCCCGGTTTCTACATAAAACCGTGGTATTTTTTTAACTGTAATTGATTATATTTAATATGAAAATTAGCTAATTTGGCACCTACTTAAATTGCACAATACATATTTTACTTAACAAAAATTATTAATCAGTAAATAAATAATATTAAGCTAAAATACATTAGCAAACTTATCATGTAATTAATATTCCAATCATATAATCCGAAAGTAACATCAAAAAACCAACCAAGTTTCTACCGTTCTTCTTCGTTCTGAAAGTAGATTATATATCTTTAACAAAAATAACAAACACTTTTTACCGATGATCTCTACATGGAAAACTAAGCTAGGCAAGTCAGTCAATGTCGATGCATTCTTGAATGAGAGGCTCCACAAACTCGAGTCACTCCTTGTGCAGTTCATGAATATGGTCTTTGTCATACGTCTTCGGTGAGCCTTTAAAGTACTAAACAATTAAACAGTAACAACAAAAGTAAGCAACAATATATATCAACAATTTTACATATCGATAGTTTAAATGTAGTAAGTACACATGCATACCATTTGCGGAATATCATGCACATCGTTCTCAATAATATCCCTCATGTAACAACATATGTAGTAACCACTTTTGCCATCTTTTTGTAGTTTAGGGCCCTAAAATATTAAAGAAGATTTATAGCTCAATATACAAATATGTTATTTATAAACTCATTTTAACAAAACAAAATCAATTAAAATCTAACCTTGATGATCTTCCAACGCAATACTAGTTTTCTTGTCTTCGGATTAGTAGGAGGTGTCCTTGTTTCATTAAACTGTTCCATAGAACTACAAAGAAATACAATGTAACATATCCATCAATATCTATCAATCCATGAAATCAACAAAAAATTAAAAGTATAGCATTTTGTATTTTTCCTACAATTAATAACTTTTTAAAAAAAATTAGATACTTAGTGTTCATTATAGTTGACCACTTACAATTCAAAAAAAAGAGAGAGAGATGAAAATAGAGTTCTCTAATCTATTGCTTTTGTAGGTTACAACAATACAGTGGTTGAAATTACAAGTATGGAGAACTTGTAAGTGGAAGTTTAGTGACAAACAACTTCTGATTCTTACTCCATTTGTTAGTGGTCTATAAGTATCCATTTTTATTATTGTTGGTCCGCTTTTCAGGATCTTGGATTTGGGGAATACATGCAGGATGTTTATGCAGCATATGAACAACACAAGCTGGAAACAATGGTAACTTACCATTAACTTCTTTCCTCTACTCTGTTGAATTATAAAAATAATATTTTGTTTGTTAGGTATAGAACACAACACAACACATTCTCTCATGAATTCTAAACAATAAAGTTGTTGTATGACCTATCCAAAATGCTCTTCCTAAATCCTCCAAGAAGAATCTTTATATAAGACATGTAAATTGTAAAGCCTTTGACTATTCATCCAAAAAAATTTTAATACGACTTTTTAGGATAGGAGTGTAGTTTGAAAAAACTTTATATTAAAAGATGATAAATATAATGGGGAAATAGAAAAATAAAAGCTAAATTATAATTAAATAAGTCAATGTTCTTACTTATTCTCAGAGTATAAGATTTGAAAAAAGGGTTTAAAATACCATTTATATTAGTTTGTTAAAACTTGCACTATCCGTAATTAACTCAAATTAGTAAACGAATATATTAATGAATTTTCTTATAAATAAATAAGTCAATGTTCTTACTTATTCTCAGAGTATAAGATTTGCAAAAATGGGTTTAAAATACCATTTATATTAGTTTGTTAAAACTTGCACTCTCCACAATTAACTCAAATTAGAAAACGAATATATTAATGAATTTTCTATTTAACCATTTTTTAGCATATAGGTTAGTTTTTCAACAATAAATAAAATTACAAACTATTTAATTATTTCAAACAATGTATATTTACATAAAATCTCATTTGAATATTAGTAGATAAAAACATCATATACGAAATATTAAACTCGTTTGATTCAATGAATCGGTGATCATTTTTCTAATTTGTTATAGTTAACACTTAACACCATATGCATACATGAGCGTCATGATAACAAGATCAAATATCTTTATCAAAAAAAGTAATTAAGGTTGCTTATTCAAGTGAGATACAAGAGTATCTGAGTTGGGGGGTGGATGAGCTGCAGAAGATCACCAAAGTATCTGAGTTGGGAGGAGAAACAGAGCAGAATGATGGAGGACCGGAGATTGCTTCTTCAAGTGAGATACAAGAGAAGCAAGTCATTAATTAGGTGATTTGGGTTGGATTCAATTTGTTTCATAGTAAGGTACAAACATTATCAGTACACACAAAGCTTGCATTAAAAGAACTTAAGAAGTACCTAGTACTTGTTTGAGTGCCATTAATGGAGATCTCAGTAGTAGTTTACTGATTATATGATAGCTTCATATTTAGGTCATGTGTCCCCTAACTTCATAGTAGCATCAAGTGCCCATATAAGATAATTTAACAATTTATTGTTAGGCATAGAAACTCTCACAAATTAGGTTTAAACTTGCTGCATTAATTTAAACAGTAGCAATTAAACTTCCAATTTCATATAAGTTCACAATGGGTTCGTAGGGATTATATGATAGCTACATCTCTAAATTAAGTAAAACACTTTCAGCAAAGGCAGAATAAAATTAATGGAAACAGATGGAATCAATTATATCAACTAAAAAGTTCATATGTACCTTAGAATTCCATTGCTTTCACTTGCATACGAACATTACTCCGTTTCAATTATCCCCAAGTCCGTTTATAGTATGCTGAATGTGTCTAACTTTCAGAAGAATCTTCAATCAGCAATAAATCAATTTACATTAATGAAAACAGATGGAATTAGATTCTATTTTGTTCAAACAAGTTCAATTGTTTTCCCGTAAAACTTACATAAACTCTAAATCCTAAATAGTGTAATGAAAGGCAGGAGCAGACAAATGAAGTGTGAGCTTTGAAGTTGCAGTTTTACTATGTGTAATGAAAGGCAGGGAAGAAATGGTAATAATAAGTGAATTTAGTGAGTACAGAAAGTGGCTCAGATATGGCTACCCCTAAGTGTAAACATGGAATGAGAAAATATAAAATTGCAGAACTCTAAGCCAATAGAAAATTTAATTAAGAAGTTGGAAGATATATTTGCAAAAAAGGATCAACTACAATTCTTTCTAAAAAAGGTCTTTACTATAACATTTTAGGAAGCTCTAAGCGTGGAAGTTTATTGGTATTGTTTAAATTAATGCAGCAAGTTTAAATTTGTGTCCTGGTTAAGGTATGATAGGTAAAATCGTGCTGTAACTACCTTTCATTTGTTTATAAAGATGATGGCTGAGCATAGACAAGTTTAAATTTGTGTCCTGGTTAACATTTTAGTAATGCTGAAGGGAAGGGTAAGTACTTGAAGACTGATGATGCATTGATTCCTAAGTGTAAACAATGCAGTTATCGAATTTGAAAAGATGGCATTTTGACACAAACCTGAGATGTGCTTAGTTACAACCATTGCATCTTTGCGTTGTATTTTGACCCGACCTTGACCGTATATTGCGGTCGGTCCGGTTACTCAAATTCTAAAAGACCCATGGAACTTTTGCTTCAGTTTAATAAAAAGACTAACTTTTAACTCCCTGCATCAAAATAAAGGCATTGGATGCATTATATGTAAACAAAGTTAAAGACTAACTGTTAACTCTCTACATCAAAATAACTCATATAAAAAAAATAATAATAATAACAATAATAATAATAATAATATTTATAAATAATAGATATAAGTCAAATAGCACAACTTACTCTTGTTCTTATGCTAGTGAACCCCCGTAATATGCTGTTGAAACAACACCTACATAAACCATTGGATGCATTACATGTAAACAAAGTTCAGCAATAGAAACTAAAGGTTAAATCATATAGTTGGTCCTAAACTTGGCAAGTTTCCCTTGATCAGCCTATGGAAAAGAGTATTACCCAAAACTACTTGTAAATTCAAAAATTATGAAGAAGCACCAACAACCTTTCATGTTTAAAAACAGTCAAATTAATTATTTGGAATGAAATTACACAACACTTGTAAGTTTGGCAATCACAGAAAAACCGCCAACTTGGGAGTTCTGTTTTTAAATAGCACCAGACAACCCTTTCAGTTGTTGGAAGAAAGATCAATTATCCTCGGTTTCTCAAAAATTCCATAATTACCGGTTCAGATTGGAGTGTAATAAGGAAGTTATTCATAAAGCATAAGACTGACATAACATAGCATCATAAATCAATAACAAACGGTACGCATATATACACTAATGATATCAATTACCAAATGATATATTTCTTGTATTTCATTTTAAAAATCATCTAATAATTTAGCGCAGACTTACTTCTTTGAAGGGAAGGTAGCAAATTCATATCACATATGATTTGATCATTCAGAATTGATGATAGCAAGAAATATATAGTCATCTTTTACATCAACTGGAAACAATATTTCTGAAATTAGCACTCAGGAGACCGCAAGTGGAACATCAGTATTTGATAAATTAGATTCAACAACAGTATTTGATAAATTAGATTCAACATCAGTATTTGGTACATATGAAGAAAAATAAATTAAAAGCAATCAAATTCACGCAGAAACAACAAAGCACGTGCAAGATGATGCCACATAACTAACAAAGGAACTCAGAGAAATAGTAGAAAAGGATTCTTTCAACAAAGAACTTCACAAAACACAGTGAAAAGGGAAATTCTCAAACTAAACAGGAGAGGAATAAGAAAGAGGCTAATGAATAGGAGGATAGAGGGTTGAATAAAAGCTGAGTTTCCTGGTTCACATCTTATCCAAAAGAATCTATAACAATAAAGTTGAGTTTTACAACAGCAATCCTCAGTTTCCTAGTTCAGAACAGACAACAAAATCTGAGTCCAAAAGAATCTATAAAACAGTACACCAATTAAAATGTTAGAATTGAAATGTTTAAGATAATCTTGGAGGAATGTGAGCTAGGAAGGTTTGACCAGGAAGCATCAAATCAAAACACGAGACTAATGTAGCAAATACAATTTTACTACTACTATTACTACGTGCATAATTAAGTGCATACATGATGGAGCATTTTCATTTAAAGCCATTTCAGTGTATAGATGAAACTAGTGTGTAGTAGACTTTGCTACAGGGTTGAATACTTTAAGTAAGAAAGATTATATATAAATGAGGAGTTGAGCGCAGTGTATTTGTACAAAGATAAAATAAGGGAAATTTCAGATCTTATCCAAAGTGATGCTGAGTTTTACAACATCAATCCTCAATTTCCTGGTTCAGAACAGACAATAATGCATTATATACAAAGATTCAATAAAAGCAGTCCAAAAGAATCTATAACATCCAAACAAGATGAGCACACAGAGCAGTTGGATTGGTGAAATAATATCTACGGTTAGGATATACAAGATCAAGGCATAAAATCTTACAAATTGGTGAAATAAGTAAGTTCCAAAGCGCATCAGGGATTTCAACTACAACATCCAAAGAGAAAATGTTCCTATGTACAAAAAAGAAAGAAAGAATGAATGAATTGTTAGGATATACAAGATGGAATTGAAGGTTGGAGTAACAACGCGGGAGAGGATGAGCATACAGAGCAGTGATGTGGCAGGTGGAGTTACTCTTGAAGGAACAATCGCATTTGATGAAGGGATCGTAGGTGCAGGTGTTGTCTATGGTGATCGAATCGCTTACCGTCACACCGGAGCTTCGGGATTGAGAGGTTAGGGCTAACGACTGAGAGGGGTGCATCGACGCTGTTGTTTCCCTAAACGTTCAAAACAACGCCGTTCAATTACAGTCTTTTACCACGGTTATAAACAAAGTGGGGTCCGAGATCAAAATATCACCCCCGGTTAATAATATAACCGGGGTCCGAAATCATAATACCCCGGTTAAATTATATAACCGGGGTCTAAAATTTTTTTAAAAAATTTAAAATGAATTCTCCTCGGTTATACAGAAAAACCGTGGTCCGAAAATATCTATTATCACGGTTCTTTCAAACCGTTCCAACACAACCGAGGTCTAGGGGGTATTTGTACTAGTGAAACCAAGGCGGAAAGGAGTCCGGAAAAGACAGCGAGCTCGATGGCGATGGCGATGAAGTTGCACTTCCGGTGAGTCACCTCGACGTCGTTTAGGTGGTGCATTAGTTTCGGTACACGTCCGGCTTATTGGAATAGTCCACATGGTAGTCCCTCCCACGAATGGTGTTGAGGAGTTGGACAAACACCTCCTTAGTGAAGCCTATCGATCGGTGGGTGGTGATGGATTTGTTATTAGCTCCATGAATTGAATCGCGAAGGATTTGTTATTAGTACGGATCGGGAGGAGTTGTTGTTTTGTAATTTTTTTTTATGGAGTGATATTTAATTTAGCTAGTGTGTGTATATATATTGGTGAGATAATATATATAATCTAGCTAGGGATCATTTCATCGATTGAAAAGTTGTTTTCCTGTTTACCATGCTTACAAACTATATCTTTGACTTCATCAATACAGAATCGACAAATGAAAAACAAATTACATTTAATTCAAGTGTTTATAACATGTAATCATTTTCTTTTAATCAAGGAGTGAATTTACTCTTCATAGCTAATCTAATCTAATCATTTTCTTTCAATCATTGGAGTTAGTTTTATTAGAATAAAACTAGTGGATTTTTTTCAGATAAATAAAAAATTTTAAAAAATTACGAAAGTAGGTAGGGATATATGAAAATAACGAGAATAGGAAGTCTTTGAGGTTCTTTGGGCCTTTGTTGAGGATTCCAAAGAGGAGGAAGCTAACTAAGTTGGGAATGAAATAAATATTAATTCTAATAATTAATTTTCGATAATATAAAATTTTCACAATGTTATAAAATCATAGTATTAGAAAATACTTATATTACCGATTTTAATATTATATTTTTTCTAGTTTAAAATTCTTAATTGCATTTTAAAAATATGACAAAAGTGTACATAAAATAACGAAATGAAGGACTGGGTTTAATAGTTGTAGTGTATACTGTCAGCAAAGAGTTATCAAAATTGTAATATCTGGCGACTGATGTCCCTGATGATTTCGAAACACATCCTACTTAGAAAATTTCCCTTAGATGTTTATTTACAATGTTTTTGTATAGAATATTTAGGATTCAGTTATCTAACTATTGTTTCAACCACAGACTGAACACATGGTGTGGCTACTGTCTGAACACAACTCAACGTAGAAAAATGAAGACAAAATGATGTATGATACATATGCACTTCACTAACTAAAAAGGCCAACTTACCTCCAAAAAAAAAAATCTTTTGCCTAAGTACACTAATTTTGAAAAATATTTTTGATTTTAGGCTCGGACTAAAATAATTTACGAGATCTAGGTTCGGGAATAGAAGCGCGGTCTGAGACCGCTCTTTTCTTCGTAAAAAGCGTTGTTCAAGACAGCGTTTTAATTTACGCAAAATTTTTTTTAAAAAAAAACACAAAGGCGCGGTCCTAGACCGCGCTTCTAGTGTAGAATTTTTTTAGAAAAAAAGATATAGAGGCGCTTGGACCGCGCCTCTAATGCTTTTTCGGAAAGAACGTGATTTTCTGCCCCTGCCTGATTCCATGCATGCAAGGCAATAAAGAGAGGCGCGGGATAGGACCGCGCCTTTGCCCTCTTTAATACCACCTCTCCCTTCCTCTTCTCACACATATTCAATCTGCTTCTCATTCTCATTCGATACCTTCTGCATAATCTTCTCTTATTCGATTCTTCCTTCTACCGCTGGAGAGATCCGCCGCCGCCACCGGAGCTCACCTGTTGCACCACCAGGTTCACATTATATTCTAACAATAGTGTTATCATGAAGTATGTTAGTATTAGGATTTTTTATTTGTGTAGGATTAGGGCTTTTATGTATAGATTTAGGGCTTTATTTTGAAAATATTAATGGATATAAGGGTAATGAACTATGGTTGATAAAATTATTAATTATGCTTAATTAATGTTATAGACATATTAGTTGTTTAATTATGTTTTGATTTTTTATTCTTAAATAATGTAAAACGAAATATTTATGATTTATTTTAAAAACGAATTTGGTGAGATTTTTATAGGTGTATCGAATTGAAGAGATTTTAGAGATAAAGATGTTACGTAGTTACAAAAAATACTGTAAACTAATTATTAAAAGTATATATATATTTTTTAAATAAACTTAAAGTAATCGTAATATTAAGAAATCTCAACAAAAATTGTTTGAACATAGATACTTTTAAAAGTATATTTAGTTAATTTAAAAAAAATGTTACATAGATATATATGGTGATTGATTAGTAAACTAATCCTAATATTAAGAAAAAATAAATTTGGTTAAACCTTTATTTGTAACAAATCTCAACAAAAATTGTTATTTTTTGTATTGACTAATTTAAATATTTTTTTTAAAATATTTAATTTTGATTACAGAAGATATTGCTTAATTAAAAAATAATTTTATTAATGTAAAATCTGGAGAATACATGTGACAGTGAGTGTTTTGTATAATTAGATTTTATTGAAGTATGGTAGTGTTATGGTTTTTTATTTGTGTAGGATTAGATTTTATTGATCATATTATTAATATTGTATATATGAATTTTGTTTGTAGTGTAGGATTATGGTATAGGGTTATCTTAGAAATATTAGTCGATCTAATTTATGTAATTAGTTGTTAATTATATATAAGTAATATTTAATAATATTAAATTTGTTGTTAGAGTATAGTAATAATGTTATTTATTTTATATGTGTGAATTATGTTATTGGTGTAGGTTTATGATTTAGGGGTATTGTAGAAATATTAGTGGATCTCATTTATGTCATAAGTCTAACTAAATATGATTTAGGGGTATTGCACATGGCTGGTTTTCGCACGTCGGGTTGATCAAGCGTTAGATTTATGGTCTGTGCACCGCTACAATGGGCCTCATATCCCCGCATGTGTCTCGCATACGAGAGAACTTGACAACCACAATGCAACTTCTAGATTCATCTCTCATGAGGTTAAAAACATGGTTCGTCTAGATCTGACAATCAAACCGCGAGTTATCATAGAGGTGATGAATGTGAAATATCAAGTGGTTCCATCCTATAAGAAAGCATGGGATACTAAACATAAAGCAATTGCAGATATCTACGGTTATTGGAAGGAGTCGTACGCTGATTTGCCTCGATATATGACGGCTATACAACAATCAAACTCAGGTACAATTGTTGAATGGGTTACGACGGAAACAGGTGACCATAACGTCCAGACGTTTCAACGTGTGTTTTGGGCTTTTGGTCCTTCTATTATTGGTTTCAAGCATTGTCGTCTGGTGATCTCAATCGGTGGAACACACTTATATGGCAAGTATAAGCACGTCCTACTAGTTGCAATGGATGTTGACGCAAATGAACAACTATTCCCCCTTGCGTTTGCACTTGTTGAAGCGGAGAATACAGAAAGTTGGCCATGGTTTATGAGCTATATACGCGAATATGTCACAGATAGAGATGGCTTGTATGTGATTTTAGACAGACATGCAGGGATAACTAGGTTAATGACAGATCCGAGATGGAGTCCACCGAACGCATATCATAGATTTTGTATCCGTCATCTGAAGTCAAATGTCCAAACTCGATATAAAGACGCACAGCTGAAATTCCTTGTTGGTGTCACTACATACACACGTGAACGTCGTCCATTTATTCGTGGGTTCGACCAGATAGGTGAAAAGAATCGTGATTGTCATGAATTTCTTTAAGAACTTGGACTCGAAAAATGGTCGCTACATCACGACGGAGGTTTACGATATGGATGCATGACGACAAATATGTCTGAGTGTTTTAATGGAGTAATGAAAGGTACTAGATCTCTTCCCGTCACTGGCATTGTGCAAGCAACATTTACTCGTTTGAACAGCTATTTTGTTTCGCGATGTGGTAAAGCACTTCAACGTATTGCAGATGGTCATCTTGTCTAAACACATAGAGGGCAAGATCAAAAATTGTAAGGAGGTAATAAGGACAGCAACAGTGAGTCCATACAACATTCAACGCGGAATTTATCAAGTTGTTGTCCCTAGAGTAGATCGAGGTGGTCATCACAACTTCACCGTTGGTTTGGAAGAACGCGTATGTAGTTGTCTTACGTGGCAACTTTTGAAGATACCGTACCCTCATGTACTTGCAATTTGTTACTATAACAAGTGCAACTTTGATCAATTTGTAGACCCGTTTTTCACTGCATAATCATATGCGGTGACATACAGTCCATACTTCCATCCCGTTGTTGATAAGTTTGAAGGGCCGGTAGTGTCTGGGCCATTGATAGTTCCGGATCTGGCGTGTCGGCGAGGTGCGGGAAGACCTCGTACTAGGCAAATCAAATATGAAATGGATCAGTTGGGTCATACTGGCGTGTCGGAGAGTGGAGTGTGAACGTTGTGGTCAATTGGGTCATAACAAAAGATCGTGCACTTCTCAAGCTAGACCATCAGGACAATAGTTTTTTCTCTCTAGAGATATTGTAAAAAGAACTTCTGAAGTTGTTGTTTTAGCTATGAATTATTGTTATTGTTATTGTTTTAGTTATGAACTTTTGAAGTTGTTGTTTCAGTTATGAATTATTTTTATTGTTAATGTTATTAATATTGTTAATATTGTTAGATGGACCCTGGATCCCACATGACAGATTTACTTAGCCGTCAGGATGATCATCGGAGTTCAGACGTGTGGACCCGTGAGGGTTATGTAAGAAAATACTTAACCCTCATGTGAGAAAATACTTAAATTCATATAATTTTATAAATGATGTTTCTTGTTTATGAATTGCAGACGTTACAGCCGATGACCTCTAGGATGCATCTTAGAAACATTGGTGCATGTCTCCCACCCGACGAGAGAGTGGTAGACTACATAAAGCTGGATGGTTTTTACGGTATATACCGTCTTGGATCTACCTTCCAGCTGGATCCTGACCTCATCACAGCACTGGTTGAGAGATGGAGGTTTGAGACACATACCTTTCATCTGGCTGTTGGTGAGGAATCGATCACACTACAAGACGTTGTTGTCTTGTTAGGTCTTCGAGTGGATGGACCTGTAGTGATTGGTTCTGCATACAATGATTGACATGCTATGGTGGAGCTTCTTATTGGAGAGCGCCCAAGCTCGGCAGATATTAGAGGATCATCACTTAAGTTCAGATGGTTACGAGAGTTCCTCGGACGTGGTCTTACAGAGGATGCATATGATGATACTGTACGGTGTCATGCACGAGCATACATATTGTTGCTCATGTGCACAGTCATGTTTGCTGACACTACAGGCGGATCCATCCAGCTGTTGTATCTCCCTCTGTTGGGTTACTTACAGAGAGCTAGTCAATACAGTTGGGGCAACGCTACATTGGCTTTTTTGTATAGGCAGTTGTGTATAGCCGCACAGAAGAACAAACATGAGATCACCGGACCATTGATCTTGTTACATGTAAATCATTCAATAAAGCAATTTTCATTTATCATCATTCTAATTTGTTGAACCTAATTATGTAGTTATGGTCATGGGTGAGGAGTCATATCGGGAGACCAGGATGTTTATTCTACCCGACTGACGCCACTAAAGTTGAGCGTAAGAATGCTACTAGGAGACACAGAAGAAGAAGAGGTGCAACTACGGACTTACTCCCACCCCTGCTTGGTGATCACTTCATCCATGGAGTAGATGCATTGGCTATGAGGTATATATATTTTACGATTCAATTTTATATAAATATTCTATTTGTTACGTGTTAAAATATTGTGATTTGCTTCTTTATAGGTGGGTTGGATATGCATTCTCATATGACCATGCCCCTAGAAATTTGGCATATAATCGAGATGCCCTAGACAGACAAAGGGTTGAAGAGGTTAGATTTTTTATCTATAAAACAATAATCGATAATTTGACATCTTTCTAACGTCGACTTGTTTTTCTTTATTGTAGTTTAATTGTGAGTCATATACAGATGACATATTGGCTGCCCTAAACCCCATTTGCTACGATAGTCGACACCTTTGGAGGAGCTCAGTTCCATTGATATGCTTCGACGTTATAGAGATTCATCGTCTTGAGCGTGTCCTTAGGCAATTCGGGGAAGTGCAACTCCCCCCTATTTCTTGTGAATATAACAAGGAGTTGCACGATATTGATAGGAAAAGCCAGCATCAAACAGACTGGACCGATGTTCATTCACACTACATTGCTTTGTGAGATGAGCGTGCCACAAAATAGCACATTCTTATCGACCTGAAAGTATGCCACACCCACTTACAACTTTATATGGTGTGGTACTTGTCGAGGACTCGTAAGCTTATTAGCCCTCCAAATCAGACATCGG
This sequence comes from Fagopyrum esculentum, assembly GCA_033239045.1. Taxonomy (NCBI): domain Eukaryota; kingdom Viridiplantae; phylum Streptophyta; class Magnoliopsida; order Caryophyllales; family Polygonaceae; genus Fagopyrum; species Fagopyrum esculentum. Next base: position 137,688,072 of record BSUD01000001.1, on the reverse strand, counting down.
TAGCTCATTACCAACCCATGGCTCCAGATCTGTACGCCACTGTAAGTATTTGATTATGTACATAAACTATAACATGAATTTTTATTGTATAATTTCATTGTATAATTTCATTTTTTACAGGGTCAATACATTTCTGATGTGACAAGAAGAGGAAGAGAAACTATTGATTCGGCATCTCATATGCACACCCAACAACAGTATAGAGATTTGATGAGTAACGTTTCAGGGTACTGTTAATATGTGACTTCAGAAGGCGCTGGTGTACTTAGTCACCTACCATTTGATCCATCTTACTACCAGCAACCATCGTCCACATCTGGATCATATAGTACATCATTCGGACAAGCTGGTCCTTCGCATTCTCAACCCGAGAGTCGACCAGATTTTACTCCATAGGGGCATTTTACTCCACATGGACATGTTGCCAGCTTGTTTGACAGTACCCCTCCATTTTACCACACAGGACCTTCATCAGGATATGGTGGCACTCCACCCTTTATGCCAGGCTATGGTGGCATTCCACCCTCTATGCCAGGCTATGGTGGTATTTCACCCTCTATGTCAGGATATGGTGGCACTCCACCCTCTATGTCAGGCTATGGACATGTTGATTTTATGGGGGGGGGTATGTCAAAGTCGTGCCCACAGAGTTTTGTATCTCCTCCTCTTCCTCGTCGATACAGCTATACAAATCCTATCAGATACGTTGATCCGTCTACAAAGAATGTTGATCGAAGCATGCCAATTATTGAAGAGATGGATGAAGATAGTGAATGATATTTACTTTTTTTGAAATGTTAACCATCGATTAGATTATGGATAAACTGTTTTATACATTATAAATATAATTGATCTATTTTAGTTATATTATTATAAGTGAATTTTATCTTTTTATCCTTAAATGTATTAATAAATAATATTAAAAATGAAATTAGGAAAACAAAATTAAAAAAATAAAGAAATAATTTGGTTTACTAGGTTTTTTCTAGTTTTGTGTTTAGTAAATGTATCCCTTGAGAGAAGAGTGTGGAGAGTTTGAAAATAAATACAAAAGGTGGAGTATATTTACTTAATTGAAACATTAAAAAGCCTAATTACTACTCTATTTTCTCAAAAAGGCCTAGTTATCAAAATTGCCCAAAAATAAATACATTAGAGGTGCGGTCTTGACCTCGCCTCTGTATTTTTTTTTAAAAAATAAAAATAAATTGAACTAGAGACCGCGCCTCTATATCCTTTTTTTTTAAAAAAAACTTTACACTCACGCTTTTTACGAAGAAAAGAGCGGTGTCAGACCCCGCTTCTATTCCTAGACCTAAATCTCGTGCATTCCCGTAAATTATTTTGGTCCGAGCCTAAAACCAGAAATATTTTTCAAAATTAGTGTACTTAGGCAAAAGATCCAAAAAAAATACAGGACCAGTGACATCATCACCCTATTTCAAATCAAATTGAGCAGGTATAGTTACTGCGCAGTAACAACTTCAAATAAAAAAGAATCCAATGCATAACGAAGGCAAAAATCTAAAAGGAGGTTACAAAAAATACATTATTAAGGCTCAACGCAATATGACCATAAATGATATGGGGTATTCGCCTGTGTAGTTGGGCCAATCTTTTGATGCCTAAAAGACTCAATGGAAGGAAAAACAAAAGGAAACAAAAGATAAATTAATGGGAAACAAATGGAAAAAATCGATCAAGGTCGAAGCCTAAAAAGCTACTTGGAAGTACATTATGGCACAATTGCACATTATACACAACCAGCAAAGTCTTATAGAACCCTTGCCGCTACTCCAAACTCAAAAGAGTTGCAAAGACCCTAGATTACCTAGAGCCCTTCCCGCTACTCCAAACACAAAAGAATTATAAAGACCCTAAAGCTTTGCTTGTAGCGAGTTGTGAGCAAGACGTCTCTTACTCAGGTTTGCTATTCACTCCGTGAAGACAATTGTTAAAAATCACGGGAGAACCCAACGTGTTTACCAAAAGTTTTTATATTCAAGGTGAAAAGTAATGAGACACAACATCCCTATTTATAGGAGAGGGTGTGCCCCTATGGTTACATGGGTGGACGAGTTTGGGCATAAAAAGTCCGTGACTCATCTAGAAAGAGATAAGATCAAAATCCTAAGAAGATAAGATCAAACCTTCACAAAATAAGATTTATCTTATTGAAAGACAATCTTTTTTGGAGAAATAAAATCTTTATGGGCTGGAAAATAAAAGTCCGTGACTCATCTTTTTTGGAGAAATAAAATCCTAAGAAGATTAGATATTCTAGAAAATAAAATAGACTTGGGATGGAAAATATAACTAAGAACCCCTTTAAATAACTCATAATTAAACAAATCTTTATGGGCTGGAAATAAAGTAGAATGAATTAGAGTTGTAATAGCTAGGATTTCCGAATTCTAATTAATGTTTATTAACTTAATCGTTGATAGTAATTGACATATAGCTTGCGAAGATTTCGCAAGTGATGAGTAAGAGTCCCACCGTTATGTTCCTGGTATAATTTTGGACGTTTGGGGAAATTTTTACTTTTTCCCCCGGGTAATTATTTTTATCCTCCGGTGTTATTTGGAGCATTTGGGAGCTCCAATTAATAAAAATGCAGTTGAGAGAAATGATCAGGACATCGGATATGTCCTAGATATGAAATAACATGGAGAGGCAAAATGGCCAAAAGAGTCGCTATTTCGTTTCTTAACGGCTAAGAAAGACGGCTTAGGAATACACGTTTTCCGAGGCACTTGTGGAATAATTATCCCTACAATATTCCAGATTTAATGTTCCAAACTCGAGAAGTTTGGAGGAAGAGGTTCGACCCGCCTTTTGATCGGTTAATGGATAATTATCGACTTTACTAAAGGATAATTATCGTCTTCACTATAAATAGCGGAAAATCCTTTATTAATTCATTTCCTTTCACGTTTTCTCGTAAAAGCTCTGATTTCTCTCAACCTTCAAACTCAGATCTACTCTCCGTTTCTAATCCGATTTCAATTCCGTTTGAGTTTCTGGATTCCTCTCTTCATTCTCTTCATAACGGTACCGAGTTTCTGCATTTCCGAGTATATGGAGGGCTGGTCGAGCATATATGTCACCAGGACGGTTCCGTCGTTCAGATTCCGATGAATTTGATGCTGTCCATGCGTAGCCTGCGTCGTTGTGATTCCGAATCTTCTTTCAGATCGTCAATTGGGTTAGTAACGAATAAGTTATGGATTTATTCGTTTTCCGAACTACGATTTGGCCTAAATTGACTTTAGGCTTGTCAAAATGGATAATTAGAAATTCCATTATGGCTGTTATATTATTCTGGTGATTATGGATAGTTTGTTTGATGAAATCTGATGACCGGGGGTTTAGAAATTGCCTGCGGGCAAAACATTATTCTGGCGAAATCTAATTAATTAATTAAAGGTTAATTAATTAAATTAGGATTAGAATTGAGATTGAGGAATGTCGATTAGATACTACCTTGAGATTTGAGGAATTGTGAGTTATGTTGAAATATTGAGGTTTAGTTGGTTGTGAGGCTTATAGATTGAGTATGATCCTTATGGATCCCTTTGGGTCTAGGTGTGACCCCTTTGATGAATAGATGTTGATATATCTCTTTATGCCTTGTTTATAGGCCGTGTTATCCCTCCAGTGTAGAGGTGATCGTGGTTGAGTTTGTACGAGGTTGAGGTAAGTCCGTAGGACTTACTTAGCTACCATCCCTATATTGGGTGTTTGCATGAGTGGTGTGTGCTTTATATGTTTGCTATGATAGCATGAGTTATCGTTTTTATCGACCTATGTTCTATTGACTGCCCCACTGCGTGGCTGTGATAACCTTTCCCTTTCATCCCGCCGTGGAGTCTGGGAGGTTCTCTGATGTCGGGCCAGACTAGTTTACAGGAAGGGCGCAATCCACTCCCATAGGGTACACGGATTGTGTGACCGATACTCGTACAGCTGGACATTGTACTCAGAGGCAGGGATGTATCGGTCCTCGTGTCACATACTTTCATCTATCTATATATATACGGTTTTTGAGTGAATGGTTATTATATAAAGATAATAAATGGGTAAATGTGTGATAGCATGCTGATGTGTTTATCTTTCATGATTGTGCTTGTGCTTATGCATTACCTCATATATGTATGGTTAGCTAACGGTTTCATACCGTGTTGTAGATGTTTACAGGTTAGGCGCTACTGGGTGATCTAGCAGGGTGACAGGCCGAGGACTCTCGTACATTAGGTGGTTGGTTTTGGGGTTGTTTATATTTTCCCTCCTGCATGAGGATGATGTCTTTTGTACCTCCTATATGAGGATGTCATTTTATTTACTCGGCTATGTTGTTGTTTACTTTGGGTCGTTCAGTTATACTGTTTTATGTATTTGTTTTATATCTGTCAGTGCCATGTTGTAAGGTCCAGTGAACTTGTTGTCAGGCTAGGGTCAGGATCCATTGTGAGATCCTAGCCCAATGTGACATCCCGGGTCCCGCGGATTCAGGGTGTTACAGAGTTGGTATCAGAGCCCGGTTTGACAACAATGGCACTCACTACCTGCAATAAGGTCTGATAGGTAAAATAAACAGAGCCCACATGGGATCTGACGTTTTCAAAGGTTTTGGTTTTAAGTGTGGTTTTGGGTTAGAATGTACGAGAAGTCGTCACCTTTGCCATGGATCTCTGCAACGTAGATATGTATATATATATATGTGTGTGTGTGTGAACTGTTGATTATGTGGATGTATTATATATATATCGATACCTATGGCATATATATAGCCTTATAAGATTAGGTGCGTATATCCTACAGATGACTCAGACTAGAGTAGTATCTGTAGTGGGATGAGGTAGGGGTACATCCCCTCTTCCTCCAGTAGTGATAGGTCAGGGACCAGTTTCCGCTGTTGTATCGCCTATGGTAGAGAACGAGTTTGAAGAGGCTGATCGTGTCTCCATGAGTAGATCCGAGTTTCAAGAATATATGTAACAAGTATATGAAGCGATGATAGCGGGTAGATCGACACCGGATTTACCAACAATTGTGAGATCAACTGAAGCTTATGGATCCGGAAAGAAGCAATAGACTGAATCACTTAGTGGAGAAGCCAAGATGATGAATGGGGAACCAAGTCCAATATCAGGACAATCTAGTGATCCTTTGGCCATGAAGATGACTAGCAAGGAACTAGTGTTTTAATTGCGTGGAAGTTGGGACACTGGCGAGCTGTGTGCCCAAAGGTGCCCATCATATGCTTTACGTGTGGTAAAGCAGGGCATAGAGCGAAGTTTTGTCGACAGGGCAAGGCATTGCCTTTACAAGTTCCCTTCAAGAGTGAGATCATTCCAGGTGGACGACGAAGGTCGAGTTACCCTTCAGTTGCACAGGTTGCAAGGATGGGATGATTATGTTTCAGTTGTGGCTATCCAGATCATTTGCGTTATGTGCCCCCTTTGGCACTGATAGCTTGTAACACTTGTGGTGAGTTAGGTCATCTGGCCCTTTCTGTAAGCACGGTGGTGTTTCTTCCCAGCAAGACCTTCCTCTTTCCGGTGCAGAAAGAGTGGAAGTGGTGGCTATAGTAATGACCTCAGTGATACCTGAGGAGCATGGATCTGACATTGAGTGATGATATGTAGAGGAGCTACGAGTGTTAGCTGTTATAGGTACCATTCTCGTTAATGGTTTACCTGGTGGAGTTTTGCTTGTTGTGAGTGTTATGCACGTCATGTCTTTCGATGCATGCTTTAATGGTTGAATTTTGGTATATAGTAGAAGGGGGATTTTCCTTTACAGGATTACCTTTTTGGGTCTGAGATACCAGGGAGATGCGTGTTTGTTCCCTTATTTTAGGGACCCGTGTATGGTTGCAGACTTCTTTGTCATGTCGTATGTGCATGAGGAAGTCATTATGTGTATGGTTTGGATGAATAGATATCATGTGGTGTTAGCTTTTAATAGTAAGACTATTATAGTCTTTACTGAGTTGAGTTAAATAGAGGTCTTCTGAGGTTAAGACCTTTGAAGAGACGGGTTTGTCATCAGGACTGTACGAGCAGTGAGCTGATAGCACAGGGATATGACGCCTTCTAGTGTTATACCATGAAGGAGCGAGATAGTCCAACATTGAAAGGTATTCCAACTGTTTATGAGTTTATAGATGTGTTACCGAACCGTCTAGTTGCCACCTCAGCGAAGTGTGGACATTGTTATTGAGTTGAAGTATGATACAAGATTGAATGGGAAAGCCACACTATATGGTGCTTGTTGAGATATTGTACTGATAACTTGAAAAGTTGATCGAAACGGGTTTACCCTAGTGGGTTCCATGTTCCGTATTGACGACCTGATGAGTTAGCTTCAAGAAGCAATTGTGTTTTCAGGATTCCTTTGTGCTCAAGATATCCCTAGTCATGGATGAGAGAGCAGCATGTGTATGAGATAGCATCCCATACCCGTTATGGACACTACGAGTTTGTAGTGATGTCATTTGGGTTGACGATGTTTTAGTAGTTTTTATGGAGTTGATGAACAATATCTTCATCGACTTCCTTGATTAGTCGGTGGTGGACTTCATTGATGACATGTCGGTATACTCTCATAGCAGAGAATAGTAGACCGATAATCTGAGGACCGTTCTGCAGATTTTGAGCGATAGAGGATTGTATGCTACACTCTCTAAGTGTAAGTTGAGATGCCAGTGGTAGCCTTTTTAGGCCATGTTGTCTCCGCCAGTAGGATCATGGTTGACCAGGCGATAATTTAGTATGTTGTACCATGGGAGATATTGATGAACATTAAGGAATACGTAGTTTTCTCGGCTCATCAGATTGCTACCAATGCTTTGAGGAAGGATTTTATATGATTACGTATTCATTTGCGAGTCTTATGAGAAGAACACCATAACTACGTGATGAAAGCAGTGTGTCTAAGTTCTGAAGAGTTGAGAAGGCATTTGACCTTTGCTTCCATTCTGTTTTACTGAGAAGATTTTTGGGATCCCATGATTTACGGTGATACATCCCAGCTAAGTCTAAGATGTGTATTACTATAGAGGAGTAGGGTTATTGATATGTGTGTTTACAACTGAGAACGTATGATGAGAACTACCTGACTCATGATTTAGAGTTAGTAGTGGTAGTTCAAGCCTTTAAGTTTTGAAGACCGTACCGGTGTGATCTTCATGTCGGATTTCTTTAGATCATAGAAATCTTAAGTATATTTTATGCAACAGGGGTTGAATAACCGCCAGTGTTAAGAGCTTAAGTTGATCAAGACTTTGACTTGAAAATTCCATATCATTCAGAGAAGTTGAGCGTTGTCGCCGATACCTTGAATGGAAAGACGCTCCAAGAAAAGATGATTGCGAGACTGATAGTTCAGCCTCAGCTTAAGAGAGATCTAGCTTGGCTAGAGTTGGACAATCAGTTCCTTGATGAGGATACTCAGTTATACCTCAGAGGTTCTAACTGGTTTGTTAGATGAGGTCCAACAGAAGCAGGAGACTTGCCCGGCCTTGACAAGGTTTAGAGAAAGGATGTCTCGTACTAGGGCACCATTGTTCTCCATGGGATTAGATGGACTGATGAAGAGTCATGACCGCTTTTGTGTACCTGCTGAGCAGATGGAGACAGAGAATATTACGGTATACCTACTGTACGCCTTATTTAGTACATTCAGGTACGAGTAAGATGTACCACGAGATGAGACGATTATGTTGTATGAAACCGATATAACTAGATTTGTGATACAATGTGTAACCTGTCACCAGGTCCAGATAGAGTATTTCCGATCTAGAGATAAGCCCCACCTACTACCAGTGTAGTAGTAGAATTTGGGACGACATCTCTATGGACGTTTTTATGGGATTGTGACCCAGTAGAAAATTTATGTTATCTGGATTGTTGGTAACAAATTAATGAAACCGGCACGTTTCATTTCTATCAAAAGGACGTGGCTAGTGAATGAATTGGATGAGGAGTACACTAGACAGATAGTGAGACTCCATGGTATACCGAGAACGATCATTTCTGATCGAGATGGATGTTTTTACTTTGAGATTTTGGGCAGCAGATTCAGACTGCTTTGGGGACGAGTCTGTACCTCATGACTACACTTCACCCCTTGGCAGATGGTCAGTTAGAGAGGATCATCTAGATCTTAAAGATCTATTATAAGTTGTAAGTTGAATGGGAAACGTGGATGGTTATATTACCTTTCATTAATGAGTTTATTATATAACAATGAAGGACGTGCATCTTTCTGGGATGGCCCTATGAGGCAATATATATAGACATAGATGTCGTAGATCCTTATGCTAGAAGTGATCTAGCAGTAGTGGTGGAATAACACTTGACCAGATTCAGGATTTTATAGTTCAAGTAACGTTGATTGAAGGAAGAATGCTGGTTGTACAAAGTCGCCAGATATTATATGTAGACAAGAGGCGTTAACCTCTAAAGTTCAAGCGAGAGTTCATGTTCGGCTGTAAGTATCACAGCTGCGAGACGTTAGACGTGTTAATATGGAAAGGGAACTGAGTTTCCAATATGATGGTTTATTTGAGATCGACCAGTACGGAGAAGGTAGCATGATGTTTAGCTTTGCCTATGAGATTAGAGGATATCCACCTAGTGTTTCATATGTCTCAACTGAGGAAGTATATACTAGACTCGAGACACCTTGTGATTTATGATGATTTGATGGTTGAGTCCAACCACACTTTTTTAGCATTCGATTACATTTTTGGAATGAGATATGAAACGCTTGCATTCGAAAGACATTCCCATATTGAGGATATAATGGTCGAGATGAAGAACTGAAGAGGCTATGTGGGAGACTGAGGATAGTGTCCTGATGAACTATCCAGAGTATATGTTGGGACAAACCCATTTATGGGAGCACGAGTATATCTTAGTGTTATCTTGGAGAAAGAGGTTCGACCCGCCTTTTGATCGGTTAATGGATAATTATCGACTTTACTAAAGGATAATTATCGTCTTCACTATAAATAGCGGAAAATCCTTTATTAATTCATTTCCTTTCACGTTTTCTCGTAAAAGCTCTGATTTCTCTCAACCTTTAAACTCAGATCTACTCTCCGTTTCTAATCCGATTTCAATTCCGTTTGAGTTTCTGGATTCCTCTCTTCATTCTCTTCATAACGGTACCGAGTTTCTGCATTTCCGAGTATATGGAGGGCTGGTCGAGCATATATGTCACCAGGACGGTTCCGTCGTTCAGATTCCGATGAATTTGATGCTGTCCATGCGTAGCCTGCGTCGTTGTGATTCCGAATCTTCTTTCAGATCGTCAATCGGGTTAGTAACGAATAAGTTATGGATTTATTCGTTTTCCGTACTACGATTTGGCCTAAATTGACTTTAGGCTTGTCAAAATGGATAATTAGAAATTCCATTATGGCCGTTATATTATTCTGGTGATTATGGATAGTTTGTTTGATGAAATCTGATGACAGGGGGTTTAGAAATTGCCTGCGGGCAAAACGTTATTCTGGCGAAATCTAATTAATTAATTAAAGGTTAATTAATTAAATTAGGATTAGAATTGAGATTGAGGAATGTCGATTAGATACTACCTTGAGATTTGAGGAATTGTGAGTTATGTTGAGATATTGAGGTTTAGTTGGTTGTGAGGCTTATAGATTGAGTATGATTCTTATGGATTCCTTTGGGTCTAGGTGTGACCCCTTTGATGAATAGATGTTGATATATCTCTTTATGCCTTGTTTATAGGCCGTGTTATCCCTCCAGTGTAGAGGTGATCGTGGTTGAGTTTGTACGAGGTTGAGGTAAGTCCGTAGGACTTACTTAGCTACCATCCCTATATTGGGTGTTTGCATGAGTGGTGTGTGCTTTATATGTTTGCTATGATAGCATGAGTTGTCGTTTTTATCGACCTATGTTCTATTGACTGCCCCACTGCGTGGCTGTGATAACCTTTCCCTTTCATCCCGCCGTGGAGTCTGGGAGGTTCTCTGATGTCGGGCCAGACTGGTTTACAGGAAGGGCGCAATCCACTCCCATAGGGTACACGGATTGTGTGACCGATACTCGTACAGCTGGACATTGTACTCAGAGGCAGGGATGTATCGGTCCTCGTGTCACATACTTTCATCTATCTATATATATACGGTTTTTGAGTGAATGGTTATTATATAAAGATAATAAATGGGTAAATGTGTGATAGCATGCTGATGTGTTTATCTTTCATGATTGTGCTTGTGCTTATGCATTACCTCATATATGTATGGTTAGCTAACGGTTTCATACCGTGTTGTAGATGTTTACAGGTTAGGCGCTACTGGGTGATCTAGCAGGGTGACAGGCCGAGGACTCTCGTACATTAGGTGGTTGGTTTTGGGGTTGTTTATATTTTCCCTCCTGCATGAGGATGATGTCTTTTGTACCTCCTATATGAGGATGTCATTTTATTTACTCGGCTATGTTGTTGTTTACTTTGGGTCGTTCAGTTATACTGTTTTATGTATTTGTTTTATATCTGTCAGTGCCATGTTGTAAGGTCCAGTGAACTTGTTGTCAGGCTAGGGTCAGGATCCATTGTGAGATCCTAGCCCAATGTGACATCCCGGGTCCCGCGGATTCAGGGTGTTACAGAGTTGGTATCAGAGCCCGGTTTGACAACAATGGCACTCACTACCTGCAATAAGGTCTGATAGGTAAAATAAACAGAGCCCACATGGGATCTGACGTTTTCAAAGGTTTTGGTTTTAAGTGTGGTTTTGGGTTAGAATGTACGAGAAGTCGTCACCTTTGCCATGGATCTCTGCAACGTAGATATGTATATATATATATGTGTGTGTGTGTGAACTGTTGATTATGTGGATGTATTATATATATATCGATACCTATGGCATATATATAGCCTTATAAGATTAGGTGCGTATATCCTACAGATGACTCAGACTAGAGTAGTATCTGTAGTGGGATGAGGTAGGGGTACATCCCCTCTTCCTCCAGTAGTGATAGGTCAGGGACCAGTTTCCGCTGTTGTATCGCCTATGGTAGAGAACGAGTTTGAAGAGGCTGATCGTGTCTCCATGAGTAGATCCGAGTTTCAAGAATATATGTAACAAGTATATGAAGCGATGATAGCGGGTAGATCGACACCGGATTTACCAACAATTGTGAGATCAACTGAAGCTTATGGATCCGGAAAGAAGCAATAGACTGAATCACTTAGTGGAGAAGCCAAGATGATGAATGGGGAACCAAGTCCAATATCAGGACAATCTAGTGATCCTTTGGCCATGAAGATGACTAGCAAGGAACTAGTGTTTTAATTGCGTGGAAGTTGGGACACTGGCGAGCTGTGTGCCCAAAGGTGCCCATCATATGCTTTACGTGTGGTAAAGCAGGGCATAGAGCGAAGTTTTGTCGACAGGGCAAGGCATTGCCTTTACAAGTTCCCTTCAAGAGTGAGATCATTCCAGGTGGACGACGAAGGTCGAGTTACCCTTCAGTTGCACAGGTTGCAAGGATGGGATGATTATGTTTCAGTTGTGGCTATCCAGATCATTTGCGTTCTGTGTGCCCTTTGGCACTGATAGCTTGTAACACTTGTGGTGAGTTAGGTCATCTGGCCCTTTCTGTAAGCACGGTGGTGTTTCTTCCCAGCAAGACCTTCCTCTTTCCGGTGCAGAAAGAGTGGAAGTGGTGGCTATAGTAATGACCTCAGTGATACCTGAGGAGCATGGATCTGACATTGAGTGATGATATGTAGAGGAGCTACGAGTGTTAGCTGTTATAGGTACCATTCTCGTTAATGGTTTACCTGGTGGAGTTTTGCTTGTTGTGAGTGTTATGCACGTCATGTCTTTCGATGCATGCTTTAATGGTTGAATTTTGGTATATAGTAGAAGGGGGATTTTCCAGTTGTTTATGAGTTTATAGATGTGTTACCGAACCGTCTAGTTGCCACCTCAGCGAAGTGTGGACATTGTTATTGAGTTGAAGTATGATACAAGATTGAATGGGAAAGCCACACTATATGGTGCTTGTTGAGATATTGTACTGATAACTTGAAAAGTTGATCGAAACGGGTTTACCCTAGTGGGTTCCATGTTCCGTATTGACGACCTGATGAGTTAGCTTCAAGAAGCAATTGTGTTTTCAGGATTCCTTTGTGCTCAAGATATCCCTAGTCATGGATGAGAGAGCAGCATGTGTATGAGATAGCATCCCATACCCGTTATGGACACTACGAGTTTGTAGTGATGTCATTTGGGTTGACGATGTTTTAGTAGTTTTTATGGAGTTGATGAACAATATCTTCATCGACTTCCTTGATTAGTCGGTGGTGGACTTCATTGATGACATGTCGGTATACTCTCATAGCAGAGAATAGTAGACCGATAATCTGAGGACCGTTCTGCAGATTTTGAGCGATAGAGGATTGTATGCTACACTCTCTAAGTGTAAGTTGAGATGCCAGTGGTAGCCTTTTTAGGCCATGTTGTCTCCGCCAGTAGGATCATGGTTGACCAGGCGATAATTTAGTATGTTGTACCATGGGAGATATTGATGAACATTAAGGAATACGTAGTTTTCTCGGCTCATCAGATTGCTACCAATGCTTTGAGGAAGGATTTTATATGATTACGTATTCATTTGCGAGTCTTATGAGAAGAACACCATAACTACGTGATGAAAGCAGTGTGTCTAAGTTCTGAAGAGTTGAGAAGGCATTTGACCTTTGCTTCCATTCTGTTTTACTGAGAAGATTTTTGGGATCCCATGATTTACGGTGATACATCCCAGCTAAGTCTAAGATGTGTATTACTATAGAGGAGTAGGGTTATTGATATGTGTGTTTACAACTGAGAACGTATGATGAGAACTACCTGACTCATGATTTAGAGTTAGTAGTGGTAGTTCAAGCCTTTAAGTTTTGAAGACCGTACCGGTGTGATCTTCATGTCGGATTTCTTTAGATCATAGAAATCTTAAGTATATTTTATGCAACAGGGGTTGAATAACCGCCAGTGTTAAGAGCTTAAGTTGATCAAGACTTTGACTTGAAAATTCCATATCATTCAGAGAAGTTGAGCGTTGTCGCCGATACCTTGAATGGAAAGACGCTCCAAGAAAAGATGATTGCGAGACTGATAGTTCAGCCTCAGCTTAAGAGAGATCTAGCTTGGCTAGAGTTGGACAATCAGTTCCTTGATGAGGATACTCAGTTATACCTCAGAGGTTCTAACTGGTTTGTTAGATGAGGTCCAACAGAAGCAGGAGACTTGCCCGGCCTTGACAAGGTTTAGAGAAAGGATGTCTCGTACTAGGGCACCAT
>BSUD01000001.1:137501163-137674718 GCA_033239045.1 Fagopyrum esculentum | reverse complement strand
AACTAGATTTGTGATACAATGTGTAACCTGTCACCAGGTCCAGATAGAGTATTTCCGATCTAGAGATAAGCCCCACCTACTACCAGTGTAGTAGTAGAATTTGGGACGACATCTCTATGGACGTTTTTATGGGATTGTGACCCAGTAGAAAATTTATGTTATCTGGATTGTTGGTAACAAATTAATGAAACCGGCACGTTTCATTTCTATCAAAAGGACGTGGCTAGTGAATGAATTGGATGAGGAGTACACTAGACAGATAGTGAGACTCCATGGTATACCGAGAACGATCATTTCTGATCGAGATGGATGTTTTTACTTTGAGATTTTGGGCAGCAGATTCAGACTGCTTTGGGGACGAGTCTGTACCTCATGACTACACTTCACCCCTTGGCAGATGGTCAGTTAGAGAGGATCATCTAGATCTTAAAGATCTATTATAAGTTGTAAGTTGAATGGGAAACGTGGATGGTTATATTACCTTTCATTAATGAGTTTATTATATAACAATGAAGGACGTGCATCTTTCTGGGATGGCCCTATGAGGCAATATATATAGACATAGATGTCGTAGATCCTTATGCTAGAAGTGATCTAGCAGTAGTGGTGGAATAACACTTGACCAGATTCAGGATTTTATAGTTCAAGTAACGTTGATTGAAGGAAGAATGCTGGTTGTACAAAGTCGCCAGATATTATATGTAGACAAGAGGCGTTAACCTCTAAAGTTCAAGCGAGAGTTCATGTTCGGCTGTAAGTATCACAGCTGCGAGACGTTAGACGTGTTAATATGGAAAGGGAACTGAGTTTCCAATATGATGGTTTATTTGAGATCGACCAGTACGGAGAAGGTAGCATGATGTTTAGCTTTGCCTATGAGATTAGAGGATATCCACCTAGTGTTTCATATGTCTCAACTGAGGAAGTATATACTAGACTCGAGACACCTTGTGATTTATGATGATTTGATGGTTGAGTCCAACCACACTTTTTTAGCATTCGATTACATTTTTGGAATGAGATATGAAACGCTTGCATTCGAAAGACATTCCCATATTGAGGATATAATGGTCGAGATGAAGAACTGAAGAGGCTATGTGGGAGACTGAGGATAGTGTCCTGATGAACTATCCAGAGTATATGTTGGGACAAACCCATTTATGGGAGCACGAGTATATCTTAGTGCTATTTTGATGAATGTTGTGTTTATGTGCTTATATGCCTTGATGTGTTATTTCATGCTAGTTGTGATGTGATTTATGATCTTAGTAGATCTTGATGTGCTAGCGTGATGTATGCTATAGCTGGAGATGATTACTTCCTCCACGCTACCCGACTATGATTATATTTATAGCTGGAGATGGTTCTTTCCTCCATGCTATTTGAGTGGGATTAGGATTCAGCTGGAGATGGTTCATTTCCTCCATGCTACCTTGATGGACATAGTTCAGTGGAGATGTGATTCCTCCATGCGATATATATGTTTATGGGTTGGCTGGAGACGTATTTCCTCTATGCATGTGATATGTTTTGGCTAGAGATGTGCTTCCTCTATGCCTTGTGATGTGGTATGGCGAGAGATGTGATTCCTCTACTCCTTTGGGTAGCGCTATGGCCCTTTTTCCTGGAGATGATGATTCCTCCATGTTTATACTTGAGGTTATAGATTGTTATAGGTTGTGATCTTTTGAACGGAGATGTGATACCTCCGATAGAAAGAGTGAGAGTTATACCTCGGCGTATGGGTCCGAGAGGATTTGGGAATTGTTCAAGTTTCGGGACGAAACTTTTTTTTAGGGGTGTGTGATGTAATAGCTAGGATTTCCGAATTCTAATTAATGTTTATTAACTTAATCGTTGATAGTAATTGACATATAACTTGCGAAGATTTCGCAAGTGATGAGTAAGAGTCCCACCGTTATGTTCCTGGCATAATTTTGGACGTTTGGGGAAATTTTTAATTTTTCCCCCGGGTAATTATTTTTATCCTCCGGTGTTATTTGGAGCATTTGGGAGCTCCAATTAATAAAAATGCAGTTGAGAGAAATGATCAGGACATCGGATATGTCCTAGATATGAAATAACATGGAGAGGCAAAACGGCCAAAAGAGTCGCTATTTCGTTTCTTAACGGCTAAGAAAGACGGCTTAGGAATACACGTTTTCCGAGGCACTTGTGGAATAATTATCCCTACAATATTCCAGATTTAATGTTCCAAACTCGAGAAGTTTGGAGGAAGAGGTTCGACCCACCTTTTGATCGGTTAATGGATAATTATCGACTTTACTAAAGGATAATTATCGTCTTCACTATAAATAGCGGAAAATCCTTTATTAATTCATTTCCTTTCACGTTTTCTTGTAAAAGCTCTGATTTCTCTCAACCTTTAAACTCAGATCTACTCTCCGTTTCTAATCCGATTTCAATTCCGTTTGAGTTTCTGGATTCCTTTCTTCATTCTCTTCATAACGGTACCGAGTTTCTGCATTTCCGAGTATATGGAGGGCTGGTCGAGCATATATGTCACCAGGACGGTTCCGTCGTTCAGATTCCGATGAATTTGATGCTGTCCATGCGTAGCCTGCGTCGTTGTGATTCCGAATCTTCTTTCAGATCGTCAATCGGGTTAGTAACGAATAAGTTATGGATTTATTCGTTTTCCGTACTACGATTTGGCCTAAATTGACTTTAGGCTTGTCAAAATGGATAATTAGAAATTCCATTATGGCCGTTATATTATTCTGGTGATTATGGATAGTTTGTTTGATGAAATCTGATGACAGGGGGTTTAGAAATTGCATGCGGGCAAAACGTTATTCTGGCGAAATCTAATTAAATAATTAAAGGTTAATTAACTAAATTAGGATTAGAATTGAGATTGAGGAATGTCGATTAGATACTACCTTGAGATTTGAGGAATTGTGAGTTATGTTGAGATATTGAGGTTTAGTTGGTTGTGAGGCTTATAGATTGAGTATGATTCTTATGGATTCCTTTGGGTCTAGGTGTGACCCCTTTGATGAATAGATGTTGATATATCTCTTTATGCCTTGTTTATAGGCCGTGTTATCCCTCCAGTGTAGAGGTGATCGTGGTTGAGTTTGTACGAGGTTGAGGTAAGTCCGTAGGACTTACTTAGCTACCATCCCTATATTGGGTGTTTGCATGAGTGGTGTGTGCTTTATATGTTTGCTATGATAGCATGAGTTGTCGTTTTTATCGACCTATGTTCTATTGACTGCCCCACTGCGTGGCTGTGATAACCTTTCCCTTTCATCCCGCCGTGGAGTCTGGGAGGTTCTCTGATGTCGGGCCAGACTGGTTTACAGGAAGGGCGCAATCCACTCCCATAGGGTACACGGATTGTGTGACCGATACTCGTACAGCTGGACATTGTACTCAGAGGCAGGGATGTATCGGTCCTCGTGTCACATACTTTCATCTATCTATATATATACGGTTTTTGAGTGAATGGTTATTATATAAAGATAATAAATGGGTAAATGTGTGATAGCATGCTGATGTGTTTATCTTTCATGATTGTGCTTGTGCTTATGCATTACCTCATATATGTATGGTTAGCTAACGGTTTCATACCGTGTTGTAGATGTTTACAGGTTAGGCGCTACTGGGTGATCTAGCAGGGTGACAGGCCGAGGACTCTCGTACATTAGGTGGTTGGTTTTGGGGTTGTTTATATTTTCCCTCCTGCATGAGGATGATGTCTTTTGTACCTCCTATATGAGGATGTCATTTTATTTACTCGGCTATGTTGTTGTTTACTTTGGGTCGTTCAGTTATACTGTTTTATGTATTTGTTTTATATCTGTCAGTGCCATGTTGTAAGGTCCAGTGAACTTGTTGTCAGGCTAGGGTCAGGATCCATTGTGAGATCCTAGCCCAATGTGACATCCCGGGTCCCGCGGATTCAGGGTGTTACAGAGTGGCCCGTTTGTTTGATCCGCACGCATGGATGGATGGTACATCTGCATAGTTGGCCTTCCTCTCTTGCTTGGATACGTACGTCCTTCATGCATGGTCGTGTTTTCGTATGTATTAGAACTTGGTTGTTGGAATGGTCTTGCATGTGGCCCCCAGTCTTTGTATTGTTGAGAAGCAAGGGTTTTTCTCATAGGATATTCTGTCGTTGATATCAGATCGATCCATCATCTGTTCCTTCCGTTCACATACTTGCATGGTAACACTGATTTCCATGCATACATGGGTGTTGTCATCTTCCGAGAAGTGATCCGGAAAATAGTATTCATTTCTCTGCGGGGAATAAACTTCATTTCTCTACGGAAAAGGTCTTCATTTCTTTGTGGGAAATGGTCTTTATTTATTTCCTGGAAATATTATTCATTTCTGATGAGAGATCATCCTCAACACCTCCTACTATTCATGGATCTATCACTATATTGTGAGCAAGAGCATTGAAGGAAAAGGAGTCTCAACCATTGTCATCATCTATCATGGAAGGAGCTATTACTAGATCCAAAGCAAGAACCATTCAAGAGAAGGTTTCTGTCTTATTGGAATCCTTATTTTTTAAGGAAACCATTAGCGATCTTTTTATGTCCAAGTCTTCCGTAGTTACATTATTGACAATTCCAACAAAGGAGGACTTAGAGGAAATGTCATGCATGTGTGAAGATGATCAAGGAAGAAAGGAAAGGGCTACTCGAGATCCAAGATTTCAATCGAGATTTCGGTTGTTCGTAGTCAAGATTTTGCTTAGCTATTAGTTATTTTATTTCAATACATTTAACTCTAAATATTTTAAAGGTATCTTTTAGATTTAATTTTTATCTTTTAGGATTATTTTTATCTTTTTTATTCTCTTAAGTTTTAGCTATATATATCCCCTAGAAGGCCGAGATACTGGATGGTTAATTTTGATTATTTCGTTCCACATATTGTGAGATACTCGATACTTCGTTTATGAAGTTTTTGTTTTCTTCATTCCTATTCAATCAAAAAAGAGAGTCTTTGATTGAATGGTTTTGAGTCTTTGCTAGGTTGTTCTTGTGTGTGTTAATCTTCTTAAGGTTGGTGCTACTAGTCGATCTAGTCCCTCCTTGCGCTTATCTCATATGGAGACTTGTGTAAGGTTGAAGAAGGAAGGGTTAAGGTGATTCTTTATTAAGGGTTTTGATCCAATTGGTCAAGGTTCTTTGCAAGTATATTTTAGTTCTTATCTTCCTCTATTTATTGTCAATTTCATATCACATTCTATAATCTTACCATTATCATCCATAAAATTCACATTCTTGTTCTTTAAGTTAGGCACAATCTTGGCCTTACCAATAATAATCTCGCCCGAGATTTTAATTGGTTGTGGAATTCAATCTAGATCCGCCAATTGCGGCTTCAACGCGCACCAAAGTGGTATCAGAGCTAATCGATTGAAGTTCAACTCAGCCATACATCCGGTTTGAGTATTTTTACTTTGAGTCTAAAGATTGAGTCTTTTCTTATTGCGAATATTTTTGTGAGATTATTTGAGTTTAACTTGCTTTGTTTGGTGTCTATTAGAGAAGAGAGGAACACCATAGCCAAACACAAGCCGACCAACCCCTAATCTCGCCGGAACCCTAATCTCGCCTCGAGATTGTTGCACCACCACCGAGATAACTGTTTGGCCGGCAAGTTGATATCTTTCTCCATATCCAGTCGAGATTTACATATAGAGTTGAGTCAAATCTATCCATAGTCAACTGCCATATATAAGGAGGAAAGAGATCTACAAAGTTTTCATATTTTTAAGATCTTATCTAGTAGGTGAGATCTTATCATATCTTATCATAACTCTTTCCAAATTCTTGCCATATCTATTACCTTTGCAGCCTATATCTCGCCCCATACCTGCACCCCAAAGCACCACAAGAAATTAAACCAAAGTTTTATACTTTTATCTAGCCTATACTTTATATCATAAATTAAAACCAAAGTTTTTATGAAGCTAGTTGAGCAAGAGTAGTTACAATCTAACTGAGAAGGGATCATCAAGGCAACAAGGAGAAGTATACCCCACGTCGTATTCATAGATTGTCGTCAAACACTTGTATTTTGACAATCTTTCCCCCCTCCCCCCATTCAAAATCTCGGGCTGAGATATAGACCGAGATTTGCTATTGTTGAGAATTTTTTGATTTTTTTAAGGCAAGATTTGTGCAATTCAAGTGTGCAAAGTTCAAGAGGACATCCAGAGAAGAATTTTTATGCCACCCTTGATCCATTTCATAGCCTAAACACATCTTTTTTCATCGATATCGGCCCCTAATGATTATCTCGGCCGCGATTTAGACCGAGATTTGTCCCAGTCGAGATCTAAAACTGCCCGGCTATCTCTCTATCTAATTGCATTTGGGTAAGGTAAGTAAAACTCTCTTCTTAGTCTCTTGTGTGCCTATTTCTTGCCTCTTTTTACTCTAAACACATTGAGCCTATTTCTTTGGTGTGTTAGTTAGTATCTATACTTTCTATCATACTAGTTGAGTCTATTTGTTATTTACTTTCCACCTTTGTGTCAATTGTGTGAAGAAAATCCCAACAACGGTTCCTTAACCATCGTTCAACACAAGAACCTTCATCCAAGCCAAGTTGACAACTTGATTCATCCAAGGAGTGTTCTAATTGAAGCTATTCATTAATCTTAGAGGAGTATTAATTCATCCAAGACAATTACGTTAAATTAGCTTGAGATACCACAACAGAGTGTGAGTGAAACACAAGTGAGGAACTTTTAATTCACTAACTTCATAAGTTTGTTGTTAATTTGCGTGTTTGTGTAGATGTCAAGGTCTAATAGTCCTCGAAGGTCACAAAGGAGTGAACTATCAACCCCCGAAGCTATAGACATATTGAGACAACTCATGGATACGGTTACAACCTTGAACGAAAGGATGACTAACTTGGAATCTCGCCCTAGTGGAGAATCTCACCCCCAGCCTCACCCGAGATTCTAGCCGAGATCCATCTATGACGTTGGTGGGGTTCACATCATCTACCTAGACCCCTAGCCTCCGAGTCACCTCGAAGAGTTCCTCAAGGGCCACGTATGAGACATCACAATCCTCTTTATCGGCGTCATCAAGAGCATGACGACATAGGAAAAGTGAAGGTCAAAATCCCTAGTTTTGGAGGAAAGTGCAATCCGGTTGAACAAATATGGTTTTGCCATAACTTTAGTGAGAAAAGGAAGATACAGCTAGTTGCGTTGGAATTCCAAGGTCATGCCTTAATTTGGTGGGATCATCTTGTCAAAGAAAGGAGAAGAATGCTAGATCCGGACATCAACACATGGGAGCAAATGAAAGCATTGACGAGAGCTCGGTTTGTGCCTCAACACAATGCTAGAGAATTAAGGCAAAAGATTGGAGAACCTCAAGCAAGGATCTATGAGTGTGGAAGAAGTTTATACATTAATGCAAATGGTGTTGGTGAAAGTCAATGTTATAGAGGATGAGGAGTCTACTATGACTCGTTATTTACATATTTTGCATCCATCTTTAGCTAATGAAATTGATGTATATCCTTATGAAACCATGACAGGTTTGTTGCATTTGGCTATCAAAGTCTATAAGAAAACTAAGGGGAGAAGTCAAGGAGGTAAGACGAATTATGGAGCTATGTACTAATTCATGGAAGAAACAAAATAATAGGAATCAAGGAGCTCAAGGCCGAGATCCAGCTTCGACCAAAGACAGGAAAAAAGGGTTGAACTTTAGAGCAAAGAGCTACGAAAATTCCACCATCTCACTCACAATCTTGATCCTTGAATGAGCCTTCAAGTGATCCTAAAGGGAGCAATTCTAACTCTACTTTACGTTCTAGAGATATTGTATATTTTAAATGTCAAGGTAGATTTCATTATATGAGAGATTTTCCTAATAAAAAGGTTGTATTCATTAATCAACATGGAAAATATGAGAGTGAGGAAGAGGATGATGATGATAACCACGTTAATGTATTGCATGAAGATGAAAGTGATAGTGATGAAGGCATTGAGTATGAGCATGGAGAATTATTGATTTCTAGGAGAATTTTTTATAGGAATTGACAATGATATGGAGATGGTGGTGAGAATTTTAAAACCTGAAGTGATCCAGATTGGCAACGTGCATCGGTTTGCTGCTGAGTTGAGAAGAAGATTCAGAAATGGGATCGGCTTGAGCCACGCCTTTGTTTTTGTTGATATTGATGAGCTGTCTGAACATCCTCTTGGCTTCCTTGAGGATCTTCTGTTCGTCCTTTGTTAGATCTCTATTCCCCGGCAACGAATTGAGTTTGATCTCCTCGAGATATTCCTCTTCTAGTCGCCGGAGAATCTAGATCGGAACGCTCTCCTTCTCCATCGCTTTCACCTCCATCCATATATTATCTGTAGAATATTTATCATGCGATCAAGGTTATATATCAAAGATATAAAGAGCGACACACAAATTGATTACGCAGTTCAGGTGTTAAAACCCTACATTTGCGGAACCTCAAGAGGGGAGGTCCGATCCCGGTTTTTTACTAGGCATTCAAGACGATTACAATATAGGTTCGATTACAAGGGTGCACGCAAGATCAATCTGTAAAGGACCTATATCTAGAACAAGCAAGAACAAAAAAGAGATACGAAGAACAAGGTATCAAAATAGCCCCCTGTGAAGCTAAGCAAAGCTTTCTGTCAAGCTTTGCTATCTTCAATCGGAAGATCTTCTTCTGGAGAGGTGTAGGTGAGGATGAACGTCTCAAACCCTAGCGAACCACCTCCGACTTCTCTTCGATCGCTCTCTCTCTTTCTCTCAGAGGAACTCTCTCTCTCTTTTTCTCTTCAGCGGCAAGGGTTGCAATCTCGCTTAGGGTTAGAAGAGGTAAGCGGTAGCTTATATACCTCTTCTTCAAAGCCCAAATGCATCGTTTCATTTAAGCGGTCCTGAACCAAGCCAAACTCTGAGGATAATCATCACAACTTGGACCCGGCCCAACAAATAACACAAGCGGTTGTCCAGAAGACAACATCTCAAGCAATGAGGCCACCTCCACATATCAGATGTAAGGAAACAACACGTGCCATAACTTCTCAGTGAATCCAAGCCACCAAGGTTCAATGAACCGGCAACGAGGACCACACTAGTCATCTACAACAAGCATTAGTAACCTTAACCCAACCATACTAGACCTAGGAGCTATTACAAATCAATACTATTGCGTGCACTTATGTAATCTATTCTATACAATCATGAATCACAAAGTTAACAATTGCCCTCTTGATTCATGTTAATGCATCATCTTGATCACCAGTAGTAAATTAGGGAGGCACTCCTGTCCGTCATCAGTTCAGTGCTAATTTTCTTTAGGGAACATCCCATAAGTGAAGGGAATTCCTGCAAAAGATATATTTGTCAGTAGGGACAATTTTGTACCAAAATCAGCAGGGTTAATATCTCCTCTAATTTTCTTAACCTCAAAGTGTTTCTTTTCTATCTCATCCCTAACAAAATGATATCTAACATCAATGTGTTTAGACCTTTCATGATATATGGGATCTTTACACAGATACAGAGCACTTTGGTTGTCAATATTTAAAACAGGAATATATGGTTTATGTTGTTATTCAATAATTAAGCCTTTTAACCAAATGGCTTCTTTTGATGCTTCAACAATAGCTATGTACTCAGCTTCAGTGGATGACAAAGCTCAAATAGATTGTTGTTGTGACTTCCATGATATACAGTTAGTAAGCCGTAGTGGATTTTCTAGTATCCTTATTACTAGCATAATCTGAATCTACAAAACCAATAACATCATGATTCACAGAATGTTCAGCAAAACACAGACTTAACTTTTTAGTTCCAGCAAGATATCTTAAGCAATATTTCATAGCAGTCCAATGTTCCAATCCAGGGTTAGACATGAATCTACTTAGAACACTTATAGCAAAAGATAGGTCAGGTCTAGTGCACAACATAGCATACATCACAGAACCAACAGCTACATCATAAGGAATATTAGACATCTTTTTCAACTCACTGGGAGAATCAGGACAGTGCTTCTTGGTTAGATCTAAGTGCCCTCCTAAGGGCATAGGTGTAGGTTTAGAATTTCCCATATTAAACCTATCCAGAACTTTCTGTATATAGTCATGTTGAAAAAGCCACATTTTCTTTTTAACCCTATTTCTTATGATCTATATACCAAGGATTTTATGTGCAGCACCAAGATCTTTCATGTCAAAATGCATTTTAAGGTCTCTTTTTACATTACTAATGATAACTTTGGATTTACACATAATCAAAATATCATCCACATATAAGAGAACATAGAGAGCATTTGGGATAGAAAGACTCTTAAAATACAAGCAATAATCATATTTGCTTCTCATGAAGCCCAGATTCTTCATACAAATGTCAATCTTAATGTTCCATTGTCTAGGTGATTGTTTTAAACCATATAGAGATTTCTTAAGCAAACAAACATGCTCAGGTTTATTTTTATTAACAAAGCCTTTAGGTTGACTCATGTAAATGGTTTCATTCAGATCACCATGCAAGAAAGCAGTTTTAACATCCATTTGTTCAATATCCCAGTCATACACAGTAGCCATAGCAAGCAGTAATCTCAAGGTTTTGTACTTAACTACAGGAGCAAATATGTCTGAGTAATCTATCCCTTCTCTTTGAGTAAAGCCTTTGGCAACCAGCATGGCTTTGTAACTAGGATGATCACTATGTTTTATACCTTCTTTTAGTTTATACAGCCACCTACATTGAACTAGTTTCACATTTTCTGGCCTAGGTACCAAGATCCAAGTATTATTAGAATTCATGGACTCAATCTCATCATTCATAGCTTGGTTCCAGTGTTTGGCATTAGAACATTTTATAGCTTGTTCATATGTGTCAGGGGTGTAGAAATTATCTATCACATCTGCTGTTAAGAAGACATAATCAACTATATTCACCTCATCTGTTAGCATGATATACTCAACATTATTAGCATATTTTTTATTAGGAATTTTCAGTCTTGGGGCCCTGTCCCTGGTTAACTAGTAGTGACCATGAAAATCAAAACGACTCAGGTCTTCATGTCTATCATTCGACTTGAGTTGGTTTGAAATTCCCTCCTCATTATCAGCATTGTGGGCACTAGTACCCGAGTCGTCTTGATCTCCATGGTCACAGTCATTACCATATTCAAGGTTTGTCAGGTTTTTAGTAGGAATTTCATTACTTTCCTCCCCCAATTGCTGAGAGTTATAATAATTCCTATCATCCTCATTATTTTCCTCCCCTAATTGTTGAGTATTATCATCATTATTATTTTCATCCTCATTTATGTCTAATTGAGGGGTGTTAGCATTATTGGAGCTTTCAGTTTGATAATGTCCTATGTCAAACTCTTCTTCATCATTTTCATTTATGTGAGGTTGATCATTATGATTATAGAAAGTTCTAGACGAGCTAGGAATATCTATATCATCATTCTCCTCAGGACTATGGGTCACAACATTATCAGTTTTAGATTTAAAATGAAATTCTTCTTCATTAAAGATTACACTTCTAGAGTTAATGACTTTATATCCATGGGGTTGTATTAGGAGTAGTTTGTATCCCTTAACACTTTCTGGATACCCTAGCATAACAGCTTTTTAAGACCCTAGGGTGTAACTTTCCTTGGGAAATCTGGGAGTAGGCAGTACAACCAAAAGGTTTTAAATGAGTTAAATTTGGTTTCTTATCAGTCCACATTTCCTGAGGGGTTTTGAAGTCTATAATTGAGGAAGGGGATCTATTTATGAGGTAGGTAGCAGTCACTATGGCTTCCCCCACATAGAGTGTTTCAACCCTGAACTAATGAGCATACATCTAGTCTTTTCAAGAAGGGTTCTATTCATTCTTTTAGCTGTTCCATTTTATTGTGGAGTTCCAGGTATAGTAAGGTGTCTTTTAATTCCTTGGTTTTTGCAGTAATTATTAAACTCAGAGTTGCAAAATTCAAGCCCATTATCTGTTCTAAGGCATTTTAGAGTATAACCAGATTGGTTTTCTACAGCTTGTTTTCATTCTTTAAAGTACTCAAAAGCTTCATTTTTATTTTTCAGGAGATAAGTCCAAACTTTCCTAGAGTAATGATCTATGAAAGAGATAAAATATCTCTTCCCTCATATGGTGTCAACCTGTGCAGGTCCCCATAGGTCAGAGTGAACATATTCTAAAGGTTTTTGAGCTTTATAGGATGAATTATTGAAACTGTGTTTATTCTTTTTACCTAAGATGCAGTTTTCACAAAAAACAATATCTACAGGTTCTTTTTCTAAAATACCTTGTTTATACAGATTTTTAAGGCCAGTATTTCCAATATGTCCAAGTCTATTGTGCCAGGTTTTAGTATGACTTAAGGTCATTTTAATATTAGCAGTGGTAAGGATCAAATTAGGTGCAGTGATGACTTGATATAACCCACCCTTTTTGATGTTTTTTATAAGAGTAGTTTCATTTCTTATTACTTCCCTTATCCCATTTCTAGTATTAATTTGACAGTTTAAGTCATCTAAAGCAGATTCACTCATTAAATTCCTTCTAAGTTGTGGAACCCATCTAACATTTTGGAGAACTCTAATTTTTCCATCAAACATGCATATAGGAACATTTCCTACCCCTCTAATAGCCAAGGCAGTATTATCCCCTAACATAACTTCTCCACCATCAAATTCATGCAGAGAGCAAAATAATGATTTATCAAAAGAAGCATGCATTGTACAACTAGAGTCCAAAATCCACATATTAGAATTTAAAGAGTCATACTCAGAGCACATTAACAATTCACAAGGATATTCAGCTTGAACTTTTTCAAATAAAGACACTTTTCCATCAAGATTTTTATTATTCTTAGCATCATCTCTCTTTTTCTTCCTACATTCATTTGCATAATATCCAGGTTTCTCACAGTAATAACATTTCTTGTTATTTTTGTCAAAGTAAGAAGGTCCAGTTTTATCTTTTTCATATTTTTTTCCTTCTTCTTGTTTTTATAGTGTTTAGGGTTTCCTTTAGCCATAAGAACTCTAGGTTTAACATCTGATTTCTTTTCAGTTTTACTTTTAAAAACTTTTAAGGTATCATTCTTTTCAGTTATAGCCTCTATTATCTTTTCTTGAGTAATATTATCTGAGCTATACTGAATGACATTTCTCAAAGTATCAAACTGGGCAGGTAAAGACCCTAATAACAAGACAGCAAGGTGGGTTTCTTTTATTTCATCATCACATCTAGCCAAGTCCTGATTCATTCTTAAGAATCTGTCTAAGTTTTCATTAAGAGTCAGGTTAGTGTCCATTTTGAAGGTAAAGAGTCTATGCAGTAAGGAGATCCTAGAGGGCAAAGATTTTTTCAAATATAATTTTTCTAGGGCATCCTATAGAGATTTAGCAGAGGTGTAACTTACAACCTGACGAGCCACGTCGTCAGTTAACCTAATCATGATCTCAGCATGGGCCTGCTCACTCATCTCCTTTTTCTTTTCTTCGGACGTCATGGCCAGGTAGTCTCTAGTGATGGCTTTGAGGCATTTCTCTTTGGTGAGAATGGTCCTCATCTTCACCTGCCACATGGTGAAGTCACCACTCCCATCGAATGGCTTCATCCTTATTATGGAGTTTGTCATGTTTCACCCTGTAAAAACCACAAACAAAAAAGGGTTAGTATATGTATAGATGGGGAAACAAAAAACAGACAGATCTCACAAACAAAGGGGTAACAGAATACACAAGTAAAGGCAACCAAGAACAACCGAGTGTAACACCAGATCTTTCAACACAAAGAAAAACAATACAGCGGAAGGCAAGATCAGATACACATAACAATCAACATGAATCAATTTTTCAAAAAAGAAAAAGAATATCACAGATGCTCTGATACCAATCTGTAGAATATTTATCATGCGATCAAGGTTATACATCAAAGATAGAAAGATCGACACACAAGTTGATTACGCAGTTCAGGTGTTAAAACCCTACATCTGCGGAACCTCAAGAGGGGAGGTCCGATCCCGGTTTTTTACTAGGCATTCAAGACGATTACAATATAGGTTCGATTACAAGGGTGCACTCAAGATCAATCTGTAAAGGACCTATATCTAGAACAAGCAAGAACAAAGAAGAGATACGAAGAACAAGGTATCGAAATAGCCCCTGTGAGGCTAAGCAAAGCTTTCTGTCAAGCTTTGCTATCTTCAATCGGAAGATCTTCTTCTGGGGAGGTGTAGGTGAGGATGAACGTCTCAAACCCTAGCGAACCACCTCCGACTTCTCTTCGATCGCTCTCTCTCTTTCTCTCAGAGGAACTCTCTCTCTTTTTCTCTTCAGCGGCAAGGGCTGCAATCTCGCTTAGGCTTAGAAGAGGTAAGCGGTAGCTTATATACCTCTTCTTCAAAGCCCAAACGCATCGTTTCATTTAAGTGGTCCTGAACCAAGCCAAACTCTGAGGATAATCATCACAGCTTGGACCCGGCCCAACAAATAACACAAGCGGTTGTGCAGAAGACAACATCTCAAGCAATAAGGCCACCTCCACATATCAGATGTAAGGAAACAACACGTGCCACAGCTTCTTAGTGAATCCAAGCCACCAAGGTTCAATGAACCGGCAATGAGGACCACACTAGTCAGCTACAACAAGCATGAGTAACCTTAACCCAACCATACTAGACCTAGGAGCTATTACAAATCAATACTATTACATGCACTTATGTAATCTATCCTATACAATCATGAATCACAAAGTTAACATTATCTCCCTTCATTAGAACATTCGCAATTTCCTCCTTGTGTTCCTCCTTTTTCATTTCATTGAGCCTTCTCTTGCTCTAGTTATCCGTCAAGAACTTCCACGTCGCTCGTTTATGAATGATCTGGAGTCCATGGAGATAGATCACCGACAACTAAATCCGATTGAAGAGTTGGTCGTAGTGCAAGTAGGCTTCAAGTTTCAAGTAAAGAATGTAAGACTTATGGATTTGGAAAAGTACACCACGTACTTATGAATCCGATTGAAGAGTTGGTCGTACCAACCGAGAAGTACTATGCAAAACCAACGCGTGACGTCGTAACGCCACGTACTTAGGGATTCGGAAAATCTGCTTAACAGGATATAACACGACCGCGGTTAAAAACCGGATAACCGAGAGTCCCGAGGTGAGCATCATGGCATGGCCATGGTTACGTACTGCCAAATCCTTAGTCGAAGGATCCGGTGGTGCTTGAGCCGGTTCATTGTCAGTGAGCATATAAGGGCGGAGAGGAGCCCGGAGAAGACGAGTAGCTCGACCGCGATAAGGGTGGAGTTGAACTTCCAGTGAATCTGCTCAACCTCGTCAAGGCAATTCATTTTTTTATTTTGAAAAGTTTCGTATATACAAGGAGAAGGAGAACTTCCAGGGGGTGGTCGAATTGACCAGAGAAAGCGAGAATTACAACAAGAGCAAAAGGGAAATTTGGAGACGGGTTACACAAGATGAATCCCGAGCGAGTTTGCCCACATAAGAGAGTCTGGCAGAGTGGGCGCATGCAGTAGCCGAGCTGAAATTGTTATCGTAGATGAGTTCATTTCTGGACTTTCAGGTGAAGTAGAGGTAGGCGGTGATTGAGAAGACTTTGATGAAGATAGCTTTCATTTATGGGAGGTCTGGGTGCTAAGCCAGGCCCAAAGGTTATAGGAGTAAGAGGGTAGGTAGGGCAGTTTGGCCCAAAGGTTATGGGAGTAAGGGTGCATGGTAGGGTAGTCAAGGCAGTTCATTAGTTTCCGGTAATTGATAGGGTCCTATGTATATGTTTATTCCCACTAGTTTACAAAGTTGTGATTTAATAAAGTGGGAATGCAAGACTTCTAAATGCAATTCAATAAAATTGTGATTTAATCCCACTGGTTGAGTTACAATTTTATTTAACTATAATAATATATGCCCTTTTTCTATGAATATATTTGTTCCTTCATTTTATTTTTTTGGAACCACTACTACGCTCCTCGCGTAGTTAATATTTTTTATTTTGGGAACTACTACGCCGCTTCCCATATGCGTAGTTGAGGACCCTATCAACTACACACGCGAAGTGCATAGTTGTGGCGACTACTTAGAGATTTTAACTTGTACGTCTAGAAACCACGATAAAAATAAAATAAAAGAATTGGTTGAAGTATGTTTTTTTTTTAATGAACTTTTGTTTTGTAGACCCCTCTAATTGACTTACTTTATTAATCGTATATTTACTAAATGTGTTTATACTATGGTTACTCTTAACAGATAAGAGTAAATATGGTAAAAGGCCTGGTTATCAAATTTGGCCAAAATAAAATAAGAACTTACTATCTTCTTAACAAAGACCTGATTTTTAAAGCATTTTATCTCATCTTTCTCTTTCATCAATAATATAACACATTCTATCATCCAATAAATTTTTAAAGAACATAATAAATTACAAATAAAATATATATTCTACTTCTTAATGAACCTCGTCCTTCTCATAAAATACATTATCTAGAAAATGTAAAATGTCCTATATAACTAATCAAAATTTAAAGGTTAAAATATTTAATATAAATGAAGGGAGTATCATTTTACCATTTTGAGCTTGTATAGTTGATATAAATTCATTATCGCAGCTATGTAGCTTTTTGGCATTTACCACGATTATTGTTATAGAACAAATAGATCGAGATGAACCCGGTTTAGTTATAAACCCGGTTTTTTAATAGTGATATAAAAGAAAAAAAGTCAACAAATCAAAACAAAAAAAATATTCTCGTAAAGGAGTCGCGAATGATTTTAGTTATATATATATATATACACTAGGGGTAGCTGCGCGCAAGGCGTGCGTCGTGATTTTATTTCGTTTCATATGTGAGCTTGGCATAAGTTATAGTACAACGGAACAATTGTACCGTAAAAGAAAGATAGTGGACAATCACTTGTATAGAAACAATAAGCTAAAGTTCCAGTAGATGTACTAAAAGCCATCATACAAACCTTGAAGAAAGAATTCCATAAAAAATGAACATAAACTGAGCAAGCAACGCAAAAGAAACCATGACTTTGTACTCAAAGAGGTACTTAATAAATGTAAGCATCCAAAAATATAAAAATAGGATCCGGTGTATCTTTTCCACCTCCATTTTCATCAGTTTTGGAGTACTGAACAAGGTGGTCATTTATGTTTATATAAAAAAACATCTTGTTAATACAGAAGATCCCCATGACCAGACATAGGAGCATAAAACAGTCTCCCTTTGTCGCACAATCCTTTCTTTTTAGACGCTGAAGGTAGAGGGCAAGGATCCCAATCATTAAACTCTTCTTCTTTAAGCTCTCGATATGCAATTGCTAGTGTCCTTAAACCTGCCTCAGCATATTTATTAATATGTTCCTTAGTCTCTTGATCAAAGGCTCTACCGTTGTCTGAAAGTCGGTCAATGGCACTGACAAATAAAAGAAATGAAACATGAAGAATGACATAAGCATCATCTAGTAATGAAAGTAAATGTCATTTTCAATATCCGAGTCTGACCTGCCAGCACCTTTACTGAGGAGCAAGATCTTATTCTCTTCATTCATAACGATAACCGACATCCTTTTACGGGCGCTACTAAATTTGAGAAGATGAAGAAGTGTATACTCCCTGTAAAAAATAAATATCAATACACAGCTGCGCAAAACAATCATACAACAAAGAGTATAATTGGAACAGCCATGAGCTCAACCTACCTGACAATTGTTGTGCTGCTCTCAGGGTCGTGTTCTCGCAACACTATGCTCGTCTGAGTCCTCTTATAAAAGTCAAAACCAACCTCTTTAGCAGCTACTACAAAGGCAGCTTCATCAGGAGATTCAACCTCATAAAGCGTTTCACCGGTTTCTTGATTTAAATCAGGAACGGCAGTATGGAAAATAGACAACATACAGAAAAAAAATTTCTATGACCTCTGAATTAGCCTAATTCACCCACTTTCCATTCAAGATCCGATCATTTTTGAAGTTAAATCCCTTAATATTCCTACTCAGGTGATCAGGTTCCACTTAACCAAGTTCCTCATTCAGATTTGATGTACGAGCACGTGATGGCTTATTTGTTTCCTCACAATAAATCTTCAAATCTTGGTTCATAAAAAGACATTGTAACACCTTTATAATCTCAATGGAGACACAAATCTTCAAATCTTGGTTCATAAAAAGCTCCTCATTCAGATTTGCTGTGCTAGATGATTCCTTATCACATTTACTAATGTTTATATACTTTTGATCATGATCATTACTGCGATTGACTTTTTTAGTGTTTCCTCAATGAATACCTAGACAATTGTCAATATATATATATATATAAGCTAGTAGAAACCTGGTTTACTGCTCCAAGGCTCCTTCTCAAGTTCTTGGGTGATATTTCAGCAATATACACAAGCACCTATTAAAAGCAATGAAGATCAGCTATTAATCACGAGAAGTATTTAAACACTAATTAGGCCAATTCAAAATGCATAAAAAGTTGTGAGCATATACCGTGTATGAGATAATGCCAACACCAAAGTCTGCTAGTAACCTACCCAAGAAGAGGATGGAAACATCATATGCAAGATGACCAAAGCAGTTAGGTTCCGTATTGGAAGAAGAGGATGGAAACATCAAATTATGTTGGGAATTGAAGCAATCATGAGTGACTTTCAAAGAGAAAGTGTAAACAACTTGTTATTAGAGAAGGCATTCAGTAGAAGAAATGAAAATCATTGAATCCTTGGTCAACAGATCATAATAGTCATTCAGCTACAAATTAAAACAAGAAGGTTGAACAGACATCTTAAAAATGGATCAACCAGACTCTTCAATTAATGAAGCATTTTTCTTAGAGATATCAATATTATCATTCACTATTCTATAAAATAGAATTGATAAATGGAATGTACCAATGCTAGTCGGTAGTCACTGAATGCAGTAAACACAAACGGATCCTCTCAATAGCTTTTTTTTGGGGTTATTTGCAAATTAAAAAGAAAAACATAATTGCTTACAAGTCACAAACAATCAGTACTTTCTATCCCATAACAAACAATGATATATCCATTGCCACAAAATTTGAGGCATATTTATCAATTCATGAATTGAAGAGTAGCCATGAAACTTACAATGGGTATGCTAGTAACAACAGTAGGAGAGTAGCCATAAAACTTGGAGTAGTCGTCTAGAATCCAGGCCATAGTCTGCAAATAAAGAAAAGAAGCGTGATTAGCCTCATACTACTGCTTATTAGTTATACAACAAGTTAAACAAAATACTAACTTGTGCATTGTTTCCCATGAAACACAAGATGTTAGAATAGAAATAGAAAATACGTATAACAACAAACAACCTAAAGCAAAAGGACAACAATGGTTAATGATTCAAAAAATATTAATTTTCTTTGAAGCATTTTATCGGGCAGTTGATATGCGTTAAAATCTTAAAATTTCAGAAAGAAACGTGTGATACCCGTTTCAAGCAGGGGCCGACAACATTCACCGATTATATTCAATCGGCTCCTTAGACTACCTGGAGGTGACCATCATGGCTCGATCAGTAAACTGAAAGCATAGATAGACTTACATGGTTGAATGAATACACAGGGCGATTGAACTTGTGTTATGTCTGATACAGAAAATGATTTGATCACCAAAAGAATCCAATTAAACTTAATCTTAGATGCGAATGAAAGATACCTCCTCTAAATCGGCTCCGATGAACGGCTTTGCTAAACAAGCGGTGAACATGAGTGATGAAGGGTAAAAATGAAGTCAGCAATTAACAGATTCACAAATTCTTATAATATGAAGTTAAAATGCAAGGAAAACAGAAAACTCGTTCATCGAACTCAACAATCAAGAGATTCACACATTCTTCAATGTGTAGCTTCAAAACGAAGCAGAATCATCAGAAGGGAACCGAAGAACTCGCAAAACGGCTTCAAACCGAAATAAAAGGAAAACACAAAATTTGAAAGGAAACAGAAGATAAGGAAGCTTACCCTGGAGCCTGAAGACTCTAAACGGCGGCGTCGACCCAATAGCCTCTTTGGAGGAAGCGTTCCATAAGTCGGAGGCTGAGCTCACTGGAGGCGTCCATCACGCAGACGGTCTACGACAAGGGTTGAAAATTGGGTAATCATGAGTGTTAGGGATTTAGATAGATTTCGGATGAATTAGGGATTTTGCGACGGGACGGAGAAGATCAAAGGCAGATTCTACCGAATTGAAATCGGCGAAGTAAACTTATGTCCTAAAATCAAACTCTAAATCAATTAAACATAGAAGAGAGTGAAGGTTTGAGAGGAATATCAAAGACAGATTCGAATAAGGAGATTAAGATAAAGAGAAGTCTACACTTTTTAGTCGACCATCGAGCGCGAAGAGAGAGCCGAATTCCCGTCGTCGGTAGAATGCTCACAGAGGAAGACACTATTCTGTGAAGATGAGTCAAGCTGAAGCAAGGGGTAACGACACGTAAAATTTGGCAAAGATGAGTCATCAAATAAGGGCAAAAAAGTAAAGATACTATTTTGAGTAGGGATAAAATGGGAAAATGACTATTTTTAAGGGAAAGT
Organism: Fagopyrum esculentum; assembly: GCA_033239045.1. Lineage (NCBI taxonomy): Eukaryota > Viridiplantae > Streptophyta > Magnoliopsida > Caryophyllales > Polygonaceae > Fagopyrum > Fagopyrum esculentum. The sequence continues at coordinate 137,654,110 of BSUD01000001.1, read as the reverse complement.
CTCATTTAAAATATAGTAAAGATATATAACTAAAATCATTGTCATCGACTTTCCCGATACTTAATACGGACAAATCCGGAATCGTGCTGGACTCGGGTCAATCGATGTTATTCTTCGAGCGATTTTTGTTTTTTCACTCTCGAATTTTAATCAACTCAGTTTTGACTTCGATTTTTTTTTACTGTAATAAAAACTTTTTTGTGTTACAAACATTCATTTTGACTCTTCATACAATAAATTGATTTATAAAAAAAAACAAATTTTTTAAACAATACCTCATCTTCTAGGCCGATTAAACTTTATTACCTGTTGTTTAAACTATCAGAATGGTACATGAGCCCTATCAAAGATTGGTATCTGGATTACTGTTTACACGTTAAGTTAACATATCAGTGTTAAATATTAGGGGCAAAATTGTTCACCTACCTTAAACAATAAGGCAATTTTGAAGATGAAAGTTCATGGTCGATGCTTACGAGGAACTGAATCATGCTGCTTTCCCTTGAATAATTCCCTGTTTTCGGGTTTTTATAATTTATTTTTGTGTTTTCTTTATTATTCTTTGTTTGTGGTCATTCATGACGGTTAATCCGTCTACCGATTTTTTTCGGTCTTTCGATTCAATAGTCGACGCGCCGTCTATCAAATCGAATCGCTTTTCATTATCGGAAAAAAAACCCGATTTTTAAAGCATTTTATTTTCATCTTTCTCCTCCCATCAATAATATAATACATTCTACCATCCAATAAAATTTTGAAACAAAAACATAATAAATTACAAATAAAATATATATTATACTTATTGATCAACCCGTCCTTCTCAAAAAATTAATTAAAAGTAAAAATACAAAAAAATACCTAAACTAAAGTTACCATAATTTATAATCTAGAAAATGTAAAATGTCATATATAATTAATCAAATTTTAAAGGTTAAAATGTCTCATACAAACTAAGGGATTATCATTTTATCTTTTTCAGCTTGTATAATTGATATGAATTTATTATTCTAAATTTTAAATTACAGCGGGGCAGTTTTTTAACATATACCGCGATTATTGTTATAGAACAAATAGAGATGAACCCGGTTTAGTTATAAACCCGGTTCTTTAGTAGTGATATAAAAGAGAAAAGTCAACAAATCAAAACAAAAAACATTTCCATTTGATGCATAAAGAAACAAGTAAAAGACTAGTAATATCACGGTACAAGCCATATGCCAATTTTGCATAAACCATTAGTTTCCTCAGTTGTTGGTACTTTCTAACACGGCCCGTGTTGGTGATTCTCGTGAGCCATCGGTCGTCGGACTCAATTGAAGGCACGAGCAACACCACCATCTCAAAGGATCTTTCCCAACAGATTGCTCGACAAGATCAGATTTTGTGAGTTCTCCTCCATCCTCTTCTATGTGTCCGCTAGCTATTGTCAATGACTTCGTTATGTCGTGGGCTTGACCTTGAACCACTTCACTTGCCTAAAACAAAAACGTAAAGCAAATGTTTAAAATCAACTCCATTTGAAAAACATCAAATTAGGGTTTCTATTTTCTTAATACCTGATAACTTTCCCGTACTATACCACCTTGAGCAATCATTTCAACGTTGCCATCGTGGTAAATTTTCACATATCTAACCCCTTCATGTCCTTTGAGTCTTCCACACATGTCTTGCAACTTCATTTTATCTATATTTATCTTCTCTTCTTCGTTACAAGCCTTTTTATCCTCGTCTCTCTTCATCTCCTTCTTAGTATAAGGTCCATCGTGTACGTATAAACCCATTTTGATCTTCGATTTCTTAAGCTCCATCATCACAACTTTGGAATAAGGAATATAATCTATAACCCTACAACGTGCAATTTTATTACACAACTAAGTCATTCATGCCTATAAGGTATAATAAATGACACTAGATTGATGCTTACCCTTGTATTTCGTCTCGGAGGAATTCAATATCCTTCTGCTTGAATTTACCTATGAAATCGATTTCCACAATTACAGGTTGATAAGAAGGCGGATACTCTTTCTTATTCATCTCCATATCCATTCGATACTTTATTATCATACTCAAGATCCTCGACTTATGCACGGCTTTAGAATCCGCGGTAAGATAGGAAACCAAATACCCAAAATATACAGTCATCTTCATCTCATTGTTCCCTATCTCCGACTTCACAACCTTGGTGTTGGATGAGTACTCAATATCATCGTCCAAACACCTGATCACTCATACGATAAGTTTAAATGAGCAAAGAAGCGCACAAGATAGTATGATTAAACGGAATGTTATTATCTTACTTCTTGATTTTGATCTCTAGATCCTTCACATCCTCTAAAGGGGTTTGAGCATTGACGGAGAATTCAACTTTGTCGCTTTGATCCGGAGTGATATCAAGGTTAATAACAGTCGTGGTCGTTAGTGTTGAGTTTGGAATGATCACTTCTTCTCCGGTGTCATATTTATAAAAAACGGATGTCAAGATGTTCAACTCGGTAACTCGCATCTATTCACACAAAGAGTGCATGAATAGATTAGTATTACTTCAAAATATGAATGAAAGTATATAGGTTAAGTACCTGTGTGTCGTTGATGATAACACGATCACCGACATCAAAAGGATGCATGGCAAAGGCGAAGGTGAGGCCTTCGAACATTTTCTTACAACTATCTCCAAAGATAAAGCTGGCCGCGAAAAATGGAGTGAACAAGAGAGCGATTTGGGCCGTATTGACGATCTCGGAGAGGAGAAGCCATATGATAAGCATGACCATGAGTAGAAATGCGCTGAGTAGTCTGTTCAATTTTATGAATACTTTCTTTGAACTGCATAAAGTTCGTTCTAAGCCCCAACAATTTTTGTACGCCCGGACCTACATAAGCAACATTCACTTGTACATTAGTTCAAATTCATACATTATGATTAATGATTTTGTAATAGAAGAGAATATCATACCGCCCATTCAAGAAACTCGTCATAGGATATGGTTTTATCTTCACTTCCGATTTTTTGTCCTTGCCTTTCATCTTCGTCTTCGTACGCGTCTTCTTCTTTTTCTTTCTTCTTAGACTTGAATATGTAATCTAATTCCTTCTCTGAAAGCTTAAACTCCTTGAGGTCATCTTGCTTTATTTCATGGTCACTACATTTTCAGTAAAAGTGGATTAAAAAGTTGAATTAATAAAAATAAAGCTTAGGTTGAGCATGCCTATTAAACTACATCAAAACAAAATTTAATCAAAATTCAACCAACGTAGTTATCATCAAAGTGTCACCACAAGCGCTTAAGGTGGGTGGTCGTTGTATTACACAACTTAAAAGTTTACTACTATACTACAAATATCATTAAGATGTAATAGTGAATTTAAAGGTGTTATTCACGTTGATTTCGTTTGGTAACATAATATTGTATAGACGAAGCTCAAGATAACGAGAATTATTTAACGAAGACTTAAAGAGGTGAAGTTTTTTCTGTAAATAAAAGAGATGAAAAAAAATATAAAAAATGAGATTTTAACAACAATAATTCTTATAATTCAAATTTAATAGAATTTCGTAATATAATTCTCTTAATTCTCATATTCTATTGTTTTTCATCTCCTTCATTTTCTTATCAAACAAGTCCTACCAAATAAAATTAAGAGAACTCCTTTTAATTTTTATTATCTTAAATTTTTAATTTTTTATTTACCAAACAGCACCATTAATATTTATGGTGTGACAACTAATTTGCTCCGGACACTTGATGCCTGACTATTAGTGTGTACTCAAAAGTGTCACCATTCAAAGTGATATAAGGTGCTATTAACTCATAACATGCATTATTGTGCTCTCACACGCTTAAGGTTTAACCACTAATTTAAGGAGTCTAGCACCACATCCCACTAGACCAACTGAGTATTGGTAATTTATTGTATTTTTGAACCCTTCTTAAACTATTAAGTCCCTTCTTTTCTTCCCTAAAAAAAAAATCCCTTCTTTTTCTATATGAGTAAAAAAAGACAATTATTTGAGTAGATTAATGGGAGACTGCGAGGGTTAAGTTAACCGTATTATACTGCCAAAACTAAAATAATTCGGGCAAAAAAATTGAAATTTGCAAGATGCAAACCTGAGATCGAGACGATCAACATTCTTGTTCCCGTGGGTAATGAGCTGCCTGAACAACCTTTTAGCTTCGTTCAGGATCTTCTGATCATCTTTAGTGATGTCGCTGTTTCCGGGCAAAGGCCGGAGTTTGAACTGTTCAAGGTACTCCTCGGAAAGTCGCCGGAGAATCCAAATCGGAACACTCTCCTTTTCCATTGCCAACACTTCCATCCATACATTCGTTCCCTGCATTCGCTCATCCGTATCAACCTTACCCTCATCATGAATTTTCTTTTTCTTTTCCATAATCATTTTCTTCCTCAATTTTTTCTTGCTCTTGTTATCCGCCAAGAAGTTCCACATGCCCCGATTATGAATAATTTGCAGACCATGAAGATACACCACGGATAATCGTATCCGCTCGAAGAGATGATCGTAATGCAAGTCGGCTTCGAGCTTTAAGTAAATAATGTTCTTCAGAAGCCACATAAAGGACCCTAGACAGAGGGCGATTAGGAATCGGGTAATCTGGTGGGCCAACACCGCCGAGAGATCTCCGTGAACGTGACGTAAGCGTGGCCTAAACCACACGTACCAACAGAGTAAGACGGTGCAAAACCAGAGAGTGACGTCTATGCACCATTTAAGCTGACGGAGAAAGTAAACAATGTACTTATGGACCCGAAACAACCGCCTCACTACCCACGAGACCAGGAAAGATACAAACCGGATAACCGATAAACACGAGGCAAGCATCATGGACATAGTCACGTATTGCCAGATTCTCAGATGGAGGATCCGCTGGTGCTTGAGTTGGTCCATGGTCAAGGAGAAGACCAAGGCGGAAAGGAGTCCGGAAAAGATAGCGAGCTCGATGGCGATACCGATGAAGTTGCACTTCCGGTTAGTCACCTCGACGTCGTCTAGGTGGTACATTAGTTTAAGGTACACGTCCGGCTTATTGGAATAGTCAACGTGGTAGTTCCTCCGACGAATGGTGTTGAGGAGTTGGACAAACACCTTCTTAGGAAAGATTGTCGATGGGTGGGTGTGGGTGGTGATGGATTTGGGATTAGCTTCATTGATATCGCTGCCGGATTCGATGTCGGGGTTCGTTGGGGTTTGGTCGACGTCGTCCCTTTGGAGGGAGTCGCGAACGATTAGAAACTTGTCTTTTGCACTACTCGCTTTGAGCATTTTTGTTGTTGGGGTTTTGTAGTATATGAATTTAGACGGGGAAATTGGTAGTTTATATAGATGGCTAGGAGAAGTAAGTGTGCAAGGTGAATGATTAAGTGGGGGTGAAAGGAAGAACATGCATCCAACTAAGCAACATAGTGTGGATTGACATGACTGATCATCGATTTATTTTTGTATCTGACGGGTCTAATATCATTCGGAGTAGTCCTATGACTTATATGTTAGGACATCCACACAAACCTCAGCTTTGGTATGCACGTTAAGGTGAACCTAAATAAGTCTTTCGGGTTTCCATCCTATAATCACTTGACTATAAAACTTATATATCAGGTTCACGTATTATAATATTGTCGATGTGGGACATTACACACTCAACAAAACGAAGTCGTGCCGGACTCAGGTGAATCAATGTGATTTGAGCGATTTTTGTTTTTTCAATCACAAATTTTAATCGACTTCGACTTTTTTGATTGTAGTAAAAACTTTAATGTGTTTTAAACATTCATTTTATCTCTTTGTACAAGAAATTGATTTATAAAAAAAATATATAATTTAAATAATATACAAGAAACATAGCAAGTAAAATACATAAAATTTGTATACTATAAGACTGAAAAGGATGATTAATTAAAATAGTATTAAAGGAGGATAAACACTAGGCAACATTTGTCAATTAATTTTAATTATAAATGACGATCAATGTGAAAGTGCATACTTAATTGTAATTATAAATGACGATCAAAGTGAAAGTGCAAAGGCATGGTATGGCAGAAAGAATCGTGGTTAATTATCTACATTATACTACCGATTAGACAGCTACTAATTACCATGATCTAAATCATTCAATAAGAACCCACAACGTGTCTAAAATAGTTTGACTAAAATGGTAAGTTCTCGCATCAACTTAATGAATCACATTAATAAGTCATCTTTGAAGAATTCATGTTTGATTAGCAGTAAACCATAACCAGCAAGGATGGTTAGCGCACCTAACATCGTAACCTCTGCTCGCATCTTGTGGATAACCAAATACACCTTAAAATATAGTCCGCTTCATTCCTCTCAAAATGTTTATGTATATAATTGAGCTGGAAAATTTTCTTTTTTTCTATTTGGCCTATAAAGTGACATGAGTTACACATAGCTTCAAATCACAATGATAATAATCTAGTTATTAGGGTTAGCTTCACCGAAAGTCATTTTTACATATGGACTAAATTCCTTGTGGTTTGTAGTAATTGGATGAGAGTTTGATTACTTTTGATACCCTATAGGGTAATAAAATGTGAGGAAGCAAGTGCATTTTTCATTAAACCATGGGGAATGATTCCATAAGATTTCATGAATATGGATATACATATGGACTAAATTCGTTTTCATTCCGTTTCCGTTTCCAGAGTTGGAACCAAACGAGCCCTTAAAAGCAATCCCAGACTTTCAAAGAAGAACACGCCTCAACGCGCTTAGGGATAGACGACTCTTTCCATCCAAAAACCGAAACCCTAGCTGCCTCCCACCAAAACGTATTCAATTACCAAATGCAATAACTAGTACAATCTGCCAAGTATTACCATAGATTAAACACGGTACTTCACATCCATGGAGAAGAAAATGAACACCAGTCTGGTGCATTTGGGAGCTGAAGGGAGACAAAACCTGAAGATGGAGATCCGGCTGTTTTGGCCACGAAAAAAGTCCAAACGAAGAGCTTATCGAAGTATAGGCGGCCAAAACCCAATAAGATTCAAAGGAAGAGGAGTTTCGAGGAAGCAAACGGGACTTCAAAGGTTTGAAATAGTCTACTGCTATATGGGTATAGATGGGATGCTAAACAAGCTTCTGTTTGGGGAGGTGGAGTCGAAGAGCGTCAGAAGGGGAAAGCTAGGCTTTTCGATGGGGAAAGGAGACACAAAGACCATGGTTGTTGTTATGGTCTCAAGGAATCAGTCAAGGATCACTAGAACACCTTGGTCTTTCGATCTAAAAGGTATGAACAGCGACCATTACATAATCTCTAGATCTGGACTAATTTGCTCGTATGTAGTTTACTCTGAACAAAGAAATATAGATGTGATGTTATTAGTATTGAATTTAGTCCTTTTAGATTTTGAAGATGCTAAGAGTAAAATGTATTGCTGGATGTTTCTTTGCTTACTTAATAGAATTAAGAGATTCCAGAAAAATTCACATATGCTACAAACTGATTTCTATGTTCATAATTTGTTTCACAAATCTCTATATCTAACGTCATTCATCATGAGCAAACAAAAAAAGACTCTCAAAGAAGCTGCTTATAAGATCATTGAGCCTAATACTCAGAATAAGGAAGAAATAGATAACACTGAACAACAAAAATCTATGAACAAATGTGAACTCAAGAGATGTCTTTTTCCTACACTGTGAATGTTTTTGACGTGTGCTATTTTTGCTTGTGGCTGTTGTTGCTTTCTTGTTGCAATCTCAGGTCATCAAGTAACATAACACGGCAGGTGATCAAACGAAAAATGGCTAATATAAATGAAGACAAAGAAAAGCCCCCTTTGTTATTGATATATTCATCCTATGTTGAATCCTTAACCTTGCTTCAGTTTGTTTTTGACGCCTTCTTATTCTTGTCTTTTTTATGCTTGAATTATAGCAGTGAGAATTCTGAGCTCTCTGTTTGGAGTTTGTTGTTTGTTTTTCTAAAATGGGATGATGTTATGAATATGAACAGGAATTTTGATGCTCAAACTAGCAGTGTAGGTCTTTTTAGATATTTTTACCAATTGAATTTCCCTTGGAATAATTGGAAGTTAATTTGTCGGGCTTATCTTCAGCTTTGTGATTATTGTTGTAAACCCACTATTCACCATGTTTTTTTCACTAAGAGGTTATTAGATATGATTTACCTCAATTAATTGTTGCTATTTTCACTTGATCAGCAAATGCTATCTTCTGCGAATGTTGTTGTTGTGCTGGTTCAAGGAAAAAGTTCAAGGGATGTCTTCTGCGGATTTCATCTACACTACATCACAAACTCGAGTTTGTGATGTAGGCGTATTGCGAGAATATCGTTAATCACGTTTGGAGAACCCAATTCCCAGGGACTCATATGTTCAATCTCGCTAAAAAGACAAATCTATTAAAACAAAAACTGAAACAATGGAGTCGGGAAAAATTCGGTAACATACATATACAATTGCAAAATGTGGATGTTGAATTAGAGGGTCTCCAAAAAAAGAATTTTGCAAACTTTGACCAAGTCCTGAACAATAAAATCAACAAATTGAATAGGAAACGAGACTGTTCAGTGGAGTACCAGAATAAGTTTTGGATCCAGCGAACTAAAACGACAAATCTACAATTAGGAGATAAGAATACTAAATTCCACCATAGGAAAGCAACAGGCCGAAGAAATAAAAAAATTATAACGGCAATTACAAAGACTAATGGCTTGTTATTAGCTAAAGAGGTTGATATCAGTGAAGAATTTATTAATGATTACAAGCTTCGTTTCAAAGCATCAATAATTGACATGAGTAAACTTCGAAGTCAATTACAAGTAATTAAACCATAAATAACGGAAAGAGATAACATCAATTTGACATTACCGTTCACCACAAGCAAAATCAAAGAAGCCCTGTTTTTGATAGTTAGCGACAAATCTCCGGGACCCGATGGGATGAATGCAGGTTTTTATCAGAAATATCAGCACATTGTCGGTCCAACGGTCACTATGGCAGTCAAAAGTTCTTATAGAACCGGAAAAATTCTTAGGTTATTAAATCATGCTTTCATCGCTTTGCTTCCGAAAAATGATAACCCAACTACAACGTCAGACTACAGACCTATAAGTCTATTATCAACTATATATAAAATTATCGCTAAAATCCTAGCAAAAAGACTAAGCGTAGTCCTTCCAAAGCTGAACCATCCATTACAAAGTGTATTCGTTAAAAATAGAGCAATTCATGATAAGGTGCTTATTGCACATGAAAATTTTCATGGTTTTAAAGCAAAAAAAAAAGGAAAAGATGGGTATATGGCTATTAAATTAGATATAGAAAAAGCTTACGATAAAGTTGAATCAGAATTCTTAAATGTAGTATTGCAAAAATTCGGATTTGGGGAGAAATTTAGAACTTGGATTCTAGAGTGTATTTTTACGGTCTCTTTTTCCATATTGATCAATGACTCCCCCACTAACATTTTTTGTCCACAACGTGGTCTCCGTCAAGGCGCCCCTCTCGCTCCTCTGTTATTTAACTTGTGTGTGAAGGTCCTTTCTAGAAATATTCAAAAAGTATCTGATGAAAATCCTAAATTGATCGGTTTTCCGGTCACCAAAAATGGGACTAGAATACCATTCCTGGCATTTGCTGTTGGCATTATAATTTTCACTAAAAGAACTGCGCAAGCTAGCAATGAAATTCTTTCAGTCCTACATGAGTATTGTGACATTTCAGGATAAATTATTAAATTTAGTAAATCGGCTTTCCAAACCACTGTTAACACTAATCAAGGTACCAAAAGACGCATCCAGGCTCATCTTGGAATCAACGGGAACAATACCTTGGTTGTCCTATTATTAATGGATGATTTAATAAAGATACTTTTAACTCCGTAATTATGAAGATCAACCACCAATTATCCAGGTGGAAAACATCAACCTTGTCTCGGGAAGGAAGAATAACATTAATTAAAGTCAATCTTAATGCCAAACCAACTTACTTAATGCAAGCCTTTATGTTACCTACAAGTATTCATAATGAACTAGACAAACTTAATAGACTTTTCATTGGAGTAAAGGACCTAATTTCCACCCACTAATTAGTTGGGACAAAATCTGTAAACCAAGATCATTAGGTGGCACAAGTATTAGAAAATCATAAGACATGAATAAAGCATTACAAATGAAACTTTTGTGGAAAATCATGGTAGAACCGAAAAATATTTGGGTCAAAATTGTCAATGAAAAATATCTTAAAGGAAATTGCCTTCGGAATTACCAATGCGGGTCGAATGCTTCATGGCAATGGAAGAATCCAATAAAACTTAGAAAAGATCTAGATAAAGGACTCAGATGGAGAGTAGGAGATGAAAACACGATAAGATTCTAGAAGGATAAATGGCTTATTAAAAAACCACTCATAGAGCTGGTGAAGTGATGCGGGGATAAGCCGCATTTCCCGATCTAAATTGAAAGCCCTTAACTGGAATAAAAATCGGGTTGTTTTATAGAAAAATCGGACAATTTATCTCAAGAACAGGTCGATTTTTCGATGAACTCAGAATACGGATTAGTGAATGATATGGAAAGATAAGAAGATGATTATGGAATGATAAATGAAAAATATAGGAAGATATAAGATATTTCCGCAAAAGAACCTTGACCAATGATGTGTCAAAACCCTTGAATGAGAAGATCACCTTAACCCGCACTTCTTTAACCTTACACAAGTCTTCTAAGTAAGACAAGCACAAGGAGGGACTAGGATCGACCAAGAGCACCAACCTTCAACAAGATTAACACACACAAGCACAATCTAGCAAGAACATAACAACAATTCAACCAAAACTCTCCTTTGATTTAATAGCAATGAATAAAATACGTACTCCGTAAGCGAAGCCGTAAGTTCACACAATATGTGGAAAATATCTCAAATATAATCTACTAAACAATCTCCCCCTCTAAGGCTATTTATAGGGAAGATTAAACCTACTAAAACTAGAAAAAACTAAAAAGATATGATCTATAAAATATATCTTTTAAAAAGATAATGTAGGAAAGATATCTTTTAAAAGATATAAAATCTAAAAAATATAATTTATAAAATATATCTTTTGAAAAGATAATCTAAGAAAATATCTTTTAAAAGATATAAAATATAAAATTTAAAAAGATACTTAAAATATATCTTTTGAAAATATATTCTAGGAAAGATATCTTTTAAAAGATATAAAATATAAAATCTAAAAAGATAGAATCTAAATAATTCCTTAAGATAGTCTGAGAGATTTAAGGAATTATTACAAGATATAATTGTCAACAAAAATAGAAGATCATGGACTGGCCATTTGCAACTCTCAGATGAAAGAAAATGCCCACGAAAATCAATCGATTTTCCTGGAAAATCGGTCGATTTCCTGGGAAAATCGGTCGATTTTCCTCTCTGAAACTCGTCTTTGCTCTTATCCTTCTTCCTTGCTTGATGGATCTTCTTGGTCGTGGTTTGACTCTTCTACAACAGCTAGCAATGTTACTAAGGAACCCTTGAGAGCGATGAGAGTTTCCTTGAGGGTAAATGTCATGAGAAGATCCGTAACTTCATCTTGGATTGCCTTAGCTCTTGACCGTGTGATCGCTCCATCCATACTCGAATCTGAAGAAGGTGAAAGTGAAGGAGTTGTTGGCTTCTCCTTTAATGCTTTAGCCTTTGAACGTGAAACTGATTCTTGTATTGGAGATGGTCCCACATCAGACTCCCCTTGTTGAAAAGGATTCGTCCTCGAATCTCCGCTACACTCATCCTTAAGCTCGTATGGACTTAAATCACCAACGTTAAAGATGGGACTTACACCATAGTCCGTTGGAAGCTCTAAAACATAAGCATTATCACCAACTTTCCTCTTGACCTTAAAAGGTTCGTCTCCACATGGGGATAGCTTAGATTTCCTCTTTTTCGGAAAACGCTCCTTCCGCAAATGCAACCATACAAGATCTCCGGGTTTAAATAGCATTTCCTTGCGATTCCAATTTGCTTTGGAAGCAACGGAAATCCCTTTTTGCTCCAGCCGTGAGCGTGTTTTCTCATGTAACTCCTTTATAAACTCCACCTGTTTTCCTGCAACAAAATCTACTCGCTCCTCTAAAGACAACGGTATAAGATCAAAGGGAGTCAAAGGATTCACTCCATAAACACACTCAAACGGTGTTAGGTTAGTAGAAGAATGCAAGGTACGATTATAAGCAAATTCAACATGTGGTAATACATCTTCCCAAGCACTCAAATTATCTTTCAAAACAGCTCGTAAGATCGTAGTCAAAGTCCGATTAGTTACCTCCGTTTGACCATCCGTTTGAGGATGACTAGAACTTGAAAACAACAACTTTGTACCTAGCTTTCCCCAAAGTGACTTCCAAAAGAAACTAAGAAACTTGACATCTCTATCGCTCACAATAGTTCTTGGAATTCCATGCAATCTAACAACTTCCTTGAAAAACAAGTTAGCTATATTATATGCATCATCAGTTTTATGGCAAGCGATAAAATGAGCCATTTTAGAAAAACGATCAACAACCACAAATATAGAATCTCTCCCCTTCTTAGTCCTAGGCAAACCTACAACAAAATCCATACTTATGTCAAGCCAAGGTGATGTAGGAATAGGTAGAGGAGTATACAAACCATGTGGTTTTAATCTTGATTTTTCCTTTAGACAAACAAGGCATCTCTTAATCAAGTGTTCAACATCCTTGAGCATATGAGGCCAAAAGAAATGAGAATGAAGCATGTGATAAGTCTTATCTCTTCCAAAGTGTCCCATTAAACCTCCCATATGTGCTTCCTCAACTAATAACAATCTCAGAGAACATCTAGGAATACAAACTTTATCCTCATGGAACAAAAATTCCTCAAAAAGATAATACTTATCTCTTGACTGGGACAAAAATCGGCCAGAAAATCGGTCGATTTTCCTGGTGATGGGTCGATTTTTGCATCCAGTGTAGATATCGCCAAAATCTTCATCATCCTTGTAAAGTTCTTTGATATACTAGAATCCTAGGACTTTGGAATCCATTGTCGCGATCAAATTATACCTCCTAGAAAGGGCATCCGCTACGACATTATCCGTTCCTTTCTTATATTTGATAATATAAGGAAATGTCTCGATAAACTCCATCCATCGCCCATGTCTCTTGTCCAACTTATATTGACTTCGAAAATGCTTCAAAGACTCATGATCAGTTCTAAGAATGAATTCATTAGGCCAAAGATAGTGTTGTCATGTTTTGAAAACTCGGAATAAAGCATATAATTCCTTGTCATAAGTAGAGTAATTCAAACACGGACCTTTCAATTTCTCGCTAAAGTAGGCTAGAGGTTTACCTTGTTGCATGAGTACACTTCCTATACCAATACCTGAAGCGTCGCACTCTACTTCAAAGGGTTTGGTGTAATCCGGAAGTGCAAGAAGAGGTGCATTTGATAGTCGCCTCTTTAGTTCCGAAAATGCGTTCTCTTGCGCTTTTCCCCACTCAAACAGTACTTGCTTCTTCGTGAGCTGCATGAGAGGGGCTGCGATGGTGCTGAAATCCTTCACAAGCGCCTATAGAAGGTCGCTAATCCATGGAAAGATCGCACATGTCCGACGGTGGTAGGTGTAGGTCATTCTTGAATGGCTTTAATCTTTTCTTTATCCACCTCAAGTCCTCTTGTGCTGACAACAAATCCAAGGAAAAAAACTTGATTAGTACTAAACTCGCATTTCTTAATGTTAGCATATAACGATTCAGATCTAAGAGTTGCAAGTACTTCCCATAAGTGTTCTTCATGCTCCTCAACGGATTTGCTATAAATGAGGATGTCATCAAAGTAAATAACCACAAACTTTCCAATAAAGTGGCGTAAGACATGATTCATTAATCTCATAAAAGTACTAGGAGCGTTAGTCAAACCGAAAGGCATTACCAACCACTCATAGAGTCCGAATTTGGTCTTGAATGCTGTCTTCCATTCATCTCCCTTCCTCATTCGGATTTGATGATAACCACTCTTAAGATCAATCTTTGAAAATAAAGTGGAACCGCTCAACTCGTCTAGCATATCATCTAATCGAGGAATGGGATGTCTATACTTGATAGTAATGTTGTTGATTGCTCTACAATCCACACACATTCTCCAAGTGTTGTCCTTTTTGGGCACCAATAGAACTGGAACCACACAAGGACTTAAACTCTCACGTACATAGCCTTTATTCAAAAGATCTTGTACTTGATCTTGTATTTCTTGGCTTTCCTACGGACTGATCCTATACGCAGGGCAATTAGGAAGTGAAGATCCAGGAATGAAATCAATCCGATGCTCAATGCCTCGGAATGGTGGAAGTCCGGCAGGAATCTCATCTGGAAATACGTCCTTGAATTCATTTAAGGCCAGTAAAATATTTGAAGGCAAAGCGGCCTTCGCATCATCACTCAAGGTTAGTAGGCTCTTATATAAATTCAGTAAAGAAAGATCTAAGGGAAGATAATCATCGATAAACTCCCTTTTTGATGAAAGAAGGGCTCGTTGTTGTCCTAGAGAGGAAAAATCGGATGAGCTACAGGAAAATCGGTCGATTTTTCCTTGAGCATAGCGATTTTCTTCAGAAATCGGTCGAGTTGTCGATGGTTTACCCGATTTTCTTCTCTGAGAGTTGATTCTTTCTCCTTCTGCTTGCGTTTCTCCTTCTTATTGTCGTAATGTTCAACAATCTGTAGTGGAGTCATGGGTTTGAACGTAATGGTTTTCCCTTTAAACTCAAATGAGTGTTTGTTAGAAAATCCATCATGCGTCACCTTTCTATCAAATTGTCAAGGTCGGCCTAATAAAATATGACAAGCTTGCATAGGCACAACATCACACACAACAATATCCTCATATTTTCCCAAAGTAAACGCAATACGATCCTGTTTATTAACCTTCAATTCTCCACAATCATTCATCCAATGCAATTTATAAGGTCGAGGATGGTAGAAGGTAGTGATTTGCAACTTAGTGATCAATTCTTCACTAGCAATGTTGCAACAACTGCCCCCATCAATAATCATGTTACAAACCTTTCCTTGAACAAGACATCGAGTATGAAAAAGGTTTTCACGTTGGTTATCCTCACATAAATCAATTTTAGCATGCAAAGTGCTTCTAGCAATTAAGGAATCACCATGTTCATATTCACAATCACTATCACTTTGATTATCATGCTCATGCTCATGTAATGCATTGATATGGGTACGATCATGCTCAGTTTCTTCCTCACTTTCATATTGTCCTTGTTGATTAATAAATAAAACTCGTTTATTAGGACAATCACGCATGTAACGACCCCTTCCTTGACATTTAAAACAAACAATATCTTGAGATCGTGAGGTGGGGTTAGAGGTACTCCCATTTATGGTCCTTTGAAGGCTCATTCAAAGGACGAGACTGAGTAGACGGCTTGGGAGCTGCTGGATCGGGCAAAGGACCTTTTCCATCATCGTTTTGGGAAGAAAATCGGTCGATTTTCCTATTAATCGGTCGATTTTTCTTCTCTGGAGTCCAATAAGTCGGTCCTTGATTCCGTGCTTTGAGCTTCTTCTCCACCCTGATAGCCAACTTTAATAAGTTAGTCATAGAAGCATAGGGATAGAGGTCAATTTCATTAGCTAAAGAAGGATGTAAGATTCTTAGAAATCGAGCCATAATAGACTCCTCATCCTCTTGTATGTTGGCTTTCACCATTGTCGTTTGCATGGTTGTGTAGACTTCCTCTACGGACATGGAACCTTGCTTGAGGTTCTCAAAACGTTGTCTCAACTCCCGTCCGTAGTGAGGTGGCACAAATCTGGCTTTCATCAAAGCCTTCATCCGTTCCCAAGTATTGATGTCCGGTTTGCCCGCTCTTCTCCTTTCTTTGATGAGATGATCCCACCAAATAAGGGCGTAGCCTTGGAATTCCAACGCGGCAAGTTGGATCTTCCTTTGTTCACTGAATTTATGGCAAGACCAAAGTTGTTCAATTTTGGTTTCCCATTCCATGTTGGCATCCGGATCGCATCGTCCTTTGAAACTTGGAACCTTGACTTTTACTTTCCCAAGTCCGTCATTATCCGGTTGAGGTCGATTATGTTCATTATAGCGGCCTCTTCGTTGATGGTGTCTTGGGTATTCTCTCCACATTTCCTCATCCTCTTCATCACTTATGTCCTGAAATTCGTCACCAAAAAGTGGATTGTAGTTAGTATTAATGAATCGATTAGGGTAAGTGTTACCGGTTTTCGGTGATTGGTTTATTGCGGATGTTGGGGGTGGTGGTGGATTGGCAGAGCTTCCGCCTACTTCATAAGCAGTCTTGGGATCGAATCTTATATGGGACTCGGATCGAAGGGCCGTACTTGACTTTGCTTCCATCTGCTCAAGCCGTTTGTCCATGTTGGACATTTGGGTCACTATCTGCTTGAGTACGTCCGCTATATCCGGCGCGTTGTCCTTTTGAAAACTGCGTGGACTATCTCTTTCTTACATATATATCAACACGCACAGTAACAACAAACTTGTTAATTTAGAGGAATCGAAAAGACCTTTCTTATTTTCTCTCGCGCTCACGCTCTTGTTGTGTTGTTGCAAGCTGGTTGACGGAATTGGCTTGTATGGATTAATGCTTCTTTACAAATCAGCGCCTTGGCTCCCTAGAAGTCCTTGGTTGAATCAAGTAGTTAACTTGGTCCGGATAAAGGTTCTTGTGGGGTGTGATGGCTAAGGAATCCCTGTAAGAAGTTTACTCCACACACGACAAGGTAGAAAGAAAGATTGCGGATAGACAACTAGTATGTTAAGTAGTATAGATACTAACTAACAGACTCAAAGAAAGACTCGGTGTTTAGAATAGAAAAGAGGCTAAGGAAAAGCACACAAGAGATTAAGAAGAGAGAAGAACGTACCTTGAGTTGCGAAGTTAAGAAAGAGAGATAGCCGGATTTGGGTTTAGGTATGGCTAGATCTCTTTGATTG
The DNA here is from genome assembly GCA_033239045.1 of Fagopyrum esculentum. NCBI lineage: Eukaryota > Viridiplantae > Streptophyta > Magnoliopsida > Caryophyllales > Polygonaceae > Fagopyrum > Fagopyrum esculentum. Next base: position 137,637,085 of record BSUD01000001.1, on the reverse strand, counting down.
TTTCAAGGTATATATTGGAACTCTTCTGTTGTAATACTCTTGCACAGGGTGCGCTTCGATTCTGCAAAGTATGCCTCAAAGATTTCTTCGAATTTTGGCAACGGTAGCAAAATTCGGGTGAAAAATCGGTCGATTTGGATTTTTCTTTGAAAAATCGGCTCTTGGTTTCGACGTTCAAGAACTTTTTTTTTTGTATTGACGAGGCTTCAAAGGTCAATGGTTGGCTGGTGTTTAGGAATTGTTGGCGTTTCTCTCTTCCCAAACTTACACAAGTCAACGCACGTTAAACTCATATAATCTCGCAAAGATGGCGAACTAGAAAAGACTCAACTTTTAAAGACTCAAATAAGACTCAAAAAAATAAATCAAACCTTTTGATGAACGTTCGGACTTCAATCGATTAGCTCTGATACCACTTTGATGCGGGGATAAGCCGCAATTCCCGATCTAAATTGAAAGCCCTTAACTGGAATAAAAATCGGGTTGTTTTATAGAAAAATCGGACGATTTATCTCAAGAACAGGTCGATTTTTCGATGAACTCAGAATACGGATTAGTGAATGATATGGAAAGATAAGAAGATGATTATGGAATGATAAATGAAAAATATAGGAAGATATAAGATATTTCCGCAAAAGAATCTTGACCAATGATGTGTCAAAACCCTTGAATGAGAAGATCACCTTAACCCGCACTTCTTTAACCTTACACAAGTCTTCTAAGTAAGACAAGCACAAGGAGGGACTAGGATCGACCAGGAGCACCAACCTTCAACAAGATTAACACACACAAGCACAATCTAGCAAGAACGTAACAACAATTCAACCAAAACTCTCCTTTGATTTAATAGCAATGAATAAAATACGTACTCCGTAAGCGAAGCCGTAAGTTCACACAATATGTGGAAAATATCTCAAATATAATCTACTAAACAATCTCCCCCTCTAAGGCTATTTATAGGGAAGATTAAACCTACTAAAACTAGAAAAAACTAAAAAGATATGATCTATAAAATATATCTTTTAAAAAGATAATGTAGGAAAGATATCTTTTAAAAGATATAAAATCTAAAAAATATGATTTATAAAATATATCTTTTGAAAAGATAATCTAAGAAAATATCTTTTAAAAGATATAAAATATAAAATCTAAAAAGATATATAAAATATATCTTTTGAAAATATATTCTAGGAAAGATATCTTTTAAAAGATATAAAATATAAAATCTACAAAGATAGAATCTAAATAATTCCTTGAGATAGTCTGAGAGATTTAAGAAATTATTACAAGATATAATTGTCAACAAAAATAGAAGATCATGGACGGGCCATTTGCAACTTTCGTTCCAAATGAAAGAAAATGACCACGAAAATCAATCGATTTTCCTACAGGAAAATCGGTCGATTTTCCTCTCTGGAACTCGTCTTTGCTCTTATCCTTCTTCCTTGCTTGATGAATCTTCTTGGTCGTGGTTTGGCTCTTCTACAACAGCTGGCAATGTCACTAAGGAACCCTTGAGAGAGAGTGATGAGAGTTTCCTTGAGAGTAAATGTCATGAGAAGATCCGTAACTTCATCTTGAATTGCCTTAGCTCTTGACCGTGTGATCGCTCCATCCATACTCGAATCTAAAGAAGGTGAAAGTGAAGGAGTTGTTGGCTTCTCCTTTAATGCTTTAGCCTTTGAACGTGTAACTGGTCCTTGTATTGGAGATGGTCCCACATCACGAAGGTTACAGATATGGATAATCCGATGGAATTTGTTTCCAAGTTTATCACTAATAATACATGGAATCATCAAATGTTAAATCAACTAAACACGATCTTGCCTAAGGATATTATCGATAAGATAAAAAAATATAACGTTCCCATTCATGACAATCAAGGATAAATTATATTGGTCTGGAATCGATGAAAGATGGTATTCGACTAAATCAGCTATGGAGTTTATTCAAAAACAGAAAATGGGAGTCACGACGGATAAAACTTGGATATGGAAAATGGATGTCATGCCGAAAATTAAAAACTTTTAATGGAAACTAGCCTTAGACGGACTCCCAACAAAATAGAACTTTGATAGACAAAGAATCCCCATTGTGATGAATTGTGAATTCTGTAACCTTCATATAGAAAGCTCGAAGCACCTCTTTTTTCAGTGTCCTTCATTGGAAATGGTTGTTGATGTTTGCAACATTACAACCATTTTAAAGAATTTTGACATTGACAATAAGGACATTACAAAGGCCCTTTTTGACCTTAAAGAGAAAATGTCAACGTCCGAGTTTAATCTTCTAGTCGTCATCTGGTGGAACATGTGGATGGCTAGAAACCAATTCATTTTCCACAAAACTAAAATCCCACAAAGTTTTAAAACGCAAGCTATGAATCAAATAGACGTGTGGGACCAAGCTAATAAGAATCACAAAAATAATAATACTATGAGTAAAAAGTCGAGAAGAAAAAAGAAAATTTTCAACTGGGAAAGACCGGGAGAAGGAAGCAAAAAAATTAATTATGATGCATCTCAAATTGGCACAGATCAATTCTCATTTGGATTTATCAACAAAGACCATTGTGCCGTTACTATTATTATAGGAAGCGGTGCATATAACGCGGATTCTGTTTTGGAAGCATAAACAATTGCTCTTCGAATGGGCCTACAAAAGGCAAAAGAGAGTGGTTTTCCATCTGTCGAAATTGAAGGAGATAATTTGGTTCTAATCAATTCGATTAATCAAATTTGGAAGCCTCCGTGGGAACTTGACATGATTATCAATGGTATTTCCTATCTTATCTCAGGTTTCTCATACTCCGATCATATCTACATAGAAGTCAACATGGTTGCGGACAGGATTGCAATGCACGGACACTTGGTTAAGTTGGACATCAATGCGATTCCTGAAGATGTTTTAGGTCGATTGATTTCTAAAAATTGATCCGTCTAATTGTTTATCTATGTATAAAAAAAATAGTCAATTGGGGGGAAATGTTAAAATATAAATAATTTATTTACAACGCAAAACTTATTCAAGTCTGAAGATACGTGAGGAGGAGGTAGAAAAGAGAATACGGTGGAAGGGATATCTCAGAATGAGTCACTGAAGCAAAGTGCAGGTGCAAAGAGAATATATAAGTGATTTTCAGACAAAGTTTTTTTTAGATTGGTATAATTTACGTAGGATTTGCCTTCGCTATATTACTAAATATATAAAAATTCTAGAGTCTCATAAATTACACTTTAAGTCCTTATGTTTACATAATTACATATTCTATCATACTCCCTTTGTCGAATCGGTAGAAGGACGGACGGTGAGACTGAATCTGAAGTCATGAAACAACTGACGAGACAAACCTTTAGTGAATATGTTTGCATATTGGAATGCATACGGAACATGCAACACATGGATATGACCAATAACAACTTTTTCCCGAACGAAGTGAACGTCAATCTCAATGTGCTTGGTGCGGTGAGGATGCACCGGGTTGTGGGCTAGAAAGGTGGCATTGACATTGTCCGCGTAGACTACAGAGGCACGTGGAAGGGGACAGTGGAGTTCCATAAGTAAGTTACGAAGCCATGAACATTCAACAACCACGTTAGCAAACCCGCGATACTCAACTTCGGCGCTAGACCGACTAACAGTGTTCTATCGCTTATCAGACCAGGAGAGCATTGTGTCATTCAGAAATACACATAAACCAGAGGTAAGCCGGTATGTATCTGAACACCCCGCCCAATCAACATCCGCGTAAGCCACTAGAGTAGGGGACAAAGATGGAATACTTGGATCATAAAAAGAGTTTTAATATAATAATAATAATTTGTTGCTTGTTAAATTTATTTATAAATAATAATAAATAAAAGAATATCATTTTTAGTAATTTTACATTTATATCAACTTCTATAAACTTCCTTCCCTCAAATACCAACTAAACTTATCAAAAAAATATAAGGTCGACAATCAACTACTTACTTCAATTAACTTTAACAACCAACAAACTTCAGCTCGATCTATCGTTTCCCAAATACCCTTAATCAATTTATTGTGCTATTGGGTCATTGAAAATGATTTCTAAAATGATACGTGGTGGGAGGTGGTATCCACTTCCAGTCTGATCATCTGAACCAGCGGCTATTGCCAGGCGGAACCCCCGCCAAAGATTTACGTAAGAAATAAACCGTCTGAAATTGATCGACAGGCCATCACTTGTAATGCAGGTTAATCTATGAAGAAACTACAAAGAGCTCTAAAATTGAATCCAACCCAAATCATCGACTAGAATATAGAAGCCATGGCTATCAGCGGCGCAAGTCCTGTAATTTTACAACTGACAAAAGACTTTACTGTTTAAGAAAGCTCAGTAAAACTGAGATATAGTCGCCACCCCATTTAGGCCATTCCTATCACCAGACTTTCAATTTTTGCTTCACAAAAACAAACCAATATTACTCATGGAAAGGGTGTATCACCATCATTTTACTGCTTAAGGTCATCCGACATGGCTGATGGTATGCAATGCGTAGCAAGTATATCCACAGTCGCAGCTTTTGCAGACTTTGTCCCAAGAACCGCCACCTGCATGTACAAAACAATGGCTGAGTATCCATTTATACCAACTAATCTCACAGTCGTGCATGTGTGTCACTGTTTGAGATAGACAGAGAAATTACCTGATCATGATCTAGGTCAAACTTCATGAACTCGTCTTCACAGGCTTCTGCCATGTGTGCCAAGCTCTTCAGATTCTTAACAGGCTTCCCATTGAATGCAAGGACCTACAAATGAAAGTAAAGTATCCAACAATATTGAGAATTTTGAGTCAATCATTGATTTAACCCCAAATAGAAAAATTACAGGACTTCTATACCTGAGTGTTGACAATCTCCTCATACCCTATATTGATATCGGCCACAAGCACCTACAAGCAAAAGTGAAACAAGGTTTATGGAAATGCAAATTCACTTAATAAGTTTGAAGGAATATAATGAGCAAACCTGAGAAACAACAACAAGCTGCTCCTCCACTGATTGTGGCATAGAATGCATGAGCTTATCCAGAAGTTCGACTGGAGCATCATATTCATAATCCTTTCCATACTGTAATTCCAGAAAAAATGTGTAAGCATCACCAACAGTTTTCTTTTTAAGGGGTCAATAACAGTTCTATTATCTAATTGAAGCTAATTGTAGGGATCAACAGCATAACTGATGTCTTGCAAAACAAATTACTGTTTGCACCTGGCACTTTAAGTTCTTTCAAATTCGTTATTATCATCAAAACTTTTGGAAAAGTGCTTATGAGTACATCCATAGAAGGAGATTCAAAATAACAAAAAAAAAAGTGCAGCTCTAAAAAGCAGTAGCTGCAAAACATGAACATCTCATCGACCAAAAATCATAAAACAAAGAAGGATTAGTATTTATACCTCTGAACGAAGATATGGAACAGACACAGCTGTGAAAACAAACCCTGCAAGTATATAATATGATGGAGGTCTACACTTATTATGTGCTGGAACAAGCTTTATGTGAGTGCCAAGTTTAATGCAGAAGTTGTGCATAACAGTATCACGTAGAATCTTAATTTCTGCATCATCCCCGGTATATTTTTGGGATATCAGGTAGCTGAATCCAATTCGCTCCCCGTGCCTGAAAGGAACTAAATTGGAGGAAGAAGAAAACAGAGAAGAATGAGGGAAATACACAAATAAGAAGGCTCAAATCAAGGCAAAAGTATATACATGAGAATGTCAATGCATGAGCAAAGGCAAGAAGCAAATTTGTAAATAAATAGGTAAAAATTCACAGCTTAGACGTAAATTGAAGTTGCTGAAAGAAGAAAATGATCACACACCGGTTCCATCATTTGCAATGTCTACACCATCGAAGCTGAGAATAACATCAGATGACTGCAAAACACTGAACTCGGGAGCAGTAGGATTAACTCTTCTTATGCGGACACCCTTCTCACTTGATTTCATACCCATTGACATCCTCAAATCAGGATTTTCCATCTTCTGCCACTCCACTCCAAGAACAGGGAACCCTAGATCATATAGACAATAATTACACAAGAAATATCAAAATTTATATCACCAATACCACAACCACTGCATAGTAGTTTAATAATTCAGGGAGGAGCGATGAGCAAAAATGGTAAGAATTGAAACCAACGCACCAGTATATGCTCCATTTTTCTCATAATCTTTAATGAAGTGCGTTATGACTGGTGTTGGTATAACATATCCTATATTCTCTGCATCATCATTTTTAAGAGACTGAAACGCAATACCAACACACTTGCCCGTATCGTTGAAGGCTGGTCCACCAGAATTTCCAGAATTTATGGCTGCATCAATCTGAAAACAAAACAAAAACAAGCAACATATGGCATGTCAGTGCTTGAGTAAAAAGGATTAATTAACTGACAAACAAAAGAAAAATCAAAGGTCCAGCAAAAGCTCCCAATGGATTTCTAACCTGTAACCCTAGAAGCTCAGTAGATCCATGAGCATAAGACAGGATCTCTATGCGTGAAACAACTCCACTAGTAACCGAGATTGTATCTCCTCCTATAGGATAACCAACAACAGTCACTGCATCCTGAAGTGCGGGAAGTTCTCCAAAGTCCAACGGTGAAACCCCTTCCCAGAACTCATCATCATTCACCGTGAGCAGTGCTGCAACAGCATATGCACAATGTTTAGGTCCTTGGGAATAAATACAAAAGTATTCAATATCAAGAAACTCAATTTGGAAAATAAAGACAGTTGAGCGCTCCATTGTTTCTTCCATTGTGTAACACATTACATATGAAATTGAACACCAAAAGAAATCTAGCCATCTACCCTTCCTCAAGTTCTTTGATAGTGATTTATTTTCCTTTCTTGCACCCAATCTTCCGCCGAACAACATTTTTATTGAACTACATAGAATATAATTCCCACCAATCTTGAACCAACGTTAAGGGAACGCCAAAAGATAGCAACTGACCCCTCAACATCCGGATATAAAGCACAATGTCAGAATCCAAGATGAAAACCGAAATCGATTAAGTATCAATCAACTACTCAAATACTGCAATCGAACAAAACCATCAAGCATGAACACTCAACCTTATCGATTCAAAACACAAACAAAACGAAATTCTAATGATAACAAGAAACACCTTCACGGCAGCACGCTATACAACTATAATTCGGAAAGAAAAACACTGAATATGACAAGGAGATACCAATATCGCACTCGGTGCCAATGGCGAGGACAGTGGCCAGATACTTAGAATCAGAGCCCCTCTTCTTGAGCTTAATCTGCGTATAATGCTCAACCGAATGCGCATTCGTCAAAACCCTCCTTCCCGCAATCACAAAACCAGTACTGCTAGAGCTATATTGCCTCTTCCTCTGCCACGGCAACGAGAAATTAGGTTCAGTATGAACGCAGAGCACCTTCACCACCGCATTCATCGACGGCGCAGCAGTAGCCTTGTCCGCAGCCGCGGGAATCCGCATCTCCCTTCTCTCCGTAGGCAAGCCACTGGAAGCGCGCTCCACGGAAACCTCGACAGGGCGGGAAAAGCGGGGACTGCGGCGAGATGGAGAGGGAAGCGCCGTAGACGAAGGAGAGTTCTGTCCTCCATGGACGTTATCGGTGGCGGTGGTGGGGGATGGGGCTAGTGTTCCAGGGGAGGGGGATTTGTGAGGACGGCCTCGCTTGCGCTTTTCTTGAACCATGTTTTGTCCTTCTTGAGTTTGCAAGAAGTGTTGAGGGGGAAATGGAGGGCGGGAAGGGAAAATGCGTAAAAATACTACGCGGGGAAGGGGAAGGGGAAGGGGTTTTGTTTGGCTTCGAGGAGTGTGTGACTGTGTGGTAGAAGCTTCTAGAGTTATAAGATACACTCTTAAATAATTACATTGCGAGTTAACGTATCAATTGGAAATTCATGCGTTTTCAATCCGGATTTTATAATTCAGGTTTCGATGCGGGTTAGGGCGCGTTCTTATCTCCTCCTCCTTTCCTCTTCTACTTGATCCAAACCCTAAGATATATTATATGTTTTTTTTATCAGATTTTTTCCTTAATATATCGTAACAAATATGTTTCAAATCCAAGTAAGTATTATTACACAAACTGATTTCAAATGCATACAGATATTTGGTTTGTATTATTCTCCGTGATGTTGTTCTTCCTGAATTGGTTTACATTTTATTTGTTGATCATAACTAATTTGCATAGAAGTATACATATCTTCAAATAAGATTTGAATAAATCATAAATCATACTCGATCTTGAAAATTACAATCGTAAAGAAACTATGCTAGAAGACTGTGTATTGTGCGACATATTTGATAGTTTTTTTTATACTAACTTTCTTCTAATTACCAATTGAACAACAAAATATGTCCTCCGCTCCCAAATGTCACTTTTCACTACCGTCGGATGCGTCTTTTCCATATGAATGGGGGCTTGATGTCTCAAACTCCCCTCCTTCAATAGATCATGGGCATTGGGTATAGTTTCATGAATCTTTTTTTCAGGGATGTGTTTGTTTTTTGACTTGGTGTTTTAATTCAATGTCATTTATATATTAGTGCTCTAATACAACTTGTGTGATTGGTAGTTGCTCCAACTAGACATGGACGATGAGCTAATTGTTCGCCACTTAGCGTGCGTGCAAATAAGCTTTAATTATAAAACTAGAAATCAAGCAAGCGAACCCGCAGTGTACGGATCGATATAGTTGAGCAAGAATTCCAGAGTATCGAACACAGGGATTTGAGGGGTTAAATCCAGTTAAGAATTGTCAAGCAAGTAAATGTATGAGCTTTGTAAATTATTGGGAAAACAACAATCCTAAAGATCCAGGAATCCAGCTGTGGCAATCGATTCAAGATATACTAAAGATATAAGGACAAAGTTGAGGTATGCAAAGGTATACGAATGTAAGGTAATCGTACGATGAAGTTCCAAAAACCTTATATGACTCACCTAAAAGACACTCTCTATAAAGGTTGTTGAGGCTTCAGTATAGAAAGGTTTTAAAGATAAGAATTAACGTCAAATACCCAAACTTGTAATCCAAGGATCAAGACTAACTAAACCGATTAAGGTTGTGACACTCAGAATCGAGGTAGAGGTTGTTGAGGCTTCACTACCAGCTAGAAAAGGGTAAGCCAAGACTAAGTTAAAGCAAATCTTTAACTTTGGATTAAAGTAAAAGCAAGTTCGTAAACTAACACAAAATTACGGGTAGTTCTTGAGTTCCACGGCCGTGGAAGCTCAAGAACAGACCGTGGATTAGGTTCGTCGGCGATTCTCTCTAACTCTCAGGGTCCAATCTGTTTACGATCGATCTATCATCATCTAAGCCACAACTATCAACCCTTCACCTTAGAATTGCTAAAGGGTTTTAGCCAACAACAGTCATATTGATATCAAATTCAAGATTTAAAAGAATGAAGGATGAAAACTTCCGAAAATCTTGAATAAATCTTAAATCAATCTCAAATCCACAATTCAAGAACAATAACTTCAATAGATTCAGAATAACACAAGTAATCACAATCTTAGATAAGAACGAAGAACGGGATGTCAATCCGTCTTCAAATCAAACCTAAAGATGAAGCGTAACCTCCTTGCGAACAATCTTCCAAATCTTCAACTCTTTCGTCAATCCGGAAATCTCAATAGCAAAGCCCAAATCTCTCAATCACAATCTCCGCAAGGATCCGAAATTAGGGCAAGCCGAAATGTAAGCCTAAGCAAAGGTGTAAGCGAAGGTGACGGAATCTCTCTTCTTCCGTCCTTTTATAGGGTAAGATAAAATATTGGCCCGGCCCATTGCGTAGAAGATCGTGGCTTCAAAGTGTGCGTAAAAGATCGCGAAGATCACGGTCGTGGAAGGGTTCCACGCCCGTAATTTAGAGCGTGGAAGTTGGTCACGGTTTGGCACAACCCTCCACGGCCGTGTAAGTTGCTGGAATGCACCACGCCTCTCTTGCCATGTTCCACGGCCGTGGACTAGAACGTGGAATGTAGTACGGCCGTATTTTAGAGCGTGGTTTAGGGCTAGTTCGTGATTTTCCTTAGTCTCGTGCCATTCTTCAAGTTAGCACCTTCCTTAGCTTCTAGAGATGTCCTCAATCCTTGTACATGCTCAATCAAACTCCATTCTCGCTCAATCCGTTCGGAAATAGCTCTTAATTGCCTACAATCAACATAAAGCTTGTGTAGATCTCTATATCGACAATATAGACAAACTAGCTCACAAATGTATCGATGCTTAATCAAAGACTATCAATATGGATGAAATACACTTAGAAAACGTGCCTAAAATATCACAATATTTCATGCTAACAAATAACCTCATACTTGCCACTTGCTTGTCCTCAAGCAAGGTCTTTCAAAAAGCTTTCAAAGCACAAGTTAGGATGAAATATGTGTACCTTCTCAAAGCAAAACTTCTTTTAGATGAATGTGCCTTCTAATCAATAGATCATTCTCAAATCTTGCTTCATTTGCTTATAAGACTTTCATACACTTAATCAAAGAGTAAAGAGTAAAGAAAGCTCATGAATTAATCAAACTTCCATGCAAACATCATAACCTTCAAACATTATCAAAATCAATCATAAGAAACTTCAATTTAGATCACCAAGTCATATAACATTCTTTCGATCTTAAGGACTTTCAAACAAGGTCTAGAATGTGGAAAGGGATGGGAAACTTTAAGGAATGTGGTGCATGAATCTGGGAAAGTGGATAACTACTCTTTTCTTCTTCTCTTGCGGTTTCCGCAGCACTTTCAACTTAGAGCTTCGCTCTTTTCTTTTCATTTTTCGACTTTACTTTTGGAGTTATGGATAGAGGTGCACAAAAACCGAAGCCTAGGAGATTGGCGTTTCTCAATTTTTATGAGATGCCTCAAACCCTTAGCGCACATACCATAATCCGCTAGGAATATCGCTCAATCCGACTTTGGCAAGACACAAACACCCGGCTATGTGAATGGTGCCGAGTTACTCATCGTCATGATTGACTTCCCCAAACCTATAATTTCTTTCTATTCTTTTGATTTCAAATAATTGCTTTCAAGGCCCTCCCACATCAAACATGCCATTTTCAATCAGCTCCTCCAAATTCCCGGATAGGTAAGGGAGGCCCTTATTTCAATGAGGGGCTAAATGATCAAAGAAGGAAGAAAGAAAATCGAATTGCCTTAATCATCTCAACAAGAAGTATAAGAACTTATAGTGTGATTTCAACCTTAATTTCTCAACATGATTTAAGTAACATTCATCACATTATGAAATTTGCAAAAGAGGTATAATCAACTCATTCAATTTCTTTTCAATTCACTATTCGTTTAAGCATGCGATTGTCATCAAACTCAATCCACAAGTGGTGATTATCATAGAAATCATCTCAACTCTTAGAAGCACAAAATTTTCAAAAATTTTCAATTTTTATGGGTTTTTCAAACTCTTTTTCATGCAATGCAATAATGAAACGTGCAACAATATAATGAAACATGCAAGATAGTCTCAATAGAAGCAAACAAAGTGAGTAAGAGTTATTACAAACGATTAGTCACACCCCACCCCATACTTGGAACAAACATTGTCCCTAATGTTCAAAGAAAAGAAAAAGAAGAAAAGAAAGAAAGAAAAAGAACTCACAAAATGGTGTTGGAGCGGCTAAACTGTCGGTCATCATCGTCATCACTGCGGTGGAGGCGGTGGTGGGAATGGAGAGAAACTGGGATCGTAGTACCGCCCGAACTGCTGGCGGTAAACATCTCTTATCATATGGTCAAGGTCATCCATACGTGTATCTCTAGTGTCGGCTCGAATCTCCAATGCTCCAACCCTATCGGAAAGGCTGGTGGCCCAATCCGGCAGTTGCTCATACCACCCTGGAGGCTGGCTGTACCATGCCGGTGCATCTGAAGGTGCCGGTGTTGGTGGTGCCTGTGTAGACCATGGTGGAGGAGCTCCCATCCAATCTGGCTGAGTCCTATACCACGCAGGTGGATCCGCCATCCAAGTCGGTCTCTCGCTCACACTAGCGCGGCGAGAGGAAGAGCCAGATGCTCTAGCAGGGCGGGGGGAATGCCTAGGCACGTCGGGAGCTACGTCCGGCTGATCCGGGAATGAACCAAAATCCTTCTCAACTCCTCCTCCTCCCTCATACTGGTCTCTCATCTCCTCCTCCTCAACTACAGGTGGTGGTGGGACATATGGAGGGGCTGCAATCCTGTTCGCATGCATAGCAGCGAACGTCGCCTTCCAGTTATGGCGTCCAGCCATAATGGAATACTCTGGGAGCCACTCAATGCCTCTCCCGGTCCTGCTCTCCCATGGCATAGAATCGTAAGGTGGACCTCTATGGGTGGGGAAGATGAGGCCTCTAGTCATAAGGGCCTGAAGTCCTAGGGGTACAGCAGGAATGCGTGTGCAGGCGAAGAAATCTACCCCTAATGTCCTAGCAAGGTGGGTGACTATCCCACCATATCCAATGTTGCCAGCCCTCTTATTCTTTAGCTTGCTCATGGTAGCAGCTAAGAGGGTGGCGCAGTCAGCAGGTCGTCCATACAACATGCAGTACAGAAGAAAGAGCTCATCTGTCTTGATCTTCTGAGGTGTCTCCGTCCTAGGGAAGAGACACTCAGAAAGTACCCGGTGAGCAATCTTCAAGGCTAAGTGATACATCAGCTTAGCCTTGGTATCAGCTGGTTGCCAGCAGTCCTCGCTGGCATAGATCATGGCGACCTCTTACCAGAAATCCTTGGCGTAAACGCCACTGGGGAAACGACCATTGAAGGTCTCGTGGAACCCAAAGAAGGCTCCAAACTCCCGGATGGAGAAATCATAGTTTCTTTCCATCAGACGGAAAGAAACTGTCCTATCAACATGGATGTGCTCAAAAGAAACCACAACCTCTCTCGTAATCTCCTCGTAGGCATCTTCTCGGATAGCCGAGAAGATGACTAATCCGGCTCTATCCAAGAGCCAAGTGATGTCATCTATCACATGTAGAGGCGCTAAGTCTTCCAACAATAGGTATCTAGGCCCTATAACAGCCCTCTTATGGATCCTCTCTAAGGCGTCGAGGTGATCCTCGTGAATGGTAGGGACCCTAGGGCGAGGTGGTAATGGTGATGATGGAGGTGAAGGGGATGAAGGTGGTGGTGCTCTAGAGGAGGAAGAGGAAGAGGGGCTACCCTTCCTCTTTTTACTCTTATCCTTGTCTTTGTTCTTGTCCTTATTTCTCCCGGACACTCTCCTCACAAAATCCATTTTCTGGCAAAAACCACGGTCTGTTCTTGGTGTTCCACGGCCGTGGAAGTTACAGACACCGTGGTTCGTCTCGACTTTTCTCAAAACTCAGCAATCAATCACCAAACTCAGCAATCAATCAGTCCTAGACTAATTTCTTCCAATTCCAATCAGTTCTCCTACAAATTCTATCAAAATTAAGGCCGAATCGACAAAGATAGAGAAGAGCGAAAAAAAACCTAGGTCTTGGATTTTAAAATCCGAATTCTGCTTTCCTTGGTGATTTGCCGCTCGAATCGTTGCTTGGATCTCGTTGGTGGTTGGATTTGCTTCAGCTTGGGTCAAAGAATCGTTAAAAACGATTAACGAACGAAGAATTGAGGTGAGGGGCGTGGAATCGGCGTTTTTGGGCGTAATTTGGGTTTTGTGTGTTGTGTTTTTGTGAAGAACGTGGTTTATATAGTGGTCGTCAAAATTTTTGAAAACCACGGTCTATCGGGGGGGTTCCACGGCCGTGGAAATGTACGGAACCGTGGTTTTGGTGATTTTTCTCAGGCTTTTGAAAATTACGGTCACTGTAGCTGTCACAACCGTGGAATGGGCCGTGGAACTCTCTGTAATGCTCCAAAATCCAAGTTTCGTCACTTTTCTTCAAACTTTCTCTTCCCCTTTTCTTTTCCACTGTTCCTACATCCAAAAACACGAACATACCGGAAGGAATCAAAGGCAAAACACAGTAAAAACGTCTAAACTAAGCTAATCTATGAATCAAAAACAAAAACGTAAATGCAATACCTTGGGTTGCCTCCGAAGAAGCGCTTTGTTTAAGGTCCGTAGCTAGACCAAATTCGCACTTATTCGAGTGCGGTGGGCGCGAACTCTTCAGCTTGGAGTTCCGGTGTATACTTCTTGTGTCGTTGACCGTTCACCTTAAAGCTTCCGCCCGCTTCACCCCATACTTCAACTGCACCATGGGGGAAAATACGTTTGATTAGAAAAGGTCCGGTCCAACGAGATTTAAGCTTACCTGGAAAGAGACGAAGCCTTGAATTGAAGAGGTGAACTTGATCTCCTTCTTTGAAGTCCTTTGGAATGATATGCTTATCATGCCAACGCTTTGCTCTGTCCTTATAGATCTTGGCGTTCTCATAGGCGTTCAAGCGAAGTTCTTCAAGCTCATTAAGGTCCAAGAGACGCTTCTCTCCCGCTTCCTTCATGCTGAAGTTCAACCACTTGATGGCCCAAAACGCCTTGTGCTCTAACTCTACCGGTAAGTGACAAGACTTCCCATACACAAGGTTGTATGGTGTGGTTCCTATGGGAGTCTTGTATGCAGTCCGGTACGCCCACAATGCATCATCAAGCTTCAAGGACCAATCTTTCCTAGTCCTTGAAACCGTCTTCTCTAGGATTCCTTTGATCTCCCGGTTTGAGATCTCAACTTGTCCACTAGTTTGTGGATGATAAGGGGTGGCAATCTTGTGAGTAACCCCATACTTAGCTAGAAGAGCTTCAAAGCGCCGGGCAATGAAGTGAGAACTTCCATCACTAATGATAGTCCTTGGTGTCCCAAATTGTGGGAAAATGGTCTTGTTAAAGAACTTAACCACCACCATGGCATCATTGGTGGGAGAGGCAATTGCTTCCACCCATCTAGAAACGTAATCCACCGCCAAGAGTATGTATTGGTTTCCACAAGATGATGGGAATGGTCCCATAAAGTCAACTCCCCAAACGTCGAAAATCTCCACCTCTTGGATGTTATTGAGAGGCATCTCATTCCTCCTAGAGATATTTCTTGTTCTTTGACAAGCATCACAGCAGGAAACAAAGGTTTGCACATCTCTAAATAAAGTAGGCCAAAAGAATTCAGATTGCAATACCTTAGCGCTAGTTTTGTTTGAACTAGCGTGTCCTCCACAAGGTAGTGAATGACAATGGTGGATGACACTTTGCATCTCATCTTCCGGCACACATCGCCGAATAATGCCATCTGGACCTCTCTTAAAGAGGAGAGGTTCATTCCAAAAGTATTCCCAAACATCCTTAAAGAACTTCTTTCTTTGTGCGTAGGATAATCCGGGAGGTATCTCATGACAAACCAAATAGTTAACAAAATCAGCAAACCATGGTTCGTTACCTTTGGAGATCACATCGATGCACTCCTCTATGATATGTAAATGTTCGTCCGGGAATGAGTCATCTATAGGTAGATGGTCGTCCTCTAGATGTGTTAGACGACTCAAATGATCCGCAACAGAATTTTCCGAACCCTTCTTGTCGCGGATCTTTAGATCGAATTCTTGTAGGAGAAGAATCCATCTAATTAGCCTTGGCTTCGTATCCTTCTTTGCAAGGAGATACCGGATCGCAGCATGATCCGTGTTCACAATCACCTTTGCACCTACAAGATAAGAGCGAAATTTGTCAATAGCATAAACAATGGCTAAAAATTCCTTTTCCGTAGTGGCGTAGTTGAGCTGCGCTTCATCTAGCGTCTTGCTAGCGTAGTAGATAGCGTGGGTTCGCCCTTCCTTTCTTTGTCCAAGAACAACTCCTATAGCTATGTCACTAGCATCGCACATAACCTCAAAGGGAAGATTCCAATCCGGAGGTTGGATGATAGGTGCTGAAATTAGAGCTTCCCGAATCATGTTAAACGCATCCAAGCATTCCTGCGAAAACTCAAAAACTGCATCCTTCATCAATAGATTAGTGAGCGGTTTTGATATTTTAGAGAAGTCTTTTATGAAGCGTCTATAAAATCAAGCATGTCCTAGAAAACTTCTTATCCCTTTCACCGAAGTTGGGGGAGGAAGCTTTTCTTTGGTCTCTATTTTAGCTCTATCTACTTCAATCCCTCTACTAGAGATTAAGTGTCCTAATACAATTCCTTCCTTTACCATAAATTGACACTTCTCCCAATTAAGAACTAGGTTAGTGTCTTCACACCTTTGTAATACAAGAGCAAGGTTAGAAAGGCAATTGTCAAAAGAGGAACCGTAAACGGAGAAGTCGTCCATAAAGACCACCATGATTTCCTCTATATATTCGGAGAAGATGGCCATCATGCACCTTTGAATGGTGGATGGGGCGTTGCAAAGCCCGAACGGCATCCTCCTATAGGCGAACGTACCCCACGGGCACGTGAACGTGGTCTTCTCTTGATCATCCGGGTGTATCGGAATCTGAAAGAAACCACTATAACCGTCAAGATAGCAAAAGTGCGAATGTTGCGCTAACCTTTCAAGCATTTGATCGATGAAGGGTAGTGGGAAGTGATCCTTCCTCATTGCATTGTTAAGCTTGCGGTAGTCTATGCACATCCGCCATCCTGTTACGGTTCGGGTAGGAATGAGTTCGTTATTCTTGTTGGTGATGACCGTCATTCCTCCCTTCTTCGGAACCACTTGAACCGGACTCACCCACTTGCTATCGGAGATAGGGTAGATGATACCTGCATCAAGCAATTTAAGAATTTCCTTCTTGACAACCTCTTTCATGGTTGGATTTAACCGCCTTTGAGGTTGTCTTGAAGTCCTAAAGTCCTCTTCCATTAGTATCTTATGCATGCATAGGGAAGGTTTGATTCCTACTAAGTCCTCAATAGTATATCCTAAAGCTTTTCTATGTTTCCTAAGGACAACCATGAGCTTACTATGTTCATCTATGCTTAGATCGGAACTAACAATAACCGGAAAGGTAGAATTAGGTCCAGGAAATGCGTACCTTAGATGAGTAGGAAGTGGCTTTAGTTCCATTGCTTTCGGAGTTTCCAATGGTTCTTGAGGAGTCTCCGATGCCTCCTTAGAAGTGTCTAAGGGTGTAGAAGGTGTGGGAGAAGAATCAAAAGAAGTTGAAGAAGTGGTACATTTGCCTTCGTCCACGGCCAAAATTACGGTTTCTCTGTATGTTCCACGGCCGTGATTTTGTGCGTGGAATGTAGTTACGGGTGCTCTGTTTCCTCCACGACCGTGTAACCCTCTGGAGTGAGCCACGCTTTTGTTGGTGAAATCCACGGCCGTGGAATATAGTGTATGGCCGTGGATTCTCACGTTTTCTGCTTCGTCGTGGAGTTTCTCAAACTCCTCTTCACATACTTCTTCTTGTGCTTCTAAGGCTTCAATTGCCTCATTGCACTCCTCTTCTTCCCCTATATCCGTTAGACTCAAAGTGATAACCTTTTGCAAAGGATCCTTAAAGAGAATAGCACTTACCTCCTCTCTAGACAACCCTTCTTCATCTTGGATATTGAATATATCCTCATCAAAGATTGGTTCCTTCACTAGAGTGGAAAGAACAAACTCTACCTTCTCTTCTCCTATGTCAAAGGCGAGTCTAGCATTCTTGCAATCGACTATGCATCCGGAAGTTGCAAGAAACGGTCTTCCGAGTATGATCGGGACCGGACTATCTGCAAGAATGTCAAGCACAACAAAATCAATGGGAACAAAGAATTTACCTAGCTTGACCGGGACTTCTTCTACAATACCGACGGGACGAGTGATGGATCGATCCGCCATGTACAACGTCATCTTCACCGGTTTAGGGACGCCTAAACCGATCTTCCTACATAATGCAAGTGGTATGATGCTCACACTTGCTCCCAAGTCACATAATGCATCATATGTGACATCTCCCACTCCTATGGGAATGCAAAATGACCCCGGATCCTTTAGCTTTAGGGGCATCTTCTCTTTCATGGTCTTGATGAGGTCCAAAGAATCCGAACTCATCTTAACCTCTCTAAAATCCTCTAACTTTCTCTTGTTAGAGAGGATCTCCTTTAAGAACTTGCCATAAGCTGACATACCTACAATAGCATCAATGAAAGGTATATTAGTATGCAGCTTGCTCATGAGTTCTATAAACTTACCAAATTGTTTATCTAGACGCGCTCTTGCTCAAGATTGAGGGAATGGTAGGGGAGGTTTGTAAGCTGGAGGAGGAACGTAGACATCTTCCTTCTCCTTCCCCTTCTCTTTGTCTTTCTCAACGGAGACTTCAACAAACTTAGGCTGCGGATCGGTGGTTGTCATTCCGCTCCTAGTTGTGATTGCCATCACCCTTCCCTTTGGGTTGTCCTCCGTTTTTCGTGGAAGTTTCCCTTGATTCCTAGGAACTTCCTCCGCATGGCTGAACATTTGGTTTTCTAAAACCTTTTGGGCTTTATCAACCTTAGAAATGTGATCATCAACCTTAATGATGCGAGTCTCCAACCGTTGAAGCTTTCCCAAAATCGTCTCCAACATGGGATCGGGCTTCTCCTTCCCCGAAGTGCTTCCTCCATTGGATGTTTGCCCCTGGCTTTTCAAAGGAGTGGAAGAAGAGGAAGGTAGGGTTAGTGAATTCGAATTGGAAGAATAAGGATTACCGGAATTTTGTTGATTGGAGCGCCAATTGTTGTTGTTTGAACCCCTATTGTTGTTCCAATTGTTGTTCCGGTTGTTGTTGTTGTTGTTCCAATTATTCCGGTTATTGTTCCGGTTATTGTTGTTGTTGCGGTTTGTATTCTCACCACCGTTGTTGTTGTTACCCAAGTAGCCAACATCTTTTCCTTGTTGCTTTGGAAAGTTGGTATTGATAGCTTCCTTCAACTCTTTAATCTCATTGTTGAGAGAAAAGATTTGAGTTTGAGCTTCATGTGTGAGCTTTGCTCCTTGCTCTACACGATTCCCTTCCACTTTCCGGTGAGAATACTTCTCTATGACTCTTGCTTGCTTCTCAATGAAGTCCCAAGCGTCATCTTCCCTCATGTCCATGAATGTACCACATGAGAGGGATTGGAGCTTGAATTGTGTCTCCACATCCAGCCCCTTATAATATATCTCCAATAGCGCAAGCTTGGATATGCCATGATGAGGGCAATCCAATAGCAAATCCTGAAATCTTTCCCAAGATTGAAACAAACTTTTGTTAGATCTCATGGAAAATGCATTAATCTTACCTCTTAGCTCCGCCGTTTTGGATGGCGGAAAGAACTTAGTGAGGAACTCCGCGGAAAGATCCTTCCATGTCTCAAGCTTTCCACTTGGAAGAGCTTGATACCAAGACAATGCTTTCCCCTTCAAGGAGAAGAAGAAAGGCTTGAGTTTGTAGCTGTTGGTAGTTGCGTTCTTAGGCTTCATTGTCTCCATCATAATCTCAAAGTTTTGTAAATGTTGGTGTGGAGATTCAGCACTTGTTCCACCAAATTGGTTTTGGCGAACAATGGTAATAACTTGAGGGTTGAAGCTAAACCCTTGTACATCATCAGCATCAAAGTTCACACCTAGACGGCGTGGTTGTTGCGTTGGATCCATTCTTTGGCCAAGAGTTCTTGGCTCTTCTTCCACACGTTCGACCCTCGCATTCGCATTCCTAGGTGGAACACGGCAATTTGCAGCTGGCCGTGGATAGAATGGATTCACATTGATCGTGGGATGAATTTCCTCTAGCGGTGGCATGGAGGAGTCGCTATCCTCATTGGATGAGTTAGCTCTAACCGATCTTCCCGGTCTCCTCTTTTTCTTTTTCTCCTTAAGGTTGTTTATCTCCAACCTCATTTGGAACATCATATCCGTTAGATCATCAACCTTCATTTGGTGACGATCCGTTTCTTCCCTACGAGTCTTCTCTCTCCATTGGAGTTGAGCTTCCTTTTCCGCTAACTCCGATTGGAGATCACGTTCTCGTTCTTCAGCCATGTTCTTTTCCTTACGCTTTCTCCTTAAAGTCCTCTCAAGCTCTTGATCAAGAGGTAAGAGGTCTTCGGTGTTCCTATACCTGTGCATGTACTCGAAAAGATATCAAATAACAAGGGAGAAGCTCCCAAGCTTGACAACCGGTAACCGAATTCGGCATAGACCAAATCCCCGGCAACGGCGCCAAAAACTTGTTCGCCACTTAGCATGCGTGCAAATAAGCTTTAATTATAAAACTAGAAATCAAGCAAGCGAACCCGCAGTGTACGGATCGATATAGTTGAGCAAGAATTCCAGAGTATCGAACACAGGGATTTGGGGGGTTAAATCCAGTTAAGAATTGTCAAGCAAGTAAATGTATGAGCTTTGTAAATTATTGGGAAAACAACAATCCTAAAGATCCAGGAATCCAGCTGTGGCAATCGATTCAAGATATACTAAAGATATAAGGACAGAGTTGAGGTATGCAAAGGTATACGAATGTAAGGTAATCGTACGATGAAGTTTCAAAAACCTTATATGACTCACCTAAAAGACACTCTCTATAAAGGTTGTTGAGGCTTCAGTATAGAAAGGTTCTAAAGATAAGAATTAACGTCAAATACCCAAACTTGTAATCCAAGGATCAAGACTAACTAAACCGATTAAGGTTGTGACACTCAGAATCGAGGTAGAGGTGGTTGAGGCTTCACTACCACCTAGAAAAGGGTAAGCCAAGACTAAGTTAAAGCAAATCTTTAACTTTGGATTAAAGTAAAAGCAATTTCGTAAACTGACACAAAATTACGGGTAGTTCTTGAGTTCCACGGCCGTGGAAGCTCAAGAACAGACCGTGGATTAGGTTCGTCGGCGATTCTCTCTAACTCTCAGGGTCCAATATGTTTACGATCGATCTATCATCATCTAAGCCACAACTATCAACCCTTCACCTTAGAATTGTTAAAGGGTTTTAGCCAACAACAGTCATATTGATATCAAATTCAAGATTTAAAAGAATGAAGGATGAAAACTTCCGAAAATCTTGAATAAATCTCAAATCAATCTCAAATCCACAATTCAAGAACAATAACTTCAATAGATTCAGAATAACACAAGTAATCACAATGTTAGATAAGAACGACGAACGGGATGTCAATCCGTCTTCAAATCAAACCTAAAGATGAAGCTTAACCTCCTTGCGAACAATCTTCCAAATCTTCAACTCTTTCGTCAATCCGTAAATCTCAATAGCAAAGCGCAAATCTCTCAATCACAATCTCCGCAAGGATCCGAAATTAGGGCAAGCCGAAATGTAAGCCTAAGCAAAGTTGTAAGCGAAGGTGACGGAATCTCTCTTCTTCCGTCCTTTTATAGGGTAAGATAAAATATTGGCCCGGCCCATTGCGTAGAAAATCGTGGCTTCAAAGTGTGCGTAAAAGATCGCGAAGATCACGGTCATGGAAGGGTTCCACGCCCGTAATTTAGAGCGTGGAAGTTGGTCACGGTTTGACACAACCCTCCACGGCCGTGTAAGTTGCTGGAATGCACCACGCCTCTCTTGCCATGTTCCACGGCCGTGGACTGGAACGTGGAACGTAGTACGGCCGTATTTTAGAGCGTGGTTTAGGGCTAGTTCGTGATTTTCCTTAGTCTCGTGCCATTCTTCAAGTTAGCACCTTCCTTAGCTCCTAGAGATGTCCTCAATCCTTGGACATGCTCAATCAAACTCCATTCTCGCTCAATCCATTCGGAAATAGCTCTTAATTGCCTACAATCAACATAAAGCTTGTGTAGATCTCTATATCGACAATATAGACAAACTAGCTCACAAATGTATCAATGCTTAATCAAAGACTATCAATATGGATGAAATAGAAAACGTGCCTAAAATATCACAATATTTCATGCTAACACTGATCGACACTCCTACATCTTCACCTATCATTGGACCTATACAAGAGGTTGCTCGTCGACTAAGGAGGGACAATCAAGCATTGCGCGATGAGTTTGACATCACAAATTTCAACATGGGAAATGTGGAGAACACAAGCTTGTAAATTTATGATCATGTTTCAGAATTGACATCCTCAAACATTCAACTTAACATTAACACTTGTAGGGTCATACCAATACTCTCTATTTTTCAGGAACAAGATTAAAACTATAGTGTCCACATATATATCTTCATTCAACTAGCCAATACAAAAGTCTAGGTGTCATAAGGGCGTGTTTGGATAGTCCTTACATGGATTTGTTATTCTACGATGACTTCAAGAGATGTTTTGCACTAAAAATATATTAATACTAATGGATTCATCAAAATACCCTACATCTACCGGGCAATTTTGTGTAGTAAACCTTCTTACATAGTTCTACAATATTCTCTTTTTCAATTAGCATATAAATCAATTATTCAACACATTCCGTGAAAACAATAAGATCATGCCAATGCCTAACTAAAGTAAATCCATGTACCTTTTGTGGTAGTGAACCTTATTAATGTAGCAAGCTAGTAGTGTATGAAAGGTTGATCATGCACAACCTCAAATCCGGATACAAATTGTCGTGCTTTCTTGCCTACTAAAAACATTAGGGTGTGACTTAAGCTTCTTACATTCATTATGCCTCATCTGACTTGCAAAGCATACACGATATGATAAATATCAATGCACTTACTTTGATGGGACTAGTGAGCCATAGAATTTTAGTCTAACAATAATAAAAAGATATGTAACTATGTTGTATTTTCCATTTATTCGAAACCATCTTAAAACTACCAAAAGACGAGGTTGGCAAATCACTGTAGTCAATTTAGATGACCAGGTTCACGTATTGAGTGAAACTTGACAAATTCCCCCTCAAAGTTGTTAACCCATGAAGGCTAAACAACAATTATTACACAAAAATGGTTGATTCGAGTGCTTCAAGATCAATAGTAGTCACTTGGGTTTTCGTTTGTAGAACTCCACCAAGAACAACAATTATTATAATTTTTCTATGTATTGAACAATTAAATCTGGTTCATCATATTTCCCTATCTTCTTCTTCTCTTGTGTCTAGTTAGATATATTTTTTAGGATTGTGGATGAGAACTCAATTCACGGTTAATGTGATGATTTTATTGTGTTCATGACTGTTTGATGAATATATGCTTGAATTGGGTCCTTCTCTAGAGTTTCAAATTTAGGATTCTAGCATAGCATTGGGGATTTCTCGTATGTTGGTTAATGTCGAGTTTATTCTTGATTATTGATCTTCCTAGATGATTATTACTTGATTAGTGTTATCAACTGACTGGTGTCTCATCTAAATCTCAACCAAGAGGTAAACATCTAGATGAGATGCTATGTTAAGAAGCTAGAGTTGGAATTAAAAGCTTGTTTAGAAGCGAGAGTAATGACTTGATCTTCTAATGGGTTATATCTCATTCGTGAATGTTTGATTACACTATTTGATGCTTAATGCAAGAGAAAGCTGCATTTTTTAATGATTTGATCATACATTTAGTGGTTAGTTTCATCTTAATTGAATTAATCATGAGAGTGCATATGTTTATTAATAATATCCATTTTTGCGTCTTTTCCCCCCACATGCTTATTCATTCATTGAGCATATAGTGTACTTTTGCATTAAGTTTTGGTAGATTTCCTTCCCTTTTGTGTTTTGGAGATATGCTTGTGCGTTAATGCTATTAATTGTACGCATTTAGGCCTTTCCGGAGCTAAAATGGAGTAATATGCGGACGAATACACACTAAGGTTCTCCATGCAATGAAGGAAGTCAAGGTCAAGACAAGATTAATTGAGATCCAAGAGTGAATAACAAATATTTACTCGAAGTTTTAAAATGATCACCCAACCACAAAAGCACCCATCTACTAACTTTCACCATTTGTCCGAGTCATTGCCCATTTATCCAAAACGATGTGATATGGTTCATTCCCATGTAATCGGCCGATTGGTCCCATATGCTTACGAGTTCCGAAATATTATTTTCTCCATTTATCCCTTTTATTATTAGGCTATCTTTTAGACTGCCCACTTGGATGTTTTTATCTTTTAGATTAAAGATTTGTGATGTGGTTGTGGTATGTCTGACAAAACACCCGCAAGTGTACGGTTTTCCCCTCGTAATACACTATTTAGTAATCAAGGGGTTGAATTCCACAAAGACTACGTAGCAAATTAACCTATTTGAAAAGTTCGGCTTTTAAGCAAAATGTGTAAAAAGAAGAGGGGATTGTGGTCATGCAATGGAGTTTAACTTACAAATACTGTGAAGATCAATATATAGTAAAAATATAGGAATATAGTAATTACTACCACCAAATCAAGACTGATTTATGCTCAAAGAGTGTAAAAGAATTATGGCGATGCTGGTCACCAACAAGAAAAGGCGAAACCTCGAGGGCATCTGAAGAACCGGTAGGTGATATAAATAATATAAATGATACTCTAGAAGGGGGGTTGAATAGAGTATGAGAACTTTTCGCAAACCAAATCTCAAGGCCTTGAAACTTCTTTCAAGGGCCTTGATGTCAATCTGTGCTTCTCGTGAAACTTTGATTTCAAGGCTTTGAAACTCTTTTTAAGGGCCTTGACTTCTTGCTCCTGCAAAACAAAGTTAGTACAAATAAAGTATATAGGATGCGGAATTGAAAAGATTGACACGAGGATATGTTTACGAAGTTCGGCTCTAAATAGCCTACTCTCCGTCCCAGGGTATATCCGTATGATCTAACTATCTATTATCAGCTTCAAAGAGTCCTAGAAACAAACTAGAAGAAATCCCTTTCTTCTCTCAATGTAGCCAATGCTACGATCTAGCTTCAACTCTAAACCTAGCTATAATAGCCTAGTTACTTCGCAGAGTAACACACACTCTCGTATAACACTATTTAGATCTTCCAATGGAGCTCTAGTGTTTTCTCTCTCTAAGGGGATAAAGCTATTGCGTGAATGAGAGAAAGAAAAACAACGAATGAAGATGATTAGGTTGCTTGAGGATGTAAAGATGTTTTCCTGTGTAAGCTTGTGTATCTTTCTTCTTCGACCATCATCTTCATTTATACTCTTCGATGGAAAGGTCTTCTAGCCGTTGTAGAGATGACCGTTTGAAGATAAATCTTCTTTTCCATGAAGATCATTTTCTTGTTTGGAGATAAAGTAGACGTTGCAAGTCTTCAGCCCCTACGAACACGTCGAGTCCTTTACTCCTTAATCTTCTCGTCTTCTGTTGAATCGAGAGAGAAGATATTTTTTCCGTTTGTTTTAGAAAATATTCTAGAAAAGATTCTCTATTCTTCAGTTGAGATCTTCGGTTAGATCTTCCTTCGGTTGATAAGATCTTTGGTTGATGAGATCTTCTTATTACAGAATCTTTAAAGAAGATCTTCAATTTATTTTGAATCCTTGTTCCGTGCACCTTAGATTCCAAGACCCTTGATTTCGTCCTTTTGAACTTCCTTGATCTCTTGAATCTAACTTCAAGGCCCTTGATATTTAGATAAAACCTGCACTGAATTCAAACCAACCAAATATCTAGAAATATAATCAATACATTGTTAGTATATCCAACTGCTATATTTGTGTGAAGTTTTCCATCATCAACACCTGTAAACCATTTTAATCAATGTGGAGTTTTCAGCATGAAACCGATTTTTTTCATATATATATATATATATATAATGACACTTTAGGGTTTTTCTATACATAATGGAGAGTCGATCACGATATTGTTTTTATACTATTTGATCTTCTAGGTGTTGATTGAAAAATGTGAGAGCCGAGTTATTGATGTATTTCATATTCTATAAAATACAAAAGCCGAGAAAATTTTTCATCCTCATAAAATGATATATACGACTCATATTAGGTTGTTATCAATTGAGATTTGATATGTTTGTTGATAGCATGAATTATAGTCTATATTTTGGGGTTTGTTTAGACGTTTTATCTTTCATAATCTGCATGTTTGTATGTACATTATGTGATTTTACTACCATTTCATCTACCTTTGCGAGAATCGAGGTCTACACCTAGTTTCGTTGTAATTGCAGGTAATATGGTACGTTTTGCATTGAAAAGGAGCAAAAGGAGTCAAGAGTCATTTGGAGCTACATTGAGGAGCAAAAAGGAATCCTTCAGGAAGCATAGCCATGGATTAAAGATTTACTTTGGACCAGTTTTGAGAGATTCTACACTCAGTTATGATCACCTCGGTTGCCCAGAGATTCATCTCGACCGAGGCGATCCAGAGACACCGACTCGACCGAGGCGGACACCTAGGACGCGGCGAGAATATTTTATTCTTGGCTGAGATCTTTTAAAGTTGGAAAGTGATCTTATATTTTTGGGCTGAGCTTCTGGAAGGAAGGAGATATGCAGAATCATATATTTTACCTATATTTATGGGATAATATCTTCTTAAGATTTATTATCTTTGGAGGTTTATTTTTCCTATAAAAAGGGTTGGATTTTCCACAAATCCAACATCCGCTTACAGTTAGAAATCCCGCATACGACGCAGCACACCCGCTATCAGCGCAGCAGCCGCATCCTACTCCAATTTGGGAGAGATTTGAAGAACCTTTTTGAAGGTCAAAGGAAGATTGAAGACTATAGCTTCATAGCTTTTTGGAGGGTTTTGTAAGATTGTCTTCAATTCCTTTTCTTGTTGTCTTGTCTTGTTGGATTATTATCCAAGGAACGATTTTGTGTGATATTTGATTCAGTTATTGAAGTGTTTTCATTAAATTCTTCTTTGTTCAAATATTCACCTTCTTCCCATATATTTAATACTTTCATTATGATGATGAGTGGCTAATTTCCTTGTGTGATTCTAGGGTGATTGGCTGAAGGTTGTGGGAAAAACAATGATAGAATGATCTTAATCACAGTAGGATCCTGAAAGTTCGAGTCTTTAACCTTAACCCTAAGCATCTCGTTCAGTCGATGAACATCTCGGCCGGGGTGGAAACTGGCTGACCGAGATGGCTTATCCGATCCTTAACTGAGAGTTAATGTGTTAGAGTTTGCCAAATCCTATTCTTATTATACCTTTCTGGTTCAAAGCAAGCTTAGGATGAGACTTACCCGGTAATTCCTTAGTTTGTATACTAACGATCATAAGTGTAGGTAATAAAGGCTTGTCCTTTATTGGGGTTTGAGTGTGCTTCCATCCCATCTTTGTGAGTTAGCCTGAGACTTACCCGGTAAAGGTTAATTCTATTCCCTTAGATGGTGTGTTAGTTTGAGGCAATAATTCTTTATCTTAATTCCTTGAGACTTACCCGGTAATAGGAGTTACGGTTTGGGATTAGTGTGTAGTGAGACTTACCCGGTGATCTACTCCACTTTAGAAACACCTTCCCCATGCAAAAATCTCAGCTTTGTCCGCTTATCTATAGATCTTGAGTTGGAACCACAACTAGATGCTTTAATCCCTAGAATTGCATGTTTGCTTATTTGACATCTTATTCATCTTTGATTGTATACTTGCTCTTGTGGTTAGCATCAACACTAGCATACCGTATTGGACTTTGTTTCACTAAGTCCCTGTGATCGACCCCTGGAATTTTCTTGCTTTTACTACGATTGACCCGTACACTGCGGGTTCGCATCCTTGTTTTAAGCTTAAGTCTAGGGTTATAAATTTAAAGCTTGCACACACCGTTTGGAGCGAACAAGTTTTTGGCGCCGTTGCCGGGGACTTGGTCTAGACCGAGCCGGTACGGTTTGCTCTTGGGGCATTTGCCCCGTGTTGTCTTACCACTCTACTTGAGTGACTTTTGCAGGTTCTTTCTTAGGTATATGCGAAGAACCCGCACTGGAAAGGAAATCGTTCCTTACGATCCCGAACCGGAAAAGACATACAAACGACGCTTAAGAGAAGCGAAGATGGCCCAACAAGACGATCACGATCTTTTGGCCCAATTGAGAGAGACGCAGGAGCAGCTACGTCTCAGTAAAGAAGAACTAAGGCAGGAAAAAGAAGAGAATCAGGCCAGGAATGCAGCAATCGAAGCTGAGATTGCAGCAATTCGGAACCAGATTCAACCTCGACCGATGCAGGATCCAGTAATTGATCCTCGACCGAGGCAAGTCCCAGTTCCTGACGCCCCGGCCGATATGCATCCACTTCGGATGCCAGTCCGAGATGTTCTTCTTGCAGGAATTCCACAAACCCTAGGTCAAAGGATGGACCCTAATCAACAGCTGAGGCGTCCAGGAGTGAACCTAGGAGATCCAGCGGACCATGACTACGAACTTCGACCACAAGTTCTAGCGATGATTCGCCAATGTCAATTCGGAGGGCTAGAGAAGGAGTCGCCGCATCAACATCTTCAAAACTACGAGATCTTGATGGAGACCTTGCGACCTCCCAGAATTGAAAATAACAACTACAAGCTAAGACCTTTCTACTTTTCTCTTAAAGATAGAGCTCTTACTTGGTATCAATCTCTTCCTGCAGGAAAGATCAGCACATGGGAAGAGATGACTACGGAATTCTTGACCAAATTCTTTCCCCCCTCAAAGACTGCTGAAATGAGAGGGAAGATCAATGCTTTCATCATGAAGGACAAGGAGAGTTTGTCCAAATCATGGGAGCGGTTCAAGGATATCCTTTTGGATTGCCCACATCATGGGATTCCAAAGATCGAGTTGTTGGAGATCTACTTCAAAGGGCTGGACGGAAACACCCAGTTTAATCTCCAACTACTCTCCGCCGGCACATTTATGGATATGGCGGTTGACGAGGCTTGGGATTTCATTGAGAAGCAAGCCTTGCACATGGAGAAGTACACCCACCAAGGAGCTGAAGGTGGAGTTAAAAGAGTCAACTTTCAAGAGACTCAAACCAACAACAACCAATTCACGTCCTTGAAGAACGACGTGAAGCAATTGAAGGAGCTATTGATGGCTCAAACTAAGCAGGAAGAGCAAGGGCAAAGGAACAACGACAACTACAACAAGAACGGGTACCGTAACAACAACAACGGACCCCGAAACAACAACTACAACAACAATAGAGGATCCAATAGCAACAATTGGAGAGCGAATAATAACCAAAACAACGGTAACAATTATTCAAACTCCAACTCTAATGATTCCTCTAACCCTTTCCTCTCTCCTCCTTCTTCTTCTTCTACTCCATTGAAGAGCCAAGGGCAAGGATCAAGTTCGTCTCAGCCGGAAAAGAAGGACGCAGTCCTGGAGGCAATCTTGATCAAGCTTAGTGCTATGGAGAATTCTATGACTTCATTTTCGAGGGCCCAAAAGTCCTTCGAACGACAACTTGCTAATAGGGCGAATGAAGCGCCAAGAGATCCAGGGAAGCTTCCAGCAAAGACGGAAACTAACCCTAAGGGCCAGTGCATGGCCATCACGACGAGGAGTGGACTCAAAACCACAGATCCAGTACCTCGCTCGACGCAGACCACCTCGGTCCAGATCCAGTCGAAGAACACCTCGACCGAGATGCCAACCGAGGCGGTGCAACAGAAAGCAGGAGGAACAACTGAAGCCTATGTTCCACCTCCTGCATATAAACCACCACTTCCATTTCCCCAGTCCAGAGCCAGAGCACATCTTGACAAGCACTTTGGTAAGTTCCTTGACTTGATGAATAAGCTCCATATTAATATCCCTTTCCTTGATGCTATTTTAGGTATGCCCGCCTACGGGAAGTTCTTAAAGGAGATCCTATCAAGGAAGAGGAAGCTGGAGGATGTTGGTGAAGTTAGGATGACATCTAAGTCTTCGGAGCTTATAAAGATCATGAAGGAGAAGATGCCACCTAAGTTGAGAGATCCCGGCTCATTTTGCATTCCCATTCAAGTTGGGGATGTCACTTGTGAAGCCCTATGTGATCTAGGAGCCAGCGTGAGCATCATTCCGCTGGAGCTATGCATTAAGATCGGTCTTGGAGAGCCCAAGCCGGTCAAGATTCGACTTTACATGGCGGATCGCTCCATCACCCATCCCGTGGGCATTTTGGAAGACGTTCCGGTCAAGTTAGGTAACTTCTATCTACCCATAGATTTTGTCGTACTTGACATTCCCGCAGATTATCCTGTTCCTATCATTCTCGGGAGGCCATTTCTAGCAACTTCGGGTTGCAATGTGGATTGCAAGAACGCCAAGTTGAAATTCAACGTTGGTGGCGATGAGGTGGAGTTCGCACTACTTGCAGCCATGAAGGGGGAGCAACTAACTGATGATATCTTCAACATCTACGATGAAGAAGAATCAAGAGAATTGGTGAGCTCTATCCTTATTAATGATCCACTCGAAAGAGTTATTAGCTTCAGTTTAATGGAGGAAGGTATAGATGCCTCTTGTGATGCAGATATACGGAGCCTGAAGGCACTGGAAGAAGATCCAGGAGCCATGACTGAGAAGCTGATCCAGGAAACGAAGATTTCCAGCCTCGGATCCAGTGGCAGAACCTCGACCGAGGCACTTTCTGGACTGAGCGAGGCGTCTGAAGAACACCTCGGTCAACGCCCTTGCACCTCGACCGAGGTCGACAGAAAGACAATGTCAACTGAGATTGCTGAGAATGACAATTTTTCTACTCCCTTCTCTGACATTCACCCACAGTTGGCGGATCATTCTCTCCACCAACTTTCTGATAATAAAGGTCCTTGGTATGCTGATATTGTGAATTATCTTGTTTGCCAGGAAATACCACCCGGATTGACGTACTCCCAAAAGAAGAGATTCTTCAAGGAAGTACGACATTACTACTGGGATGAGCCGCTGCTATTCAAGCGCGGACCGGATGGGATGCTTCGAAGGTGCATTCCGGAAGACGAAGTTAATAGCGTCATAAAGCATTGCCACTCACTTCCATGTGGAGGGCATGCTAGCACCGATAAAACATGCGCCAAGGTATTGCGTTCCGGTTTCTTTTGGCCTACATTATTTAAGGATGTGCAATCTTTTGTTGTTTCTTGTGATGCATGCCAAAGAACAGGGAACCTATCAAGGAGGAACGAAATGCCACTTAACAACATCCAAGAAGTGGAAATCTTTGATGTATGGGGGATTGACTTCATGGGACCTTTCCCATCCTCCGGAGGAAACCTCTACATTCTCCTTGCAGTGGATTACGTCTCTAGATGGGTCGAAGCCATCGCTTCTCCCACTAACGACGCCAAGGTGGTTGTGAAGTTCTTGAATAGAACTATCTTTCCACGATTTGGAACTCCACGCATCATCATCAGCGATGGAGGAACGCATTTCATCAACCGGAAGTTTAAGGCACTTCTATCGAAGTATGGGGTAACCCACAAGGTATCAACCGCTTATCACCCTCAAACTAGTGGACGGGTCGAGATCTCAAACAGAGAAATCAAAGCAATTTTGGAGAAGACCGTCTCTAGGACGAGGAAGGATTGGTCCATGAAATTAGACGATGCTCTTTGGGCGTACAGGACCGCATTCAAGACTCCCATAGGCACCACCCCTTATAATTTGGTGTATGGGAAATCTTGCCACTTGCCCGTTGAGTTGGAGCACAAAGCGTATTGGGCTATCAAATGGTTGAACTTTGACATTAAGGAGGCTGGTGAGAAGCGACTATTGGAACTTAACGAGCTGGAAGAGCTGCGTTTGAACGCCTACGAGAATGCCAAGATCTACAAGGAAAGGACGAAGAGATGGCATGACAAGCGTATCGTTCCAAAGGAGCTTAACGAAGGAGATTTAGTTCTACTCTTCAACTCCCGCCTCCGTCTTTTTCCAGGTAAGTTGAAATCTAGATGGACCGGACCTTACGTTGTGAAACATGTCTTCCCTCATGGTGCAGTTGAGATATGGGGCGAAACTAGCGGAAACTTCAAGGTCAACGGTCATAGACTTAAGAAGTACCAACCGGAAACGCCGGTTGAGGAGGTCGCACCGATCTACCTCCTTTGAGACGCACTATGGTCCAGCTAGCGACCTTAAATCAAGCGCTTCTTGGGAGGCAACCCAAGGTATTGCTTTCTTTCCCGTTTTCTAGTCTAGTTTAGATAGTTTTTTTTGTTTTTGCTTTGCTCTGCTTTGTTTTTGGTGTTTTGGACAGATAACAGGAAGGAGCACTCCAGAAAAGGGAGAAGTTCGAGATTCTGAGAAGAAAGAGGCACCTCGGTCACTGTCAGAACACCTCGACCGAGTTGATTCTTGAAGCAACCGAGGCGACTAGGGTTTCTGTAGAACCGCCTCGGTCCGTACCACCTCGGTCCAGTCGAGACCATCTCGACCGAGGTGACAGCAGATCTCGCGACGGTATAAAAAGCGAAAATTACTTTTCACTTTTTATTTTTCACCCATTTCGACCGCGGCGACAGAGCACCTCGTTCTCCCTCGTTTCTCACTCTTTTTCGACGATTTCTGCTTCAAAACTGCAATTGAGGAGTAGAGGAGTCGATTGCAACCACGGATCTGCAAGAACTCTGAGAGTTTCGGCCGAAACGAAGCGAAAAAGGTTCGAAAACCCTAACCGACTCGTTTACTGTTTATTGGGCTTTGGTTGCCCTTGATTCTGCTGAGGAAACCCATAAGTACCCCTTAGGAAGCAATTGTAGTGATTTTAGGGGGAAAAGAACTGGAAATCTGAGATTTGGAAATTCGAACTGTACGCCTCGGTCCAGTCGGTCTGCACCTCGACCGAGGTGATTTCTGGGACTTGTCAGTCAACCGAGGTGGTCTGACAGATTGATTTGTGAAGATGAGTTCAGATAGGATACTAGCCCTGAGAGACAGATCTTCACCCTCCCCTTCCCCTTCTTCTTCCCGTCCCTACCGCCCGGTCATCCACGAGAGATGTCGGGTAGATTACGAGAGGATAGCGGGCCGTCCGGTTATCGCACCGCGATTTCTGGAGGTATCCGCTTTTGACTGCCTAGGGTTAGAGGCTGACCTTAGGAGGATGATAGCTACAGTCGGGCTGGATCAGTTTTCTGAGATCCGAGCCCCAGCCTACATAGAGCCGACACTAGAGTTCGTCAGCTCCTTCTCCTACCTACCCACAGAGGGATCTGTGAAGTACCGGCTGATGAGCCGGAACTTCATAGTTCCATTAGAGATATTCAGAGAGATTTTCAGCTTTCCTACCCCTACAGCTGTAGACTTCCCCTCCCGATCCGTAGCTAGGGAGTTTTGGGGTCAGATAGCCCACATCACCACTCACGCAGACAGATGGCGCCCTGGAGATTCCAGGGAGAAGGTCATCTTCCACCCAGCTTTCAGACTCGCCCACCGGATATTCAGCGAGATGCTTCTGGCGCGTACTGAGACGCCCCAGAAGATCAGACAGGGGGAGCTATTTTCGCTGTACTGCATGGTCACGGGAGGATACCCGGACTTTGGCTTGCTCCTGGCAGAGGATCTGCACAGGATCAAGGCCAAAGGGAAGGGTGATATTTGCTGTGGAGGTCTAGTCACCCACATCGCCTCCTACCACGGGATGGATCTCAGTATCTGCACATTGGCGGCGGCTCCGAAGCCGCTGGGTCTGCAGGAGATGATCACGAGGCGGATTCTTGTTCCTCGTGGGTTGACTACTCCGTATGTTGCCATGCCTTGGGAGCGGACAGCGCCTCAGGGCATCAGATGGTCTGCACAGTTTTCGGTCTTCGACCCGCATTTTTGGCAGACAGCATGGGCCCCGCTTATGGAGGACTATAGAGAGGGAGCAGCTGCAGCTGCTGAGGAGGCTGAGGAGGCTGAGGAGGAGGACGATGATGACGAGACAGTTGATGAGAGAGGAGGCGGCGTCCCGATGGACACAGGGACAGATACAGCTGGGACGAGCGCGCCTCCCATTATTGATTTGGATGAGGATGAGGAGGATACTGAGCCTGCACCTGCTGCACCTCCCGTTAGATCTACTAGACGTCGGACACGCCGTCACAGAGATGCAGAGGCTCATCGTCGGATCGACGATTTGACAGAGCAGATGATAGACTCATATGCTGCCCTTACAATAGACATGCATGAGAGGTTTGCCGCCCAGCACCGACACCTTGACAGCTGGACTCAGCAGATGTTGGAGGGGCAGCACTATCAGCGTAGGATGATGGAGCTACAGTTCCAGCAGACTATGGGCTATCCATTCGATCCGACCCAGTATCCTTATGTACCACCACCACCACCACCGGATCAGGACTACTGAGGAGCTGCAGAGTTTTATTTATTATATTTTTATGCAGTTCGGCTCTTTATCCGGTGAGTCCTCTTTCATTTAGACTTTTATTATACCCACTGGGACAGTGTGTCTCAAGTATGGGGTATTTATATGTATTATTTGACTACGTGACTATTTGTATTCGATACTTTTGATGTATGACATTTTATCGGATATTTATATTTATGCTTCACTTTTGCATTTATATGTTTATCTGAGATTGCATGCATACTTACAGGTTATTTGATTGAGAAAAACGTCGAAACCGAAAAAAAAATGGTTTTTTAAAAAATTTTTTTGACCTCGACCGGGACAGTTCTGGCAAAACGAGGTGTTTCACCTCGGTTGAACCAAGAACATCTCGACCGAGGTGGGTTAACTGAGAGTTTTCGAAAACGATTTTTGTGTTACTTATCTGGATATGATCTCAGTGAAGATTTTGTTTACCGACTGGATTTAAATTCTTTATATGTTTGAAATGTTTTATGATATGTTTAAGTTGCTAAATGCTTTGTTTGAAATTATTGGCATGTTTAATACTTTATTTTTATCCAAATTATGTTGAATTTGAAGGTTGACACCGCAGCATAAGTTCTCTCACGTTCTTCTTGGAAAGACCAAGGCAATTCATTCTTCTTCTTCTTCTTCTTCTTGATCATGCTTAGCCCCTCATATACATATTGCCTCCCTTTACCTATCCGGGAATTTGGAAGCAAGCGAAGTGGTGAAAGCAAGTCAAAAGTTGAGAAGTGGCTGAAAGTGAAAGTGTTAGAAAGCAATAATAGGTTTGGGGAAGTCAATCATGAAGATGAGTAACTCGGCACCATTCACATAGCCGGGTGTTTGTGTCTTGCCAAAGTCGGATTGAGCGATATTCCTAACGGGTCATGGTATGTGCATCAAGGGTTTGACGCATCTCAAAGAAATTGATGATTGCGGATTTCCTAGGCTTCGGTTATTGTGCACCTCTGTCCATGCATCCCAAAAAGTAAAGTAAAAAAGAAAAAAGTGTGAAATAAGCAAAGCTTATTGGTGGAAGATGTTGCAAGTCAAAGTGAAAGTGAAGTTCATCCTTTTCCCGGATTCTAGCACCACATTACCTTACATGCATCCCTACCCTACACGTTTCTTGACCTTTCTTTTGGGAAGCCCTTGAGACCTTGAGCTTGTTGATTGACTTAGCGGTTTAAATCGGATTATACATGATTAATTTTGATAATTATGATTTATTATGCATTCTATGATTTTATGCAAAGATGAACAACTTTCCTATATTTATAAAATGTTTTGATCATATTGAGTTTTTAATTTCCAGGAAGTACTCTCTTAGAGTGATCTATGATAGTTGCACACCATAAAAATATTTTTGAAGGACTTCTCATTGATTTTCTTGACTTATAATCCATTCTATCTTGATTTCTATATGAGGAACTTGCTTAGGGACAAGCAAGGGCTAAGTATGGGGTATTTTGATAGCATGAATTATAGTCTATATTTTGGGGTTTGTTTAGACGTTTTATCTTTCATAATCTGCATGTTTGTATGTATATTATGTGATTTTACTACCATTTCATCTACCCTTGCGAGAATCGAGGTCTACACCTAGTTTCGTTGTAATTGCAGGTAATATGGTACGTTTTGCATCAAAAAGGAGCAAAAGGAGTCAAGAGTCATTTGGAGCTACATTGAGGAGCAAAAAGGAATCCTTCAGGAAGCATAGCCATGGATTAAAGATTTACTTTGGACCAGTTTTGAGAGATTCTACACTCAGTTATGATCACCTCGGTTGCTCAGAGATTCATCTCGACCGAGGCGATCCAGAGACGCCGACTCGACCGAGGCGAACACCTAGGACGCGGCGAGAATATTTTATTCTTGGCTGAGATCTTTTAAAATTGGAAAGTGATCTTATATTTTTGGGCTGAGCTTCTGGAAGGAAGGAGATATGCAGAATCATATATTTTACCTATTTTTATGGGAATATATCTTCTTAAGATTTCTTATCTTTGGAGGGTTATTTTTCCTATAAAAAGGGTTGGATTTTCCACAAATCCGATCATGCTTAGAAGCCCGCTTACACCGAAATACAGGCTGCATACACCCGCTATCAGCGCAGCAGCCGCATCCTACTCCAATTTGGGAGAGAGTTGAAGAACCTTTTTGAAGGTTGAAGGAAGATTGAAGACTATAGCTTTATAGCTTTTTGGAGGGTTTTGTAAGATTGTCTTCAATTCCTTTCCTTGTTGTCTTGTCTTGTTGGATCATTATCCAAGGAACGATTTTGTGTGATATTTGATTCAGTTATTGAAGTGTTTTCATTAAATTCTTCTTTGTTCAAATATTCACCTTCTTCCCATATATTTAATACTTTCATTATGATGATGAGTGGCTAATTTCCTTGTGTGATTCTAGGGTGATTGGCTGAAGGTTGTGGGAAAAACAATGATAGAATGATCTTAATCACAGTAGGATCCTGAAAGTTCGAGTCTTTAACCTTAACCCTAAGCATCTCGTTCAGTCGATGAACATCTCGGCCGGGGTGGAAACTGGCTGACCGAGGTGGCTTACCCGATCCTTAACTGAGAGTTAATGTGTTAGAGTTTGCCAAATCCTATTCTTATTATACCTTTCTGGTTCAAAGCAAGCTTAGGATGAGACTTACCCGGTAAAGGTTGATTCTATTCCCTTAGATGGTGTGTTAGTTTGAGGTTATAGTTCTTTATCTTAATTCCTTGAGACTTACCCGGTAATAGGAGTTACGGTTTGGGATTAGTGTGTAGTGAGACTTACCCGGTGATCTACTCCACTTTAGAAACACCTTCCCCATGCAAAAATCTCAGCTTTGTCCGCTTATCTATAGATCTTGAGTTGGAACCACAACTAGATGCTTTAATCCCTAGAATTGCATGTTTGCTTTATTTGACATCTTATTCATCTTTGATTGTATACTTGCTCTTGTGGTTAGCATCAACACTAGCATACCGTATTGGACTTTGTTTCACTAAGTCCCTGTGATCGACCCCTGGAATTTTCTTGCTTTTACTACGATTGACCCGTACACTGCGGGTTCGCATCCTTGTTTTAAGCTTAAGTCTAGGGTTAGCATCAACACTACCACTGAGAAGGAGTTATTGGCGGTTGTATATGCTTTCGAGAAGTTTCGTTCCTATCTAGTAGGGGCGAAAGTCATTGTCTACACCGACCATGCAGCCATTCGTTACTTGTTGGCTAAGAAGGATGCAAAGCCGCGCCTTATTCGATGGATTCTCTTGCTCCAAGAGTTTGACCTAGAGATCCGCGATAAGAAGGGATCCGAGAATTCAGTTGCGGACCACCTCAGCCGGCTACCGGAATCCTCCCGCGAGCCGGATAGCCCACCCATAGACGATTCATTCCCCGACGAGCACTTGCACGTTCTGGAGCGTTTGATGGACTTACTTACTTCACCCCACGATGGAGGTGAAGTATGGGGTGAGGGAACCTCCTACCTCCTTTGAGACGCACTATGGTCCAGCTAGCGACCTTAAATCAAGCGCTTCTTGGGAGGCAACCCAAGGTATTGCTTTCTTTCCCGTTTTCTAGTCTAGTTTAGATAGTTTTTGTTTTTTTTGCTTTGCTCTGCTTTGTTTTTGGTGTTTTGGACAGATAACAGGAAGGAGCACTCCAGAAAAGGGAGAAGTTCGAGATTCTGAGAAGAAAGAGGCACCTCGGTCACTGTCAGAACACCTCGACCGAGTTGATTCTTGAAGCAACCGAGGCGACTAGGGTTTCTGTAGAACCGCCTCGGTCCGTACCACCTCGGTCCAGTCGAGACCATCTCGACCGAGGTGACAGCAGATCTCGCGACGGTATAAAAAGCGAAAATTACTTTTCACTTTTTATTTTTCACCCATTTCGACCGCGGCGACAGAGCACCTCGTTCTCCCTCGTTTCTCACTCTTTTTCGACGATTTCTGCTTCAAAACTGCAATTGAGGAGTAGAGGAGTCGATTGCAACCACGGATCTGCAAGAACTCTGAGAGTTTCGGCCGAAACGAGACAGATGGCGCCCTGGAGATTCCAGGGAGAAGGTCATCTTCCACCCAGCTTTCAGACTCGCCCACCGGATATTCAGCGAGATGCTTCTGGCGCGTACTGAGACGCCCCAGAAGATCAGACAGGGGGAGCTATTTTCGCTGTACTGCATGGTCACGGGAGGATACCCGGACTTTGGCTTGCTCCTGGCAGAGGATCTGCACAGGATCAAGGCCAAAGGGAAGGGTGATATTTGCTGTGGAGGTCTAGTCACCCACATCGCCTCCTACCACGGGATGGATCTCAGTATCTGCACATTGGCGGCGGCTCCGAAGCCGCTGGGTCTGCAGGAGATGATCACGAGGCGGATTCTTGTTCCTCGTGGGTTGACTACTCCGTATGTTGCCATGCCTTGGGAGCGGACAGCGCCTCAGGGCATCAGATGGTCTGCACAGTTTTCGGTCTTCGACCCGCATTTTTGGCAGACAGCATGGGCCCCGCTTATGGAGGACTATAGAGAGGGAGCAGCTGCAGCTGCTGAGGAGGCTGAGGAGGCTGAGGAGGAGGACGATGATGACGAGACAGTTGATGAGAGAGGAGGCGGCGTCCCGATGGACACAGGGACAGATACAGCTGGGACGAGCGCGCCTCCCATTATTGATTTGGATGAGGATGAGGAGGATACTGAGCCTGCACCTGCTGCACCTCCCGTTAGATCTACTAGACGTCGGACACGCCGTCACAGAGATGCAGAGGCTCATCGTCGGATCGACGATTTGACAGAGCAGATGATAGACTCATATGCTGCCCTTACAGTAGACATGCATGAGAGGTTTGCCGCCCAGCACCGACACCTTGACAGCTGGACTCAGCAGATGTTGGAGGGGCAGCACTATCAGCGTAGGATGATGGAGCTACAGTTCCAGCAGACTATGGGCTATCCATTCGATCCGACCCAGTATCCTTATGTACCACCACCACCACCACCGGATCAGGACTACTGAGGAGCTGCAGAGTTTTATTTATTATATTTTTATGCAGTTCGGCTCTTTATCCGGTGAGTCCTCTTTCATTTAGACTTTTATTACACCCACTGGGACAGTGTGTCTCAAGTATGGGGTATTTAGTTGATGTATTATCTGACTTATTCGACTCATGATGTATTATTTGACCTTTGATGTATTATTTACCGGATATTTTCATATTCATGCTTTATCTGCATTTATATGTTTATCTGAGATTGCATGCATACTTACAGGTTATTTGATTGAGAAAAACGTCGAAACCGAAAAAAAAATGGTTTTTTAAAAAAAAATTTTTTGACCTCGACCGGGACAGTTCTGGCAAAACGAGGTGTTTTCACCTCGGTTGAACCAAGAACATCTCGACCGAGGTGGGTTAACTGAGAGTTTTCGA
This sequence comes from Fagopyrum esculentum, assembly GCA_033239045.1. Lineage (NCBI taxonomy): Eukaryota > Viridiplantae > Streptophyta > Magnoliopsida > Caryophyllales > Polygonaceae > Fagopyrum > Fagopyrum esculentum. The sequence continues at coordinate 137,597,542 of BSUD01000001.1, read as the reverse complement.
AAACGATTTTTGTGTTACTTATCTGGATATGATCTCAGTGAAGATCTTGTTTACCGACTGGATTTAAATTCTTTATATGTTTGAAATGTTTTATGATATGTTTAAGTTGCTAAATGCTTTGTTTGAAATTATTGGCATGTTTAATACTTTATTTTTATCCAAATTATGTTGAATTTGAAGGTTGACACCGCAGCATAAGTTCTCTCACGTTCTTCTTGGAAAGACCAAGGCAATTCATTCTTCTTCTTCTTCTTCTTCTTGATCATGCTTAGCCCCTCATATACATATTGCCTCCCTTTACCTATCCGGGAATTTGGAAGCAAGCGAAGTGGTGAAAGCAAGTCAAAAGTTGAGAAGTGGCTGAAAGTGAAAGTGTTAGAAAGCAATAATAGGTTTGGGGAAGTCAATCATGAAGATGAGTAACTCGGCACCATTCACATAGCCGGGTGTTTGTGTCTTGCCAAAGTCGGATTGAGCGATATTCCTAACGGGTCATGGTATGTGCATCAAGGGTTTGACGCATCTCAAGAAATTGATGATTGCGGATTTCCTAGGCTTCGGTTATTGTGCACCTCTATCCATGCATCCCAAAAAGTAAAGTAAAAGAGAAAAAAGTGTGAAATAAGCAAAGCTTATTGGTGGAAGATGTTGCAAGTCAAAGTGAAAGTGAAGTTCATCCTTTTCCCGGATTCTAGCACCACATTACCTTACATGCATCCCTACCCTACACGTTTCTTGACCTTTCTTTTGGGAAGCCCTTGAGACCTTGAGCTTGTTGATTGACTTAGCGGTTTAAATCGGATTATACATGATTAATTTTGATAATTATGATTTATTATGCATTCTATGATTTTATGCAAAGATGAACAACTTTCCTATATTTATAAAATGTTTTGATCATATTGAGTTTTTAATTTCCAGGAAGTACTCTCTTAGAGTGATCTATGATAATTGCACACCATAAAAATATTTTTGAAGGACTTCTCATTGATTTTCTTGACTTATAATCCATTCTATCTTGATTTCTATATGAGGAACTTGCTTAGGGACAAGCAAGGGCTAAGTATGGGGTATTTTGATAGCATGAATTATAGTCTATATTTTGGGGTTTGTTTAGACGTTTTATCTTTCATAATCTGCATGTTTGTATGTACATTATGTGATTTTACTACCATTTCATCTACCTTTGCGAGAATCGAGGTCTACACCTAGTTTCGTTGTAATTGCAGGTAATATGGTACGTTTTGCATTGAAAAGGAGCAAAAGGAGTCAAGAGTCATTTGGAGCTACATTGAGGAGCAAAAAGGAATCCTTCAGGAAGCATAGCCATGGATTAAAGATTTACTTTGGACCAGTTTTGAGAGATTCTACACTCAGTTATGATCACCTCGGTTGCCCAGAGATTCATCTCGACCGAGGCGATCCAGAGACACCGACTCGACCGAGGCGGACACCTAGGACGCGGCGAGAATATTTTATTCTTGGCTGAGATCTTTTAAAGTTGGAAAGTGATCTTATATTTTTGGGCTGAGCTTCTGGAAGGAAGGAGATATGCAGAATCATATATTTTACCTATATTTATGGGATAATATCTTCTTAAGATTTATTATCTTTGGAGGTTTATTTTTCCTATAAAAAGGGTTGGATTTTCCACAATTCGAGAAGCCCGCTTACACCGAAATACAGGCTGCATACACCCGCTATCAGCGCAGCAGCCGCATCCTACTCCAATTTGGGAGAGATTTGAAGAACCTTTTTGAAGGTCAAAGGAAGATTGAAGACTATAGCTTCATAGCTTTTTGGAGGGTTTTGTAAGATTGTCTTCAATTCCTTTTCTTGTTGTCTTGTCTTGTTGGATTATTATCCAAGGAACGATTTTGTGTGATATTTGATTCAGTTATTGAAGTGTTTTCATTAAATTCTTCTTTGTTCAAATATTCACCTTCTTCCCATATATTTAATACTTTCATTATGATGATGAGTGGCTAATTTCCTTGTGTGATTCTAGGGTGATTGGCTGAAGGTTGTGGGAAAAACAATGATAGAATGATCTTAATCACAGTAGGATCCTGAAAGTTCGAGTCTTTAACCTTAACCCTAAGCATCTCGTTCAGTCGATGAACATCTCGGCCGGGGTGGAAACTGGCTGACCGAGATGGCTTATCCGATCCTTAACTGAGAGTTAATGTGTTAGAGTTTGCCAAATCCTATTCTTATTATACCTTTCTGGTTCAAAGCAAGCTTAGGATGAGACTTACCCGGTAATTCCTTAGTTTGTATACTAACGATCATAAGTGTAGGTAATAAAGGCTTGTCCTTTATTGGGGTTTGAGTGTGCTTCCATCCCATCTTTGTGAGTTAGCCTGAGACTTACCCGGTAAAGGTTAATTCTATTCCCTTAGATGGTGTGTTAGTTTGAGGCAATAATTCTTTATCTTAATTCCTTGAGACTTACCCGGTAATAGGAGTTACGGTTTGGGATTAGTGTGTAGTGAGACTTACCCGGTGATCTACTCCACTTTAGAAACACCTTCCCCATGCAAAAATCTCAGCTTTGTCCGCTTATCTATAGATCTTGAGTTGGAACCACAACTAGATGCTTTAATCCCTAGAATTGCATGTTTGCTTATTTGACATCTTATTCATCTTTGATTGTATACTTGCTCTTGTGGTTAGCATCAACACTAGCATACCGTATTGGACTTTGTTTCACTAAGTCCCTGTGATCGACCCCTGGAATTTTCTTGCTTTTACTACGATTGACCCGTACACTGCGGGTTCGCATCCTTGTTTTAAGCTTAAGTCTAGGGTTATAAATTTAAAGCTTGCACACACCGTTTGGAGCGAACATTTGTTGTGGTATGATGATAGTAGAACTATTCTATTATCTTTGATACTACGAACTTGGTTACTTGCGATATTACTGATTATGGATCAAAAAATGAAAAATATGTTATTCTTCTTTAGTTTCTACGAATAATATTCTTGTCATCTTCTAGTAGTCGGCTGACTAGTCTCCAACGATCAACCGACGTGTGTGTTTTCTCTCCATTGTGACTTTTTATCTTAACTTTCACATTTCCTTTATTCTCACTTCGATTGACCGACCTTCAATCTTTGGTCAGCAAATGTTTCTAGTTTTTCTCTATTTTGTTTATGTAATCTATTATTTTGGTTTTACACTTAATCTTGTCAAATCATCACATTATCTTTTTAACATTCGATCTAATCATATAAACTAGATATGCACCTCCTAAGGTGAAAAGTTGGGTAAAAGAAGCTAAGGATTGATATAGTGCGGCAACAAATGGAGGAATTGACCGCAAGACTCAAGGCCTCCAAACAACGTATTGAAACCATCATTGAAAGGACGAGAACGGGAAAATGCCAAACTAGCCATTGAAGTTTTTATCAAAACAAAAAGCCACAAACATTGAGTGATGCATACAAGTATATTTACAGTCCAATTCCATAAGTTGCAACGCGACAAATGGAAACAATATACATTGAGGTAGAGGAGGTCAAAGAATGAGAAACATTGGATCAACCGATCAGATATAAACTGCATCAAGAGCACCAACCGACCAACCACTAAGCACTAAGTGTCCGGAAACTAAGCAACAATCGGCCGACCACCACACCAATTGGTCTGATTGAGACCCGTAGAGATCAATCATCTCCTTATCACGAAAAAATCAACAAGTTTGACATTACTTGCTCTTCTTCTCCCCCTACTCATGATATGGTCGCAACTAACAATGCAGGGTTGACACAAACTGTAAGATCCCAAGTTTTTGCCTTCACCGCTCCTGCGGTGAAGAGGGCTGCCCCTGCGGCTGTGAGATCCGCCCCTGCGGATTTACGACAGATCGCACCGATCTTTTCTTCCGTTCTTTTATCTTCCTTCCATAGGTAGAATGTCCGATATTCTATCTTATGGGCCGGTTTCCTTGTCTCCTTTTTGAATCCTAGACGCCTTCCCGTCAATCTTTCCAGCCCGTTCCTATATATTCTCTTCTTTCTCCCGTTTTTCCCGTTCCTTGTTATCTTCTTCAACCCTAGAGAGCTGCACCCGTCCTTGCTTCATGCAATCCCGCTGAACGTGTAAGTGCATCTTTTCTAGTTCTTCCTCATGTTCCTTTAGCGCTGCATGCCTTCCCTTCTGTTTTGGTTTCTTCCTTTCGTTCTTCTCTTTCCTTCTTCTCCAAGGATCAAGCATGAACCTTGATTCTTGTGGAGTGTTCCGTTGTTGACCCTTCGTTGTTCTCAGGCTCTCTGGAGTGGAGTCTCGTCGTGTTGGAACCAAAGGTTCGAGCTTTGGTTTCTCTTGCTGTGAGATTTGTCGAAGAGAAGTCCGACAGTAGCTTCTGACGAAGATCCGCCCCTACGCCTGCACAGAGCCGCCCCTGCGCCTCTGTCACAGCCGCCTTGCGCCTGCACAGAGACGCCCCTGCGCCTCTGTTTAGCCATCCATGTGCATCTGTCTAACCGCCCCTACGGTTTCTCTACAGTAGCTCCCGTCTTTGGTGAGTTGCTTCCTTCTTTCCTTTCCTTGTTCCTTCCTTGGTTCCTTATGGTTGTTCCTTGTTTCCCTAAGTTGTTGTAAGACTAAGGTTGAGCCCTTAGCATGTGTTGATCTCTTAGAGATCTTTGAGACTAGAAGTTATAGACTTCTAGCAACCGTTCCGTTCCTGATTCGTGTTGCTTGTTCGTACAGGCTTTCCTTGCTCCTTTCTTGAGGGAAACTGAGCTTTTCTGAGTTCTTCTTGATTTGTTGTTGAGCTTTTGTGTTACCTTCGTGTGAGGTAAGTCCCTTGGACTTACTTAGCTTCATTCCGTGTATGGGTTGGATTGTATTGGCTTGTTTGTGTTATTATCATGTTATAACGGATAATCGGAAATAGGATTCACCCTTAATTGGCCCAAGTGTATTATAACCGGGCGGTGACCACTTGTCTAGTTATCCAGGAAACTAGAATGTGCTCTTGCAACCCAAGCCCGTAGGTTACGGATAGTACTGATCTATTCCTATTGGTAGACGGAAGCGGAGGCGAGTTTCGAAATGATTCTCGTGTGACAAAATAAGTTGAATTAGTTTTGAATAACTTAATAAAAGATAATAACCGGTTGAGTGTAAGCATGCTATATGTTTATTTTACCTTATGTGTGTTTGTGCCTTTACGCTCTTGCTTATACCTAGAATGTTAGCTAATGGTTTATACCGTCGTTGTAGATGTTCCGCAGGTTCAGGATGCTGCTGAGTGATCCGGTCGGTGTGGTCAACCGAGGTTCCCGTACATTATAGGACGGGATCGGGTTTTGTTTCTTTTGTTGTTTCCCTTTTGTTTTGAACTCGGCTGCGAGTCTTTTCCGCTTTGTTTGTTTTAACCTTTGGTTTTATATTGAGTTTTGGTTTTCATTCGTCTCTGTCTTGTTGTAAAATCCGTTTGCTATTGCTACTCTGAGGGTCGGGACCCATTGTGCGGTCCTAGCCCGTAGCGCTTCGAGTTCCCAGAACTTGGGTGTTACAATATGGTATCAGAGCTCTAGGTTGACAACAATAGCACTCAAAATCTTCTAAAGGTCGGATAGATAAATAAATTGATCCCGCAAGGGGTCTAACGTTTTCAAAAGGGGTTTTTGTTTTTAAACCGTTGGTCTGGGATAGATGTACGGGCGACCACCACTACCTCCGCGGATCTCAGTAGTGTAGTTTCTTATGTGGCCTTTATATGTGCTTTTCTTGGATTTGTGCTTTAGCTGTAGCGTGACCTTATATCTATATCTATATAGTCTTATATATCTATCCTTATAGCAGATGGCGCGTACTAGAGCTACATCTGCTATAGGGCGAGGAAGGGGTCGACCACCTCATCCACCTGCCGTTCGTGGACGAGAATGTGTAGAAGGACCTCCACTAGCTAGAGGTCGGGGCCAAGCCCCAATTGCTGATCCGCCTATCGCTGATGCGTTTGTTGAAGAAGTTGTTGAGAGAGGTGTTCCCGAAGCAAGGAATGAGACTATCAAGAAGTCTGGAGCACAAAGAGCACAAACGATCGAGTCCGGTCAAGTGACCATCGAAGTATCTGCATATCGCGATTACGTGCAGAGAGTTGAAGAAGCTATCAAGACTGGAGGACCTGCACCAGCACCGCCAATACCCGTGAGAGTAGTTGAGAACGTCAGAGCTCAAGAGGGAGCAAGTTCGGAAGTTGAGCTTTGGTTAGACCACAAGGATTCAGCGTTGGAGTCAATAAGAAGTATGCTCAGGAAGCGACCGGATTTCAAAAGAGATCTTCAATCAGAAGGCCTTACGAAGAGACATAAGACTGGATCAACCCGTATTGGAGCTGGAGCATTAGGAATCGAGCATGTTCAGACGACAGGTCACTCTGGCATCCAACAAACGATACGGAGTTCCAATAGAGGACGACAGTGCCATAACTGCGGAGGTGTTGGACACATCCGAGCAGATTTTGAGAAGCATGCAGTGTCTTGCTTTTCTTGTGGCATGTCTAGACATAGAGCTGCGTTCTGCCGTCAAAGCAGAAGACGAGGAGGTGGTACGCTTGACACCAAAGATGCTTCAGCCATAGTATATGAGTTGAAGAGTGTTGTAGAGCCGACAACGTCAACAACCACAGGTACCATTCATATTAGTGGTTTTCCTGTCATAATTCTTTTCGATACCGGTGCTACGCATTCTTTTATATCCAATGCTTGCGTAGATAGTTTAGCCTTAATTAGTGTAGAAGGTAGACCCTTCTTCATAGAATTACCGATGGGGGGTAAGTTTTGAGGTACACGAGAGGTTCGCAATTACCATATTAGATTGGGAGGTCGCGATTGGCCAGCTGACTTCTTCGTCATGTACTTAGTACATGAGGAAGTTATTCTGGGCATGGATTGGATGGATCGACATCGAGCAGTTATGGAAATCGGCAAGAGGACAATGACGGTAACTCCAGATGCAGGCCATGTTGAGATCTTCCGAGGATGGGATCTCGGGAAGACTGGTACGGTCATTAGTGCAGTTCGAGCTGCAAGACTTATCAGTCAAGGTTGCGAGGCTTTTTGGTGTAATGCCATGAAGGATAGTACGAGTCCGGCTTTGGAAGAGATTCCAATAGCTTACGAGTTTGCAGAAATCTTTGGAGAGCCATCAGGTTTACCTCCACAAAAGAGTGTAGACTTCGGCATCAAGCTAGAGCCCGGTATGAGACCGATCTCTAAAGCTCCCTATCGTATGTCGCCTATCGAGATGCTTGAGTTGAAGAAGCAGCTCGAGGAGTTAGCAGAGAAGGGCTTCATCCGCCCTAGTGTATCTCCTTGGGGCGCACCAGTTCTCTTCGTCAGGAAGAAAGATGGGTCAATGAGGTTATATATCGACTACCGGGAGCTGAACAAGGTGACGATCAAGAACAAGTACCCATTGCCCCGTATCGACGATCTTTTGGATCAGCTGCATGGAGCTTCAGTGTTTTCGAGGATCGATCTGAGATCTGGATATCACCGGCAGAGGGTGAGAGGGCTGGACGTCGCTAAGACAGCATTTCGGACCAGATATGGACACTACGAGTTTTTAGTGATGCCATTCGGACTTACGAACACGCCCGCAGTCTTCATGGAGTTGATGAACAACATCTTCATCGACTTCCTAGACTAGTTTGTAGTTGTCTTCATCGACGACATTCTGGTTTACTCTCGCAGTAAAGAGGAGCACACTGGACACTTGAGGAATGTTCTTCAGGTTTTACAAGATAGAGAGTTGTACGTCAAGCTCTCTAAGTGCGAGTTTTGGATGTCCGAGGTAACATTCCTTGGTCACATTGTTTCAGCTGAAGGGATCAATGTAGATCCGGCGAAAATCGAGTCAGTAGTGTTCGCCACTAAGCGTGCGTGCAAATAAGCTTTAAATTTATAAGACTAGAATCAAAGCAAGCGAACCCGCAGTGTATGGATCAACGTAGTAAAGCAAGAATTCCAGAGTATCGAACTCAGGGATTTGGGGGGAACAAATTCAGTTCGCAAATCATCAAGCAAGTAAGTATAATAAGCTTTGCAAATATTGGGAAAACAGCAACACTAAAGATCTAGGTATCTAATTGTGGCAATCGATTCAAGATATACTAAAGAACTAGGGACAGAGTTAAGAGTTGCAAAGGTATGCTAAGGTAAAGTAATGTACGGTGAAGTTCCAGAACTTTATATGACTTATCTAAGGACACTCTCTATAAAGGTTGTTGAGGCTTCAGTATAGAAAGGATCTATGGATAAGAATTAATCTCAAATACCCAAACTTGTAACCCAAGGAACGAAACTAACTAAAACGATTAAGGTTGTGACACTCGAAATCGAAATAGAGGATGATGAGTCTCACTACTACCTAGAAAAGGGCAAGCCAAGACTAGATTAAAGTTAATCTTTAACCTTGGATCAAAGTAAAAGCAAGGTTCGTAAACTAGGGTAAATCACGGTCAGATCTTGAGAACCACGGCCGTGGAACTCCAAGAACAGGCCGTGATTTGGGTTCGTCGACGAGATCTCTTTAACTCTTAGGGTCCAATCAATTTACGATCGATCTATCATCATCTAAGCCACAACTATTAACCCTTCACCTTAGAATTGGTAAAGGGTTTTAGCCAATAACCATTGTCATGATATCAAAAATCAATTTAAGAAGAATGAAAGATGAAAACCCTCAGAAACTCAAATATAACTCAAAGTCAATCTCAAATCCAAAACACAAAATGGAATACTTGATAGCATGAATTATAGTCTATATTTTAGGGTTTGTTTGGACGTTTTATCCTCAATAATCTACATGTTTGTATGTATTATATGTGATTATATTACCATTTCATCTACCTTTGCGAGAATCGAGGTCTACACCTAGTTTTGCTGTAATTGTAGGTAAAATGGCGCGTTTTGCATCAAAAAGAAGCAAAAGGAGTCATGAGTCATTTGGAGCTACATCCAGGGAGCATAGTCATGGATTAAAGATTCACTTTGGACCAGTTTTGAGAGATTTCACATTCAGTTGTGACTCACCTCGGTTGACCAGAGATTCATCTCGACCGAGGTGATCCAGAGACGCCGACTCGACCGAGGCGAACACCTAGGACGCGGCGAGAATATTTTATTCTTGGCTGAGATCTTTTATCTTTGGAAAGTGATCTTATATTTTTGGGCTTGGCTCCTGGAAGGAAGAAGATCATATATTTTACCTATTTTTATGGGAAAAGATCTTTCTAAGATATCTTATCTTTGGAGGGTTATTTTCCTATAAAAAGGGTTGGATTTCCACAAATCCGGATCACGCTATACCGTCGATTAGGGTTTATAGCACGCAGCAACAACAACATACTCCAATTGGGGAGTTTCGAAGAACCTTTTTGAAGGTTGAAGGAAGATTGAAGTCTATAGCTTTTATAGCTTTTTGGAGGGTTTTGTAAGATTGTCTTTAATTCCCTCACTTGTTGTCTTGTCTTGTTGGATTGCTATCCAAGGAACGCTTTGTTGTGATATTTGATTCAGTTATTGAAGTCTTTTTCATTAAATTCTTCTTGTTAAAATATTCACTTTCTTCCCATATATTTAATACTTTCATAATGATGATGACTGGCTAATTTCCTTGTGTGATTCTAGGGTGATTGGCTGAAGGTTGTGGGAAAAACAATGATAGAATAATCTTAGATTCCAGTAGGATCCTGAAAGTTCGAGTCTTTAACCTTAACCCTAAGCATCTCGTTCAGTCGATGAACATCTCGGCCGGGGTGGAATTTGGCTGACCGAGGTGACTTATCTGATCCTAAACTGAGAGTTAAGTGTTAGAGTTTGCCAAATCCTATTCTTATTACACCTTTCTGGTTCAAAGCAAGCTTAGGATGAGACTTACCCGGTAATTCCTTAGTTTGTGTACCAACGATCATAAGTGTAGGTAATAAAGGTTTATCCTGTATTGGGGTTTGAGTGTGCTTTCATCCCATCTTTGTGAGTTAGCCTGAGACTTACCCGGTAAAGGTTGATTCTATTCTCTTAGATGGTGTGTTAGTTTGAGGTTATAATTCTTTATCTTAATTCCTTGAGACTTACCCGGTAATAGGAGTTGCGGTTTAGGATTAGTGTGTAGTGAGACTTACCCGGTGATCTACTCCACTTTAGTAACACCTTCCCCATGCAAAAAACCTCAGCTTTGTCCGCGTATATTTAGATCTTGAGTTGGAACCACAACTAGAAGCTTTAATCCCTAGAATTGCATGTTTGCTTTATTGACTTCTTATTCATCTTTGATTGTGTTAATTGCTCTTGTGGTTAGTATTCACGAAGCTTACCGTTATTGACTTTGTTTCACCGAGTCCCTGTGATCGACTCCTGGAATTTCTTGCTTTTTACTACGATTGACCCGTACACTGCGGGTTCGCATCCTTGTTTTAAGCTTAAGTCTAGGGTTATAAATTTAAAGCTTGCACACACCGTTTGGAGCGAACAATACTCAATGGATTCAGAATACAACACAAAACCTCACAATAATCTAGGGTAAATATGAAAAACAGGTTGTCAATCCGTCTTCAATAACTAACCCTAAGAAAGAGGTAAAAACATTCGGCAATCTTCAATCCACCTTAGGCGAGAATGCTCCAAGCAAGGTAAGCGGCGTCACATCTCCGCGAGATCCAACGCCAATGTAACGGGAATAAGCCGTAAGCGTCGATGTCCAAAACTCTCTTCTCTGACCTTTTTATATGACGGGGCAAAAGTAACCGTCCCCGGCCCATCACGTAAATAACGTGGTAAATGAAGACTCGTCAAAAGATCGCCTAAATCACGGTCTCAAGGGATTCCACGACCGTGGTTTAGGGCGTGGAATTGGGTTACGGTCTCGTGTGACTTCCACGACCGTACTTTAGGCCGTGTAACTTACTGGAATGCTCCACACTCATGATGCCAAGATCCACGGCCGTGGTTTAGAGCGTGGACTCTTCTACGGCCGTAATTTAGGGCGTGGAAGTGTAGATTGCTTGTGGTTTCCTTTGTGTCGTGACATTCTTTATCTTAGCTTCTTCTTTAGCTTCGTTGATGTGTTCCTAATCCTTGGATATGATCGAATCCTCTCTTATCTCTCTCAAATGGTCCGGTTTCAGCTCTTATTCACCTATAATCGATCACAAACTAATGTAGACCTCCATATCAAAAATATAGGTAAAAAAGCTAACAAATGCTTCAATGCCTTATCTACGAACACAATAATGAATGAAAAACAACTAGAATAAGTGCCTAGAATATCGCAATATTTCATGCTAATAAAATACCCCATACTTGTCACTTGCTTGTCCCCAAGCAAGGTCTTTGAAAGCTTAGAACACAAGTTAGGATGAAATATGCATACAAACTCAAAAACAAATCATCTTTTAGGTAAGTGTGCTTCTAGTCAATAGATCATTCTCAAACCTTGCTTCATTCACCCTTGAAACGCTTATATACATAAACCAAAGAATGTAAAGCAAAGAAACATCATGAATTGGTTAAACTTTAAGGCAAACATCATAACCTTCAAGTATTATCAAAATCAAGCATAAGAAACTTCAATTTAGATCACCAAGTCAAATAACATTCTTTTGATCTTAAGGACTTCCAAGTAAGGTCTAGAATGCGGAAGGGAGGGAAACTTATAAGGGATGTGATGCATGAATCCGGGAAAATGGATAACCCAACTCTTTTTCTTTTTATTTTGAATTACAAAACCATCAACTTTGAGCTTTGCTCTCTTCTTTTTCACATTATTTTTCGACTTTACTTTTGGAGTTATGGACAGCGGTGAACAAAAACCGAAGCCTAGGAGATCGGCGTTTCTCAATTTCGAGATGCCTCAAACCCTTGACGCACATACCATAATCCGCTAGGAATATCGCTCAATCCGACTTTGGCAAGACACAAACACCCGGCTATGTGAATGGTGCCGAGTTACTCATGGTCATGATTGACTTCCCCAAACCTATTAATTCTATTCTTTGAATGCAAGAATTTTCTTTCATGGCCCTCCCACATCAAGCATGGCAAAACACAACTCCTCCAAATTCCCGGATAGGTAAGGGAGGCAATACTTTTATTGTGGGGCTATGTGATCAAAGAAAGGAGAAAGAAAAAATCGAATTGCCTTAATCATTTCATAAAGAAGTATAAGAACTCATCATGTGATTTCAACCTCGATTTCTCAATATGATTTAGATTAAAACTCTTCACATTATGAAACTTGCAAGAAAGGATAATCAACACATTCAATTCCTTTTGAATTCATTATTTGTTTAGGCATATAATTGTCATCAAAAGCTCAATCCGCAAGTAGGAATTATCATAGAAATCATCTCAAATCTTAGAAGCACAAAACCTTTTTAGAATTTTTCTAAATTTTTCACATTATTATGGGTTTTTCAAAAACTTTTTCATTCAATGCAATAATGAAACGTCTGACTATGAAACGAAACATGCAAAGTGTCATCGATCAAGGCAAGCAAATGTAGTAGAGTTATTACAACATATAGTCACACCCCACCCCATACTTAAGACAAACATTGTCCTCAATGTTTAAAAAGAAATAAGGAAAAGAAAGAAAAGAAAAATGAACTCACTAGACGGCGGTGGGGCGGCTGAAACTGGCTGTCATGAAATCTCGTCACTACGGTGGAGGCGGTGGTGGAAACGGGTGGAAATCGGAGCTGAAGTTCCGTCCAAACTGCTGGCGGTAGATATCCCTCATCATCTGGTCATGCTCATCAGCTCGTGCATCATGAGTGTCCCTATGAATCTCCAAGTCTCCTACCCTCCTGGAAAGATGTGTAGCCCATGTCGGAAGTTGCTCATACCATGCCGGCGGCTAGGCGTACCATGTTAGCACATCCTGTGGGGCCGGTGCTGCTGGTGGCTGTGCATACCATGGTGGCGGAGCTCCCATCCACTATGGCTGTGCTCCATACCAAGCGGGAGGAACATCCATCCATGTCGGTCTCTCGCTCACACTAGCACGGCGAGAGGAAGAAGCACCGGAGGGTCTAGAAGGGCGGGGAAACTGTCTAGGTAAGTCCGGGAAGGTGTCCGGCTGATCCGGAAACGTGCCAAATGTTTGCTCATCACCTCCTCCCTCATAGTAATCACCTCCTCCCATATCCTCAGTTGGAGGCTCATCCGGAACGTAAGGATGCAGTGCTAATCTATTCGCATGCATAGCAACGAATGTCTCCTTCCAATTATGGCGTCCAACCATAATGGTGGAGGCTAGAAGGGTGGCACAATCAGCGGGTCTACCGTGGAGCATGCAATAGAGAAGGAATAGCTCATCGGTCTTTATCTTTTGGGGGGTCTCGGTCCTAGGTAATAGGCACTCAGAAAGGACTCTATGAGCTATCTTCAATGCTAAGTGGTAGATGAGCTTAGCCTTGGTGACAGCTGGCTGTCAGCGGTCCTCAATGGCATAAATCATGGCTATATCTTCCCAGAAGTTCTTAGCGTATACACCGCTAGGGAAACGACCGTTAAAGGTCTCATGGAACCCAAAGAAGGCTCCAAATTGCTGGATAGATAACTCATAATCCGTCTCCATCAATCTAAAAGATACCGTCCTCTCGACGTGGCTGTGCTCGAAGGAAATAACAAATTCCCTCGTAATCTCCTCATATGCATCCGCTCGAATAGCGGAGAAAACAATCAGTCCGGCTCTATCCAAGAGCCATGTCAAGTCATTCACCACATTAAGTGGCTCCAACTCCTCAAGCATGAGGTATCTAGGTCCTATGACCGCTCTCTCCTCGATGTTTTCTAAAGCCTCTAGATAGTTTGGGTGAATGGTTGGGATTCTAGGGCATGAAGGTGATGGTGGTTCACTAGGAGGGGCTTGGGAAGAAGAGGAACTATCACCCTTTCTCTTCTTTTTCTTTCCTGCACTTCTCGTGAACATTTTCTCAATTCTAGAAAAAACCATGGTCTGTTCTTCCTATTCCACGGCCGTGGAAGTTCCAGAGACCGTGATTCGTCTCTGATTTGCTCAAATCTCAACAAAATTAACAACAAACTCAGCAAAACTTGTCCTAGACTAATTTCAATCTCAATCCTATGCAATTTCTCCAAGTTCTTGTGAAAATTTAGCCCGAATTGACAAAGAAGAGAAGAAGAGTAAAAACCTAGGGTTTTGGATATTTGAATCCAAATTCTGCCTTCTGGAGGGATTGTTCACTTGTTTTGTCGATTGGATCTTGTAGAGGAATGAAAATACTCCACTTTAGCACCAAGAATCGTAAGAAACGATTATCGAATGAGGATTTGCGAGATGCGGAGATTTTCGGAGTTTATGGCATGGAAGAGGGGCGAGGATTTGGGAATGGGGGTGTTTTTGTGAAGGAAGGTGGTTTATATAGTGGCCGTAAAATTTTTTGAAAAATCACGGTCACTCGGGGGTTTCCACGGCCGTGGTTTTGTACGGACCCGTGGTTTTTGGTGATTTTTCTCAGATTTTGAAGAATTACGGTCACTGTAGCCTCCACGACCGTGGTTAGGGCGTGGAACTCTTTGTAATGTGCCAAAATCCGAGTTTTGTCAATTTCTTCCAACTATTTCCTTTCCCTTGCCTATTTCATTGCTCCTACATCCAAAAACACAACATACCGGAAGGTATCGAGAGCAAAACAAAACAAAAACGTCTAGACTAATCTAATCTACGAATGACAAACAAAAGCATAAGTGCAATACCTTGGGTTGCCTCCCAAGAAGCGCTTGTTTAAGGTCCGTAGCTAGACCGTACTTGCACTTATTCGAGTGCAGTAGGCGCGAACTCCTCAGCTTGGAGTTCCGGTGAGTACTTCTTGAGTCGTTGACCGTTCACCTTGAAGCTTCCGCCCTTTTTACCCCATACTTCAAATGCGCCATGGGGAAAAACATGTTTTATTAGATAAGGTCCAGTCCAACCAGATTTAAGCTTACGTGGAAAGAGCCGAAGTCTCGAATTGAAGAGGAGAATGTGATCTCCTTCCTTGAGGTCCTTTGGAATGATATGCTTATCATGCCAACGCTTCGCTCTTTCCTTGTAGATCTTGGCATTCTCGTAGGCGTTTAAGCGAAGTTCTTCAAACTCGTTAAGGTCCAAGAGGCGCTTCTCGCCCTCTTCCTTCATGCTGAAGTTCAACCACTTTACCGCCCAATACGCCTTATGTTCCAGCTCTACCGCTAAGTGACAAGACTTCTCATACACAAGGTTGTATGGTGTCGTTCCTATGGGAGTCTTGTATGTAGTCCGGTATCCCCACAATGCGTCATCTAGCTTCAAAGACCAATCTTTCCTTGTCTTCAAAACTGTTTTCTCTAGGATTCCTTTAATCTCCCAGTTCGAAATCTCCACTTGTCCACTCGTTTGTGGATGGTAAGGGGTGGCGATCTTGTGAGTCACCCCATACTTAGCTAGTAGAGCTTCGAATCGTCGGGCAATGAAGTGAGAGCCTCCATCACTAATGATAGTCCGTGGTGTCCCAAACCTTGGGAAAATAGTCTTGTTAAAGAACTTAACCACAACCATGACATCATTAGTGGGAGAGGCAATTGCTTCAACCCATCTCGAAACATAATCTACAGCTAGAAGTATGTATTGGTTTCCACAATTTGATGGAAAAGGTCTCATGAAGTCTACTCCCCAAACGTCAAAGATCTCTACCTCCTGAATGTTGTTAAGAGGCATTTCGTTTCTCCTAGATATGTTCCATGTTCTTTGACAAGCATCGCAGCAGAAAACAAAGGTTTGCACATCTTTAAATAAAGTAGGCCAAAAGAATCCAAATTGCAATACCTTAGCGCTAGTCTTGTTCGAGCTAGCGTGTTCTCCACAAGGTAGTGAATGACAATAACGGATGATGCTTTGCATCTCGTCTTCCGGCACACATCGTCGAATGATGCCGTCAGGACCTCTCTTGAAGAGGAGAGGTTCATTCCAAAAGTATTCCCGGACATCCTTAAAGAACTTCTTCCTTTGTGCATAGGATAATCCGGGTGGTATTTCTTGGCAAACCAAATAGTTAACAAAATCAGCAAACCATGGTTCGTTACCTTTAGTAATCTTGTCGATGCACTCCTCTATGATGTGTAAATGCTCGTCCGGAAAGGAGTCATCTATAGGTAGATTGTCGTCCTCTAGATGTGGTAGACGACTCAAATGATCCGCAACAGAATTTTCCAAACCCTTCTTGTCACGGATCTCTAGATCGAATTCTTGTAGGAGAATAATCCATCTAATCAGCCTTGGTTTCGCATCCTTCTTTGCAAGTAGATACCGGATCGCAGCATGATCCGTGTATACAATCACCTTTGCACCTACAAGATAAGAACGAAACTTTTCAAATGCATAAACAATAGCTAGAAATTCCTTTTCAGTTGTGGCATAGTTAAGCTGCGCTTTATCTAGCGTCTTGCTAGCGTAGTAAATAGCATGGGTTCGTCCTTCCTTCTTTTGCCCAAGCACAGCCCCTATAGCTACGTCACTTGCATCACACATAACCTCGAATGGAAGATTCCAATCCGGGGGTTGAATGATCGGGGCTGAGATTAGAGCTTCCCGGATCTTATGAAACGCATCTAAGCACTCCTGCGAAAAATCAAAAACTGCATCCTTCATCAATAGATTAGTAAGCGGTTTTGATATCTTAGAGAAATCTTTTATAAAACATCTATAAAATCCAGCATGTCCTAGAAAGCTTCTTATCTCCTTCACCGAAGATGGAGGAGGGAACTTTTCTATAGTTTCTATCTTAGCCTTATCTACTTTGATCCCTCTACTAGAGATCAAGTGTCCGAGTACAATGCCTTCCTTCACCATAAATTGACACTTCTCCCAATTAAGAACTAGGTTAGTGTCTTCACACCTTTGTAGCACAAGAGAAAGGTTAGAAAGACAATTATCGAAAGAGGAACCATAAACAGAAAAGTCATCCATGAAAACCTCCATGATCTCCTCTATGTACTCCGAGAAGATAGCCATCATGCACCTTTGGAAGGTGGATGGGGCGTTGCAAAGCCCGAACGGCATTTTCCTATAAGCGAACGTACCCCACGGACACGTGAATGTGGTCTTCTCTTGATCGTCTAGATGAATCGGGATCTGGAAGAAACTACTATAACCGTCAAGATAGCAAAAATGAGAATGTTGTGCTAACCTTTCAAGCATTTGGTCAATGAAGGGTAATGGGAAGTGATCCTTTCTAGTTGCATTGTTTAGCTTCCTGTAATCAATGCACATCCTCCATCCAGTCACTGTCCTTGTAGGAATGAGCTCATTGTTTTTATTGGTGATGACCGTCATTCCTCCCTTCTTTGGAACAACCTGTACGGGACTCACCCACTTGCTATCGGAGATAGGGTAGATGATACCTGCATCAAGTAGTTTAAGAATTTCCTTCTTGACAGCGTCCTTCATGGTCGGATTTAACCGCCTTTGAGGTTTTCGTGAAGTCCTAAAGTCTTCTTCCATTAGGATCTTATGCATACATAATGAAGGCTTAATTCCTACTAGATCTTCTATAGTGTAACCTAAGGCTTTCCTATGTTTCTTTAGAACAACCATAAGCTTACTATGTTCATCTTCACTTAGATCGGAACTAACAATTACCGGAAATGTAGAATTAGGTCCTAAAAATGCGTACCTTAGATGTGTGGGAAGTGGCTTCAATTCCTTCACTATTGGAGTCTCTAATGGCTCTTGAGGAGTGTCCAATGCTTCCTTGGAAGTCTCTAAGGGTATAGAAGTTGTCGGAGAAGACTCAAGAGAAGTGGTAGAAAGAACGTAATTGTCCTCAGATTTTCTCAAAATCACGGCACCTCTGTTTCCTCCACGGCCGTGGTTTAGGGCGTGGAAGTTAATTACGGCACCTCTGATAGTTCCACGGCCGGGGTTTTGTCCGTGTAACTTACTGGAGTCCTCTGAATAGCTAATTACGGTCATGTTGGTGGGAACCACGGCCGTGGAATAGCACGACTGGCCGTGATTCCTCACGTTTTCTGACCCATCGTAGAGTTTTTCAAACTCTTCTTCATGTACTTCCTTTTGCTCCTCTAAAGCTTCAATTTCCTCATTGCATTCCTCTTCTTCTCCTATCTACATAATGCTCATAGTGATCACCTTTTACAAAGAATCTTTGAATAGAATTGAGCTTACTTCCTCTCTAGATGCCTCTTCGTCATGGATGTTAAACATATCCTCTTCAAGAGCTGGTTCTTTCATCAAAGTGGAAAGAATGAACTCTACCTTTTCCTCTCCTATGTCGAAGGCGAGTCTAGCATTCTTGTAATCCACCATACAACCGGACGTTGCAAGAAACGGTCTTCCGAGTATGATCGGGACCGGACTATCTGCAGGAATGTCAAGCACAACAAAATCTATTGGAACATAGAATTTACCAAGCTTGACCGGGACGTCTTCAATGATACCGACGGGACTAGTTATGGATCGATCCGCCATATATAACGTCATCTTCACCGGTTTAGGCTCGCCTAGACCGATCTTCCTGCATAAGGCAAGCGAAATGATGCTAACGCTTGCTCCTAAATCACATAATGCATCATATGTGACATCTCCTACTCCGATTGGAATACAAAATGACCCCGGATCTTTCAGCTTTGGGGGCATCTTTTCCTTCATCGTTTTGATGATATCCGACGATTCCGAACTCATCTTGACTTCTCCAAAGTCTTCTAATTTCCTCTTGTTAGAGAGGATCTCCTTTAAGAACTTTCCATATGCTGGCATACCTACAATTACATCAATGAAAGGTATATTAATATGCAGTTTGCTCATGAGTTTAATGAACTTACCGAATTGCTTGTCTAAACGCGCTCTTGCTCTAGATTGTGGGAATGGTAGGGGAGGTTTGTAAGCTGGAGGAGGAATGTAAAAGTCTTCCTTCTCCTTCCCCTTTTCCTTCTCCTTTTCGACGGGAACTTCCACAAACTTAGGCTACGGGTCGGTGGTTATTGCTCCGCTCCTAGTTGTGATAGCCATCACCCTTCCTTTTGGGTTATCCTCCGTTTTTCCTGGAATTTTTCCTTGATTTCTAGGAACTTCCTCAGCATTGCTGAACATTTGGTTTTCTAAAACCTTTTGGGCTTTATCAACCTTAGTGATGTGACTCTCTAACCCTTGAAGCTTTCCCAAGATTGTTTCCAACATGGGATCGGGCTTCTCTTCCCCGAAGTGCTTCCACTATTAGATGCTTGCCCCTGGCTTTTCAAAGGAATGGAAGAAGAAGATGGTGGAGTTAGTGAATTTCCTGAATTGGGATAAGAATTACCGGAGTTTTGTTGCTGGTTGGAACGCCAATTGTTGTTGTTCGAACCCCTATTCTTGTTCCAATTGTTATTCCAGTTGTTGTTGTTCCAATTGTTCCGGTTGTTGTTCCGGCTGTTGCGATTGGTGTTCTCATTCCCATTGTGGTTATTGTTGTTTCCTAAATAACCAACATCTTGCTCCTTAGGCTTTGGAAAGCTAGCCTTGATGACTTCCTTCAATTCTTTAATCTCGGTATTGAGAGAAAAGATTTGAGTTTGAGCAGCTTGTGTTAGCTTTGCTCCTTGCTCCACTCGATTATCTTCCACTTTCCGGTGAGAGTACTTCTCAATGACTCGGGCTTGCTTCTCAATGAAGTCCCAAGTGTCATCTTCCCTCATGTCCATGAATGTGCCACATGAAAGGGATTGGAGCTTGAATTGTGTTTCCACATCCAGCCCCTTATAGTATATCTCCAATAACTCCAATTTGGAAATGCCATGGTGTTGGCAATCCAATAATAAATTCTGAAATATTTCCCAAGACTGCAACAAACTTTCATTAGATCCCATAGAAAAAGCATTAATTTTACCTCTCAACTCCGCCGTCTTGGATGGCGGAAAGAACTTGGTTAGGAACTCTGAAGAAAGATTTTCCCATGTGTTGAGTCTTCCATTTGGAAGAGCTTGATACCAAGATAAAGCTCTCCCTTTTAAAGAGAAAAAGAATGGCTTGATCTTGTAATTGTTGGTGGTTGCATTCTTTGGCTTCATTGTCTCCATCAAGATCTCAAAATTATGTAGATGTTGATGTGGATATTCGACACTCGTTCCTCCAAACTGGCTTTGGCGAACGATGGTAATAACTTGTGGGTTGAAGCTAAACCCCTGAATATCGTCAGCATCAAAGTTCACACCTAGACGGCATGGTTGCTGAATTGGATCCATTCTTTGGCCAAGAGTTCTTGGCTCTTCATCTACACGAGCTGCTCTCGCACCCCCAGCCGGGATACGATGATTGGCGGCTGGTCTTGGATTATTCTGGTTCGCATTGATCGTTGGATCAATGTCCTCTAGCGACGGCATAGAGGAGTCGCTCTCTTCATCGGGTGAGTCGGTTCTAACCGATCTTGTCCGTTTCCTTCTCTTCTTCTTCTTGGAATCACTCATCTCCAGCCTCATTTGCAACATCATGTCCTTAAGCTCATCAATTTGCAATTGATGATGCTCCGATTCTTCCTTGCGAATCTTCTCGCTCCATCTAAGTCGAGCTTCGGAATCATCTAACTCATCTTGGATATCCCTCTCTTTACTTTCAGCCATCTTTCTTTCTTTGAGCTTCTTTCTCAAAGTCTTCTCAAGTTCTTGATCAAGAGGTAAGAGGTCTTTGTTGGTGGTAGACCTGCGCATATACCTAAGATAACCTGCGAATATCACTTAAAAGAGATATCAAATGACAAGAGCAAAGCTCCCAAGCTTGACAACCGATAACCGAATTCGGCCTAAACAAAATCCCCGGCAACGGCGCCAAAAACTTTTTTGCCCTAAAACGTGCAGGCAAATAAGCTTTAAATTTATAAAACTAGAATCAAAGCAAGCGAACCCGCAGTGTACGGATCGGCGTAGTAAAACAAGAATTCCAGAGTATCGAACTCAGGGATTTGGGGGGAACAAATTCAGTTCGGAAATCGTCAAGCAAGTAAGTATAATAAGCTTTGCAAATATTGGGAAAACAACAACACTAAAGATCTAGGTATCTAATTGTGGCAATCGATTCAAGATATACTAAAGAACTAGGGACAGAGTTAAGAGTTGCAAAGGTATGCTAAGGTAAAGTAATGTACGGTGAAGTTCCAGAACTTTATATGACTTATCTAAGGACACTCTCTATAAAGGTTGTTGAGGCTTCAGTATAGAAAGGATCTATGGATAAGAATTAATCTCAAATACCCAAACTTGTAACCCAAGGAACGAAACTAACTAAAACGATTAAGGTTGTGACACTCGAAATCGAAATAGAGGATGATGAGTCTCACTACTACCTAGAAAAGGGCAAGCCAAGACTAGATTAAAGTTAATCTTTAACCTTGGATCAAAGTAAAAGCAAGGTTCATAAACTAGGGTAAATCACGGTCAGATCTTGAGAACCACGGCCGTGGAACTCCAAGAACAGGCCGTGATTTGGGTTCGTCGACGAGATCTCTTTAACTCTCAAAGTCCAATCAATTTACGATCAATCTATCATTATCTAAGCCACAACTATTAACCCTTCACCTTAGAATTTGTTCGCTCCAAACGGTGTGTGCAAGCTTTAAATTTATAACCCTAGATGTAAGCTTAAAACAAGGATGCGAACCCGCAGTGTACGGGTCAATCGTAGTAAAAAGCAAGAAATTCCAGGGGTCGATCACAGGGACTTAGTGAAACAAAGTCCAATTACGGTAAGCTTAAGCAATCACTAACCACAAGCAATTAAATCAATCAAAGATGATAAAAGTCAAATAAAGGAAATATGCAATTCTAGGGATTAAAGCATCTAGTTGTGGTTCCAACTCAAGATCTAAAGATAAGCGGACAAAGCTGAGATATTTGCATAGGGAAGGTGTTACTAAAGTGGAATAGATCACCGGGTAAGTCTCACTACTCACTAATCCAAAACCGTAACTCCTATTACCGGGTAAGTCTCAATGAATTAAGATAAAGAACTATAACCTCAAACTAACACACCATCTAAGGGAATAGAATCAACCTTTACCGGGTAAGTCTCAGGCTAACTCACAAAGATGGGATGAAAGCACACTCAAACCCCAATAAAGGATAAACCTTTATTACCTACACTTATGATCTTAGGTACACAAACAAAGGAATTACCGGGTAAGTCTCATCCTAAGCTTGCATTGGACCAGGAAAGGTGTAATAAGAATAGGATTTGGCAAACTCTAACACTTAACTCTCAGTTTCGGATCACATAAGTCACCTCGGTCAGCCAAATTCCACCCCGGCCGAGATGTTCATCGACTGAGCGAGATGCTTAGGGTTAAGGTAAAGACTCGAGCTTTCAGGGTCCTACTATGATTAAGATTATTCTATCATTGTTTTTCCTACAACCTTCAGCCAATCATCCTAGAATCACACAAAGAGATTAGCCACTCATCATCATGAAAGTATTAATCAAATATATGGGAAGAAAGAGAATAATTGAACAAGAAAACCTTAATAGAAAGGTTTCAATAACTGAATCAATTATCAAACACAAGCGTTCCTTGGATAGAAATCCAACAAGACAAACAACAAGGAAGGGAATCTAAGATAATCTTACAAAAACCCTTCAAAAGCTATAAAAGCTATAGACTTTCTTCCTTCAACCTTCAAAAAGGTTCTTCAAATCTCCCAACTGGAGTATGGCTGCAGCGGTGTAGTAGGTGTAAGCGAGGTGATAGCGGATGTCGGATTTGTGGGAAATCCGACCCTTTTTATAGGAAACTTACTCTCCAAAGATAAGATATCTTAGAAAGATCTCTTCCCATAAAAATAGGTAAAATATATGATCTAGCATATGTTCTTCCTTCCAGGAGCCAAGCCCAAAAATATAAGATCTCTTTCCAAAGATAAAAGATCTCAGCCAAGAATAAAATATTCTCGCCGCGTCCCAGGTGTTCGCCTCGGTCGAGTCGACTTCTCTGGATCACCTCGGTCGAGGTGAATCTGTAGTCAACCGAGGTGAGTCACAACCGAATGTGAAATCTCTCAAATCTGGTCCAAAGTGAATCTTTAATCCATGGCTGTTCGCTCCAAACGGTGTGTGCAAGCTTTAAATTTATAACCCTAGACTTAAGCTTAAAACAAGGATGCGAACCCGCAGTGTACGGGTCAATCGTAGTAAAAGCAAGAAAATTCCAGGGGTCCATCACAGGGACTCGGTGAAACAAAGTCAATACGGTATGCTAATGTCAATGCTAACCACAAGAGCAATTTAACACAATCAAAGATGAATAAGAAGTCAATAAAGCAAACATGCAATTCTAGGGATTAAAGCATCAAGTTGTGGTTCCAACTCAAGATCTAAAGATAAGCGGACAAAGCTGAGATTTTTGCGTGGGGAAGGTGTTACTAAAGTGGAGTAGATCACCGGGTAAGTCTCACTACACACTAATCCTAAACCGTAACTCCTATTACCGGGTAAGTCTCAAGGAATCAAGATAAAGAACTATAACCTCAAACTAACATACCATCTAAGGGAATAGAATCAACCTTTACCGGGTAAGTCTCAAGCTAACTCACAAAGATGGGATGGAAGCACACTCAAACCCCAATAAAGGATAAACCTTTATTACCTACACTTATGATCGTTGGTACACAAACTAAGGAATTACCGGGTAAGTCTCATCCTAAGCTTGCTTTGAACCAGTGAGGTGTAATAAGAATAGGATTTAGCAAACTCTAACACTTAACTTTCTGTTTTAGGTCGGATAAGTCACATCGGTCAGAAGAATTCCACCCCGGCCGAGATGTTCATCAACCGAACGAGATGCTTAGGGTTAAGGTTAAAGACTCGAACTTTCAGGATCCTACTGGAATCTAAGATTATTCTATCATTGTTTTTCCCACAACCTTCAGCTAATCACCCTAGAATCACACAAGGAAATTAGCCACTCATCATCATAATGAAAGTATTAAATATATGGGAAGAGGGTGAATATTTGAACAAGAAGAATTTAATGGAAAAGACTTCAATAACTGAATCAAATATCACAACAAAGCGTTCCTTGGATAATAATCCAAATAGACAAGACAACAATTGAGGGAATTGAAGACAATCTTACAAAACCCTTCAATAAAGCTATAAAAGCTATGGACTTCAATCTTCTTTCAACCTTCAAAAAGGTTCTTCGAAAACTCCCAAATTGGAGTATGCTACTGCTGCGTGTGCGGGATCTTCTCGTAAGCAAGCTCAGCGGGGGTGATAGCGGATGTCGGATTTGTGGGAAATCCGACCCTTTTTATAGGAAAATAACCCTCCAAAGATAATAAATCTCAAAAAGATATCTTCCCATAAAAATAGGTAAAATATATGATTCTGCATATCTCCTTCCTTCCAGGAGCCAAGCCCAAAAATATAAGATCACTTTCCAAATTTAAAAGATCTCTTCCAAGAATAAAATATTCTCGCCGCGTCCTAGGTGTTCGCCTCGGTCGAGTCGGCGTCTCTGGATCACCTCGGTCGAGGTGAATCAATGGTCAACCGAGGTGACTCACGACAGAATGTGAAATCTCTCGAATCTGCTCCAAAGTAAATCTTTAATCCATGGCTATGCTCCCTGGATGTAGCTCCAATTGACTCATGACTCCTTTTGCTCCTTTTTGATGCAAAACGTACCATATTACCTGCAATTACAACGAAACTAGGTGTAGACCTCGATTCTCGCAAAGGTAGATGAAATGGTAGTAAAATCACATAATGTACATACAAACATGCAGATTATGAAAGATAAAACGTCCAAACAAACCCCAAAATATAGACTATAATTCATGCTATCAAAATACCCCATACTTAGCCCTTGCTTGTCCCCAAGCAAGTTCCTCATATAGAAGACAAGATAGAATGGATTATAAGTCAAGAAAATCAATGAAAAAGTCTTTCAAAAATATTTAATGGTGTGTAACTATCATAGATCACTCTAAGAGAGTACTTCCCGGAATTAAAAACTCAATATGATCAAAACATTTTATAAATATAAGAAAGTTGTTCATCTTTGCATAAAATCATAGAATGCATAATAAATCATAATTATCAAAATTAATCATGTATAATCCAGTTTAAACCGCTAAGTCAATCAACAAGCTCAAGGTCTCAAGGGCTTCCCAAAAGAAAAGGTCAAGAAACGTGTAGGGTAGGGATGTATGTAAGGTAATGTGGTGCTAGAATCCGGGAAAAGGATGAACTTCACTTCCACTTTGACTTGCAACATCTTCCACCAATAAGCTTTGCTTATCTCACACTTTTTCTTTTATTTTACTTTACTTTTTGGGATGCATGGACAGAGGTGCACAATAACCGAAGCCTAGGAGATCTGCAATCATCAATTTCTCGAGATGCATCAAACCCTTGATGCACATACCATTACCCGTTAGGAATATCGCTCAATCCGACTTTGGCAAGACACAAACACCCGGCTATGTGAATGGTGCCGAGTTACTCATCTTCATGATTGACTTCCCCAAACCTAAATTTACTTTCTAACACTTTCACTTCCAGCCCACTTCTCAACTTTAACTTGCTTTCACCACTTCGCTTGCTTCCAAATTCCCGGATAGGTAAAGGGAGGCAAAATGTATATGAGGGGCTAAGCATGATCAAGAAGAAGAAGAAGAAGAGAATGAATTGCCTTGGTCTTTCCAAGAAGAAAGTGAGAGAACTTATCCTGCGGTGTCAACCTTCAAATTCAACATAATTTGGATAAAAACAAAGTATTAAACATGCCAATAATTTCAAACAAAGCATTTAGCAACTTAAACATATCATAAAACCTTTCAAACACACAAATAATTTAAAACCAGTAGGTAAACAAAATCTTCACTGAGATCATATCCAGATAAATAACACAAAATCGTTTTTCGAAAACTTTCTGTTACGCACCTCGGTCGAGGTGTTCTTGGTTCAACCGAGGTGAAACACCTCGTTCGGCCAGAATCTCCCCGGTCGAGGTCAAAAATTTTTTTTTATTTTTTTTTTTATTTTTTTTTTCGGTTCGGTTTCGACGTTTTTCTCAATCAAATAACCTGTAGGTGTGCATGTAATATCAGATAATCATATAAATGCAAAAGGGAAGCATAAATAAAATATCCGATAAATAAAATACATCAAATGTGGTCAAATAACATACATCACGTAGTCAAATAACAACAAATACCCCATACTTGAGACACACTGTCCCAGTGGGTCAAATAAAAAGTCTAAAAATGAGAGAACTCACCGGATAAAAGCCGAACTGCATAAAAAATATAATAAGAAAATCCTGCAGCTCCTCAGTAATCCTGATCCGGTGGTGGTGGTGGTGGCACGTACGGATACTGCGTCGGGTCGAACGGATACCCCATAGTCTGCTGGAACTGTAGCTCCATCATCCGGCGCTGATAGTGCTGTTGCTCTAACATCTGATGAGTCCATCGGTCAATGCGTCGGTCCTGGGCAGCAAATCTCTCATGCATGTCCACTGTAAGGGCAGCATAAGAGTCTATCATCTGATCTGTCAGGTCGTCGATCCGGTGATGAACCTCAGAATCTCTGTGACGGCGTGTCCGACGCCTAGCAGATCTAGCAGGAGGTGCAGCAGGTGCAGGCTCAGTATCCTCCTCATCATCCAAGTCGATGATCGGTGGTGCGCTCGTGCCTGCAGTATCCGTCCCTGTATCCATCGGGACTCCACCGTCTCTCTCATCCATCGTCTCCTCATCGTCGTCGTCATCCTCCTCAGCCTCAGCAGGGGCAGCTGCTGCCTCTCTGTGATCCTCCATCAGTGTATCCCAAGCTGTCTGCCAGTAATGCGGATCAAAGACTGTGAACTGTGCAGACCAGCGGATCCCCTGAGGTGCAGTCCGCTCCCAAGGCATGGCGACGTATGGAGTGGTCAAACCACGGGGAACTAGAATCCTCCGTGTGATCATCTCCTGTAATCCAAGCGGCTTCGGAGCCGCCGCCATCGTACAAACACTAAGGTCCATCCCGTGATAAGTGGCAATGTGGGTGACTAGACCTCCGCAGCAAATGTCTCTCTTCGCCTTGGCCTTGATCTTGTGCAGATCCTCTGCCAAGAGCAAGCAAAAGTCCGGGAAACCTCCTGTAACCATGCAGTAGAGGCTCAAGAGCTCCCCTTGTCGGACCTTCTGGGGCGTCTCAGTACGCGCCAGAAGTGTCTCGCTAAAAATCCTGTGGGCTAGTCTGAAGGCCGGATGAAAGATGACCTTCTCCCTGGAATCTCTAGGGCGCCATCTGTCTGCATGCTCAGTAATATGGGCAATTTGCCCCCAAAACTCCCTAGCTACGGATCGGGACGGGAAATCAATGGCGGTGGGCTCGGAAAAGCCGAAAATCTCTCTCCATATCTCTAAAGGAACTATGAAGTTCTGGCTCATCAACCGGTACTTCACAGACCGGTCTGCGGGAAGGTAGGAGAAGGAGCTAACGAACTCTAAGGTCGGCTCCAAGTAAGCTGGGGCTCGGATCTCAGTAAACTGATCCAGCCCGACAGTAGCAATCATCCTCCTAAGGTCAGCATCTAACCCTAGGCAATCAAAGGCCGACACGTCCAGAAATCGTGGTGCGATAACGGGACGGCTAGCTATCCGCTCATAGTCTACCTGGCATCTCTCGTGGATAACCGGGCGGTAAGGACGGGAAGAAGAAGAAGAAGGGGAAGGAGAGGATCTATCTCTAAGGGCTAACAATCTGTCAGAACTCATCTTCAAACAACACTGTCAGACTACCTCGGTCGACTGACAAACTCCAAGAATCACCTCGACCGAGGCGAAGACAGTCGCGATTTCAACTCTCTGAATTTCAGTTCTTTTCCCCCAAAAATCACTACAAATGCTTCCTATGGGGTACTTAAGCTTTTCCTCAACAGATTCAAGGGCAACCAAAGCCCAAATCGAAGTAAACGAGCGAGTTAGGGTTTCGATCGTTTTTACCTCGTTCCGGCCGATTCGCTCGATCTTTCTGCAGATTTGTTGTTGCAATCGACTCCTCTATCCTTCAATCTCGGTTTGGAAACAGAAAACGTCGAAAACGAGCAAGATCTGAGATGAGCGAAGTGGATCTGTCGCCGCGGTCGAGGTAGGTAAAAAAATGTGAAAAGTAATTTTTCCCCTTTTTATACTGTTACTGGATCTGCTGTCACCTCGGTCGAGATGGTCTCGACTGGACCGAGGTGGTACGGACCGAGGTGGTTCTGCAGAAACCCTAGTCGCCTCGGTTGCTCAAGAATCAATTCGGTCGAGGTGCTCTGACAATAACCGAGGTGCTTCTGTCTTCTCAGAATCTCGAACTTCTGTCCTTCCAGTATGCTCCTTCCTAGTTATTCCCTATTGTCTGTCCAGAACGCCAAAAACAAAGCAAAGCAGAGCAAAAACAAAAGCTATCTAAACTAGACTAGAAAACGGGAAAATAAAGCAATACCTTGGGTTGCCTCCCAAGAAGCGCTTGATTTAAGGTCGCTAGCTGGACCATAATGTGTCTCAAAGGAGGTGGGAGGTTCCCTCACCCCATACTTCACCTCCATCGTGGGGTGAAGTAAGTAGCTCCATCAAACGCTCCAATAAGTGTAAGTGCTCATCGAGGAATGAATCGTCTATAGGTGGGTTATTCGTCTCGCGGGAAGATTTCGGTAGCCGGCTGAGGTGATCCGCAACGGAGTTCTCGGATCCTTTCTTATCGCGGATCTCTAGATCAAACTCCTGGAGCAAGAGAATCCATCGAATAAGGCGCGGCTTGGCATCTTTCTTAGCCAACAAATAGCGAATGGCCGCGTGGTCGGTGTAGACAATGACTTTCGCCCCCACTAGATAGGAATGAAACTTCTCGAAAGCATATACAACCGCCAATAACTCCTTCTCGGTGGTAGCGTAGTTGCGTTGTGCTTCATCTAGCGTCTTGATAGCATAGTAGATGGCGGTGGTCCGTCCATCCTTCTTTTGTCCAAGCACCGCTCCTACGGCTACATCACTAGCGTCACACATGACCTCAAAGGGCAAGGTCCAATCAGGAGGTTGGATAATGGGAGCGGAGATCAACGCTTCCTTAATCCTGTAAAAAGCATCAAGACACTCCTGCGAAAACTCAAAAACAACATCTTTATTCAAGAGGTTAGTTAGAGGTTTAGAAATCTTGGAGAAGTCCTTGATGAATCTCCTGTAGAAACCTGCATGCCCGAGAAAACTCCTCACACCTTTAACAGAACAAGGAGGAGGGAGTTTCTCAATAGTCTCGATCTTAGCTCGATCGACTTCAATACCTCGATTAGAAACGAGGTGTCCTAGCACAATACCTTCATTAACCATAAAATGACACTTCTCCCAATTCAAAACAAGGTTAGTGTCTTCACATCTTTTAAGCACTAGAGAAAGGTTAGATAGGCAATCATCAAAAGAGGAACCATATACAGAAAAATCATCCATGAATACCTCCATGATCTCCTCTATGTACTCGGAAAAGATAGCCATCATGCATCGCTGGAAGGTAGCGGGTGCATTGCACAATCCAAATGGCATCCTCCGATAGGCAAACGTCCCCCAAGGACAAGTGAAAGTGGTCTTCTCCTGATCATCCGGGTGGATAGGAATCTGGAAGAATCCACTATAGCCGTCCAAGTAGCAAAAGTGTGAATGCTGGGCCAACCGTTCGAGCATTTGATCAATGAAGGGAAGCGGAAAATGATCCTTCCGAGTCGCCGTGTTCAGCTTCCTATAATCGATGCAAACTCTCCAGCCCGTAACGGTCCTTGTTGGGATCAACTCGTTGTTCTTATTCGTCACAACTGTCATCCCTCCTTTCTTCGGAACGACATGCACCGGGCTAACCCACTTGCTGTCCGAGATAGGATAAATAATACCTGCATCCAACAACTTAAGAACTTCCTTCTTCACAACCTCTTTCATGATCGGATTTAACCGTCTTTGAGGTTCCCGTGAAGTCTTATGATTATCTTCCATTAGAATTCTATGCATGCAGAAAGAAGGTTTAATGCCAATAAGATCATCCGTGGTGTAACCTATAGCTTTTCGATGCTTTCTCAGGACATGCATTAACTTAGACAATTCAGAATCGGAGAGGGAAGCACTAGCAATAACGGGATAAGTAGAATCCGGCCCAAGAAAGATATACCTCAAGTGACTAAGGAGCTGTTTAAGCTCCACAACTGGGGGTGCTTTCTGAGAGGGATCTCTGCTTCCTCTTTCCGGTGG
The DNA here is from genome assembly GCA_033239045.1 of Fagopyrum esculentum. Classification (NCBI taxonomy): domain Eukaryota; kingdom Viridiplantae; phylum Streptophyta; class Magnoliopsida; order Caryophyllales; family Polygonaceae; genus Fagopyrum; species Fagopyrum esculentum. The sequence continues at coordinate 137,567,293 of BSUD01000001.1, read as the reverse complement.
AGTGGTGTCAGAAACTGGACTCGATGCAATCTCAGTTTGAATCGTCTCGCTGTCGACCTCGGTCGAGGCGCATAGGCGTTGACCGAGATGTTCTTCGGTCGCCTCGCTCTGTCCAGAAAGTGCCTCGGTCGAGGTACTGCTACTGGATCCGAGACTGGAGATCTTCGTCTCCTGGATTAGCTTCTCAGTTTTAGCTCCTGGATCCTCTTCCAGTGCCCTCAAGCTCCGTATATCTGCATCACAAGAAGCATCTATACCTTCCTCCATTAAACTGAAGCTAATAACTCTTTCGAGTGGGTCGTTAATAAGGATAGAGCTCACCAATTCTCTTGATTCTTCTTCATCGTAGATGTTGAAGATATCATCAGTTAGTTGCTCCCCTTTCATTGCTGCAAGTAGTGCGAACTCCACCTCATCACCTCCAACGTTGAATTTCAACTTGGCATTCTTGCAATCCACATTGCAACCCGAAGTTGCTAGAAATGGCCTCCCGAGAATAATAGGTACTGGATAATCTACGGGAATGTCAAGTACGACAAAATCTATAGGTAGATAGAAGTTACCTAACTTGACCGGAACGTCTTCCAAAATGCCCACGGGATGGGTAATGGAGCGATCCGCCATGTAAAGTCGAATCTTGACCGGCTTGGGCTCTCCAAGACCGATCTTAGTGCATAGCTCCAGCGGGATGATGCTCACGCTGGCTCCTAGATCACAAAGGGCTTCACAAGTGACATCCCCAACTTGAATGGGAATGCAAAATGAGCCGGGATCTCTCAATTTAGGTGGCATCTTTTCTTTCATGATCTTGATAAGCTCCGAAGATTTAGATGTCATCCTAACTTCACCAACATCCTCCAGCTTCCTCTTCCTTGATAAGATTTCTTTTAAGAACTTCCCATAGGCGGGCATACCTAAAATGGCATCAAGGAAAGGAATATTAATATGTAGCTTATTCATCAAGTCAAAAAACTTACCGAAGTGCTTGTCTAGATGTGCTCTGGCTCTGGATTGAGGGAATGGAAGTGGTGGTTTATATGCAGGAGGTGGAACATAAGTTTCTGTCGTTCCTCCTGCTTTTTGTTGCTCCGCCTCGGTTGGCATCTCGGTCGAGGTGTTCTTCGACTGGATCTGGACCGAGGTGGTCTGCGTCGAGCGAGGTACTGGATCTGCAGTTTTGAGTCCACTCCTCGTCGTTATGGCCATGCATTGGCCTTTAGGGTTAGTTTCCGTCTTCGCTGGAAGCTTCCCTGGATCTCTTGGCGCTTCATTCGCCCTATTTGCAAGTTGTTGTACGAAGGACTTTTGGGCCCTCGAAAATGAAGTCATAGAATTCTCCATAGCACTAAGCTTGATCAAGATTGCCTCCAGAACTGCGTCTTTCTTTTCCGGTTGAGACGAACTTGATCCTTGCCCTTGGCTTTTCAATGGAGTAGAAGGAGAAGAAAGGAAAGGATTAGAGGAATCATTAGAGTTGGAGTTTGAATGATTGTTACCATAGTTTTGGTTATTCGCCCTCCAGTTGTTGCTATTGGATCCTCTATTGTTGTTGTTGTAGTTGTTGTTTCGGGGTCCGTTGTTGTTGTTACGGTACCCGTTATTGTTGTTGTTCCTTTGCCCTTGCTCTTCCTTCTTAGTTTGAGCCATCAAGAGCTCCTTCAATTGCTTCACGTCATTCTTCAACGACGTGAGTTGATTGTTGTTGGGTTGAGTCTCTTGAAAGTTGACTCTTTTAACTCCACCTTCAGCTCCTTGGTGGGTATACTTCTCCATGTGCAAGGCTTGCTTCTCAATGAAGTCCCAAGCCTCGTCAACCGCCATGTCCATGAAGGTACCGGCGGAGAGTAGTTGGAGATTGAACTGGGTGCTTCCGTCCAGCCCTTTGAAGTAGATCTCCAACAACTCGATCTTTGGAATCCCATGATGTGGGCAATCCAAAAGGATATCCTTGAACCGCTCCCAAGATTTGGACAAGCTCTCCTTGTCCTTCATGATGAAAGCATTGATCTTCCCTCTCATTTCAGCGGTCTTTGAGGGGGGAAAGAATTTGGTTAAGAATTCCGTAGTTATCTCCTCCCATGTGCTAATTTTTCCTGGAGGAAGAGATTGATACCAAGTAAGAGCTCTATCTTTTAAAGAAAAGTAAAAAGGTCTTAGCTTGTAGTTGTTATTTTCAATTCTGGAGGGTCGCAATGTTTCCATCAAGATCTCGTAGTTTTGAAGATGTTGATGCGGCGACTCCTTCTCTAGCCCTCCGAATTGGCATTGGCGAATCATGGATAGAACTTGCGGTCGAAGTTCGTAGTCATGATCCGCTGGATCTCCTAGGTTCACCCCTGGACGCCTCAGCTGTTGATTAGGGTCCATCCTTTGACCTAGGGTTTGTGGGATTCCTGCAAGAAGAACATCTCGGACTGGCATCCGATGTAGAAGTACATCGGCCGGGGCGTCAGGTACTAGAATCTGCCTCGGTCGAGGATCTACTACTGGATTCTGCATCGGTCGAGGATCAACAGGAGGATCTTCCCTCGGTCGAAGTAGAATCTAATCTCGTATGACTGCAATCTCAACTTCGATTGCTGCAGTCCTGGCACGATTCTCCTCTTTCTCTTGCCTTAGTTCTTCTTTACTGAGACGTAGCAGCTCCTGCGTCTCTTTCAATTGGGCCGCAAGATCGCAATCGTCTTGTTGGGCCATCTTTGCTTCTCTCAAGCGTCGCTTGTATGTCTTTTCTGGTTCGGGATCGTAAGGAACGATTTCCTTCCCAGCGCGGGTTCTTCGCATATACCTAAGAAAGAACCTGCAAAAATCGTCACTCAAGTAGAGTGGCTAGATGAAACGGGGCAAGCGCCCCAAGAGCAAACCGTACCGGCTCGGTCTAGACCAAGTCCCCGGCAACGGCGCCAAAAAATTGTTCGCTCCAAACGGTGTGTGCAAGCTTTAAATTTATAACCCTAGACTTAAGCTTAAAACAAGGATGCGAACCCGCAGTGTACGGGTCAATCGTAGTAAAAGCAAGAAAATTCCAGGGGTCGATCACAGGGACTCGGTGAAACAAAGTCAATACGGTATGCTAATGTCAATGCTAACCACAAGAGCAATTTAACACAATCAAAGATGAATAAGAAGTCAATAAAGCAAACATGCAATTCTAGGGATTAAAGCATCAAGTTGTGGTTCCAACTCAAGATCTAAAGATAAGCGGACAAAGCTGAGATTTTTGCGTGGGGAAGGTGTTACTAAAGTGGAGTAGATCTACGGGTAAGTCTCACTACACACTAATCCTAAACCGTAACTCCTATTACCGGGTAAGTCTCAAGGAAGCAAGATAAAGAACGATAACCTCAAACTAACATACCATCTAAGGGAATAGAATCAACCTTTACCGGGTAAGTCTCAGGCTAACTCACAAAGATGGTATGGAAGCACACTCAAACCCCAATAAAGGATAAACCTTTATTACCTACAGTTATGATCGTTGGTACACAAACTAAGGAATTACCGGGTAAGTCTCATCCTAAGCTTGCTTTGAACCAGGGAGGTGTAATAAGAATAGGATTTAGCAAACTCTAACACTTAACTTTCTGTTTTAGGTCGGATAAGTCACCTCGGTCAGAAGAATTCCACCCCGGCCGAGATGTTCATCAACCGAACGAGATGCTTAGGGTTAAGGTTAAAGACTCGAACTTTCAGGATCCTACTGGAATCTAAGATTACTCTATCATTGTTTTTCCCATAACCTTCAGCTAATCACCCTAGAATCACACAAGGAAATTAGCCACTCATCATCATAATGAAAGTATTAAATATATGGGAAGAGGGTGAATATTTGAACAAGAAGAATTTAATGGAAAAGACTTCAATAACTGAATCAAATATCACAACAAAGCGTTCCTTGAATAATAATCCAAATAGACAAGACAACAATTGAGGGAATTGAAGACAATCTAACAAAACCCTTCAATAAAGCTATAAAAGCTATGGACTTCAATCTTCTTTCAACCTTCAAAAAGGTTCTTCGAAAACTCCAAAATTGGAGTATGCTACTGCTGCGTGTGCGGGATCTTCTCGTAAGCAAGCTCAGCGGGGGTGATAGCGGATGTCGGATTTGTGGGAAATCCGACCCTTTTTATAGGAAAATAACCCTCCAAAGATAATAAATCTCAAAAAGATATCTTCCCATAAAAATAGGTAAAATATATGATTCTGCATATCTCCTTCCTTCCAGGAGCCAAGCCCAAAAATATAAGATCACTTTCCAAATTTAAAAGATCACTTCCAAGAATAAAATATTCTTGCCGCGTCCTAGGTGTTCGCCTCGGTCGAGTCGGCGTCTCTGGATCACCTCGGTCGAGGTGAATCAATGGTCAACCGAGGTGACTCACGACAGAATGTGAAATCTCTCGAATCTGCTCCAAAGTAAATCTTTAATCCATGGCTATGCTTCCTGGATGTAGCTCCAATTGACTCATGACTCCTTTTGCTCCTTTCTGATGCAAAACGTACCATATTACCTGCAATTACAACGAAACTAGGTGTAGACCTCGATTCTCGCAAAGGTAGATGAAATGGTAGTAAAATCACATAATGTACATACAAACATGCAGATTATGAAAGATAAAACGTCCAAACAAACCCCAAAATATAGACTATAATTCATGCTATCAATGGCTATGCTTCCTGGATGTTTCCTTATGTTCCTGAATGTAGCTCCAATGACTCCATAGCTCCTTTTGCTCCTTTTTGATGCAAAACGTGCCATTTTACCTACGATTACAACAAAACAAGGTGTAGACCTCGATTCCCGCAAAGGTAGATGAAATGGTAATATAATCACATATTATACATACAAACATGCAGATTATTGAAGATAGAACGTCCAAACAAACCCCAAAATATAGACTATAATTCATGCTATCAAAATACCCCACACTTAGCCCTTGCTTGTCCCCAAGCAAGTTCCGCATATAAAAGGCAAGATAGAATGGATTATAAGTCAAGAAAATCAATGAAAAAGTCTTTCAAAACATTTTTATGGTGTGCTACAATCATAGATCACTCTAAGAGAATACTTCATGGAATTTAAAATAAAAAATATGATCAAAACATTTTACAAATATAAGAAAGCTGTTCATCTTTGCATAAAATCATAGAATGCATAATAAGTCATAATTATCGAAATTAATCATGCATAATCCAGTTTAAACCACTAAGTCAATCAACAAGCTCGAGGTCTCAAGGGCTTCCCAAAAGAAAGGTCAAGAAACGTGTAGGGTAGGGATGTATGTAAGGTAATGTGGTGCTAGAATCCGGGAAAAGGATATACTTCACTTTCACTTTGACTTTCAACATCTTCCACCAATAAGCTTTGCTTATTTCACACTTTTTCTTTTTACTTTACTTTTTGGGATGCATGGACAGAGGTGCACAATAACCGAAGCCTAGGAAATCAGCAATCGTCAATTTCTTGAGATGCATCAAACCCTTGATGCACATACCATGACCCGTTAGGAATATCGCTCAATCCGACTTTGGCAAGACACAAACACCCGACTATGTGAATGGTGCCGAGTTACTCATCATCATGATTGACTTCCCCAAACCTATTATTACTTTCTAACACTTTCACTTCCAGCCAACTTCTCAACTTTAACTTCACTTGCTTTCACCACTTTGCTTGCTTCCAAATTCCCGGATAGGTAAAGGGAGGCAAAAATGTATATGAGGGGTTAAGCATGATCAAGAAGAAGAAGAGAGAAGAATGAATTGCCTTGGTCTTTCCAGGAAGAAAGTGAAAGAACTCATAACGTGGTGTCAACCTTCAAATTCAACATAATTTGGATAAAAACAAAGTATTAAACATGCCAAAAATTTCAAACAAAGCATTTAGCAACTTAAACATATCATAAAACCTTTCAAACATATAAAGATTTCAAAACCAGTTAGCAAACAAGATCTTCACTGAGGTCATATCCAGATAAGAAGCACAAAAATCGTTTCGAAAACTCTCAGTTAACCCACCTCGGTCGAGGTGTTCTTAGGTCAACCGAGGTGAAACACCTCGTTCGGCCAGAACTGCCCCGGTCGAGGTAAAATTTTTTTTTCTGTCCAGTATTGACGTTTTTCTCAATCAAATAACCTATGTGTATGCATGCAATCTCAGATAAACATATAGAAGCAAAATGAAGCATAAATATCATATAAAGTCGAGTCATACATCCATGAGTCAAATAATACATAAATACCCCATACTTGGGACACAGTGTCCCAGTGGGTCAAAATAAGTCTAAGGAAATAAAATACTCACATGACATAAAGCTGAGTTGCATAATAAATAAGAAAGAAAAATCCTGCAAGCTCTCAATAACCCTGATCCGGTGGCGGTGGTGGTGGCACATATGGATACTAGATTGGTCAAATGGATAACCCATAGCCTGCTGAAACTGGATCTCCATCATCCGGCGCTGATAGTGCTGTCCCTCTAGCATCTGATGAGTCCAGCGGTCGATCTCTCGGTGTTGGGCAGCAAATCTCTCATGCATGTCCACTATAAGGGCAGCATAAGAGTCTATCATCTGATCCGTCAGATCATCGATCCGACGGTGAGCCTCTGGATCTTTGTGTCAGCGTACTCTACGCCTAGCAGATCTCACTGGTGATGCAGCTGGTGCATGATCAGTATCATCATCATCAATATCAATAACCGGCGCACTTGTCCCAACAATATCCGTCCCTATATCCATCGGAACTCCGCCATCCCTGTCATCAACAGCATCAGCAATCTCCTCCTCATCCTTCTCCTCAATTGGTGCAGCTGCTGCAGCTGCTGCCTCTCTCACATCCTCCAGCAGTGGGGCCCAAGCAGTCTGCCAGTAATGAGGGTCATAAACTGTAAACTGGGCTGACCACCTGATCCCCTTGTGGTGTGGTCGGCTCCCATGGCATCGCCACATATGGCGTAGTAAGTACTCGGGGAACCAGAATCCGTCGGGTAATCATCTCCTGTAGCCCTAGCGGCTTGGCAGCCGCCACCATAGTGCAAGCGCTGAGATCCCTATCCTGATAGCTGGCGATGTGGGTCACAAGTCCTCCGCAGCAGATGTCCTCCTTCGCCTTGGCCTTGATCCTGTGCAGATCCTCTGCTAGCATCAAGCCAAAGTCGGGGATCCCTCCAGTCACCATGCAGTAAAGGCTGAAAAGCTCCCCCTGTCGGACCTTCTGGGGTGTCTCAGTACGCACCAGAAGCGTCTCGCTGAAAATGAGGTGAGCTAACCTAAAGGCTAGGTGAAATATGATGCGCTCCCTGGAGTCTTCAGGGCGCCACCTGTCTGCGTGCTCAACTACGTGAGCAATCTGACTCCAAAACTCCCTAGCTACAGTCCGGGAAGGGAAATCAACAACGGTCGGGGCTGAAAAACCAAAAATGTCCCTCCAATACTCTAAAGAAACTAAGAAGTTCCGGTTCATCAACCAGTACTTCACAAAACGCTCTGTGGGGAGGTAGGTGAAGGAGCTAACAAACTTTAGGGTAGGCTCCAGATAGGCAGGTGCACGGATCTCAGTAAACTGATCTAGCCCTACCGTCGATATCATCCGTCTAAGGTCTCCATCCACATAGAGACAATCAAAGGCTGACACGTCCAGGAAGCGAGGTGCTATGACTGGACGGGCTGCTATACGGTCATAATCGACCCGGTGTCGCTCGTGGATCACCGGTCGATAAGGTCTGGAAGAAGAAGAGGAAGGGGGAGGGGAGGATCTATCCCTAAGGACAAGCTGTCTGTCAGAATTCATTTTCTAAACTCTCTCTGTCAGATCACCTCGGTCGGCCTGACAACACTGAAGAACACCTCGGCCGAGGCACAACACGACTGGACCGAGGCGAATAACTGCGCGACGATTTTCCTCAAAAATCCAGTTCTTTTCCCCCAAAATCACTACAACTGGTTCCTATGGGGTACTTAATCTGTATCTCAGCAAATGCAGGGCAATCCAAGCCCAAATCGAAGCAAAAACAGCGAGGTTAGGGTTTTGTTCTATTTTACCTCGTTCGGCCATTTCGGTTCGATTTCTTCGCAGATCGACGCTTCTACTGGGATCCTCTACGCTTTAATCGCAGTTTGGAAGAGAAAATCTTCGAAAACAAGCAAGAATCGAAGAGGCGGGGTGAAAGGGCTGCCGCGGTCGAGGAAGTTTGGGTAAAGTGAGGAGAGAGAAATTTCACCCCTTTTATACCCTTTCTGGAACTGCTGTCACCTTGGTCGAGGTGGTCTCGACTGGACCGAGGTGGTACAGACCGAGGTGGATCTTCAGAAACCCTAATCGCCTCGGTTGTTCAAGAATCATCTCGGTCAAGGTGCTCTGATAGCAACCGAGATGTGCCTCAGTCAAACTCCGTCTTCTCAAATTCTCGAACTTCTGTCCTTCCAGTTATGCTCCTGGTTTGTGCTCCTTCCTTAGATGTCACCTGTTATCTGTCTAGGACGCCAAAAACAGAGCAAAGCAAAGCAAAAGCAAAAACTATCTAAGCTAGACTAGAAAAAGGGAAAAGAAAGCAATACCTTGGGTTGCCTCCCAAGAAGCGCTCGGTTTAAGGTCGCTAGGTGGACCATAGTGCGTCTCAAATGATGTATATTGGTGCAACCTCCTCAACCAGAATTTCCAGTTTGTATTTCTTAAGTCTATGACCATTGACCTTGAAGCTTCCGCTTGTTTTGCCCCATATCTCAACTGCACCATGAGAAAAAACATTTTTCACAACATAAGGTCCGGTCCATCTAGATTTCAACTTACCTGGAAAGAGGCGGAGGCGGGAGTTGAAGAGTAGAACTAAGTCTCCTTCGTTAAGCTCCTTAGGGATGATACGCTTGTCATGCCATTTCTTCGTCCTTTCCTTATAGATCTTGGCATTCTCATAAGCGTTCAAACGCAGCTCCTCCAGCTCATTGATATCCAATAGCCGCTTCTCGCCGGCTTCCTTAATGTCGAAGTTCAACCATTTGATGGCCCAATATGCTTTATGTTCTAACTCAACGGGCAAATGACAAGACTTCCCATATACCAAATTATAAGGGGTGGTACCAATAGGAGTCTTAAATGCGGTCCTGTAGGCCCAAAGAGCATCGTCCAATTTCATGGACCAATCCTTCCTCGTCCTAGAGATGGTCTTCTCCAAAATTGCTTTGATTCTCTATTCGAGATCTCGACCTGTCCACTAGTTTGAGGGTGATGAGGGGTTGCTACCTTGTGGGTTACCCCATACTTCGATAGAAGTGCCTTGAACTTCCGGTTGATGAAATGCGTTCCTCCATCGCTAATGATGATAAGTGGAGTTCCAAAACATGGAAAGATAGTCCTATTTAAGAACTTCACAACCACCTTGGCGTCATTAGTGGGAGAAGCAATGGCTTCAACCCACCTAGAAACGTAATCAACTGCAAGAAGAATATAGAGGTTTCCTCCGGAGGATGGGAAAGGTCCCATGAAGTCTATCCCCCATACATCAAAGATTTCCACCTCTTGAATGTTATTAAGTGGCATTTCGTTCCTCCTGGATAGATTTCCTGTTCTTTGGCATGCATCACAAGAGACAACAAACGATTGTACATCTTTAAATAATGTAGGCCAAAAGAAACCGGAACGTAATACCTTAGCGCATGTTTTATCGGTGCTAGCATGTCCTCCACAAGGAAGTGAATGAAAATGCTGTATGACGCTATTAACTTCATCTTCCGGAATGCATCTTTGAAGCATCCCATCCGGCCCGCGCTTGAACAGCAGCGGTTCATCCCAGTAGTAATGGCGTACTTCCTTGAAGAATCTCTTCTTTTGAGAGTACGTCAATCCGGGCGGTATTTCCTGGCAAACAAGATAATTCACAATATCAGCATACCAAGGTCCTTTATTATCAGAAATTTGGTGGATAGAATGTTCCACCAACTGAGGATGAATGTCAGAGAAAGGAGTAAGAAGTTTGTTATTTTCAACAGTCTCAGTTGACATCATCTCGCCTTCGACCTCGGTCGAGGCGCAAAGGCGTTGACCGAGATGTTCTTCGGTCGCCTCGCTCAGTCCAGAAAGTGCCTCGGTCGAGGTACTGCAACTGGAACCGAAACTGGAGATCTTCGTCTCCTGGATTAGCTTCTCAGTTTTAGCTCCTGGATCTTCTTCCAGTGCTTTTAAGCTCCGTATATCTGCATCACAAGAAGCATCTATACCTTCCTCCATTAAACTGAAACTAATAACTCTTTCGAGTGGATCGTTAATAAGGATAGAGCTCACCAGTTCCCTTGATTCTTCTTCATCATAGATGTTGAAGATATCATCGCTTAGTTGCTCTCCTTTCATGGCTGCAAGTAGTGCGAACTCCACTTCGTCTCCACCAATGTTGAATTTCAACTTGGCGTTCTTGCAACCCGAAGTTGCTAGAAATGGCCTCCCGAGAATAATAGGAACAGGATAATCTGCGGGAATGTCAAGTACAACAAAATCTATTGGTAAATAGAAGTTACCTAACTTGACCGGAACGTCCTCCAAAATGCCCACGGGATGGGTAATGGAGCGGTCCGCCATGTATAATCAAATCTTGACCGGCTTGGGCTCTCCAAGTCCGATCTTCACACATAGCTCCAGCGGAATGATGCTCACGCTGGCTCCTAGATCACATAGGGCTTCCCAAGTGACATCCCCAACTTGAATGGGAATGCAAAATGAGCCGGGATCTCTCAACTTAGGTGGCATCTTCTCCTTCATGATTTGAATAAGCTCCGAGGATTTAGATGTCATCCTTACTTCACCAAAGTCTTCCAGTTTCCTCTTCCTTGATTGGATCTCCTTCAAGAATTTCCCATAGGCGGGCATTCCTAGAATAACATCAAGGAAAGGAATGTTAATGTGCAGTTTATTCATCAAGTCAAGGAACTTACCAAAGTGCTTGTCTAGATGTGCTCTGGCCCTTGACTGGGGGAATGGAAGTGGTGGTTTGTATGCAGGAGGTGGAGGTTGAACTGGGTGCTTCCGTCCATAAAAGTACCGGCGGAGAGTAGTTGGAGGTTGAACTGGGTGCTTCCGTCCAGTCCCTTGAAGTATATCTCCAACAACTCTATCTTTGGAATCCCATGATGTGGGCAATCCAAAAGAATGTCTTTAAACCTCTCCCATGACTTCGACAAGCTCTCCTTGTCCTTCATAATGAATGCATTAATCTTCCCTCTCATTTCAGCAGTCTTAGAGGGGGGAAAGAATTTAGTCAAGAATTCCGTAGTCATCTCCTCCCAAGTGCTAATTTTTTCTGGAGGAAGAGATTGATACCAAGTAAGAGCACTATCTTTTAAAGAAAAGTAAAAAGGTCTTAGCTTGTAGTTGTTATTTTCAATCCTCGAGGGTCTCAAGGTCTCCATCAAGATCCCATAGTTTTGAAGATGTTGATGTGGGGATTCCTTCTCTAGCCCTCCGAACTGGCATTGGCGAATCATGGACAGAACTTGCGGTCGAAGTTCGTAGTCATGGTCCGCTGGATCTCCTAGGTTAACTCATGGACGCCTCAGTTGTTGATTGGGGTCCATCCTTTGACCTAGGGTTTGCGGGATTCCTGCAAGAAGAACGCCTCGGACTGGCATCCGAGGTGGAAGTACCTCGGCCGGGGCGTCTGGTATTGGGACCTGCCTCGGCCGAGGGTCAGCAACTGGGACTTGCATCGGTCCAGCATTGGGAACTGGGTCTTCCCTCGGTCAAGTTAGATATTGGTCTCGTAAGGCTGCCATATCTACTTCGATTGCTTCAGTACTGGTGCGAGTTTCCTCTTTCTCTTGCCTTAGTTCTTCCCTGCTAAGGTGTAGTTGTTCTAACGCCTCCTTCAATTCGGCCTCAAGATCGCGATTGTCTTGGTTGGCCATCTTTGCTTCTCTTAAGCGTCGTTTGTATGTCTTCTCTGGTTCGGGATCGTAAGGAACGATTTCCTTCCCAATGCGGGTTCTTCGCATAAACCTAAGAAAGAACCTGCAAAAGTCACTCAAGTAGAGTGGTTAGTAGACACGGGGGCAAGTGCCCCAAAAGCAAACCGTAACCGGCTCGGTCTAGACCAAGTCCCCGGCAACGGCGCCAAAAACTCGTTCGCTCCAAACGGTGTGTGCAATCTTTAAATTTATAACCCTAGATGTAAGCTTAAAACAAGGATGCGAACTGGCAGTGTACGGGTCAATCGTAGTAAAAAGCAAGAAATTCTAGGGGTCGATCACAGGGACTTAGTGAAACAAAGTCCAATTACGGTAAGCTTAAGCAATCACTAACAACAAGCAATTAAAACAATCAAAGATGATAAAAGTCAAATAAAGGAAATATGCAATTCTAGGGATTAAAGCATCTAGTTGTGGTTCCAACTCAAGATCTAAAGATAAGCGGACAAAGCTGAGATATTTGCATAGGGAAGGTGTTACTAAAGTGGAATAGATCACCGGGTAAGTCTCACTACTCACTAATCCAAAACCGTAACTCCTATTACCGGGTAAGTCTCAAGAAATTAAGATAAAGAACTATAACCTCAAACTAACACACCATCTAAGGGAATAGAATCAACCTTTACCGGGTAAGTCTCAGGCTAACTCAAAAAGATGGGATGAAAGCACACTCAAACCCCAATAAAGGATAAACCTTTATTACCTACAATTATGATCTTTGGTACACAAACAAAGGAATTACCGGGTAAGTCTCATCCTAAGCTTGCATTGGACCAGGAAAGGTGTAATAAGAATAGGATTTGGCAAACTCTAACACATAACTCTCAGTTTTGGATCACATAAGTCACCTCGGTCAGCCAAATTCCACCCCGGCCGAGATGTTCATCGACTGAGCGAGATGCTTAGGGTTAAGGTAAAGACTCGAGCTTTCAGGGTCCTACTGTGATTAAGATTATTCTATCATTGTTTTTCCCACAACCTTCAGCCAATCACCCTAGAATCACACAAAGAGATTAGCCACTCATCATCATGAAAGTATTAATCAAATATATGGGAAGAAAGAGAATAATTGAACAAGAAAACCTTAAGAGAAAGGCTTCAATAACTGAATCAATTATCAAACACAAGCGTTCCTTGGATAGAAATCCAACAAGACAAACAACAAGGAAGGGAATCTAAGATAATCTTACAAAAACCCTTCAAAAGCTATAAAAGCTATAGACTTTCTTCCTTCAACTTTCAAAAAGGTTCTTCAAATCTCCCAACTGGAGTATGGCTGCAGCGGTGTAGTAGGTGTAAGCGAGTTGATAGCGGATGTCGGATTTGTGGGAAATCCGACCCTTTTTATAGGAAAATTACTTTCCAAAGATAAGATATCTTAGAAAGATCTCTTCCCATAAAAATAGGTAAAATATATGATCTAGCATATCTTCTTCCTTCCAGGAGCCAAGCCCAAAAATATAAGATCTCTTTCCAAAGATAAAAGATCTCAGCCAAGAATAAAATATTCTCGCCGCGTCCCAGGTGTTCGCCTCGGTCAAGTCGACTTCTATGGATCACCTCGGTCGAGGTGAATCTGTAGTCAACCGAGGTGAGTCACAACTGAATGTGAAATCTCTCAAATCTGGTCCAAAGTGAATCTTTAATCCATGACTATGCTTCCTGGATGTTTCCTTATGTTCTTGAATGTAGCTCCAATGACTCCATAGCTCCTTTTGCTCCTTTTTGATGCAAAACGTGCCATTTTACCTACGATTACAACAAAACAAGGTGTAGACCTCGATTCCCGCAAAGGTAGATGAAATGGTAATATAATCACATATTATACATACAAACATGCAGATTATTGAAGATAGAACGTCCAAACAAACCCCAAAATATAGACTATAATTCATGCTATCAGAATTGCTAAAGGGTTTTAGCCAATAACCATTGTCATGATATCAAAAATCAATTTAAGAAGAATAAAAGATGAAAACCCTCGGAAACTCAAATATAACTCAAAGTCAATCTCAAATCCAAAACACAAAATGGAATACTCAATGGATTCAGAATACAACACAAAACCTCACAATAATCTAGGGTAAATATGAAAAACAGGTTGTCAATCCGTCTTCAATAACTAACCCTAAGAAAGAGGTAAAAACCTTCGGCAATCTTCAATCTACCTTAGGCGAGAATGCTCCTAGCAAGGTAAGCGGCGTCACGTCTCCGCGAGATCCAACGCCAATGTAATGGGAATAAGCCGTAAGCGTCGAAGTCCAAAACTCTCTTCTCTGACCTTTTTATAAGACGGGGCAAAAGTAACCGTCCGCGGCCCATCACGTAAATAACGTGGTAAATGAAGACTCGTCAAAAGATCGTCTAAATCACGGTTTCAAGGGATTCCACGACCGTGGTTTAGGGCATGGAATTGGGTTACGGTCTCTTGTGACTACCACGACCGTACTTTAGGCCGTGTAACTTACTGGAATGCTCCACGCTCATGATGCCAAGATCCACAGCCGTGGTTTAGAGCGTGGACTCTTCTACGGCCGTAATTTAGGGCGTGGAAGTGTAGATTGCTTGTGGTTTCCTTTGTGTCGTGACATTCTTTATCTTAGCTTCTTCTTTAGCTTCCTTGATGTGTTCCTAATCCTTGGATATGATCGAATCCTCTCTTATCTCTCTCAAATGGTCCGGTTTCAGCTCTTATTCACCTATAATCAATCACAAACTAATGTAGACCTCCATATCGAAAATATAGGTAAACAAGCTAACAAATGCTTCAATGCCTTATTTACGAACACAATAATGAATGAAAAACAACTAGAATAAGTGCCTAGAATATCGCAATATTTCATGCTAACAAGTAGCATCTTGACCACCACCTAAGAACGTCAAGGAGGTCTGCATCTTCTTAGGATTGGCGGGCTACTACCGGCGTTTTGTGGAGGGCTTTTCTATTATCGCCCGACCGCTAACTTCCTTCTTACGGAAGTCTAAAAGGTTCATATGGTCCGAGCCGTGTCTGCAGAGCTTCGAGGAGCTGAAGAAGAGGTTGACCTATGCTCCTATTCTAGCTCAGCCAGAAGGCATTGAGGATTTCGTGGTTTACAGCGGCGCATCCATGCTGGGCTTGGGATGTGTTCTGATGCAGAGACGTAAGGTGATTGCTTACGCGTCTAGACAACTCAAGACGTACGAAGAGAATTACCCTACCCATGACCTAGAGTTGGCTGCTGTGGTTCACGCTTTGAAGATTTGGAGGCATTATGTGTACGGAGCTACGTGTCATATATTCACCGATCACAAGAGTCTGAAGTATATATTCACTCAACGGGAGTTGAATAACCGCCAAAGCAGATGGTTGGAGTTGATCAAGGATTTTGATCTTGAGATCTTATACCACCCGGGGAAGGCTAATGTGGTAGAAAATGCCCTTAGCAGGAAGAATCCCCGAGAGATGGCGATTGTTAGGCTGACCGCTCAGCCACAATTACAGCGAGATCTTGCGTGGATAGAGATGGATATCCACTTTTTGGATTCTTACAGCCAGTTGTCCACCTTGGTGATAGTACCTGATCTGTTGGCCGAAATCCGACAGAAGCAACAGAGTTGCCCAGCTCTGACACAGATCCGAGACCAGATGTCTCGAGGAGAGGCACCGTAGTTTGTAGTTGGTGCTGATGGAGTTCTAAGGCGTGAGGAGCGTGTTAGTGTGCCTTCAGATTAAGAGTTGAGACAAAGGATTCTTCAGGAGGCTCACTCTTCACCTTACTCAGTACACCCTGGTGCAAGTAAGATGTATCACGATATCAGACGCTCTTTCTGGTGGGAAGGTCTTAAGCCAGACGTCACGAGATATGTAGCTCAGTGTGCAACCTGTCAGCAGGTCAAGATCGAGCATCACAGACTAGAAGGCGAGCTACACCCACTTCCCGTTCCTCAGTGGAAGTGGGAGGATATCTCTATGGATTTCGTTACCGGTTTAAGACCGAGTCGTGGTTTTGATGCTATCTGGGTGATAGTAGATCGATTGACGAAGACCGCTCGTTTCATTCCGATCAAGGAAACGTGGCCGGTGAGTCGATTGGCAGAGGAGTTCACAAGACAGATATTGATACTTCATGGGGTACCTAGGACCATTGTCTTTGACAGAGACGGACGGTTCACTTCGAGTTTCTGGTAGCAAGTTCATACCCCCCTAGGTACGAGTCTACAGTTTACGATTGCTTATCATCTTCAGACTAATGGTCAGTCCGAGCGGACCATCCAAACTCTCGAGGACATGTTGAGAGCCTACGTGTTAGACTGGGGACAGGTGTGGCCAAATCACCTTTCCTTAGTGGAGTTTTCGTACAACAACAGTTGGCACGCATCAATCAGGATGACTCCTTATGAGGCTTTATACGAACAGAGATGCCGTACACCTCTATGTTGGGATGAGCCTAGTAGTGCTAGCGGAGTAGCACTTAAGCCAATACAAGATGACATGGCTCGAGTAACAGTGATCCGAGAGCGGATGTTAGCTGTACAGAGTCGACAGAAGTCTTATGCAGATAAGAGGCGTAGACCTCTGGAGTTCAGAGTTGGAACTCAAGTTTGGTTGAGAGTATCTCCGACACGAGGCGTCAGACGTTTTGGTGTCAAGGGGAAGCTGAGCCCCAGATATGTTGGACCTTTTGAGATCCTTGAGCGTGTGGGAGAGGCAGCATACAGACTTGCGTCGCCACCGAGACTCGAGGGTGTTCACCCAGTCTTCCACGTGTCTCAGCTACGGGAGTACATACCAGACCCGAGGCACATCGTCATCCATGAGGATCTAGTGATCGAGCCAGACCACACATTTGTTGAGCACCCGGTGGCTGTCTTAGAGCGTAGTACGAGACGCTTGCTTACGAAGGACATCCCAATGTTGAAGATTCAGTGGTCGATGCGAGGAGATGATGAGGCTACTTGGGAGACAGAAGATAGTATCCAAAGAAACTATCTGGAGTTTTAAGCTGAGCTGGTTACACCGTTAGCATAGTTATCTATTATAGTTTTCCTTTGTTGCGTTGCGTGCGCTTTTGGTTGACGTTTTGTGTTACGTGCCCCGAGTGGGAATATATGAGTTCAGTTCTGTTTCTGTGTGTTGTTGTGATCGTGAGCTTTTGCAAGTTTCGGGACGAAACTTCTTTTTAGGAGGATCTGATTTAAGATCCCAGGTTTTTGCCTTCACCGCCCCTGCGGTGAAGAGGACCGCCCCTGCAGCTAGACGCCCCTGCCGATTTACGACAGATCGCTCCGATCTTTTCTTCCGTTCTTTTATCTTCCTTCCATAGATAGAATGTCCGATATTCTATCTTATGGGCCGGTTTCCTTGTCTTCTTTTTGAACCCTAGATGCCTTCCCGTCTATCTTTCCAGCCCGTTCCTATATATTCTCTTCTTTCTTCCCTTTTTCCCGTTCCTTGCTATCTTCTTCAACCCTAGAGAGCTGCAGCCATCCTTGCTTCCTGCAATCCCGTTGAACGTGTAAGTGCATCTTTTCTGGTTCTTCCTCACGTTCCTTTAGCGATGCATGCCTTCCCTTCTGTTTTGGTTTCTTCCTTTCGTTCTTCCCTTTCCTTCTTCTCCAAGGATCAAGCATGATCCTTGATTCTTGTGGAGTGTTCCGTTGTTGACCCTTCGTTGTTCTCAGGATCTCTCGAGTGGAGTCTCGACGTGTTGGAACCAAAGGTTCGAGCTTTGGTTGCCCCTCCTGTGAGATCTGTCGAAGAGAAGCCCGACAGTAGCTTATGACGAAGATCCGCCCCTGCGCCTGCACAGTGCCGCCCCTGCACCTCTGCCACAACCGCCCCTGTGCCTGCACAGAGACGCCCCTGCGCCTCTATTTAGCCGCCCCTGCGCATCTGTCTAACCGCCCCTACGGTTTCTCTACAGTAGCACCCGTCTTTGGTGAGTTGCTTCCTTCTTTCCTTTCCTCGTTCCTTCCTTGGTTCCTTATGGTTGTTCCTTGTTTCCCTGGGTTGTTGTAAGACTAAGGTTGAACCCTTATGATGACATGAATTATGTACCATCATATTCATGCATATTGTAGAATATTGTCTCATTTTACCTTGCATTTAGAGAGATTTTGTGTGCCTTTTATTTTCTATTCAATCATTTGTCGGAAATAGAGATCTACACGAGTTTTGATGAATTATAGGTAAATAGAGTGGAATTGAAAGCAAAAGCGGAGCAAGGAGCATCTAAGGATGTTAAGGAAGCTAAAGGAGTCTTAAAGGAATCACAAAGAGCTAAGGAATTGGAAAGAAGAAGCATAGAAGACGAGCCTACAGAAAAGCACTTTCTGTTGAAGAAAATCGTGCCAATATGCATATAAATCGGACGATTTTCTCCCCTAGAAATCGAATGGTTTTGTGTATAAATCGACTGTGTCGATTTCCTTTGTTTTTCGGCCAAATGAAAAGACGACACAAAGCCCAATTCTTTTGGGCTAGAGGAGAGTTTTGCCAAACGGCCCATTTGCAAGAAACTATAGGTGAGAACCCTAGGAACGAAATCGAGGAGGCCGTAGCGGGAAATCTTTACACGTTTGAGAGAGATTGGAGATTCTTGGAGAAGGATTGAAGGACATTTTGCCGGGAAGCCAATCTTGGTTCTTGTTTGTGAGATTTCTTTATCCATTAAAGCAATTGTGCTTTTTGAACACGTAATTCAGTTACTTAAGAGATACATTGATTAGTTTTGACGATTGTTTACAGATTTGAAGGTTATTGAATTTTTATTCAAGATTCGGTTTTCTTTGCGATATTTCACTCAATCTTTAATTTGATTCGATTTTGAAAATGGTTGGCTAAAACTCTTGTGATTCTGGGGAGAATAGTTGATGATTAAGGCTTAGATGATGATAGACTGAACTCATTCAAACATTAGGACCCTGAGAGTTTACATTTTAGTTTTGCGACAACAGGAAAATCGGTGTGTTCTTGAAGTAAATCGGCCAATTTTCTTATGAACAGCCCGATTTATTCTTCTGACGAACTTTAATTGAATTAATCTCTAACCAAAACTAATCCTAGCCTAAATCCCAACATTGATTAACCTTTTTAACCTCTAATTGAATGTATGAAGAGACTTCAAACTTAATTCTACATTTAATAGATTAAGGTTATAAGATTCGGGTAATAGAGAGATTCAACATCCTTTACTAAGATTCTAAGTGTGCTTTCTAATCTTTACTTTGGAGAGTCATATCCTGGAGTTTTAGATAGTTAGTTTGAACATAACTCTTGTCTTTAGATCTTTCTATATTGCAGCCTCAACAACCCTTATAGAGAGAACCTTTAGATTAGTCATATAGGTTTCGGAACTTCACCGTACGATATCTACCTTTGAACCTTTAATCTTGGCAATATAAACTCTGTCCTATATCTATAGAAGTGTCTTGAATCAAAAGCCGAAATCGGATACTTGAATCCTTGGAATCATTTTACCCTTATTTGATCACAAAAGCTTTTCGCACTTTTCGCTAGATAATTGAAACTGAATTTACTCTCACCAAATCCCTGAGTTCGACTATGGAATTCTTACCTCACTACAGCCGATCCGTACACTGCGGGTTCGCTTTGCTTTGAGTTCTAGATACAAATTTAAGACTTTGACACACACACTTTTTGAGCGAACAAGTTTTTGGCGCCGTTGCCGGGGATTTGGTCTAGACCAAATTCGGTTTTCGGTTGTCTAGCTTGAGAACTCTTGCTCTTGTGATTTGATTTGTCTACTTGAGTGATCTTTACAGGTTCTTTACGTATATGCGAAAGACTAGACCCAATAAAGATCTAGTTCCTTTCGATCCCGAATTGGAGAAAACTTTGAGGAGAAAGTTGAAGGAAAAGAAAATGGCTGAGAACAACGAGAGAAACTACCAGGCTGAACTGAATGAAGCTCAACGCCAACTTCAGTTGAGTGAGAAAGCACGTCTAGATGCTGAAACGAGTCATCCATTTCAGATTGATGAACTAAGAGCTATGATGTTGGACATGAAGTTGGAATTGAACGAATCCAGGAAGAAGAAGAAAGTCAAAACGCCAACTAAATCCATTAGAAATGACTCATCCGATGACGAAGGGATTGATCCGGACATGCCGGAACTCGAGGAGATCGATCCATTACTTCGTCCTGTTCGGAACACCCCAAAACCACGGGTTGTTCCTCGCCTCCCAACTAGGGACGTGAGAGTTGCTAATGACGGTGATAGACCCTGAACTTTGGGGCAACGGATGGACCCAATTCAGCAACCACGCCGTCTAGGTGTGGATTTCAGAGCTGAAGACATCCAAGAGTTTAGCTTTTCACCACAAGTCATCACCATGGTTCGCCAAAGTCAATATGGCGGAGCAAGTATTGAATCTCCACACCAACACTTGCAGAATTTTGAGATTCTCATGGAGACTATGAAGCCGAAGAAGGCTACTACAAGCAATTACAAGATCAAACCATTCTTCTTTTCTTTGAAGGACAAGGCTCTAGCTTGGTACCAAACACTTCCAGCTGCAAAGCTGGCTACATGGGAGGAATTGTCTTCGGAATTCCTCACCAAATTCTTTCCGCCATCCCAAACGGCGGAATTGAGAGGTAAAATAAATGCTTTTTCTATGAAACCTAATGAAAGCTTGTTTCAATCTTGGGAAAGGTTTCAAGATCTCTTGTAGGATTGCCCACACCATGGCATCTCCAAGCTGGAATTATTGGAGATCTACTACAAAGGATTGGATGTGGAAACACAATTCAACCTCCAATCTCTCTCTTGTGGCACATTCATGGACATGAGAGAGGATGATGCTTGGGACTTCATTGAGAAGAAAGCCCAAGTGATTGAGAAGTATTCCCACCGGAAGGTGGACTCAAATAGCCGGAATCAAGGCGATCCGGGAGCCAAGTTGAACCAAGCTGCTCAAACACAAATATTCTCCCTCAACAATGAGATCAAAGAGTTGAATGAAGTGCTCAAAATGAGTCTTCAAAAGACTAAGGAGCAAGAAGCCAACTACATGGGGAGGGACAACAATCAAAGGAATGATAACCGGAACTCCAATTGGAACAACAACAACAATAACAACCGGAACTCCAATTGGAACAACAACAATAGAAACTCAAATAACAACAATTGGAGGTCAAATCAGCAAAATCCAGGTAATCCTTACTCTCATGCTGAAAAGGCTCTAACATCTCTATCTTCTTATACTCCTTTAACAAGCCAGGGACAATCAAGCGGATCAAACAAACCCGATCCCATGCTAGAGACGATCCTAGGCAAGCTACAAGGGTTGGAGAGTTATATAACTTCGGTTGACAAAGCTCACAAAGCTTTAGAAAATCAAGTATTCAACAAGGCCGGAGAAGTTCCAAGAGACCAAGGGAAACTTCCCGGGAAGACGGAAGATAACCCAAAGGGAAGGGTTATGGCAATAACTACTAGGAGTGGCAAAACAACTACCGACCCTCAACCTAAAGTAGTCGAAACCACCACTAAAGAAGGAGAGGCAAAAGAGAAGGAAGAAGTTTATGTTCCTCCTCCCGCTTACAAACCACCTCTACCTTTCCCTCAATCTACATCGCGTGCACGCCTAGATAAACATTTTGGTAAGTTTGTTGAACTTATGAGTAAGCTGCATATTAATATACCTTTTATGGATGCAATTTTAGGTATGCCAGCTTATGGGAAATTCCTCAAGGAGATCCTCTCTAACAAGAGGAAATTGGAAGACATAGGAGAAGTCAAGATGAGTATGGAGTCATCCGAACTCATCAAGACTATGACGGAGAATATGCCACCTAAGCTCCGTGATCCAGGATCCTTTTGCATACCCATCACTTTGGGAGAAGCTACCTATGATGCACTTTGTGACCTTGGAGCGATTGTGAGTATCATACCCCTTGCTCTATGCAAAGCAGTTGGTCTAGGAGAGCCTAGACCGGTGAAGATCACACTCTACATGGCTGATCGTTCCACCACTAAGCCGGTGGGGATATTAGAAGACATTCCGGTAAAGCTCGGTAAGTTTTACATCCCTATAGATTTTGTCGTTCTTGACATCCCTGCAGATTATCCGGTTCCCATTATTATTGGGAGATCATTCCTTGCAACATCCGGATGCATGGTCGATTGCAAGAATGGCCAGCTATCTTTCCATATAGGTGAAGAAAAGGTAAAATTCATACTCTCTTCCTTAATCAAGGAGCCAGCCTTGAGAGACGATGTTTTTGATATTTTTGATGAAGAAGAGTCTAGAGAGGTAGTAAGTTCAATCTTGATGAAAGAGCCTCTTCAAAAGGTTCTTAGTATGAGCATCATGGAGGAAGGAGTGGAACATGATTGCAATGAGGATGTGAAAGCATTAAATGATGTGGAGGAAGAACTAGGAACAAGGATTGAAGAACTAGAATTAACTCCGGAAACTGTGAAGAAAATCGACCTGCATAAACCAAATCGTCCGATTTGTGAAAAGGCAACACGATTTTTGTCAACAGAAAGAAAAATCGACCTGACTAAACTAAATCGGCCGATTTGTGAAAAGGCAACCCGATTTTTTTCGACAAAAAGAAAATCGTGCCTCAGATCGACCGATTTACTTCAGGGGAGGTCGATCCAGTGGGAAAATTTCTGGATTCTCCAAACTTCACCGCAACTGTTCTCGAATCTAATGATGCAGTACCCCCTCCTTTAGAGGCCTCTCCCACAACATCCGAAGGCCACAATTCATCATCAATCAAGGTACCTCCATCATTAGAATTGAAGCCACTCCCCACGCATTTAAGGTACGCATTCCTTGGCATTAATTCCACATATCCGGTCATAGTCAATGCGAATTTGAATGATGCTGAACTAGAGAAACTTATGCATGTTTTGAAGCAACATAGGAGAGCATTAGGCTATACTATTGACGATTTAGTAGGAATAAAGCCTTCCCTATGTATGCATGAAATTCTAATGGAAGAGGATTACAAACCTTCACGCCAACCTCAAAGACGGTTAAATCCGGCAATGAAAGAGGTCATGAAGAAAGAAATCCTTAAGCTACTTGATGCAGGTATCATCTTCCCTATTTCCGATAGCAAATGGGTGAGTCCAGTACAAGTAGTACCCAAGAAAGGAGGCATTACCGTTGTTGCCAACAAAAACAACGAACTTATCCCCACACGGACAGTTAGAGGGTGGCGAATGTGCATCGACTACCGCAAACTGAACGTGGCCACTAGGAAGGACCACTTCCCCCTTTCTTTTATCGATCAAATGTTGGAAAGGTTAGCCCAACATTCTTACTTTTGTTATCTAGATGGATATAGCGGTTTCTTTCAGATTCCAATTCATCCGGATGATCAAGAGAAGACGACTTTTACGTGCCCATGAGGTACGTTTGCTTATAGAAGAATGCCATTCGGTCTATGCAACGCTCCAGCCACCTTCCAAAGGTGTATGATGGCAATCTTGTCCGAATACGTAGAGAATATCATGAAAGTCTTCATGGACGATTTTTCGGTATATGGTTCTTCCTTTGATAACTGTCTCTATAACCTTTCACTAGTTCTTAAGAGATGTGAGGACACTAACATAGTCTTAAACTGGGAAAAGTGTCATTTCATGGTCACCGAAGGGATTGTGTTAGGTCATCTAGTATCACAAGGGGGAATAGAGGTTGATAGAGCAAAGATAGAAACCATTGAGAAGTTACCTCCCCCTTCTTCGGTGAAAGGAATTAGAAGTTTCTTAGGGCATGCGGGCTTCTATAGGAGATTCATAAATGATTTTTCTAAGATTTCAAAACCCTTAACTAATCTTTTGATGAAAGACGCAACTTTCGAATTTTCGAAGGATTGTTTAGATGCTTTTTGCAGGATCAAAGAAGCTTTGATTTCAGCACAAATAATTCAACCACCCGATTGGACTCTTCCTTTCGAGGTCATGTGCGACGCAAGCGACGTCGCTATAGGAGCCGTTCTTGGACAAAAGAAAGATGGTCGCACTCATGCCATCTACTATGCTAGCAAACGCTAGATGAGGCTCAATATAATTATGCAACCACAGAAAAGGAACTTTTAGCCGTAGTATACGCTTTTGAGAAATTTCGTTCCTATCTTGTAGGTGCAAAGGTGATAGTCTATACGGACCATTCCGCAATTCGATACTTATTCACGAAGAAGGATGCGAAGCCAAGGCTTCTAAGCTGGATCTTACTCTTACAAGAGTTCGATTTAGAGATTCGTGATAAGAAAGGATCGGAAAACTCCGTTGCCGATCATCTTAGTCGTCTTCCGCAACTCACCGGCGAGACGGATGAACTTCCTATAGACGACTCATTCCCTGACGAGCAGCTACACGAGATTGAAGAGTGTCTTCAACACATCTCAAAAGGTAATGATCCATGGTTTGCTGACATTGTGAATTACCTTGTTTGTCAGGAGATTCCACCCGGACTTTCATATGCTCAAAAGAAGAAGTTCTTTAGAGACGTCCGGCAATTCTATTGGAACGAACCTCTTCTATTCAAAAGAGGTCCCGATGGCATTTACAAAGATGTATCCCCGAAGATGAGGTGGATAGTGTCATCCGCCATTGCCATTCTCTACCATGTGGCGGACATGCTAGTTCCCACAAGACTTGTGCTAAGGTACTTCGCTCCGGCTTCTATTGGCCTACACTTTTCAAAGATGTGCAAAAGTTTATTGTTGCTTGTGATGCTTGTCAAAGGACAGGTAATATATCAAGGAGGAATGAGATGCCTCTCAACAACATACAAGAAGTAGAGATCTTTGATGTATGGGGCATCGATTTTATGGGACCTTTCCCATCTTCATGCGGTAACCAATATATACTTCTTGCCGTAGACTATGTCTCAAGATGGGTAGAGGCAATCGCTTCTCCTACTAATGATGCAATGGTAGTGGTGAAGTTCTTCAATAGAACGATCTTCCCAAGGTTCGGAACTCCCCAAACCATCATTAGTGACGGAGGAACGCATTTCACAGCCCGTTGATTTGAGACTCTATTGGCTAAGTATGGGGTAACCCATAAGATAGCTACACCTTACCATCCGCAAACCAGCGGACAAGTCGAAATATCCAATAGAGAGATTAAGGGAATTTTAGAGAAAACCGTCTCTAAAACGAGAAAAGATTGGTCAATGAAGCTTGACGATGCACTATGGGCGTACAGGACGGCGTTCAAGACACCAATAGGTACGACTCCCTATAATCTTGTTTATGGTAAATCTTGTCATCTTCTTGTAGAGCTAGAGCATAAAGCCTATTGGGCTATCAAGTGGCTCAATTTTGACATGAAAGAAGCCGGAGAGAAGCGGCTCTTAGACATCAATGAGCTAGATGAGATCCGGCTAAATGCGTATGAGAACGCAAAGATCTACAAGGAACGGACAAAGCGTTGGCATGATAAGCACATCATTCCAAAAGATTTGAAGGAGGGAGACCAAGTCCTTCTATTCAACTCAAGGCTTCGTCTATTTCCAGGTAAACTTAAATCCCGTTGGATAGGACCTTATGTAATTAAACGAATTTTCCCCCATGGTGCAGTTGAAGTATGGAATGAACAAAGCGGAAGTTTCAAGGTTAATGGCCAACGGTTGAAGAAATACACACCGGAAGCTCCGGTCGAGGAGATAGCTCCTATCCTCCTCCATTGAACACAAACCATACACCGTCCAGCTAAAGACCATAAATCAAGCGCTTCTTGGGAGGCAACCCATGATAGTATAGTTTTTCCCTCCTTTCATCACTTAGTTAGAGTAGATTAGTTGCTTTGTTTCTTTGTTTTCGCTTTTTATTTGTTCCTCGATGCACTCTTGGTTTGTCGTGTCATTAATCGCAGGAAATTAGGTCCAAATTGAGAGATCCGTGGAGAAAGGGAGCATAAATCAGTTAAATCTTCAATGTCCATGAAGAATAAGGAAGGAAATCGAGCTGCACTAAGTTAATCGTCCGATTCAGGAGCAGAGCAAGTCGATTTTTGCCAACAGAAAGAAAAATCGACCTGGAGATCGACCTGCCAAGAAAAATCGTCCGATTTTCAAGTGTTCAGAGAAAAATCGAGTTACCTAAAGTAAATCGTCCGATTCAGTAACAGAGCAAGTCGATTTTTGCCAACAGAAAGAAAAATCGACCTGGAGATCGACCTGCCAAGAAAAATCGTCCGATTTTCTTTGAGTTCAGAGAAAAATCGCCCCGACAATTAAATCGACCCTATAGATCGGCCGATTTTCTTCACAGTTTCTCGACCCTATATAAAGACTCAAACACTCGATCTTCCTCATTCCACAACCTTCCACTCTCGATTTCCCTCTCTGAAGAACTCCGAAAATCGCCCATACCCTACAATCCTCATTCCTTAATCATTTTGAGTGATTCTTGGCTCCAAACTGAAGCATTTTCAACAAAGAACAAGGATCTACCAACAACAAGCACGACAATCGACTCCTCCGTACGGAATTCAGGTTTTTCTTTCCAAAACCTAAGTTTCGAATTCGAAATTGAAGTTTGCTTAGGAAGTGTTTGTCTGCTGAAATTGATTGAGGAATCTGCTTAGGAATCACTATAGGAAACTGTATGTGGTGATTGTTGGAACAGAACTTTACAGAATTGTGAGAATCGTAGAAATCGACAGAAAAATCGACCTAACCCAGAAAAATCGTCCGATTTTTGTGAAGAACAGGCCGATTTTTTGCTGCAGAAATGGATATTGTGAAGAGAATAACTAGAAATACGGGGAAGAAGAAGGGATCTTCTTCCAAAGCCCCTCCCCCACCTCCACCACCACCTCAAAACATTCCTAAGCTTCCCCCTCCCCTATCCAAGCAGAAGAAACGATATGAACGCATCTTAGATCGCCCATTCACCCCTCCTCGCTACATTGTGTTAGATGATCTATATTCCTTGTTTGTTCGAGAGGATGTAGATATGATGCTTGACAAGGCTGGGCTGAGACAGTTTGGTGCGATTAGGGAGGATGCTTATACTGAGATCACCCTAGAGTTCCTTAGTACATTCGAGCATGATCCTAGAGAAAGGATGGTCACCTTCCGCCTTATGAGCCAAGATCACACTATGTCCATTGATACTTTTGGAGACTTGTTCGGTTTTTCTTATTCAGATGCAGGCACATTTGCTAGAGGTGTTAGTGCTAGTGACTTTTGGGAGGCTATTTCAGTGGGTGAATATGGAGGAGATAAGTGGAGACCCGGAAATTCTAAGGAGACTAGTATGGACAACCTCTCCTTTAAGGTAGTATATAGGATTCTTAGTGAGAGCCTATTTGCACGGACAGAGACTCCACAGAAGCTCAAGGCTGATGAGCTTTTCATCCTATATTGTATGACATCCACCACCATTCCCGACATCTCTACCATGCTTGCTGACTATCTAGGAAAGATAGCCAACAAAGCTAAGGGCGATATTTGTGCAGGAGGCCTTGTCACTCATGTGGCTAAGACATTGGGACTAGACTTCTCGGGATGCACTCTAGCTGAGAGTGCCTTTCCATTAGGCTCACAGCGGTTGGTTGTTCTACAGGTTTTAATTCCTCGAGGGAGAGGAACCCTTCATGTGCCCATGCCATGGCACAGGGATCCGAAGAAGAAACCATCCGAGATCATTTGGAAATCCGAATACACTATTCGGAACAAGAGGAACTGGAAGGAGACGTTCGAGTTGATGCTTGAGGAGTTCTCTCCTCCTACTTACTATGATGATGATGCAGGTGACTCTGAGGAGGAGGATGAGGATGGAGGACAGGGGAGCATGCTCGAGTTTGAGAGTGACACTCATAGCGGTCATGCTACGGATGCCATGGACACCGACACTCATGGTGCAGGTCCTAGCCGGACTAGTAGAGGCGATGAGGAGACGGAGGATGACATGCAGCCACCTCGCCGCTCATTTGCACGTGCCCCAGGACATGGACGAGGACGTCGACCTCCCCGTCACTTTAGGGAGCTAGTCTCTAGTTTCCAGAGCCTCAGCACCGACTATCACGCTCTCCACACCGACTACGACACCCTGAACACTTAGTTCAGGAACTACAGGCAGGAGACGGACGCTAGGCATTCATCCTACGATGGCCAGATGAGAGACTTATACTTCCACCAGTTCGGCCACTTCTACGATCCTAGTGCACCGATGTATCCTTATCCACCACCTCCACCACCGACAGAGGATTGAGCTTCCACTTTTTTTACATTGTAAGTATTTTTCTTCATCTCATGCTTGATTTTCACATTGGGGACAATGTGGATGTTAAGTATGGGGTGGGGGTACTTACAATACCTTTTGTTTCATCTTAGCACTTTATGAACTTTGCACTATGATTTGGCTTGTAATAACTCTTGCACTACTTGCTTTCCACTATGACACTTGCATTGCATGATCTTTTTCAAATCCTATGAATTTTCAAAATTCTTGTTCTTCTTATGATGGAAATGACCTCTATGATGAGAAATGTGTATGTGGATAGGAAAAAAGATGGCTTAGTTGTGTTGAGATGTTAATCATAGCATGAATGAGTTTACTTTTGTTACTTGAACACATGAATAAGTTATATGATTTAGTTGTTTTGATAAGAGAATGAAATAATAGTCGAAGCTATATTGCAAGTTCTTTTACATCATATAAGGATGACTAAGGCAATTCACTTCTTTTCTTTTCTCATATCTTGATCATGCTAGCCCCTCAATGAAATATGTAACCCTCCTTTTACCATCCGGGAATTAGGATAAGTGATAGAAAAAGGCATGTTTGATGTGGGAGGGCCAAGGAAAATGTATTAAATGAAAGTGTAGAAATTCATAAATTTGGGGACGTTGAACATGAGGATGAGTAACTCGGCACCATTCACATAGCCGGGTGTTTGTGTCTTGCCAAAGTCCAATTGAACGACAAGTCCTAACGGGATATGGTATGTGCATCAAGGGTTTGAGGCATCTCGAAATTGAGAAAAGCCGATCTCCTAGGCTTCGGTTTTTGTGCACCGCTTTCCATACTCTCAAAAAGTAAAGTATGAAGGAAGCAAAGCTTTCTACATGCGAAGCATGTGCGGTGAAGAAAAATTTTGAAGGTATTATGTTGTTCCTCTTTCCCGGATTAGCACCACAATTGCCAAAAAAGAATTCCTTCCCTTAATACGTTTCTTGGACCTTTCCTTTGATTAGAAGACCTTGAGACTTCTATGCATGTGTTTAAGGCTTCATGGCTTAGATTTGTTTGACTTTGATTACCTCTACACCTTTATCATGTCCTTTATTTGTGTTTTCAAGAAAGAAAAGTAAGTTAGTTCATCTTATAGTTATCATTGATACATACTTTTCCTTTTTAATCCTTGAAATATCACTTTGAGGGTGATCCAATAAGAAGAAGCACTACCAAAAGAAAAGTTTTTGAGTTTTCATACATATATAATCCATGACATCTTGTATTCTAAATTTGAGTCTTGCTTAGGGACAAGCAAGGGGCAAGTATGGGGTATTTTGATGACATGAATTATGTACCATCATATTCATGCATATTGTAGAAGATTGTCTCAGTTTACCTTGCATTTAGAGAGATTTTGTGTGCCTTTTATGTTCTATTCAATCATTTGTCGGAAATAGAGATCTACACGAGTTTTTGATGAATTATAGGTAAATGGAGTGTAATTGAAAGCAAAAGCGGAGCAAGGAGCATCTAAGGATGTTATGGAAGCTAAAGGAGTCTTAACGGGATCACAAAGAGCTAAGGAATTGCAAAGGAGAAGCATAGAAGACGAGCCTAAAGAAGAGCACTTTCTGTTGAAGAAAATCGTGCCAATATGCATATAAATCGGACGATTTTCTCCCCTAGAAATCGAACGGTTTTGTGTATAAATCGACTGGGTCGATTTCCTTTGTTTTTTGGCCAAATGAAAAGACGACACAATGCCCAATTCTTTTGGGCTAGAGGAGAGTTTTGCCAAACGGCCCATTTGCAAGAAACTATAGGTGAGAACCCTAGGAACGAAATCGAGGAGGCCGCAGCGGGAAATCTTTACACGTTTGAGAGAGATTGGAGATTCTTGGAGAAGGATTGAAGGACATTTTGCCGGGAAGCCAATCTTGATTCTTGTTTGTGAGATTTCTTTATCCATTAAAGCAATTGTGCTTTTTGAACACGTAATTCAGTTACTTAAGAGATATGTTAGCATGAAATATTGTGATACTTTAGACACGTTTTCTAAGCATATTTGATTCATATTGATAGTCTTTGATTGAGCATTGTTGCATAAGTGAGCTAGTTTGCCTATATTGTCGATATGGATATCTACACTAGTTCTATGTTGATTATAGGTGATTGGGAGCCATTTCCGAACGAAATTTAGCAAAGACGAGTTGATTGAGTATGTCCATGGATTAAGGGCATTCTTAGGAGCAAAATGGAGTTCAACTTGAGGAATGCACGAGTCTAGGGACAAATCACGTTCTTGCCCTAAACCACGCTCTAAAATACGGCCGTATTACAAACCACGTTCAGTTCCACGGCCGTGGAACCTTGCAAGAGAGGCGTGATGCATTCCAGTAACTATTACGGTCGTGGAATCCATGGTTCAAACCGTGACACCTTCCACGCTCTAAATTACGGTCGTGGAATCTTCCACGACCGTGATCTTGGCGATCTTTTTCGCCACATTTCGAAGCCACGATCTTTTGAAGATTGGGCCGGGCCGATATTTTATCTTGCCCTATAAAAAGACGGACGAAGAGAGATTCCGTCAGGGACGCATAGATCATCGCTTAGCCCCGCTTACACCATTGGCATCGCCGCTACTCGCTTGAGATCGACGTTCGCGCTTGGATTTGCCCTAATCTCGCACTTTGGTGGAGATTATCGTTGGGATTTCCAGATTTCCCGGATTGACGGAAGATTCGGAAGATTGTGCAAGAAGAATTCTCTTCTTGTTTAGGTTTGATTTAGAAGACGGATTGACATCCCGTTCTTCCTTCTTGCCTAAGATTGTGTTCATTGTTCTATTCTGGAATTAGTGACATTATTCGTTCTTGATTGTGATTTTGAGATTGGTTTGGAGTTTATTGAAAGTTTTCGGAAGTTTTCATCTTTCAATCTTTTAATTCTTGAATTTGATATCAATATGACTGTTATTGGCTAAAAATCCTTAACAATTCTAAGGTGAAGGGTTGATAGTTGTGGCTTAGATAATGATAGATCGATCGTAAATAGATTAGACCCTGAGAGTTAAAGAGAATCGTCGACGAACCTAAATCACGGTTTGTTCTTGAGTTCAACGACCGTGGAATCTCAAGAACTACCCGTAATTTCTCTTAAGTTTACGAACTTGCTTTTACTTTAATCTAAAGTTAAAGATTTGCTTTAACTTAGTTTAGGCTTGCCTTTTCTAGGTGGTAGTGAAGCCTCAACAACCTCTACCTCGATTATGAGTGTCACAACCTTAATCGGTTAAGTTAGTTTTGACCTTTGGATTACAAGTTTGGGTATTTGACATTAATTCTCATCTTTAGAACCTTTCTATATTGAAGCCTCAACAACTTGTATAGAGAGTGTCTTGTAGGTGAGTCATATAAGGTTTTTGGAACTTCACCGTACGATTACCTTACATTAGCATACCTTTGCATATCTCAACTCTGTCTATTATGATTAAGTATATCTTGAATCGATTGCCACAGCTGGATACTTGGATCTTTAGGATTGTTGTTTTCCCAATATTTGCAAAACCTCTCATACTTACTCGCTTGATAATCTACAATTGAATTTGTTCCCACCCAATTCCCTGTGTTCGATACTCTGGAATACTTGCTAATCTACGCCGATCCGTACAATGCGGGTTCGCTTGCTTGATTCTAGTTTTATAAATTTAAAGCTTATTTGCATGATCCACCCGTAATTTTGGCCGTAGAAAGGAGTGATCGAGACACTTCTTCGACTTCTTCTGATTCTTCTCCCACACACTCAATACCCTTAGAAACTTCTAAGGAGAAATCGGATGCTCCTCAAGGATCGTTGGAAGCTCCGAAAGTGATGGAACTAAAACCACTTCCTACTCATCTAAGGTACGCTTTTCTAGGACCTAATTCTACCTTTCCGGTTATTGTTAGCTCCGAACTAAGCATAGATGAACATAATCAGCTCATGATTGTCCTTAGGAAACATAGGAAAGCCTTAGGCTACACTATAGAGGACTTAGTAGGAATTAAACCCTCCCTATGCATGCATAAGATACTAATGGAGGAGGACTTTAGAACTTCAAGACAACCTCAAAGGCGGTTGAATCCGACCATGAAAGAGGTTGTCAAGAAGGAGATTCTTAAACTCCTTGATGCAGGTATCATCTATCCTCTCTCCGATAGTAAATGGGTGATTCCAGTTCAAGTAGTTCCGAAGAAGGGAGGAATGACGGTCATCACCAACAAGAATAACGAACTCATTCCTACCCGGACCGTGACGGGATGTCGGATGTGCATAGACTACCGCAAGTTCAACAATGCAACGCGGAAGGATCACTTCCCATTTCCATTCATTGATCAAATGCTTGAAAGGTTAGCGCAACATTCACATTTTTGCTACCTTGACGGTTATAGTGGTTTCTTTCAGATTCCGATACACCCGGATGATCAAGAGAAGACCACATTCACGTGCCCTTGGGGTACGTTCGCCTATAGGAGAATGCCGTTTGGGTTTTGCAACGCCCCAGCCACCTTTCAACGGTGCATGATGGCCATCTTCTCCGAATACATAGAGGAAATCATGGAAGTCTTCATAGATGACTTCTCCGTATACGGTTCCTCTTTTAACGATTGCCTTTCTAACCTTTCCCTTGTTTTGCAAAGGTGTGAAGACACTAACCTAGTTCTTAATTGGGAAAAGTGTCAATTTATGGTTAAGGAAGGAATTGTGTTAGGTCACTTAGTCTCTAGTAGAGGGATAGAAGTAGACAAAGCTAAGATAGAGACCATAGAGAAACTTCCTCCCCCAACTTCGGTGAAAGGGATAAGGAGTTTCTTAGGACATGCTGGATTTTATAGACGCTTTATTAAGGATTTTTCTAAGATATCAAAACCGCTCACTAATCTATTGATGAAGGATGCAACTTTTGAGTTTTCGCAGGAATGCTTGGATGCGTTTAACACAATTCGGCAAGCTCTAATTTCAGCACCTATTATCCAACCTCCGGATTATGGTATGTGCGCTAAGGGTTTGAGGCATCTCATAAAAATTGAGAAACGCCAATCTCCTAGGCTTCGGTTTTTGTGCACCTCTATCCATAACTCCAAGAGTAAAGTCGAAAAATGAAAGGAAGAGAGCGAAGCTCTAAGTTGAAAGTATGCGGAAACCGCAAAAGAAGAAGAAGTGAGTAGTTGTCAAATTTCCCGGATTCATGCACCACATTCCCTAAAGGTTTCCTTCCCTTCCACATTCTAGACCTTTTCTTTGAAAGTCCTTAAGATCAAAAGAATGCTATATGACTTTGTGATCTTAATTGAAGTTTCTTATGATTGATTTTGATAATGTTTGAAGGTTAAGATGCTTGTTTAGAAGTTTAATTGATTCATGAGTATTCTTTGCTTTTTACTCTTTGATTAAGTGTATAAAAGTCTTATAAACGATTGAAGCAAGGTTTGAGAATGATCTATTCTTTAGAAGGCACACCCATCCAAAAGAAGTATTGCTTTGAGAAGGTACACATATTTCATCCTAACTCTTGTTTTAAAGGCTTTTGAGAGAACTAGTGCAACAATGGATTAGTGAGCGGTTTTGATTATAGGTGCTGAAATTAGAGTTTGCCGAATTGTGTTAAACGCATCCAAGCATTCCTGCGAAAACTCAAAAGCTGCATCCTTCATCAATAGATTAGTGAGCGGTTTTGATATCTTAGAAAAATCCTTAATAAAGCGTCTATAAAATCCATCATGTCCTAAGAAACTCCTTATCCCTTTCACCGAAGTTGGGGGTGGAAGCTTCTCTATGGTCTCTATCTTAGCTTTGTCTACTTCTATCCCTCTACTAGAGACTAAGTGACCTAACACAATTCCTTCCTTAACCATAAATTGACACTTTTCCCAATTAAGAACTAGGTTAGTGTCTTCACACCTTTGCAAAACAAGGGAAAGGTTAGAAAGGCAATCGTTAAAAGAGGAACCGTATGCGGAGAAGTCATCCATGAAGACTTCCATTGATCAGTTTTGACGATTGTTTACAGATTTGAAGGTTATTGAATTTTTATTCAAGATTCGGTTTTCTTTGCGATATTTCACTCAATCTTTAATTTGATTTGATTTTGAAAATGGTTGGATAAAACTCTTGTGATTTTGGGGAGAATAGTTGATGATTAAGGCTTAGATGATGATAGACTGAACTCATTCAAACATTAGGACCCTGAGAGTTTAGATTTTAGTTTTGCGACAACAGGAAAATCGGTGTGTTCTTGAAGTAAATCGGCCGATTTTCTTATGAACAGCCCGATTTATTCTTCTGACGAACTTTAATTGATTTAATCTCTAACCAAAACTAATCCTAGCCTAAATCCCAACATTGATTAACCTTTTTAACCTCTAATTGAATGTATGAAGAGAATTCAAACTTAATTCTACATTTAATAGATTAAGGTTATAAGATTCGGGTAATAGAGAGATTCAACATCCTTTATTAAGATTCTAAGTGTGCTTTCTAATCTTTACTTTGGAGAGTCATATCCAGGAGTTTTAGATAGTTATTTTGAACATAACTCTTGTCTTTAGATCTTTCTATATTGCAGCCTCAACAACCCTTATAGAGAGAACCTTTAGATTAGTCATATAGGTTTCGGAACTTCACCGTACGATATCTACCTTTGAACATTTAATCTTGGCAATATAAACTCTGTCCTATATCTATAGAAGTGTCTTGAATCAAAAGCCGAAATCGGATACTTGAATCCTTGGAATCATTTTACCCTTATTTGATCACAAAAACTTTTCGCACTTTTCGCTAGATAATTGAAACTGAATTTACTCTCACCAAATCCCTGAGTTCGACTCTGGAATTCTTACCTCACTACAGCCGATCCGTACACTGCGGGTTCGCTTTGCTTTGAGTTCTAGATACAAATTTAAGACTTTGACGCACACACTTTTTGAGCGAACACCTTAGCATGTGTTGATCTCTTAGAGATCTTTGAGACTAGAAGTTATAGACTTCTAGCAACCGTTTCGTTCCTGATTCGTGTTGCTTGTTCGTACAGGCTTTCCTTGCTCCTTTCTAGTGGGAAACTGAGCTTTCCTGAGTTCTTCCTGAGTTGTTGTTGAGCTTTTGTGTTAACTTCGTGTGAGGTAAGTCCCTTGGACTTACTTAGCTTCATTCCGTGTATGGGTTGGATTGTATTGGCTTGTTTGTGTTGTTATCATGTTATAACGGATAATCGGAAATAGGATTCACCCTTTATAACCTTAATTGGCCCAAGTGTATTATAACCGGGCGGTGACCACTTGTCTAGTTCTCCACGAAACTAGAATGTGCTTGACAAGACCTTTATCTAGTGTCGTTTTTATCTTATCAAAATATAATCCCGACTTAGCACTAAAACGAGTATAGTGGTTGATAGCATGAATTATAGTCTATATTTTGGGGTTTGTTTAGACGTTTTATCTTCAATAATCTGCATGTTTTTATGTATATTATGTGATTATATTACCATTTCATCTACCTTTGCGGGAATCGAGGTCTACACCTAGTTTTATTGTAATCGTAGGTAAAATGGCACGTTTTGCATCAACAAGGAGGAAAAGGAGCTATGGAGTCATTGGAGCTACATTCAGGAACATAAGGAACCATCCAGGAAGCATAGCCATGGATTAGAGATTCACTTTGGACCAGATTTGAGAGATTTCACATTCAGTTGTGATTCACCTCGGTTGACCACAGATTCACCTCGACCGAGGTGATCCAGAGAAGTCGACTCGACCGAGGAGAACACCTGGGACTCGGCGAGAATATTTTATTCTTGGCTGAGATCTTTTATCTTTGGAAAGAGATCTTATATTTTTGGGCTTGGCTCCTTGAAGGAAGAAGATATGCTAGATCATATATTTTACCTATTTTTATGGGAAGAGATCTTTCTAAGATATCTTATCTTTGGAGAGTAATTTTCCTATAAAAAGGGTCGGATTTTCCACAAATCCGACATCCGCTATCAGCGCAAGATACCCTTTATCACCACACATACACCGCAACGTGTTTAGTGCATTCCCCATTGTTGGGAGATTTGAAGAACCTTTTTTGAAGGTTGGAGAAGGAAGATTGTAGCTTTTATAGCTTTTGAAGGGTTTTTGTAAGATCATCTTAGATTCCCTTCCTTGTTGTCTTACCTTGTTGGATTTCTATCCAAAGAACGCTTTGTTGTGATATTTGATTCAGTTATTGAAGTCTTTTCATTAAATTCTTCTTGTTCGAATATTCACTTTCTTCCCATATACTTGATTAATACTTTCATGATGATGAGTGGCTAATCTCTTTGTGTGATTCTACGGTGATTGGCTGAAGGTTGTGGGAAAAACAATGATAGAATGATCTTAATCACAGTAGGACCTTGAAAGTTCGAGTCTTTAAACTTAACCCTAAGCATCTCGCTCAGTCGATGAACATCTCGGCCGGGGTGGAATTCTTCTGACCGAGGTGACTTATCTGATCCGAAACTGAGAGTTAAGTGTTAGAGTTTGCCAAATCCTATTCTTATTACACCTTTCCTGGTCCAATGCAAGCTTAGGATGAGACTTACCAGGTAATTCCTTTGTTTTTTTACCTAAGATCATAAGTGTAGGTAATAAAGGTTTATCCTTTATTGGGGTTTGAGTGTGCTTTCATCCCATCTTTGTGAGTTAGCCTGAGACTTACCCGGTAAAGGTTGATTCTATTCCCTTAGATGGTGTGTTAGTTTGAGATTATAGTTCTTTATCTTAATTCCTTGAGACTTACCCGGTAATAGGAGTTACGGTTTTGGATTAGTGAGTAGTGAGAGTTACCCGGTGATCTATTCCACTTTAGTAACACCTTCCCCATGCAAAAACCTCAGCTTTGTCCGCTTATCTTTAGATCTTGAGTTGGAACCACAACTAGATGCTTTAATCCCTAGAATTGCATACTTCCTTTATTGACTTTTATCATCTTTGATTGTTTTAATTGCTTTGTGGTTAGTGATTGCTAAAGCTTACCGTAATTGGACTTTGTTTCACTAAGTCCCTGTGATCGACCCTTGGAATTCCTTGCTTTTTACTACGATTGACCCGTACACTGCGGGTTCACATCCTTGTTTTAAGCTTACGTCTAGGGTTATAAATTTAAAGCTTGCACACACCGTTTGGAGCGAACAAGTTTTTGGCGCCGTTGCCGGGGACTTGGTCTAGACCGAGCCGGTTACGGTTTGCTTTTGGGGCACTTGCCCCCGTGTCTACTAACCACTCTACTTGAGTGACTTTTGCAGGTTCTTTCTTAGGTTTATGCGAAGAACCCGCGCTGGGAAGGAAATCGTTCCTTACGATCCCGAACCAGAAAAGACATACAGACGACGTTTAAGAGAAGCGAAGATGGCCCACCAAGACAATCGCGATCTTGAGGCCGAGTTGAAAGAGGCGCTAGAGCAGCTACGCCTCAGCAGGGAAGAGCTAAGGTGATAAAAGGAAGAAACTCGCACCAGGACTGAAGCAATCGAAGCAGATATGGCATCCATACGAGACCAAATTCTACTTCGACCGAGGGAAGACCCAGTTTCCGATGCTGGACCGATGTAGGACTCAGTTGCTGACCCTCGACCGAGGTAGGTTCCAGTACCTGACGCCCCGGCCGAGGTGCTTCCACCTCGGATGCCAGTCCGAGGCGTTCTTCTTGCAGGAATCCCACAAACCCTAGGTCGAAGGATGGACCCCAATCAACAACTGAGGCGTCCAGGAGTTAACC
This sequence comes from Fagopyrum esculentum, assembly GCA_033239045.1. Classification (NCBI taxonomy): domain Eukaryota; kingdom Viridiplantae; phylum Streptophyta; class Magnoliopsida; order Caryophyllales; family Polygonaceae; genus Fagopyrum; species Fagopyrum esculentum. Next base: position 137,529,396 of record BSUD01000001.1, on the reverse strand, counting down.
TACCCACAAACCCTAGGTCGAAGGAATCCCACAAACCTCGGATGACTACGAACTTCGACCGCAAGTTCTTTCCATGATTCGCCAATGCCAATTCGGAGGGCTAGAGAAGGAATCACCGCATCAACATCTTCAAAACTATGAGATCTTGATGGAAACCTTGAGACCCTCAAGGATTGAAAATAACAACTACAAGCTAAGACCTTTTTACTTTTCTTTAAAAGATAGAGCTCTTACTTGGTATCAATCTCTTCCTCCAGGAAAAATTAACACATGGGAGGAGATGACTACGGAATTCTTGACCAAATTCTTTCCCCCCTCAAAGACCGCTGAAATGAGAGGGAAGATCAATGCTTTCATTATGAAGGACAAGGAAAGCTTGTCCAAGTCATGGGAGAGGTTCAAGGACATTCTTTTGGATTGCCCACATCATGGGATTCCGAAGATAGAGTTATTGGAGATATACTTCAAGGGACTGGACGGAAGCACCCAATTCAACCTCCAACTACTCTCCGCCGGTACCTTTATGGACATAGCGATTGACGAATCTTGGGACTTCATCGAGAAGCAAGCTTTGCATATGGAGAAGTACACCCATCAAGGAGCTGAAGGTGGAGTTAAAAGGGTTAACTTCCAAGAAACTCAGCCCAACAACAATCAACTCACGTCTTTGAAGAATGACGTGAAGCAATTGAAGGAACTCTTGGTTGCTCAAACCAAGAAGGAAGATCAAGGACAAAGGAACAACAACAATGGATACCGTAACAACAACAACGGTTCCCGGAACAACAATTACAACAACAACAATAGAGGATCCAATAGCAACAATTGGAGGGCGAACAACCAAAATTCCGGTAACAATCATTCTAACTCCAATTCTAACGATTCATCTAATCCTTTCCTCTCTTCCCCTTCTTCTTCTTCTACTCCATTAAAAAGTCAAGGGCAATGATCAAGTTCGTCTCAGCCGGAAAAGAAAGACGCAGTTCTGGAGGCTATCTTGATCAAGCTTAGTGCTATGGAGACTTCTATGACTTCATTTTCGAAGGCCCAAAAGGCCTTTGAACAACAACTTGCTAGTAGGGCGAATGAAGCGCCAAGAGATCCAGGGAAGCTTCCAGCAAGGACGGAAAGCAACCCTAAGGGCCAGATCATGGCCATAACTACGAGGAGTGGATTGAAAACTGCAGATCCAGTGCCTCGGTCGGTGCCAGTACCGACGAAGACCACCTCGGTCCAGGTGCAGTCGAAGAACAATTCGACCGAGATGCCAACCGAGGTGGAGCCACAGAAAGCGGAGGGGAAAACTGAAGTTTATGTCCCACCTCCTGCATACAAACCACCACTTCCATTCCCCCAGTCAAGGGCCAAAGCACATCTTGACAAGCACTTTGGTAAGTTCCTTGACTTGATGAATAAACTGCACATTAACATTCCTTTCCTTGATGCTATTCTAGGGATGCCCGCCTATGGGAAGTTCTTGAAGGAGATCCTATCAAGGAAGAGGACTCTGGAAGATTTTGGTGAAGTTAGGATGACACCTAAATCCTCGGAGCTTATTCAAATCATGAAGGAGAAGATGCCACCTAAATTGAGAGATCCCGGCTCATTTTGCATTCCTATTCAAGTTGGGGATGTCACTTGTGAAGCTCTTTGTGATCTAGGAGCCAGCGTGAGCATCATGCCGCTGGAGCTATGTGTGAAGATCGGACTTGGAGAGCCCAAGCCGGTCAAGATTCGACTATACATGGTGGATCGCTCCATCACCCATCCCGTGGGAATTTTGGAGGACGTTTCGGTCAAGTTAGGTAACTTCTATTTACCAATAGATTTTGTTGTACTTGACATTCCCGCAGATTATCCTGTTCCTATTATTCTTGGGAGGCCATTTCTAGCAACTTCGGGTTGCAACGTGGATTGCAAGAACGCCAAGTTGAAATTCAACATTGGTGGCGATGAGGTGGAGTTCGCATTACTTGCAGCCATGAAAGGGGAGCAGCTAAGCGATGATATCTTCAACATCTACGATAAAGAAGAATCAAGAGAATTGGTGAGCTCTATCCTTATTAACGATCCACTCGAAAGAATTATTAGTTTCAGTTTAATGGAGGAAGGTATAGATGCTTCTTGTGATGCAGATATACGGAGCTTAAAAGCACTGGAAGAAGACCCAAGAGCTAAAATTGAGAAGCTAATCCAGGAGACGAAGATCTTCAGTTTCGGTTCCAGTTGCAGTACCTCGACCGAGGCACTATCTGGACTGATCGAGGCGACTGAAGAACGTCTCGGTCAACGCCTCTGCGCCTCGACCGAGGTCGAAGGCGAGACGACTTCAACTGAGACTTCCGAAAGTCCAGTTTCTAGATCTACTCCACTAGAAGGAGGAAGCAAGGATCCCCCTCAGAAAGCACCCCCAGTTGTGGAGCTTAAACAACTCCCAAATCACTTGAGGTATGTCTTTCTTGGACCGGATTCCACTTATCGAGTTATTGTTAGTGCTTCCCTCTCCGAAACTGAATGGTCTAAACTAATGCATGTCTTGAGAAAGCATCAAAAGGCTTTGGGTTATACTATAGATGATCTTATTGGCATTAAGCCTTCTTTCTGCATGCATAGAATTCTAATGGAGGATGATCATAAGACTTCACGGGAACCTCAAAGACGGTTTAATCCGATCATGAAAGAGGTTGTGAAGAAGGAAATTCTTAAGTTGTTGGATGCAGGTATCATATATCCTATCTCGGACAACAAATGGGTTAGCCTGGTGCATGTAGTCCCGAAGAAAGGAGGGATGACCGTTGTGACGAATAAGAACAACGAGTTGATCCCAACCAGGACCGTTACGGGCTGGAGGGTTTGCATCGATTATAGGAAGCTGAACACGGCCACACGGAAGGACCATTTTCCACTTCCCTTCATTGATCAAATGCTCGAGCGGTTGGCCCAGCATTCACACTTTTGCTACTTAGACGGCTATAGTGGATTCTTCCAGATTCCTATCCATCCAGATGATCAAGAGAAGACCACTTTCACTTGTCCATGGGGGACATTTGCTTATAGGAGGATGCCATTTGGATTGTGCAATGCACCCGCTACCTTCCAGCGATGCATGATGGCTATCTTTTCCGAGTACATAGAGGAGATCATGGAGGTATTTATGGATGATTTTTCGGTATATGGTTCCTCTTTTGATGATTGCCTATCTGACCTTTCTCTAGTGCTTAAAAGATGTGAAGACACTAATCTCGTTTTGAATTGGGAGAAGTGTCATTTTATGGTTAATGAAGGCATTGTGCTAGGACACGTCGTTTCTAATCGAGGCATTGAGGTCGATCGCGTTAAGATCGAGACTATTGAGAAACTCCCTCCCCCTTGTTTTGTTAAAGGTGTGAGGAGTTTTCTCGGGCATGCAGGTTTCTATAGGAGATTCATCAAGGACTTCTCCAAGATTTCTAAACCTCTAACTAACCTCTTGAATAAAGATGTTGTTTTTGAGTTTTCGCAGGAGTGTCTTGATGTTTTTTATAGGATTAAGGAAGCGTTGATCTCCGCTCCCATTATCCAACCTCCGGATTGGACCTTGCCCTTTGAGATCATCTGTGATGCTAGTGATGTAGCCGTAGGAGCAGTGCTTGGACAGAAGAAGGATGGCCGGACCACCGCCATCTACTATGCTAGCAAGACGCTAGATGTAGCACAACACAACTACGCTACCACCGAGAAGGAGTTATTGGCGGTTGTATATGCTTTCGAGAAGTTTCGTTCCTACTTAGTAGGAGCGAAAGTCATTGTCTACACCGACCATGCAGCCATCCGTTACTTGTTGGCTAAGAAAGATGCCAAGCCACGCCTTATTCGATGGATTCTCTTGCTTCAAGAGTTTGACTTAGAGATCCGCGATAAGAAGGGATCTGAAAATTCTGTTGCGGATCACCTCAGCCAGCTACCTGCATCTTCACGCGAGAAGGACGACCAACCCATAGACGATTCATTCCCCGATGAGCATTTACACTTGTTGGAGCGTTTGATAGACTTACTTACTTCACCCCACGATGGAGGTGAAGTATGGGGTGAGGGCACCTCCCATCACATTTGAGAGACGCATTATGGTCCAGCTAGCGACCTTAAACCAAGCGCTTCTTGGGAGGCAACCCAATGTATTGCTTTCTTTTCCCTTTCTAGCTTAGATAGTTTTGATTTGCTTTGTTTTGTTTTTGGCGTCCTAGACAGATGACAGGTGGCATCTAAAGAAGGAGTACAAACCAGGAGCATAACTGGAAGGACAGAAGATCGAGAATTTGAGAAGACAAAGTTTGACTGAGGCACATCTCGGTTGCTGTCAAAGCACCTCGACCGAGATGATTCTTGAGCAACCGAGGCGACTAGGGTTTCTGAAGAACCACCTCGGTCCGTACCACCTCGGTCGAGTCGAGACCATCTCGACCGAGGTGACAACAGTTCCAGAAAGGGTATAAAAAGAGGAAAAATTTTCTTTTATTCTCTTTTACCCTCCCTCGACCGCGGCGCTCTCCTTCGCCTCGCCTCTTCGATTCTCGCTCATTTTCGAAGATTTTCGCTTCCAAAATGTGATTAAGGCGTAGAGGATCCCAGTGCATCGTCGATCTGCGAAGAAATCGAACCGAAACGGCCGAACGAGGTAAAACAAACCGAAACCCTAACCTCACTGATTTCGCTTCAATTTGGGCTTGGATTGCCCTGCATTTGTTGAGAAAAGGATTAAGTACCCCATAGGAACCAGTTGTAGTGATTTTGGGGGAAAAGAATTGGAATTTTTGAAGAAATTAGTACGTAGTTTTTCGCCTCGGTCCAGACGTGTTGTGCCTCGGCCGAGGTGTTCTTGAGTGTTGTCAGACCGACCGAGTTGTTCTTGAGTGTTGTCAGACCGACCGAGGTGTTCTTGAGGGTAGGTCTCGGGTAGAAGAAACGCAGGAGTAGCCTCAGAGATCCGCAAGAGCGTTGACCGCGGGGCGGCATGGGTGTGCCTCAGGTGCGCCGAACCACGGGGCGGCAACTGTTTACCGCGGGGGCGGTAAAACAGTGGGCCGCGTTGTTTTGATTTGTAACCTTTGACGGTTACAAACCCTTCACCTTTATAATTGTCCAAAACCCGCACCTTTCTTCTTTTCCTCTTTTGAACCCTGCCGTCTTGCTGAAGCTCTTCTCCTTGGAGATTTGACGTAAGTGAGAATCCCTCTTTTTTTCCTCTTCTGTTTTCCTTCTTCTTCATTTATTCCTCCTCCCTTCATCACCTTCTTTCCTTCCCGATTCCACCAATATCAATGTTGTCTTTTTCGCCTTCACCGGAACTACAGTGAGTAGCCTTGAAGAAACGTCCGTGTGGTTTTGTCGGGAGGAAGCCCTTACTTCGGTTCTGTGATAAGGGTAAGTCCTCCTTTGCTCCGTTCCTTGATCACATAAAGGCTACATGATAGTCTGATTGAGTAGATTGGTCTGGATCTATAATGGGTTGTAGGAAGTAGTGGAGAAAGAAGATCGATCGAAGAAGAGAAGACGGAGTTCGCTGTCGCCAGTGTCGCCCCTGCGTCTACACTCCCCGCGACCGCACCTCACCGCCCCAGCAGGTCTCTCTTGCCGCGGATGCGGTTGCTGTGTCTTTGTCGCCCCTGTGCCTCTTCACCATCGCGGCTACGGTTTTCCTCTAGTGAGACAATTAAGTCGTTCTTCCAACTTAAGGGTGATCTTGTGGTATGTCTTCCCTCCTTCCTTGTACCTTTTGAGCATGATGTAGAATCATGCTAGTGGCCTAGAAGACCGTGAGTAAATCCCATGTAGTAGGCTAGTTGTAGGTTGTGTCCCGAGTGCGTGGAGATGGCTTTCGATAGGAAACTACTTAGATGCAGTTTCATATGGTTGTGTTGTGGTAGTAACACCTTGCATTGATTTATATCAAGCTTCGAGGAGTGAGTTCTGATTGAGTTGTGTTGATAGCTAAGGATAGTCGATTCCTGGTAAGTCTGTAGGACTTACTTAGCTTCTGTTACATGATTGATTGATGCTTGAGTGGTGTTTGATATTATGTTGTGGTTTAGGTAGTATATATATATATATATATATATATATATATATATATATATATATATATATATATATATATATATATATATATATATATATATATTTACCGACATTTGTATTAGCCCACGAGTAACAGGCAGTGATTACTTGTTCAGTTCTCCTGAGGGAGTCTTGGAGGTGCTTCGTGACTGGGCCAGATTTGGATATACGGGGATGGTATTGGTCCACTCCATATGGTATACGGGCTGATGCGCTGATCACTCCAGCTGAATAATGTCCGAAGGCGATAGTCCGTGACTTCTCGTATCACACTCATAATTAATAAGGTGGATGACTTAATGAAGATAATAATAACCGGATCTTTGTGATAGCATGATGGATGTTTACTATGTTCATTGCTTGTTTTGTGATTCAGTATCTTTCCTTTATGTTATAGTTAGCTAACGTTGTATCCGTGTTGTTAGATGTCGGTACAAGAGAGGGAAGCTACCGAGTGATTCGGAGGAGGTGGTCAGCTGGGGTTCTCGTACGTTGATAGGACGGGTTGGGTTTTGTTTGTCTTTTGTAGTAGACTTTGATAGATCATTTATGGTTTCAGTTTTACCTTTGTACCTCGGCTGAGTGTCGGTACCTTATATGGCATTGCATACTTTGACATTGGATTTCTATATTTTTATCGTTTGTGCCTTGTTGTAAGATCTAGTAATATTGATGTCGAGCTATGATCGGGACCCATTATGAGGTCCTAGCCCGTAGCGCCCCGAGTCCGAGATTTGGGGTGTTACAATATATCAATGCTCTGGGTTGACAACAATGGTAGTAGGATTCTTCTAAAGGTCAAACGATCTAAAACAGAACCCGAAAGGGGTCTGAGTTTTAAAAAGGATTTTCGTTTTCAAAATCATACGCATAGTCGGTTCGGATAGAAGTACGGGAACCACCACCACCTCCGCAGATCTCGGTAGCGTAGCGTAGTTGGCCTTTCCATAATAGTTTTGGACTTATGCGATACTATATATATATATATTTATTTATTTATATACGCTAGTCGGACCTGATTAGAGTATATGTATCCCGTTCAAATGGCACGTACTAGGACAGGGACAACTGTTGGTAGGGGAAGAGGTCGTCCACATCTTCCTCCAATTAGACGTGATGATGTTGATAGGACACTTTCCGTCCGAGGTCGAGGACGAGGAAGTAGACCTCCGCTAGTGAGAGGTCAGGATGTATTCCCATTACGGACCTGCCCACTGCAGTTCAGCCAGTTACGGACACACCGATAGAGGATGTTGCAAAGAGCGCTATGTCGGAGGTTAAGGAGAGGACCGCTGTTAGATCCGGGGCACGGAGTTCACCATCTGTTGAGTCGGACCGAGTATCGCTAGGTGCGTCTGTGTGCCAAGATTATGTACAGCGAGTTGAAGAAGCTTACAGGGCTGGAGTACCACCCCAACCACCGCCAATGCCTGCGAGATCGGCCAAGGTCTCACAAAGGGTTGCCCAGGTTATGTTTGCACCAGAGAAAGATGCACCAGTTGTTGTTGCTGGAGGTTACAAAAGGCCGGATGAGTTGAGATCGCCGAAACCGGATTCCTTGTTAAAGGCTTTCAACCACCAAAGGGTACCCACTTTCGATGGGAAGGTGGGGCTAGAGGTGGAGCACTGGATCTGCCATGTAGAGTATGCCTTAGAGGCGATCCGCTGCCCAGAGGATCAGATGGTGGAGGTAGTTCAGACTTTACTCTAAGATAAGGCACAATACTGCTGGAGGATAGTCAGAGATGGAGTTACTAGTATGGATCAATTGTTGAGTCAGGTTCGAGAGAGTTTCTACCTTGAGTCGTTGAGGAGGGATAAAGTTCAAGATTTCCTGAGGCCGGGTTTGAAGACGTTGATAACACGATTTATGACGTAGGTTTAAGCACTCATTTAGATAGTTTTTCCGCTCATTCATGCATGGTTTAGCACTAGTTCATGACGTTTGCATTCAATTCTTGTATATTTGTCGAGATAGATGTCTACACGGACTTTTGCATGTTTTGTAGGTATTTTGGGAGCTTTAGGAGCTCAATCGATATATTCGAGGATCGTTCCTCAAGATGACACACCTTTCGGACTCATTGGGAAGCAAGCTAGGAGCTAAGGAGGACACATGGGACCTTGTTGGTGCATGCCTTGCACCAAATTGTGGCTTGATGATCCAAAGAAAGCTGCATCACCAAAACCACGGCCACTGGGACTTCCACGGGCGTGGAAATAGGCCGTGGTTCTCCCTGCACAGGTGCGACAGCTGTCCCACGATCTCCATAACCGACCCTTGCCCTTGATGGTGTATAAAAGATGGTCGTGCAGGCTGTTAAGAGCAGACCCCATCATTCCATTCTCTTCCACAATCTCACCATTGGATTGGAGCTACTCTTGGTTGAGAAGAAACACTCTCATTTTGGGGAAGAAAAGAAGAACACACCATTTTAGAGTTTTCATAGTTTCTAGAGTGATTTTGAGCAAGTTTGGTTGAAGACATTTGCAAGGTTTTGTAAGGAACGGATTGAACCTTCTTTTGAAGGGTTGTAAGTCTTTCTTAACAATTATTTAGCTTGTTTTCTTTTTCTATTTGTGTTCATCTTTCTTTCATTCCATCTCCTTGTCATGGAAGTCATGAATGTATGCTTGTTGAGTTTGATTGTTAAGATACATGTTGTTGGCTAAATAGATGCGATTCTAGGGTAAGGGAAAGATGGTTATGGCTTAGACTATGATAGAATGGACTTAGATGTACCTTTGGATGAATTGTTTGCTCGAACCTAGCTACTGTTGCAAACCACGGTCTGATCTTACCAGTCCATGGCCGTGGAAAGGGATGAACTGCCCGTGATTTTGACTAACTTGCTTGTTTTGATGAACCTAAGAGATAGGATGTTAGATTGTTGAAATCCTAGTGTTTGTTGAGCTAAATCTATCCTAGGGTGACCTAGTGTTAGCAACTAATTGTTAGAGGAGACCTACCCGGTGATTCTTGCTCTTAGATACAGAAGATGAAGAACTCTAGGTAGTAGTGAGCCTCATAAGCCACTATTGGATCGAGTGTGCTAGGATCGATGTTTAGGACTTACCTTCCCGAGACTTACCCGGTAAGGAGATGTTAGATCCCTAGATAGCAATCCGGTTTGTGTAGATTTCCCAACCCTAGGCTCCTAGAGACTTACCCGGTAATAGGACCTTAGTTGCGGGATTAGTGGATCATGAGACCTACCCGGTGATTGGTTCCATTTGAGAAACACCCTTTCCCAACATACCATAGTTGATCCAAGGAATGACTAGATAGTTTGAGTCCTATGCCATAACCGGAATTTCTAACCCCTAGAATCCGATTTTCTCTCTTGATTACCTATCTCGTGTTTGTGTTTGTTTATTTGCCTTGCTAGCTTAGTTATTTGTTAAATCTTGCATGATTTGTGATCTTTGATTGATCACCACAAAACCAATCCAAAAACATTGAGATTTTCATTTCTTTATTTCTTTCCCCTTTCTTAGCCTAGATCAACACTTTCCTTAGTCACTATTGATTCAATTTCACCTTAGTCTTTGTGTTCGACCTCGGAATACTATCCTTACTACAAAACGACCCATACACTGTGGGCTCGCTAGGAGTTAGGAAAAATATATCGAGTTATAAATTTAAGACTTTTGCGTGTCACGTTCTTGGCGTAACAAGTTTTTGGCGCCGTTGCCGGGGACTAGGTCTACATTGAGTCTTTTTGTGATTGTTTATAGTGTAGGTCTTTCTTGTTGCTTTTGATCTCGTTTGGTTTGTGTCTTTGCATTTTCAGGACATCTCTCATTCTTTAGGTGCATGCAAAGATCTCGTGGCATAAGCTTAGGGCATAATCAATTTGGAGGGATGGAAGGAGAGTCCCCTCATCAACATTTGATGAACTATGAGATATTGATGGAGACTCTAAGACCGCCTAGGTTGGAGAAAAACAACCATAAGTTTGGGCTTTTTCCTTCTCACTTAAGGATAAAGCCTTGGCTTGGTACCAATCAATTCCACTAGGGCGTGTGAGTACTTAGGAGGAAATGACAACCGAGTTCATGACTAAGTTCTTCCCACCTTCCAAGACTACCGAGCTAAGAGGGAAGATCAATGCCTTCGTGATGAAGGATAGAGAAAGCCTATTCAAGTCTTGGGAGAGGCTCAAAGACCTTCTCCTAGATTGTCCACACCATGGTATACCGAAAATAGAGCTTTTGGAGATCTACTTCAAGGGACTTAATGAAGATAGCCAATTCAAGCTTCAATCTCTTTCTGGTGGGACTTTCATGGAAAAGAATGTGGATGAAGCTTGGGAGTTTGTAGAGAAACAAGCTTTGGTGATTGAAAAGTATTCCCAGAGGAAGAGTGATGGGAGGAAAGCGGGAGCATATGAGGTGAGTGAAGTCACCATGAGTAATTTCAAGCTTGATGCAATCAACAATGAGCTTAAGTCTTTGAGGGAGTTGTGTGCTACAACTTTGAAGAGTCAAGCAAGCCCTCAAGTGCAAGTGCAAGCAAACTCGTCTTCCAAAGAGCAAGATGTGAACTACATGGGAAGGGGCAATTACAACAACTATCAAGGCCCAAGGAACTTCAACAACAACCGGCAATTCAACAATTACCGGCCTAACCACAACCATCCCGGGTTTTCCTATTCTAACCCGGATGGAGCCTTGAACCCTCCCGCTTCCACAAGCGCAACTCCACCACCAAGGGCTTCACAAGAACCTCCACCCGGATTTACTCAACCTCCAAAGGATAGAACCGAGATGATGTTTAAGCAATTTCTTGGGAGGTTGAGTGGTCTTGAGAGCACGGTGACTTCCATTTCTAAGGCTCAAAAGGTGTTGGAAGAACACGTGTTCCAAAAGGCGGGTGAAGCTCATAGAGATCCGGGAAAGCTTCCCGGAAGAACCGAAGATAACCCAAGAGGCCGAGTGTTGGCTATTACAACAAGGAGTCGGTTGAGCATGAAGGATCCCTTACCTAAGGGAAATGATAAGGGGAAGCAAGTGGTGATAGAAGAAGAGACATTGCAAGAAGATGGAGGCAAGAGCAAGGATGATGAGCCAACATATGTGGCACCAGCTCCATACAAGCCACCACTACCATTCCCACAATCACGAGCAAGAGCTCGCTTGGACAAACACTTCGGTAAATTCCTTGAACTTATGTCTAAGTTGCATATTAACATTCCGTTCATGGATGTTATTCTAGGAATGCCGGCATTTGGCAAGTTCTTGAAGTAAATACTCTCCAACAAAAGGAAGTTGGAGGAGTATGGGGAAGTGAGGATGACAAAGAGGTCCTCGGAATTGATTCAAATTATGAAAGAGGAGATGCCTCCTAAGCTAAGAGATCCGGGATCTTTTTCTGTGCCAATTGGAGTGGGAGAAGTGAAGTATGAAGCCCTATGTGATCTTGGGGCAAGTGTAAGTATCATCCCGCTTGCACTTTGCAACAAGGTTGGGCTAGGAGAGCCAAAGCCGGTCAAGATGACCCTTTACATGGCGGACCGTTCAATCACTCACCCGGTTGGAATCTTGGAGGACATACCGGTGCAACTAGGAAAGTTCTATGTGCCCATAGACTTCGTTGTTTTGGACATCCCGGTAAACTATCCGGTTCCCATCATCTTAGGGAGACCTTTCCTAGCCATTTCTGGATGTTTGGTGGATTGCAAAAATGGAATTCTCTCCTTCAACATTGGAGAAGAGAATATCAAGTTCAAATTATCCACAATGATGAAGGGGCCAGCCCTTGGTGAAGATGTGTTCAACATTGTCGAGCAAGAGGAGTCTAGAGAAGTTGTGAGCTCGATCTTGATCAAGGACCCCTTGGAGAAGGTTCTTAGCTTGAGTTTGATGGGGGAAGGAGTTGAGGAGGCTTGCAATGAAGAAATCAAGGCTTTGGATGCATTGGAAAAGGAGACAAGAAGTACACGAAGGTGTGCTGAATTGCTGAGTGAACCACGGCCTGGGGGAAGAACCACGCCCGTGGAATGTCCCGTGGAACTCTCTGGAGTGCTAAAAAAGGCTAGCTTTGCAAGTTCCACGGCCGTGGTTGTGCCAGAGCCCGTGATTTTGCCCGTGGTTTCTCTAGAAACTGCATTGGTTGTTGATCAAGCTTCAAGAAGCTTTGGGGAGTCTTCCATGGCTTTGGATTCATCTCAACCAACATTGTATGGAGCGTCTCCAACCGATAAAGGTCCTCCTAAACTTGAACTTAAACCCCTCCCCTCTCATTTTAAGTATGCTTTTCTTGGTGAAGATTCTACATATCCGGTGATTGTTAATGCATGCTTGAATGATGATGAGTTGAATAGATTGTTGCATGAGTTGAGATTGCATAGGAAGGCTATTGGCTATAGAATTGATGATTTAGTTGGTATTAAACCTTCTTTGTGCATGCATAAGATCTTAATGGAAGATAATCATAAACCTTCAATTGAACCTCAAAGAAGACTAAACCCCATCATGAAAGAAGTAGTAAAGAAAGAGATTCTTAAATTGCTAGATGCGGGAATCATTTTCCCGATTTCGGATAGTAAGTGGGTTAGTTCCATGCATGTGGTTCCTAAGAAGGGTGGGATGACCGTAGTGACTAATGAGAATAATGAACTAATCCCAACTAGAACGGTTACGGGATGGAGGATGTGTATAGACTATAGGAAACTAAATGTGGCCTCTAGGAAAGATCACTTCCCTCTTCCTTTCATTGACCAAATGCTAGAGAGATTAGCTCAACATTCTCACTATTGCTACCTAGATGGCTATAGTGGATTCTTTCAAATCCCTATCCACCCAGATAACCAAGAGAAAACTACATTCACATGTCCTTGGGGTACATTTGCATATAGGAGAATGTTGTTTGGGTTGTGTAATGCACCCGCCACCTTTCAAAGGTGTATGATGGCCATCTTTTCTGAGTATATTGAAAACATCATGGAAGTGTTTATGGATGATTTCTCTGTTTATGGATCTTCATTTGATGATTGCCTAGCTAATTTGTCTTTGGTTTTGAAAAGATGTGAGGAGACTAATCTAGTCTTGAATTGGGAGAAATGCCACTTCATGGTAAGTGAAGGTATTGTGTTGGGACACTTGGTGTCCAACCGAGGCATTGAGGTTGATAGGGCTAAGATAGAAACCATAGAGAAGTTGCCACCACCTACCTCGGTGAAGGGGGTACGGATTTTTTAGGGCATGCCGGTTTTTACCGGAGATTCATTAAAGATTTCTCTAAGATTTCTAAGCCTCTTACTAACCTACTAATGAAAGATGTTGAGTTTTTTTTCTCCAAGTATTTCCTTGAAGCTTTTTGTAGGTTGAATAATGATTTGATCACCGCTCCTATCATGCAACCTCCGGATTGGAGTTTACCGTTTGAGATCATGTGTGACGCGAGTGATGTAGCCGTTGGGGCTGTTTTGGGGCAAAGGAAAGATGGGCTTACACATGCCATCTATTATGCTAGCAAGATGCTAGATGATGCCCAAATCAATTATGCTACCACCGAGAAGGAGTTGCTAGCGGTTGTGTATGCATTTGAGAAGTTCCGCTCGTATCTTGTTGGAGCGAAGGTCATTGTGTATACGGATCATGCTGTGATCCGTTATCTCCTTACAAAGAAGGATGCCAAGCCTCGTTTGATTCGGTGGATCCTTCTTCTTCAAGAGTTTGATTTGGAAATCCGGGATAAGAAAGGGTCCGAAAATTCTGTGGCGGACCATCTTAGCAGACTCCCACCATTGGAGATTGAGAAAGATGACTTCCCGATTGATGACTCGTTCCGGGATGAGCAATTGCAAATGGTGGAGGAGTGCTTGCTTCAAGTGTCCAAGGGAAATGAGCCATGGTATGCCGACATTGTGAACTACCTTGTGTGTGAGGAGGTGCAACCCAGTTTATCCTATGCCCAAAGGAAGAAGTTCTTCAAGGATGTGAGGCATTACTATTGGAGTGAACCGCTTTTGTTCAAGAGAGGGCCGGATGGAGTCTTTAGGAGATGCATACCGGAGGATGAGATGGAGAGTGTGATCCGCCATTGTCATTCCTTGCCATGTGGAGGGAATGCTAGCTCACACAAGAGTTGTGCAAAGGTGTTGCAATCCGGGTTTTATTGGCCAAGTTTGTTCAAGGATGTGCAAAACTTTGTGGTAGCTTGTGATGCTTGCCAAAGGACGGGAAACATCTCAAGGAGGAATGAGATGCCCTTGAACAACATACAAGAAGTGGAGATATTTGATGTGTGGGGTGTGGACTTCATGGGACCATTCCCCTCTTCATGTGGCAACCTCTACATCCTATTGGCGGTTGACTATGTGTCGAGATGGGTAGAGGCAATCGCCTCTCCTACAAATGATGCCAAGGTTGTGGTGCGGTTCTTCAACCGTGTGATCTTCCCTAGGTTTGGAACCCCAAGGGTGATTATAAGTGATGGAGGGAAGCACTTCACCAATAGGAACTTCAGGACACTTTTGGCTAAGTATGGGGTGACTCATAAGGTGGCAACACCTTACCATCCCCAAACTAGTGGCCAAGTAGAGATCTCCAACCGGGAGATAAAAGGAATTCTTGAGAAGACGGTTTCTAGGACGAGAAAAGATTGGGCTATGAAGCTCGATGATGCCTTGTGGGCTTATAGAACCGCTTTCAAGACACCGATTGGCACAACTCCCTACAAGCTAGTTTATGGCAAGTCTTGCCACCTTCCGGTGTAGATGGAGCATAGAGCATATTGGGCCATTAGGTGGCTGAATTTTGACCTCAAGGAGGCCGGTGAGAAAAGATTGCTAGACATGAACGCTCTTGAGGAGATCCGGTTGGATGCCTATGAAAAGCCCGGATCTACAAGGAAAGGACCAAACGTTGGCATGATAAGCGTCTCATCCCGAAGGAGTTGAGTGAAGGAGACTTGGTCCTTCTCTTCAACTCAAGGCTGCGGCTCGTCCCTGGAAAGCTTAAGTCAAGATGGACGGGTCCTTATGTGGTGAAGAAGATCTTTCCCCATGGAGCGGTTGAGATAGGAGGGGAGCATTGTGAAGATTTTAAGGTGAATCGGCATCGTTTGAAGAAGTATATCCCGGGAGCTCCGGTGGACATGATTGCCCCACTTCACCTTGAGTAGAACGCCCCCGAGTTTGGTCAAGCTAATGACCTTAAAGAAGCGCTTGGTGGGAGGCAACCCTTTGGTAGACATCTTTCCCTTTTCGTTTTTGTTTTTGTTTTTCATTTTTCTATTTTTGTGTTTTTGTGTGTGTTTGGAGTTAGTGTGCTTGAATCCAAGTAGCATGGAAGCCTTGCATGGCATGTGAATGATGACGATGAGCCCCTCATCAATTGTGGGTGGAGCGGACGCGGAACTTGGACGGCTAGCGGTGCCTAGCGCGGGTCCCGACGCCATAACGAACACCTTGAGCTCTCTACCATCGTTGATAGGATCATCCGCCATCACTCCATTTGAGTGATCTCAAATACCAAAGAAAATCACTTTTACATTGTGATGACCCTCTTTCACTCTTCTGTACTTAAAGTGCACATTGGGGACAATGTGTTTCTAAGTATGGGATGGGGTTTTCATGATCACTTGCATGATTAACATCAAGGATAGTTTCTTTTAGTCACATGTTTCATTATGTCTTGCATTGTACATACTTATTTAGAAAAATCCAAAAAAATCAGAAAATTTAAAATTTTTTTAGTGCTTCTAAGCTTGGAAATGACCCTTATGATGAAATTGTCTTGTGAATTGGCTATGAATGGCCTTGTGTGTTGAATAGATGAATGCATATGTGGACTTGAAGTACTTATCTTGAATCCCATGAATGATTTGTGATTATGATGCTTGCCTTGATTGGATTGAGGATTGAAAGTCGAAATTGCATGCCAGTTCTTGCACATCATGTAGGAATGACTAAGGCAATTCATTTTCCTCTACTTCTCATCTTTATCATGTTGCTTGAGCACCTCAATTAATGAAGATTTTGACCTCTTTTGACCCATTCGGGAATAGGAGCATGCTAGTTTGTTGATGTGTGTGAAAAGCAAGTGTGGGGTGAAGTTGTTGACGAATGAATGTTGTGAATGAAGTGCTGAAATTGTTGTGAAAGTGTAGACAAAAATATAGGTTTGGGGACATTGGTTTAAATGACGAGTAACTCGGCACCATTCACATAATCGGGTGTTTGTGCCTTGCCAAAGTCAAATAAACCGATAGTCCTAACGAGTTTTGGTATGTGTGCCCGGTGTGGAGCACCTCGAAAAACCCGAGGCCCGCTAATCACCAAGGTTTCGGCTTTTGTACACCAATGCCATTGTCTCAAAAATAAGTGAAAGAAAAAGAAAAGAAAAGAAAGAAAAGAAGGAGAAAATATACATTTGTGGTGAAGTTGATCAAAAATAAATTTGTGGAGTTAGTTCCTTTCCCGGATTAGCATCACATAACCTAAAAATTCCCACCTAATCATAACGTTTCTTAGCCTCTTCCTTCCTAAGTTCTTGTGACCTATTTGCATGTGTGTAAGACTTAGTAATCTAGATTGGATGTGCTCATGATCATCTTGACTTCTTCATTGTTACCTTTCATGCATGCTTTCTAGTTAAGTATAATTGTCTTTCCGTGCCTCCATTCATTTGATGCATGATTGCTTGTCCATTTGCCATTAAACATGACTATGAAGGTGATCCAATATTAGAAGCACAACTCCAAAAAGATTTTGTTGTTTTTCTGCATGCATAAATCATGTCATCTCTTAGTCTATAGTTGGGACTTGCTCGGGGACGAGCAAACCTTAAGTATGGGGTATTTTTGATAACACGATTTATGACGTAGGTTTAAGCACTCATTTAGATAGTTTTTCCGTTCATTCATGCATGGTTTAGCACTAGTTCATGACGTTTGCATTCAATTCTTGTATATTTGTCGAGATAGACGTCTACACGGACTATTGCATGTTTTGTAGGTATTTTGGGAGCTTTAGGAGCTCAATCGATACATTTGAGGATCGTTCCTCGAGATGAAACACCTTCGGACTCATTGGGAAGCAAGCTAGGAGCTAAGGAGGACACATGGGACCTTGTTGGTGCATGCCTTGCACCAAATTGTGGCTTGATGATCCAAAGAAAGCTGCATCACCAAAACCACGGCCACTGGGACTTCCACGGGCGTGGAAATAGGCCGTGGTTCTCCCTGCACAGGTGCGACAGCTGTCCCACGATCTCCATAACCGACCCTTGCCCTTGATGGTGTATAAAAGGTGGTCGTGCAGGCTGTTAAGGGCAGACCCCATCATTCCATTCTCTTCCACACTCTCACCATTGGATTGGAGCTACTCTTTGAGGAGAAGAAACACTCTCATTTTGGGGAAGAAAAGAAGAACACACCATTTTAGAGTTTTCATAGTTTCTAGAGTGATTTTGAGCAACTTTGGTTGAAGACATTTGCAAGGTTTTATAAGGAACGGATTTAACCTTCTTTTGAAGGGTTGTAAGTCTTTCTTAACAATTATTTAGCTTGTTTTCTTTTTCTATTTGTGTTCATATTTCTTTCATTCCATCTCCTTGTCATGGAAGTCATGAATGTACGCTTGTTGAGTTTGATTGTTAAGATGCATGTTGTTGGCTAAATAGATGCGATTCTAGGGTAAGGAAAACATGGTTATGGCTTGGACTATGATAGAATGGACTTAGATGTACCTTTGGATGAATTGTTTGCTCCAACATTGCTACTGTTGCTAACCACGGTCTGATCTTACCAGTCCACGGCCGTGGAAAGGGATGAACTGCCCGCGATATTGACTGACTTGCTTGTTTTGATGAACCTAAGAGCTAGGATGTTAGATTGTTGAAATCCTAGTGTTTGTTGAGCTAAATCTATCCTAGGGTGACCTAGTGTTAGCAACTAATTGTTAGAGGAGACCTACCCGGTGATTCTTGCTCTTAGATACCGAAGATGACGAACTCTAGGTAGTAGTGAGCCTCATAAGCCGCTATTGGATCGAGTGTGCTAGGATCGATGTTTAGGACTTACCTTCCCGAGACTTACCCGTTAAGGAGAGGGTAGATCCCTAGATAGCAATCCGGTTTGTGTATATTTCCCAACCCTAGGCTCCTAGAGACTTACCCGGTAATTGGACCTTAGTTGCGGGATTAGTGGATCATGAGACCTACCCGGTGATTGGTTCCATTTGAGAAACACCCTTTCCCACCATACCATAGTTGATCCAAGGAATGACTAGATAGTTTGAGTCCTATGCCATAACCGGAATTTCTAACCCTTAGAATCCGCTTTTCTCTCTTGATTACCTATCTCGTGTTTGTGTTTGTTTATTTGCCTTGCTAGCTTAGTTATTTGTTAAATCTTGCATGATTTGTTATCTTTGATTGATCACCACAAAACCAATCCAAAAACATTGAGATTTTCATTTCTTTATTTCTTTCTCCTTTCTTAGCCTAGATCAACACTATCCTTAGTCACTATTGATTCAATTTCACCTTAGTCTTTGTGTTCGACCTCGGAATACTATCCTTACTATAAAACGACCCATACACTGTTGGTTCGCTAGGAGTTAGGAAAAATATATCGAGTTATAAATTTAAGAATTTTGCGTGTCACGTTCTTAGCGTAACAGACGTCCCCGTGGTAGTGGCGATTAGGAGGTTCAGAGAAGAGTTGGCACTATTTGGTCCCGCCGCACCTACGGCGGACCAGCATGTGTATTTGTTCTCTCGGAGACTTAGAGTCTACCCGCGCCTATCTGACGGGTTTCCGTTGTGACTCCCTGACAGATTACTAGGATTGAGCCTCAGCTTATGAGAGGTATCGACCGGTTCCTAGAAGAGCAACACAGTTTAGTGGGCTTGAGAAGAGGCAGAAGACCGGGCATGCTAGTGCAGGAGGAGCTTCATGTTATGCACGTGTTCCGGCCCGTAATAGACAAAGTTCTAGATCGTCGGCACCGCTTCCTGAGGATGAGCGACAATGCTATAACTGTGGAGAGAGGGGTTATATTAGGCCTACTTGCACGAGACCGCTAGTGACTTGCTTCACCGGTGGTAAGATGGGTCATCGAGCTAGCTTTTGCCGTCAGGGCAAGGCTCCCTCACAGCAGGGATCATCCCCTGCGGGAGCATAGAGTGGTGGACAAAGACCAGCGCCATATCCGACTCAGGGGAAGCAGTAGTACAGAGCCCCTAGGCAGTCCACTCCACAGGGTTTCGCACCAGGTACGAGTCGGGGTTGAGGGCATAGCGGAGGTACTATAGAGGCAAGAGGTTCGCATGCCAGGGTGTTTGAGATGAGGAACACCCGGGATCCGGTACCACCGGCGACTATAGTTACCATCCTGATTCATGGCATGTCTGTTAGAGTTTTATTTGATACGGGTGCTACCCACTCGTTTATATCTCATGCTTGTGTGGAGCGACTATCGCTAGATATTGTAGAGGTGCACCTTTCACTATCGGATTATGATATCATGAAATATGAAGTAGTTTAGATGTGAATATAGGTAGTTTTTCCCTTTCTTTTGAGCACATGGACATACATTCATAACACTTATTGAGCATATTCACCTATTATCTTGGAATCGAGATCTACACAAGCTTTGTTGTGATTTTAGGTGAATTGGCGCTGAATTGGAGTAGAAAGGAAGCGTTTACAGAATATTGGTTGATGTGGAGTTCATTCGGAAGCATTGGAACATCATATGAAGGAGTATGAAGTGAAGCAAATGAGAAGAAAAGGAGAAACCACGACCAAAAAGGAAGTTCCACGGCCGGGGTTTGATAATTCTTTGAATTTCACACGTGGAAAGGAAGGTCGAGAGTCGCCACGGGAGGAACCACGGGCGTGGTTTTGATGATGTCACCCGTGGTTTTCTTCAGAAAAGACCGCTCCGTTATTGCCACGTCACCAAGAAAGGAAGAAGCCTTAAGACCTAATTTTATCTTATAAAAGGAGGTTGACAGTTGCATTTTTGAGGAGCTCACTTTGACGGCAAGAACACATCACATTTGGATTCACTTCCATATTGTTCGCTACAAACGGTGTGTGCAAGCTTTAAATTTATAACAGAGGAAATATGTTTAAACAAGGATGCGAACCCACAGTGTACGGATCAATTATAGTAAAAGAAAGAATTCCGGGGTGTCGATCTCAGGGACTTAGGTGAAACAAAGCAAGTATAGGTAGTCAATGCAACTACTAACCACAAAAGCGATTAAAGCAATCAAAGATGATAATAAAGTCAATTAAAGGAAATATACAATTCTAGGGATTAAAGCATCTAGTTGTGGTTCCAACTCAAGATCTAAAGATAAAGCGGACAAAGCTGAGATTTTGCAAAGGGAAGGTGTTTTTAAAGTGGAATAGATCACCGGGTAAATCTCACTACTCACAATCCCAAGCCAAAGCTCCTATTACTGGGTAAGTCTCAAGGTACTAAGGAAAGGAATTATAATCTCAAACCAACACATCAACTGAGGGAATAGAATCAACCTTTACCGGGTAAGTTTCAGGCTAACTCACCAAGATGAGATGAAGGCACACTCAAACCCCAATAAAGGATAAACCTTTATTACCTTCACATATGATCATGGGTAAACAAACAAAGGAATCACCGGGTAAGTCTCATCCTAGGCTTGCATTGAACCAGGAAAGGTGTAATAAGAATATGATTTGGCAAACTTTAACACTTAACTCTCAGTTTCGGATCAGAAAAGGTCACCTCGGTCAGTCAAGTTCCACCCCGTCCGAGATGTTCATCGACTGAACGAGATGTTCTAGGGTTAAGGATAAAGACTCGAGCTTTCAGGGTCCTACTGGGATTAAGATCATTCTATCATCGTCTTTCTCACAACTTTCAGCCAATCAACCTAGAATCGCACAAGGAAATTAGCCACTCATCATCATGAAAGCAATAATCAAATATATGAGAAGGGAATGAATATTTGAAAACAAAAACCTTAAGAACAAGGCTTCAATAACTGAATCAAATATCAAACAAATCAGCGAGTCTTAGATCACAAATCCAATGAAGACAATGAAACAAAAGGAATCTAAGAAAATCTTACAAACTCGTTCAAAAGATATAACAAGGCTATGGATCTTCCTTCCTTCAATCTTCGAACTTCCTTCAAACTTCCAAGAATCCTTCCTAACTCCAGCGTAGAATGTGGTGTAGCGGGGATAGCGGGTTGCTGAATTTGTG
Source organism: Fagopyrum esculentum (assembly GCA_033239045.1). Lineage (NCBI taxonomy): Eukaryota > Viridiplantae > Streptophyta > Magnoliopsida > Caryophyllales > Polygonaceae > Fagopyrum > Fagopyrum esculentum. The sequence continues at coordinate 137,508,091 of BSUD01000001.1, read as the reverse complement.
GAAAATCCAACCCTTTATATACGAGAATTATCTTCCAAAGATAATAATCTTAAAAAGATAATTTCCTATAAAATATATCTTATCTCTAAAATAGATCTCCCAAATATATGATCTTCCTTCCAAAAATCCAGCCCAAAAATATAAGATCTCTCCTTCCAAAAATAAAAGATCTCAGCCAAATAAAATATATCTCGCCGCGCCAGAGTGTTCGCCTCGATCGAGACGCTCTTCAAGATCACCTCGGTCGTGGCGATACTGTAGTTGACCGAGGTGACTCTGGACTGAATGTGAAATCTCTCAAATCTGGTCCAAAGTAAACCTTCTTTGTTAATTCCTTGCTTCCTGAGTCCTCTTTTAAGCTCCTAAATGTAGCTCCAATGACTCCTTAGCTCCTTAGCTCCATTTCGATCCAAAATGTGCCATTTTACCTACGATTACAACGAAACTTGGTGTAGACCTCGATTCCCGTAAAGGTAGATGAAACGACAATATAATCACATAATATACATCCAAGCATGCAGATTATTGAAGATAAAACGTCTAAACAAGTCCCAAAATATAGACAATAATACATGCTATCACATACTTCGGATTTCTCTATGCTAGAGACCTAATTTTATTGTCTTAGAGAACGCATATTCTAGGATTATACATTGCTTGATCCAGTTATATGATTTTTGGAAGATTGATTCTTGAGATATCATTATTCATGTTTGTGTTCTTATTGGTTGAATGCCATTCTTGATTTTCCTTCTTAATCTAGATTTGAATATGATGATTATTGTTGGATAAACCCCCCTGCGATTCTAGGATGAAGGGTTGATGGTTGTGGTATAGATGATGATAGATTGAGCCTTAACAGATCGGACATTGAGAGTTGTGAGACGAAACCCTCGAACGAGGCTTTCCACGGCCTGTTCTTCAAGAACCACGAACGTGGTTTCCTAAGATCTGCCCGTGGTTTCCTCTGTTTGGCTCGTTTCACTTTTGGCTTTATCCAAAGTTAAATATTGCCTAAATTCCTACCTTTGATAACCCTTTCTAACCCTTAGTGTTCGCTCTCAGACGTGTGTGTATGGTGAAAAATATAGCTTTAAATTTATTACCTAAAAGGATAACGTGGACAAAGCTGAGGTTTGCAAAGAGAAGGTGTTTCTAAGGTGGGAATAGATCACCGGGTAAGTCTTACTACTCACCTTTTTTTCGAGATGCCTCAAACCCTTGATGCACATACCATGACCCGTTAGGAATATCGCTCAATCCGACTTTGGCAAGACACAAACACCCCGCTATGTGAATGGTGCCGAGTTACTCATCATCATGATTGACTTCCCCAAACCTATTTGTTTCTTTCAAACTTCCAGCCAACATCTCATCTTTTCTTTCACTTGCTTTCACCACTTTTGCTTGCTTCCAAGTTCCCGGATAGGTAAAGGGAGGCAAATATGTATATGAGGGGCTAAGCATGATAAAGAAGAAGAAGAGAAGAGAATGAATTTCCTTGGTCTTTCCAGGAAGAAAGTGAGAGAACTCATCATGTGGTGTCAACCTTCATATTCAACATAATTTGGATAAAAACAAAGTATTAAACATGCCGAAATTTCAAACAAAACATTTTGCAACTTAAACATATCATAAAACCTTTCGAGCATATAAAGACTTCAAAGTCAATCTGCAAACAAAAATCTTCACTGAGGTCATATCCTGTAAAGAAGCATGAAAATCGTTTCGAAAACTTTCAGCTAAACCGCCTCGGTCGAGGTGTTCTAATTAAACCGAGGTGAAGTACCTCGTTTGGTCAGGATCACTTCGGTCGAGGTCATAAAATATTTTTCTTAACCAGTTTTTAACGTTTTTCTCAATCAAATAACCTGTATGCATGCATGTAGTCTCAGATAAACACATAGAGCAAGATAAAACAATAATATCCGGTAGAGTCATACAAGCATACACATAAGGTCACATAAATACCTCCAAATACCCCATACTTGGGACACATTGTCCCAATGGGTCAAAATAAGTCTGAAAAATAGAGTACTCACCGGACATAAGCTGAGCTGCATAATAAATAAATAAAAGAAATCCTTGCAAGCTCTAGTCCTGATCTACTGGTGGTGGTGGTAGATATGGCACGTACGGATGCTGATACGGGTCAAACGGATATCCCATCATGTGCTGGAACTGAATCTCCATCATCCGGCGCTAGTAGTGCTGGCTATCCAACATCTGATGTGTCCGACTATCCATCTCTCGGCGCTGGTCATCCAAACACTCACTGATATCGACTGTCAGGGTGGCGTAGGAGTCAATCATCTGATCCGTCAGCTCGTCAATCCAGCGGTGAGCTACGGGATCCCTCTGTCTGCGGACTCTGCGCCTAGTAGGACGTGGTGGTGCTGCAGCTGGCTCCTCCTCTGTCTCCTCGTCGTCTAGATCGACAACTGGTATACTGAGACCGGCTGTATCTGTCCCTGTCTCCATGGCAGCACCGCCATCGTCCTCCTCATCCTCTTGCTGCACCTTAGCTGCTGCTACGTCTCTAGCATCCTCAATATAGGGTATCCATGATATGGACCAGTACTGAGGGTCATAGACTAAGAAATGAGCTGACCACCCAATACCCTGAGGGGCAGTCTGCTCCCAAGGCATCGCCACATATGGCGTAGTGAGTCCACGAGGCACTAGAATCCTCTTGGTGATCATCTCGTGCAGACGTAGCAGCTTGGCAGCCGCCACTAGTGAACATGCACACAGATCAAGGTCCATTATAGTCGTTGTGTGAGTCACTAAGTCGCCACAGCAAATGTCTCCCTTCCCCTTAGCCTTGATCCGGTGCAGATCCTCAGCTAGCATCGCACCAAAATCAGGCACTCCTCCGGTCATCATACAAAACAGACTCAGAAGCTCCCCTTGTTTAATCTTTTGGGACGTCTCAGTACGCGCCAAAAGTGTCTCGCTAAATATACGGTGGGTGAGTCTGAAAGCGAGGTGGAAAATAATCCTCTCCCTGGAGTCTCCAGGTCTCCTCCTGTCAACATGCTCAACCACATGAGCAATCTGACACCAGAACTGCCGTGCCACGGCTCGAGAAGGGAAGTCGGGAACTGTGGGGGTCGGGAAGCCGAAGATGTCTCTCCACTGATCCATCGAGAGTAAGTATTTCTGGTTCAACAACCGGTACTAGATGGCCCTCTCCTCGGGCAGGTGAGTCACAAAACTCACAAACTCCAGTGTAGGCTCGAGGTAGGTTGGAGCTCTAATCTCCATGAACTGCTCCAGCCCCACCATCGAGACCATCCGCCTCAGATCGTCAACTACGTAAAGGCAGTCAAAAGAAGCAATATCCAAAAACCGCGGTGCAATCACAGGGCGCGTACAAATGCGGTCATAGTCAGCGTGGTGACCCTCATGTATCACTTGTATGGAAGATCGAGAAGAAGAAGAAGGTGAGGATCAGTCTCTCAGAACTAACTGGCGATTGGACCTGGAACTCATTCTCTCTTTCTGTCTGACATGTCACCTCGGTTGCTTGTTAGATGATAGCATGAATTATAGTCTATATTTTAGGGTTTGTTTGGACGTTTTATCCTCAATAATCTGTATGTTTGTATGTATTATATGTGATTATATTACCATTTCATCTACCTTTGCGAGAATCGAGGTCTACACCTAGTTTTGCTGTAATTGTAGGTAAAATGGCGCGTTTTGCATAAAAAAGAAGCAAAAGGAGTCATGAGTCATTTGGAGCTACATCCAGGGAGCATAGCCATGGATTAAAGATTCACTTTGGACCAGTTTTGAGAGATTTCACATTCAGTTGTGACTCACTTCGGTTGACCAGAGATTCATCTCGACCGAGGTGATCCAGAGACGCCGACTCGACCGAGGCGAACACCTAGGACGCGGCGAGAATATTTTATTCTTGGCTGAGATCTTTTATCTTTGGAAAGTGATCTGATATTTTTGGGCTTGGCTCCGGAAGGAAGAAGATCATATATTTTACCTATTTTTATGGGAAAAGATCTTTCTAAGATATCTTATCTTTGGACGGTTATTTTCCTATAAAAAGGGTTGGATTTCCACAAATCCGGATCACGCTATACCGTCAATTAGGGTTTATAGCACGCAGCAGCAGCAGCAACATACTCCAATTGGGGCGTTTCGAAGAACCTTTTTGAAGGTTGAAGGAAGATTGAAGTCTATAGCTTTTATAGCTTTTTGGAGGGTTTTGTAAGATTGTCTTTAATTCTCTCACTTGTTGTCTTGTCTTGTTGGATTGCTATCCAAGGAACGCTTTGTTGTGATATTTTATTCAGTTATTGAAGTCTTTTTCATTAAATTCTTCTTGTTCAAATATTCACTTTCTTCCCATATATTTAATACTTTCATAATGATGATGAGTGGCTAATTTCCTTGTGTGATTCTAGGGTGATTGGCTGAAGGTTGTGGGAAAAACAATGATAGAATAATCTTAGATTCCAGTAGGATCCTGAAAGTTCGAGTCTTTAACCTTAACCCTAAGCATCTCGTTTAGTCGATGAACATCTCGGCCGGGGTGGAATTTGGCTGACCGAGGTGACTTATCTGATCCTAAACTGAGAGTTAAGTGTTACAGTTTGCAAAATCCTATTCTTATTACACCTTTCTGGTTCAAAGCAAGCTTAGGATGAGACTTACTGTTCACTCCAAACGGTGTGTGCAAGCTTTAAATTTATAACCCTAGACTTAAGCTTAAAACAAGGATGCGAACCCGCAGTGTACGGGTCAATCGTAGTAAAAGCAAGAAAATTCCAGGGGTCGATCACAGGGACTCGGTGAAACAAAGTCAATACGGTATGCTAATGTCAATGCTAACCACAAGAGCAATTAACACAATCAAAGATGAATAAGAAGTCAATAAAGCAAACATGCAATTCTAGGGATTAAAGCATCAAGTTGTGGTTCCAACTCAAGATCTATAGATAGGCGGACAAAGCTGAGATTTTTGCGTGGGGAAGGTGTTACTAAAGTGGAGTAGATCACCGGGTAAGTCTCGCTACGCACTAATCCTGAACCGTAACTCCTATTACCGGGTAAGTCTCAAGGAATCAAGATAAAGAACTATAACCTCAAACTAACATACCGTCTAAGGGAATAGAATTAACCTTTACCGGGTAAGTCTCAGGCTAACTCACAAAGATGGGATGGAAGCACACTCAAACCCCAATAAAGGATAAACCTTTATTACCTACACTTATGATCGTTGGTACACAAACTAAGGAATTACCGGGTAAGTCTCATCCTAAGCTTGCATTGAACCAGGGAGGTGTAATAAGAATAGGATTTAGCAAACTATAACACTTAACTTTCTGTTTAGGTTCGGATAAGTCACCTCGGTCAGAAGAATTCCACCCCGGCCGAGATGTTCATCAACCGAGCGAGATGCTTAAGGTTAAGGTTAAAGACTCGAACTTTCAGGATCCTACTGGAATCTAAGATTATTCTATCATTGTTTTTCCCACAACCTTCAGCTAATCACCCTAGAATCACACAATGAAATTAGCCACTCATCATCATAATGAAAGTATTAAAATATATGGGAAGAAAGTGAATATCTGAACAAAGAAGAATTTAATGAAAAGACTTCAATAAATGAATCAAATATCACAACAAAGCGTTCCTTGGATAATAATCCAAATAGACAAGACAACAATTGAGGGAATTGAAGACAATCTTACAAAACCCTTCAAAAAGCTATAAAAGCTATGATCTTCAATCTTCCTTCAACCTTCAAAAAGGTTCTTCGAAAACTCCCAAATTGGAGTATGCTACTGCTGCTGCTGCTATAAACCCTGATCGACGGTATAGCGTGATTTTTGGTGTAGGCGGGGGTTGTATGCGAGATGTTGGATTTGTGGAAATCCAACCCTTTTTATAGGAAAATAACCCTCCAAAGATAAAATATCTTAGAAAGATATCTTCCCATAAAAATAGGTAAAATATATGATTCTGCATATCTCTTTCCTTCCAGGAGCCAAGCCCAAAAATATAAGATCACTTTCCAAATTTAAAATATCTCTTCCAAGAATAAAATATTCTCGCCGCGTCCTAGGTGTTCGCCTCGGTCGAGTCGGCGTCTCTGGATCACCTCGGTCGAGGTGAATCTGCGGTCAACCGAGGTGACTCACGACAGAATGTGAAATCTCTCGAATCTGCTCTAAAGTAAAACTTTAATCCATGGCTATGCTCCCTGGATGTAGCTCCAAATGACTCATGACTCCTTTTGCTCCTTTTTGATGCAAAACGTACCATATTACCTGCAATTACAACGAAACTAGGTGTAGACCTCGATTCTCGCAAAGGTAGATGAAATGGTAGTAAAATCACATAATGTACATACAAACATGCAGATTATGAAAGGTAAAACGTCCAAACAAACTCCAAAATATAGACTATAATTCATGCTATCAAAATACCCCATACTTAGCCCTTGCTTGTCCCCAAGCAAGTTCCTCATATAGAAGACAAGATAGAATGGATTATAAGTCAAGAAAATCAATGAAAAAGTCTTTCAAAAACATTTAATGGTGTGTAACTATCATAGATCACTCTAAGAGAGTACTTCCTGGAATTAAAAACTCAATATGATCAAAACATTTTTTAAATATAAGAAAGTTGTTCATCTTTGCATAAAATCATAGAATGCATAATAAATCATAATTTATCAAAATTAATCATGTATAATCCGATTTAAACCGCTAAGTCAATCAATAAGCTCAAGGTCTCAAGGGCTTCCCAAAAGAAAAGGTCAAGAAACGTGTAGGGTAGGGATGTATGTAAGGTAATGTGGTGCTAGAATCCGGGAAAAGGATGAACTTCACTTTCACTTTGACTTGCAACATCTTCCACCAATAAGCTTTGCTTATTTCACACTTTTTTCTTTTTTTTT